>OY744602.1:95173823-95308823 GCA_963556255.1 Allolobophora icterica | reverse complement strand
TCTGTTCACTCAGAAAATCGAGTTACCCGCCGCTGCCTCCGTTATGAAGGCGATGGATATCGACGGGTTTGTTGCTCTTTGGCTCCGGGCAGCTTTGACATGGCGCCTTGGAAAGCCACTGCGTTGAAGCGCTGCACCGTCACCGATAGGCTCTTGAATAGGAAGTTTGTTTATTATTATCATTATTATTTTCAGAAGCACTTTCCCCAGCCAGGAATTAGATGAATAGGGCCATTCCGGACTTTTTATATGTTACATTAGTTAATATTGAAGTCCGTGAGGGATCCTGAATACCTCGGGGCAAAAAATAATAATAATAATAACCGTTCTTGTCAGCCATGCTTCGGCCGAGAGCGACTCTGAGTAGTTAGTTACCTTGCAGGGGCGCTATATCAAATTTTGATTGATTGATTGAATAATAACAACAGCAACAATAATAATGACAATAATAATAACACCGAGATCAGAATCTGACTTGGAGAAAGGGCATTAATTATCTGAAAATGTCATATTTTAGGAACTGATAAAATATCGTTGTTTTTTTCCGCATGCGTCACTGCATTGTCTGGGACTATCGTAAAGTTTGTTTTATTCATTTACTTTCCTTATCTGTCTTATTACAGTGTTTCGCGGTCAAATTTGTCCTTATCGTTTGAAGGGAGCAGTAGATAATTTTTAAAAACTTTCAGAATTATATTTTTGCAGTTGTGCAGCAGTAGGCCTAGGAAATCTTCATTCAGGGATAGTTTATTATTATTATCATTATTATTATTATTATTATTACTATTATTATTATTATTATTATTAGTAGTAGTAGTAGTAGTAGTAGTAGTAGTAGTAGTAGTAGTAGTAGTAGTAGTAGTAGTAGTAGTAGTAGTAGTAGTAGTAGTAGTAGTAGTAGTAGTAGTGGTAGTAGTAGTAGTAGTAGCAGTAGCAGTAGCAGTAGCAGTAGCAGTAGCAGTAGCAGTAGCAGTAGCAGTAGCAGTAGTTGTAGTATGCATTTATCAAGAAAACTATCTAATGACCAAGCATCAATCGATGGCGATGAGGAAATGTGAGTAAAGGACTTGCTAAGGTTGACACACAGTAACAGTCTTTGAAAATTATTATGTGTAAAAAGTTTAATTATAATCATTTTTAATATGATGTCATCAGTTGTGATGCAATTGTTCAATAGTCTGCGCTTTGTAACATTTATTAGCTCTTAGCGGGTGTTACTCTTGCAGTTCAACTGTTAAGTAGGCCTTCAACTGAATTTGTATAGGCGCCTAGTTATTAAATCATATTCGGGTAATAAAACTGCACATATAAGATGCTGAGAAGTCAATAAACAGCTGTGCAATTCAATTCCAATTCAATTCAATTCATATATCTCCTCTCCAGTCAGTTCTAAAAGCTGCCGTCAGACTGATTGCTCGTCTTCCTAAATTTTCCTACATCTCTTCGTTTATGGTCAATCAACTTCACTGGCTCCCTCTCCTAGCCCGCATGCAGTTTAAAGTTCTTGTTCTTGTCCTTTAAGTCCAAACTGGGCACTACTCCCATATTTCTCAGGGACCTCATCTGCCCCCTCTTTCTGCAGTTTCTCACCGACCTCTACGCGCTCGCGTCCGGCATGTCCTCTTTGTTCCACGTGCCAGGACCACTCTAGCTCAAACTAGATCTTTGCCAACATAGGGCCCGACACTTCGAATAGGAAGCAATGGAGAATGTTTATCATGACGATCGCTAGAGCTCCAGGAGTTGACAGCACAAGGTGAAAAGGTGAGGGTCCTCCCTGTGGAATGCCCTTCCTTCCTCTCCACGGGTAACCTTCTTTCTTCTCTCTTCCTACATTCTTTTCCGTGCTTAAAACCATTTTCTTCTCTCGGGGCCTTCACACTGGGAGCGATGCTGAGTAGCCTCAGCTGTGAACGGCGGTATACAAATCTCCAAATACGATATATATATATATATATATATATATATATACACAAATGCATACATAAAAACACACAATAACATTATAGGCTAGTACATACACCATGCTGGCCATTGCTGGTATAAACATGAACGTTTAATAACTTAAAAATAACTTTGATTTGCTGAGTTTTCTGTACGAACATAAAGCCTTTGAGCTGCATACGCTGATGTCTACATAACGTAGGCGTTAGCGATTCCGAAATTCATTGGCGTTCCACGTCATGACTTCACAACTTTACGGCAGTCAGCTTTACAGCCTATGTATCGATTTAAAGCAATGCCTTCCAGTGTTGGCTGCCATGACCACGACGTGGCTTTTCTTAATCTGGGTGATTTATGGAGCAATTTCAGTTGGTCCTGTAGAGAAGCCGTGTAAATATTTTACAGCAAATGCAACGACAACTACACATGTTACGTAACATAAAAGAGTACTACGTGGAATAGCTAATCATTGTAAATAGAAACAACAAGTTAACAACAACGATTTAGCTAAATTCACTTGCATATGAAAGTCCCAGTCTCCAATGTATGTATGTATGTATGTATGTATGTATGCATGCATGTATGTATGTAATTTTTATGTATGTATGTATGTATGTAGCCTATGTATGTTGTTATAATTATGTCTATTTTGTGTTATGACTTATGAACTGAAGAAACTGTAGAATAGTCGGTAGGAGTTATTAGGTAGGCTACTCGCTAGAGGTTATAATCTATTGTATGAACATGAATGACCCCCTTGATAAAATGAGCACAAAAATTATGTTTTCTTTCTTATTACTGATTTATATCTAACATTGCACTACTTAGTAGGCAAAAAACCAAGGACCTATTATACAGTTTACAGAGGGGTGGACAAACTACGACCTGCGGGCCCGATTCGGACCGCCAACACTTTTTATTCCGCCCCCAACACTTTATCCGGCCCACGCAATTCTTCGTAAAGAGTTACAAAATTCAAATCACAAGAAGTGTTGCTCATTTTACTGGTGTGGCGCTGCTTTCTTACTTAGGCCTACTATTCCAGTCTCGTCTTTTTTATAATAAACTCTACGGATTATGGAAAACTGGTTAAGTTGCTAATGCATGTTCAGTTGTTCACACTGTTTCATAGTTGCACCGCACTAGTTACAGCCAGAGTATATATGGATATCATGTGTATGTTGACCATGTACGAATATTAACTACAACATAAGAATACTAAGCACAACATAAGAATTAAGTACAACATTATTAAGTAGCCTACAACATAAGAATTAAGTACAATATAAGAATTAAGCACAACATAAGAATTAAGTACAACATTATTAAGTAGCCTACAACATAAGAATTAAGTACAACATAACAATATTAAGTACAACATAACAATAATTATTAAGTATAATATAATAATGTTAAGTACAACATAACAATATTAAGTACAACATAACAATATTAGGTGCAACATAACAATATTAAGTACAACATAACAATATTAGGTACAACATAACAATATTAAGTACAATATAACAATACTAAGTAGTGTGCGTATCATCATCTTCTTTGCTCGTTGTTGGACTTCTGTGTCATTTTGGTGTATTAGGCCTACATGTACTTCGTTTAAATGCAGAATTTGATCAAAAATTTCTAACTTGTTGGAGTTCGCTGTTATTGATTGCTATACGTAATATCTGATTTATTATTCGTTTTAGCTGCGAAATTTGTACGTTTTTGTACGTTTTGTACGTTTCGCAAATTGTCATGGCATACGTGACTTTATGAGAAGGAATGGTCTTCCCGATCTATACGGCATCTAACGACAGCCGGGTGATTTCCTTCTCGGCGGAGAGGAATCGACGCGGGTCCCTGGAGTGGCTTCCACTGCTAATCACTGGTGGTTCTTCCATCGACCGACAGGTAAGCGAGGAATGCCTGTTCTACGTGCACCCGGTGGTTCGAGGGATAGCAGGAAGTGCGTCACTATACACCAATGCGAGATTGCTGGATGGAGGCGTAGCGTGTGCCGTCCATCAGAGCTACATAGAATCGACGCAACTTGGTTCAGAGACTCTGAACATGATGCTTTCTGTTGACTATGGAACGGAATCTGTCGGTTGGGTTCTACGTGTGTGCGTGGGCCCACCAATGGCGACTCTTCTCGTTGTCTGTGCTTTGATTTTGCTTGTTTATCGAATTTATGTCCTTAATAACATTAACATCTCCATATAGGTTGGCGAAGGCAGCACTTTTGTGAGGTAATATAAGGGCGCTATAGGAGGTGTCCATATACAATGTTATACATACATACATACATACGTAAGTACATACATATGTAAATACGTATATACATAAGTATATAGATATATACAGACGTAAGTACATATATGTGTTAGTACGTAGGTATATCAGTCAGTGTTTTAGTTGTCCAAAAACAACTGGGGGGTCAAAAATTTGCAGATTACCAAATCACATAATCACATAGAAAAAACACCAGTTTTTTGTAGTAAAGTAACCCCCAACATATTTTCAGTTACTTAGCTGAGGGGGTTAGAAAGAGAACTAGGGGGGTTGAACCCCCAGCCCTCCGACAACTAAAACACTGATATCAGTACAGAGCTACAGTACAAGATCTTCACAGAAGTATCGAAGTCATGCAGCTCGTACAAAGGTCATGCAATTTTCAATAAAATGCTCTGGCCACATGCTTTGGAACACTCTCCCACAGGACCTGATTCAAGCTCCTGTCCTTGGTTTATTTAAAGTACAATTGAAACGCTACCTACTGTCCTCACAGATTTAATTGTTTGTATGGTTTGCTACTGTTTTTTTTACCTTGCACTGCACTGTTTAGATTCTTCGCATATGATTTGAAATGCTGTTTGAAATTATCATGAAGTTGTGTGTTGAACTGGCCGCCTGTAAAATGTTTATGTGAGAGGGTAATCCAGGCTGTAGCGGGACTTTTGACCCTTTTGGATTACCCTTTTGACGCCAGCACTTGTAATGCTGTAGGCGAAACTGTCATAATTTGATTTGTCTGTTGTGTGGTGCTTCAATAAACAATTCAATCAATCAAAAATCAAAATCAATCAATATATACTGGGTTGGGCTGGGAGCGTCTCTGAATAGTTTCGCTATATAAATGCTTGGTTGATTGATTGATTGAGTGGTAGTTTGATTGATTGAATGATTGATAGATACATACATACATACAGTAAATGCTTATTATATTTAGAGCAATTGTCAGAATGGGGTGAATAATAAATATGATATAGTTCAAATATGCATGCATCTGTATGTAACCCGGGTGAATAGTGTCATAGTTAGATGGACGACCGTCCAGAGAATGCCGCGCCACCTGGCGCCCAATCGGTCTTCCATCGTTCACGGTTTAGTGAATGGGCCCTAGTGCAAGCTGGGAAAGTCATTTTAGATGGATGTGTCCGTCCTATCGTTGTATTGCTGTGTTCGTTCTTTCATCTCAATCGAATCAATTTTGACTACGAAACCATACTTCAGAGCAGTTTCTGTAGAACCATGGTAACAAGGCGTTCGTAGTTCGTACCTTTGCCATTGTGCTTCAAAGGAGTTTTCTTTTATACAACAGGGGCATGCACCTTCACAGTTTCGAAGCTCGTAATCGTAATCTCCAAACTTCTAAAGCGTCACTCGAAGGCCAACCGCAGGGCACCAGCTTATTCACGAGCACTGAAGCCTATTCATGAGCGCTAAAGCCTATTTAAGAGCGCTGAATATATGTATGCAACTATGCATGTATGTATGTATATATGTAGGCCCTACGTATCATTCAAAATGATATCTACAGAGGTGTGAAAACGTGCATTTTTCTTTACCATCAGGTTTCGAAGATAGTTTGGTGTGAAGATGTGTATTTTTCTTTACCTTCACCTTTCTCTCTCCGCGTGTCAACCAATCGTAACACGATATGCAATATTAATTATGAACTCACCTCACATAAAATTCACCTTGTAACTCATTCCGAGATAATAATATATCGGAAGTATCCGGTTGGAGAGATCATAAGCGCCGACGTCAAATGTAGAAATCATTACAATTATCTCACAATCCACATCCTGCGTTCGTCATGTCCAATTCCGGGAAGATTAAAGGTTCCGTGAACCGTGCGCGGCTTATATATCCGATCCTGCCTGGCTACCTACTGACGCAGGGGACATCGAATACGCCTTCTAGTCCTCCGTACTTCAACGGATGGGGGACTGGCGGCGTGCAGACCGCTGTTGCGTGACTACGATTGGATCGAGGCCTTTACGTCCGCACATCGACTATCGACAGTCACCAGTGTACGTTCCTCAGAGCCTGCTTGCTCCAGACAAGGCGTTGCTGCGTCTGAGGCAAGTGTGGCTCAAGGAGCGCGACCCGCCGTATAATACGATAATGCGATCAGGGCACAATTTCAGCAGGCATGCTGGCAGACTGGCAGGCAGGCAGGCAGACTGGCAGGCAGGCAGGCAGACTGGCAGGCAGGCAGGCCAACAGGCAGGCACTGATTGACTGATTGACAGGTCAAATGACTTATTCATTCATCCATTTCTACTTTAATTCTTTAATTCTTCCATTTCTCTTATTATTCATTCATTCATTAAGCGTAAATCTTTACAGAATTGCATAATGAGTAATAAGTAATCTTATTGACCCTTTCACTTTCTACGCATAGTACCCGTATCCATAGGCGTAGACTCTGGGGGGGGGGGAAGCCGGGGCACGTGCCCTCAATAATTGAGATGGACTGTAGCCTGCATCCAATGTAACAAATTCATTCATTCATTCGTATATTTATATAGCGCCACTTCAAGGGAACTACTCAGAGGCGCTCCCGACTCCAGCACGGCGAAAAAGAGCAGTTTTCAGGTGATCATAGAAGGTACCAGAGGAAGACCTAGGATGTAGGCGCAGCTCAGGGGGAAGGCCATTCCATATGGTCGGGCCAACCACCGAGAAGGCGCGGGTCTGCATGATAGCAGTACGGGCAAACGGGACGGATAGCATTCCCCTCCCCACCGAACGGAGGACTCGAGCAGTCCGAGAAGCAGACACAGGCCGGAAATGTACAAATGTAGAATGAATAACCAAATCCCCTCCCCCCCATATTTTTCACAATTGTACGCCAGTGCCCGAATCAATACTCTCGGTACAGTGCAATGCGGTCAAAATGAACCTATTTATATGTAAAGATGAGTTCCAATAATCAAGCGCGAGTGCATATAAATTGTGCGTGCGTGCGTGCGTGCGTGCGTGCGTGTGTGTGTGTGTGTGTGTGCTTGGACGTTTTCGTCGTATGGCACTGTCAATACGTATTTATTTATGCAATCAGCAGATTCTATTTCGTTGGTGCCCAATACACAAGGAACCATATTAAGTCGCAAATTTTATGTGTTATCCACCCACAGATTCTCCCAACATACATACAAACAGACAAACGGACAAACCGGTGACTGCAACACGGTCGAAGGTCGATCTGTTGGTAGAGACTGGTCCCAGAAATCAATTCGTGGCTCTGTTTACGTCATTTCCTCCCAACAACATTAAGAATGTCTCGAGCAAATAAACCGAGTCACAACAACTTCAGCATTGCGCCTATTACAGACTCATTTGACACAATTTGGATAATGAATGCTCGATATTGACCAGTGTACATAGGGGCTGCAATAGGTATAATTATAAACACAGCTTTATTACATAGGCTTTGAGTTGTATATATATATATATATATATATATATATATATATAATTTTTATATATATATATATATAAATGCAAATGCAAATATGTGTAATATATGTATGTAAAAACATACACACACGCATATATATGCGCACATATATATATATATATATATATATATATATATATATATATATATATATATATATATATATATATATATATATATATATGCGTTGTATGTTTTTATGTGTGGGTTTGCGGGTGAGCGAGTGCGTGAATGAGTGGGTCAGTGCATGCGTGAGTGAATATATGAGTGAGTTAGTGTGTGAGTTAGTGATTGAGTGAACCAGTAAGTTAGCGAGTTAATGAGTGAGTGAGTGAGTGAGCTAGCGAGTGAGTGAGTGAGTTAGCGAGTCAGTGAGTTAGTCAGTGAGTTAATTAGTTAGCGAGTAACCGGGTAGCGAGGGAGTGAGTGAGCGAGTGAGCTAGCGAGTGCGTGAGTGAGTGCGTGAGTCAGTTAGTGAGCGAGTCAGCGAGAGAGTGAGTGAGCGAACGAGTTAGCGAGTGTGTATGTGTGTGCATGCATGAGTGAGTGCGTGAGTGCGTGAGTGAGTTAGTTAGCGAGCGAGTGGAGCGAGTGAGTGAATGGAGTCAGTGAGTGAATGTGTGAGTCAGCGAGTGCGTGAGTGAGTGAGTGTGTTTGTGATAGGCAATACAGCAATCCCTTCAAATCATGTCGTGTGGTGTAAAGTATAGCCTTGTTTACAGCAAGCTGCAGAGATTTTTCTGCACGCATTTTGTCAATGAATAGTTTTCATTAAGTAGGTTATATTGCAGCAGAAAGCAATGTAACATGGACGAATGCACGCATATGCACAGTGTGTATGTAGGTTTATTAAACGAGTATGCTGCTTTTATATACACCGTTCCTTTAGGACGTGTCATGTTTTATGGCAAAATATAACCTTATTAGCAGAAGTATGGATGTCTGCAAGCATGCGATTGTTTTGCAGGCAGAGAGTGCAGATCCTAATGGCAACCCGATAGCCACATGTGGAGTGAGCCTCAGAGAGATGGAATGGTTCTAACACAAACGAATGTCTTGTGAACTACTTAAAACTCATGCTGTCTTATACAATGCAATACAATATACAATACAATTGTATTTGATAGTGCCTCCTACTAAAGTTCAGAAGTGCACATGACCATACGACAGAACATCGATGGCGCTGAGCAATTGTGAGTGAAGGACTTGCTCAAGGTCCCTACACAGTAGTTAACCGCGTGAGTGGGGCTCGAACCCATACTCTCCGCGTTACATGCTAAGCGCTCTAACCAATCGGCCACCGTGCGCAACTGCTGTATTATGTCACGTCATGTCATGTTATGCTATGTTGTGTTACGTCATGTCATGTTATTTTATGTTATGTTATGTTACGTCATGTTATGTTATGTTATGTTACGTCATCTTATGTTATGCTATGTTATGTTACGTCATGCTATGTTATGTTATGTTATGTTACGTTATGTTATGTTATGCTATGTTATGTTAAGGTCATGTTATGTTATACTATGTTACGTTGCGTCATGTTGCTATACTATGTTACGTTGCGTGATGTTATGTTATGTAATTCTATGCTATGTTGTGCTATGCTATGTTTCGTCTTATGCTATGTTAGTTATGTTATGTTACATGCTAAGCGCTCTAACCAATCGGCCACCGTGCGCAACTGCTGTATTATGTCACGTCATGTCATGTTATGCTATGTTGTGTTACGTCATGTCATGTTATTTTATGTTATGTTATGTTACGTCATGTTATGTTATGTTATGTTGCCTCATATTATGTTATGCTATGCTATGTTGCGTCATGTTATGCTATGTTATTCTATGTTATGTTATGTAAGTATCTGTCTGTGTGCGTGTCTGTCTGTTTGTCTGTATGTCTGCCTGCCCTCCTTCTCTGCGTGGGTGTGTTGCAGATTGCATTGTCTTGTAGATGGAAAGAGAAGCCTTTGCTGTCGGACATCTTGGAATCCAATATTCATTAAGAGCCAAGAATAGATCGGACAATGCCCGTAAACAGCAACTCAGACTAACGAAGTCGTCGAGTAAAAAACACGAGAAGCCCTTGGACTTATGACGCAAGCCAATTTTACTAATCATTGACCATCGACGAAAGCCTTAAGCATTGTTACGGTAGAACTAGAAAATTGTCACATCATATCATATCATATCACATCATACTGTGTCATGTCATATCATATAATGGCATATCGTATCATATCATGTTATATCATATCAGATCGTGTCATGTCATATCATATTATATCATATCATATTATATCATATCATGTCACATCATACCATGTCATGCAACATCATATAATGTCATATCATATCATGTCATGTCATGTCATATCATATCATA
Organism: Allolobophora icterica; assembly: GCA_963556255.1. Lineage (NCBI taxonomy): Eukaryota > Metazoa > Annelida > Clitellata > Crassiclitellata > Lumbricidae > Allolobophora > Allolobophora icterica. The sequence goes on along the minus strand of OY744602.1, from coordinate 95,298,745 downwards.
TCACAGCATATCATGTCACATCATACCATGTCATGTCACATCATATGATGTCATATCATATCTTATCGTGTCATGTCATATCATATCATATCGTGTCATGTCATATCATATCATATCACATCACATCACATGATATCATGTCACATCATACCATGTCATGTCATATCATGTCATATCAAACATATCGTGTCTTGTCATATGATATCATATGATATCACATCATGTCACATCATATAATGTCACCTCATGTCATAACAAATCATATATCATATCATGTCATATCATATCGTGTCATATCATATTTTATCGTATCATGTCAAATGATATCATGTCATGTCATGTCATCTTATGTCTAGTCATATCATGTCATATCACACTGCATCGCATCGTATCATAAATCATATGATATGATATCAAAACACATCATATCATGTCATATCATAATAGATTAACTTCTGTTAGCCCTCAACCCATAGCTACTGCGTTTCTGTCCACCTCCTATGAGGCAAGAAAAATAAATCCTAACTAACACAGCGCTTTTTTCTACAAGTATTTACGACCTCGCGACGTCAACATAAAGTTGTTTTTCCAAGCAGCACTGAGCCATAAGCCACTGACCCTGTCCGAAAACCATTTCATCCGTTTTATACCCAGACGTAGTTAAACCCGAGACTGTTGACCACAACGTCCCCTCAAGCCTAAGTCTCAGCGGATCTCAGCGGGTCGCTACCACGGAGGCACAGTGTCTTATGATTAAAACATGCGGTTTTTTCCGCTCTTCTTTGCCCCAGAAAAAGGGCCACGTGATTAATGGCCCGAAATTCTGTTCGGCGCAGTTCGATTGATCCCAGCGCTGCAGACTGCATCGTAGCCAGACTGTTTCATGATAGATTAGCAGAATTATTGGCCCGCACAACCTTTGTTTTCGGTTATCATGGTCTCAATGCATGAATAACGGTTAACGCAAGGTTGTCTCGATCGATCCATTTTTCCATTGCTCCGTCCATTCCTCCTTCAATCAGTGGCGTTACTAGGTGGGTTCGGGGGTGCGGGCCGCACCGGGTGACGCCTTCAGAGGGGTTGACACCAAATGACAAAATGACTGCCTACAACAATATTTTTACAGAGTTTCAGCAGAAATTAATTTTAAATTAACAATAACAGGTAACAACAAAAACACTTTTCGTAAGCCCAGCTTACATGTACTTTTTCAGTATCAATTTACATAAAGCTGAAACTCTATATTAATTTACGTGAACCTTCTAATGGTGGTGACCAGGGCTGTAGTGGTAAAATTTGAGGTGAGTATACGCTACCGGTGACCAGCGGCGTAAAAAAAAATTTGAAGATCTTTTTTAGGAAAAATTTCACACTTTTCACCAATTCTCAGAAAATTTTCAGACTTTTTACAATTTTGTCTCTGAAAAAGTTGATGACTTTTTTTTTTTTTTTTTAGTCATTTGCCCTAAAAACCTTTAAAAACCTCTCTTTTTTCAAAATTTTCGTTCCCAGAGGTAAGCTGTATACCCGCGTATACCCTCGTCTACAGCCATGAGTATACGCTCTCAAATTTCTCTAGAGGTAAGTATACGCTGTATACCCGCGTATACGCTCGACTACAGCCCTGGTGGTGACACCATGATTTATCGCGCTGGGTGACACCAACCCTAGTGACGCCACTGCCTCCAATCCAATCATTCATCGCTCAATCCATTCATCAATTTGTTCAATCATGCGGTATTCAGCATTGTTCCATTCATCTATGCGTCCAGGCCTTCAGGCATTCAGGGATGGATGGATGGTTGGAGGCATACATCCATCCATCCGTCCTTCCTACCATCTTAAATTCTTCTTTTCCACAGATATATAAAAATGTACGTTCTTCCTTGTGCTCTATCTCCTGAATTTCCTTCAATCCTTATTTCCCCTCCCTCCAATTCCTTGCTTCCTTCTATCCTTCTTTCCTTTCCCTCCTTCCCTCCTTCCCTCCTTCCCTCCTTCCCTCCTTCCCTCCTTTCCTCCTTCCTTCCTTCCTTCCTTCCTTCCTTCCTTCCTTCCTTCCTTCCTTCCTTCCTTCCTTCCTTCCTTCCTTCCTTCTTCTCTCCCTCGCTCTCATCCACCCTTCGATCCATCAGTAGTTAATCAGACACTTCAGCGCGCCTACTCACAGCTCTTTTAAGTCGGCGTGAAACGAGCTGAAGAGTCTTCGGGTGGCTTTGGTCCTGTGTCCAGGGCTTTGGATTCATTTGAGGGCCCAGTGAAGGGAACTGTAAGATGTAATTTAATCATCGATTTATATGGCGCCTCTTCAAGATAGACTCATCAGAGTCGCTTCCGACTTAACAACAAAAAACCAAGGTCATGGAAAATGGTTATCAAGCTTAGGTTGCTTAGAGATAAAAAAAAACCAAGGAGCTCAAGTTGTAGGATGGTAGATAACATATTCCAAAAAGTTGGACTGACCGCAGCGAAGCTTCTGTGCCGCACTGTTGGTGTTCTGGTTGAGGGAACATCGAGATCACAATGTGCAGCAGAGCGAAGGAATCTAGTTGGGTGCCTCCCAAATGGAACATCGGAGATCTGCATTACTTGGTATAAATATGTGCATCATAATCACTTAATTCGGACTGGAGAGGAGAGAGACGGACCTTGGGATGTAATTGATTCTTGACTCCATATATTATATATATATATATATTTATATATATACATAATTTTATACATACATATATATATATATATACAGAAGTTTTCAATTACAATTACCAAAACTAGAAATAGAAATGAATAAAATCTACACACACTGATACAATACACAAGTTAAGCCAAGTGACAATCGAATGCGCCAAAGTAATTGATTTCCGACCTCTGACATGTTTAATCTGCTCTGCTTCCTGCAATATATATTTATATATAATATATATATATATATATATATATATATATATATATATATTACATATAATATTACGAATATATATAATTATTAAAGTTCGCCAAGATGACATGCAATTAATACGGTCGACGTCCGAGTTCCACGGCGGAAAAGAAGAACAACTCCACCACGTGGACTCAGCCACAGGAAACGTTCAGACAGTTTGAAGAAGTGTCTCGCAATGGCAGTTCCGCAATAAAACTAATATAATCCGACAAAATGTCAGAGAGGTTGAGACAGCAACGGACGCGGTGGCTGTTGACATGCGAGGTACATGTATGTCCTTAGATCGTCTGTGATGACCAATGTGATGACCATTGTGACGACCACCTTATATATGTATATACATATTTGTTTGTATATATATACATATGTCGTGGTCATCACATACGACCTTATACCCTTGTTGGAATCCATGTGTACTGATAGTTAAGTTCTTTAGTTAAGAGTTCTATTATTGTTTCTTTTACCTGCTGATCATATAACTTGATCGATGTTACCGTTAAAAGTATTGATTGTGCTGACATTTACTTGTATTACGATAAAATAATGTTAACTAGGTGGCCCTGCTAAGCGGGATCAAGATCCCTTTTGGGTCTCCTCTTGTTGCCAACTTTCAAACTTTTATGTTGTATTTTCCTTGTACTTCAAATGGCTTCAATAAAAGGATTGATTGATTGACCTCTGAACTCGAATTCTTATAGAAAGTACGCCTAGCACTAATGGAATATTATATGCACCAATACACTCATACACAATCATTTTTATATATATATATATATATTGTAATTCTAATTATATAAATATATATTGTTATTTTATGTATATACAATGAGTTACGTGTTGCAACTGTGATGACCACTTTATATATATATATATATATATATATATATATATATATATATATATATGATGACCACTTTATATGTCGTTAGGTCCACTTATAATTTAAAGAAAATAAGCTCGGTTTAGAGGTATGATTAAACGCAGTTTATTTACACAACCATAAAATGGACTGAATATATCTTTCACAGCGGCACTCGTCCATTCACAAAAGATGTACAAGCGGTAGATACGAACGTACAACTTCTTCTTCTACAGCTGAAGAAGTGGCACTCCCAACAACTCCTCTTTGTCACAGAGGAGTACTCTTAACATGAGCCTCAAAAGTTACACGATAAATAGCAGCGCTGTCGGCCTCAGACGGCAACGAGACAACGAGCATTGAAAACAAAGGAGTTTGCCTTAGGCTTTCCTGTATAAACTCTACGTACAATGTAAGGCTTGGCTGAGGCCTCTTAAATATCCGAAGATCCACCTTGATCGGACATCAGAAAAGCCAAGCTCTAAATCTCTCGACTTCTCTTTATATAGCTTAGGCCACTCCCTTTAAGGAACTGGTCAAGCGTAACGAGAATATCCGAGAGCATATACATGTATGAGACAAGAGAACAGCATGTAACAATGTATATAAATATATATAAATAGGCCTATATTGTGGTCATTGCTGAAGACTTACGAACTTCAGTCTTGTAGTAAGTAGGGATAACACACATATATATATATATATATATATATTCATAATATATGCATGATATATGTTATAGACATAGATACATATATAATTTCATTTTATTTTTACGCGTCCCTATTACAAGACCTTGGTTAAGGTCATCTAACGTTATTCGATGCCCATCAGCCTACATTATGGTCACCCTTCTCCCTGCTGTAGGTCCAGACGACAACAAATCAGTCCATAAAGAAGCTACCCACCCGTCTCAGTCTGAATAGAGTCTAGATTAGACTAGACCATCTTCGGTCTTAATGGAGTCCATTTGCTTACAAAGCAGGTCTTCTTATTCGCCAATCATAAGCTCGATCGGATCGCTCAAACACATGATCACGCTGAGACGGCTGAGTAATATCTCTTGGCAGGCTCAGCACATAAATAAATGTACAGACAGAGAGAAGGACAGACAGACAGACAGACAGACAGGCAGACAGACAGACAGACAGACAGACAGACAGTCAATGTATAGATAACATGTCGAGAAAAGCAGACAAATGGAAGCACATTTGGATAGATAGAGAGACCGACAGACAGACAGACAGACAGACAATGCATAGACAGACAGACAATGTCTAGCTAGCTAGCTAGCTAGCTAGCTAGAGAGAGAGAGAGAGAGAGAGAGAGAGAGACAGACAGACAGACAGACAGACAGACAGACAGACAGACAGACAGACAGAGACAGACAAATGCAAAAACAGAAACAGACTGTAACTGGACCGACAGAGAAAGAAATAGACAGACAAACGGACAGATGGGCTCTTTCGGGCAGCGCAACGGACAGACAGACAGACACACAGACAGACAGACTAAACGACACTTGGACAGACTGAAGGGCGGATATTGACAAAAGCTTCCAGCTTATGCAAACATTGAATCTGAGGACATGGTTGAAGCAGCGAAGTGTTGGAATGGGTGGAAAGGACTTTGCCCTAAAGGCTTAAACATGGATAACCGAGAGTTAGCCAGAGATTCTCCCCCAGCACTGTGTCCAGAATCGGACAGGGGCCATTTGGAAGCCTTGCCATTTCAATCAAGCAAGGAGGTCCAACCTTTGGGAGTTTGCATATTCAGAATATCTGTGTATTGACGTATGATTAATTCCTTTCTGCCCGCGCTGAAATCATAGGGGCACATGTGCCATGGCACAATTGGCACATGGGCCACTGTGTATTGAATTCTGCTGATCTGATGTGCCGCATTTCGACCGTCATTAATAATAATAATAATGACAATTTGTATGGCGCCGTAACACAGCCGTTACAATGGTGTCATCATCATCAACATTGAATAAAGGTTTCCCAAAATCGATAACTGATTTATGACCTGTCCATTATGACAACAGCGCTATAGAAATAACTAATTACGTTAGATTAAGCGAATATACGTCGTTAGGCATTGTGCACACATCCAGTGCATGCGTAAGTAAATGCATGCTCATTTGTATATATACATAGATACATATACATATACTTGGTATCTGAAAGCAATCCTTATAATATTATACGCACCTCCAACAACTACCGACCTGTATATTCCAAAACTAATACCCGCAGGTTCTCGATGAGATGTGTTGGCCCAAATACTTGGAATAGAGTCCCTGAAAAATATAAAATGCTCGACTAATTTGTGTCCTATTAAGCGTCGACTCCGTGATTACTTGGCGGCATATTTAATTATCTAATGTGCGTGCACTAGTTAACTGTAGTTAAGCTTTATCGATTCCATGTGCAAATATCCAAACCAGCAGCGGTATCGTAATTAAATGTAAGGATAGCCCTGCTAAGCGGAACCTTGGTCCTTTTAAGGTTTTCTTTCCTGTTGGTCCTGGACAACCTCATTTTATGCACTTGTTTTCACCTACTTGAAAAGTCTTGTTTGGTGTTGTTTGACGGGAACGATAAAATGTATGGTTACGATTATACATACATCAAATAAATCCAACCATTTTTATTTTGAGACATCAATCAACATAAAAACATTGCAAATGAAACAAGTAAATATACAGTTGATGGACCCTCAGAATGGGAACTCCAGAAAGAGACAAGCCCCGCTACTCTGGATGACCTTTCACATATTGATAATGTAGACCACAAGAACAAATTATATCATTAAGTCTAGCCACAGTATAGGGCTGTGATCAAAGAACGCAAAAATCGACAAGAACAAAAAAGAACACAAAACATACATGCATAAATACATACATACATGCATGCATACATATATACATACATACATGCATACATACATACATACATACATACATACATACATACATACATACATACATACATACATACATACATACATACATACATACATACATACATACATACATACATACATACATACATACATACATACATACATACATACATACATACATACATACATACATACATACATACATACATACATACATACATACATACATCTTCAAAATTCGTAGTTCAATGCACGCATTATCACTTGTGTCCACAGTCCCCAATGTTGTGCTGCTATTCTCAAGCTGCGCAGATCTTGTTAGCACCAATCATTCATATTATCATCCGTCCACTCCGTGCAGGTGCCCGGGAGCCATGGCAACAGAGATGCCGAGGCTCATACAAGTTTTGGCTCTGTACTGTTTTAGGTCTGTACTTTCAAACACTTTCCCGGCCGCTGACTCCCGGTTAGACTTAGATCTTCCTCGTTGTTCATTTCCATCAGTAATTCCCTCATCACATTTTTTCTCTTTTCGTCCACTCCACATATAGATGCACAAATAGACTAAATTGCCTCGTTTTGCTTCTATTAGAGAAGCCAAACCAAGAAGAATTTAATTGTCCATGTAGACTCAGGAATAAAGAGCTGTGCTAAACACACGTGTTTTAAATACATTTAGCTTTGTCTTATAACTGATTGCTGGCTATTCCAGATGATCTTTTGTCCTGCCATAGCTCCTTTCGCCTAGGCTTTATGGCCTTTGTGCAATCACTGTTCCATGTTAGTAGATCACTTAAGCACACCAAATCCTTTACATTTTCAATCACCTCATGTCGCTCTTTAATTTCCGTGTCTATTATCTCCATGCTATGCAAAATTACAAGACAGTAATAGCATTGGCCTTTTATGTAATAAAGAAGAGCCTCTCCCTCCGTCCCTTCGGCCGCCTCTCCATCCTCCATACCTCCGTCCGTCCTTCTTCCTTCCGTCCCTTCGTCCGTCCGTCCGTCCCTCCATCCTTCCTTCGTCCGTCCCTCCGTCCCTCCTTCCTTCCGTCCCTTCGTCCATCCCTCCGTCCCTCCATCCTTCCTTCGTCCGTCCCTCCGTCCCTCCTTCCTTCCGTCCCTTCGTCCATCCCTCCGTCCCTCCATCCTTCGTTCGTCCGTCCCTCCGTCCCTCCTTCTTCCTTCCTTCCGTCCCTTCGTCCGTCCGTCCGTCCCTCCATCCTCCCTTCGTCCATCCCTCCGTCCCTCCATCCTTCCTTCGTCCGTCCCTCCGTCCCTCCTTCTTCCTTCCTTCCGTCCCTTCGTCCATCCCTCCGTCCCTCCATCCTTCCTTCGTCCGTCCCTCCGTCCTTCTTCCTTCCGTCCCTCCCTTCGTCCATCCCTCCGTCCCTCCATCCTTCCTTCGTCCGTCCCTCCGTCCCTCCTTCCTTCCGTCCCTTCGTCCATCCCTCCGTCCCTCCATCCTTCCTTCGTCCGTCCCTCCGTCCCTCCTTCTTCCTTCCTTCCGTCCCTTCGTCCGTCCGTCCGTCCCTCCATCCTCCCTTCGTCCATCCCTCCGTCCCTCCATCCTTCCTTCGTCCGTCCCTCCGTCCCTCCTTCTTCCTTCCTTCCGTCCCTTCGTCCATCCCTCCGTCCCTCCATCCTTCCTTCGTCCGTCCCTCCGTCCTTCTTCCTTCCGTCCCTCCCTTCGTCCATCCCTCCGTCCCTCCATCCTCCCTTCGTCCGTCCCTCCTTCTTCCTTCCTTCCTTCCGTCCGTCCGTCCGTGGATCCGTCCGCCCCTCCTTGTGGTTCCTTGGGACCGTTGCCTCGAGGATAGCGGTGCAGGTTGCGGACCTTTACAACATTTCCATCCTCTCCTCTCCCCCCTCAATGGAGGTAGGTTTTAGAACTTCTGTGCTTAAAGATACTCACCCACAGATTTTGCTGGTTACCGTCCCAGTACTGTCACATCAATGCTATGTCGCTTGCTTGAAAGATTTAATGTGCACCGCTTTTTCTTTCCCATCCTGAATAATCCCCAACTAAATCAAGACTTCATGGATCAATATGTCTACCGATCGATGGGTTCCAACGCGGCAGCCCTAACCGCATAAGCAGTTTCTTCATCTTTTTCCGCGGATTTTTCAAACGCCAACGATACGGTGCGGCTTTCCAGCTCACCAGGGGCCGTATTCATGAGACACGCGTAACTCTTACTCCCAGCTTAAATCTGGCCTACGCCGGAGTAGTGGGTTAAATCGATATTCATGAGACAAGCGTACCGCCTTACTCTGGGTGTAACGCTACTCCGAATCGACCCTAGGAGTAAGGCCGCTATTCCCAGCGTAGCGGCTATAAACAAAGATGGCGGCGTCATAATTCGCCGCTTCGATGAGGTTTTAGATGTCAAAAAGTCTTTCAGAGGTGCCGTAATTAGCTCGTATTGTTCACCGACAACGAACTTTATATTGCTTTTCGTTCTGGCTGTCACAAACTGCTAAAATTTGATGAGATGTCTGACGATGATGCATTCGAAGTGCCGCGCATGGGTTCCTTACAGTACTGTCGGTAACGCGGGTTTATTTTCACGTATATTATTATTATTAATGTTGATTTCTCATTCTTAAGCAATTGACTAGCATAGACATTACAAACATTATACACATTATTTTATAGTAACCTAGCTGTAATGTAATCTTTCATAATAATGCAGAGAATATCAATTTACCCTCATTAATTTATCTTGTGTTATAATTTAGCTGTTATTATTTAACCATAAAATCATCCAGACTTACTCTAACCCACGCCTGTTTTGATTTTACGTTTATGTTAAATATGATTCGTTTTGATTAACGGCCGTCTGTTAATCTTTATTTGTTTACTTCAGCTGTCGGGAATGACGGCATAGGCCTATAAATACCTTGTAAGCATGCTAAAATAATCCATAACCACTCAAATCATGACGAGTGTACTTTCGCGCGGGGAAAACCCACCATTTACGCCCGGAATAACTAATCCCTTGGATACTCCGGTCTCATGAATACGAACCACGACTAAGTGCTATTCGGGGAATAGTTACTCTCGGCGTAGGCGCTACGCTCAGACTAGCTTAATCTTGTCTCATGAATACGGCCCCAGAGCAATTAGGAGAGATATACAAGTGTTGGATCATCACCTTTCTTGGAGATCGGGATCACTGTACAAAGTTCAACTGCTCTATATCTACCACTGTTAAAATAAAAGCTAGTATTGTCAACTTTAAAATAACAATTTCTAAAGCAAAAACGATCCACGCTGGTAACCGGCTTCCAAAAGACAGTGTCGGCGCTACACCGGGGCGAGCCAGGACAAATGCCCTGGCAAAAAAGCCTTTGCCCTGGTCGTTGCTCTGCCTGAACTTTTGTCCTGTCAAGAATTTGTTCGGGGCATAAATCACCTCTGCATTGGTTACTTGTATGACTGCCATGGCTATGCACTGGTTACAAAAAGATGTCTGGCGCCGCCACTGCCAAAATACACTGATGATAGTTATGATATATAATGCTACCTTCATCAAATAGCGCCACAGTGGCTGCTGATCTGGAGCTCGTGGCTCAATGGGCGGAAACATGTAATCTCAAACTCAATCCAAAAGGATATGCTATTAATCAGCGGATGAGGGGGGTGGGTTGGTGGGTGGGTGGGTGGGTGCGGGACAAGCAGTTGTCCCCGTTGTCATCCCGGTATAGTAAGCGGAGTAAATGGCTTAAGTGTCCTAGAGTCACGTTCACTGACACCCTTAGTTTAGAGACGCATATAAGGCGAATATGCCGCAATAAACTGTCGCAGTCTATTTATGCCTTAAGCATTCTTGCTGCACAAGACCTCTTCGGCCCCCCGCTCTATGATGTGGTGCGCGCCACAACGGTGGCCCGCTTGCTCTATGCTGCCGCGGCGTGGCGGGGATTTGTAAGTCAGCAAGACAATGGAAGGAACCAGTCTGAATGAGCAACAATGAGCAGGCTGATCCGTTTCCTGTACCTCCTCAGTAACAATCCAACAAATATACGAGGAAAACGTTCATGATTAGAATGCCGCATTCTTATTGAAATTTATTGAAATTAATTGTTTTTTTCGATGGACGCACACGAGAGTGCGGCCTGGCAGCACTGGTTTAAAAAAGAATATACTTACTTATATATTTAGGTTGGGAATATCTTTGGTCATGTCCAACATTTTGCGAATTTGTTTCTCCGAAAATTTTCTCTTTGTTAAAATAGTTGTGTTTTACAATGAAAACTGCAATAAAGATCTCAAGACACGTGAAAGACTAAAGAAATTAGTCATCAGAAACTTGCGAACAAGAAGAATAAAACGGTGTCCAGATCTCAAAGACACGAAAAGGTCGTAAAAATTTCTCCCACAAACTTACTTGTAGCCTTGTAAGTGTAAATGTAAATCTCCGAAATTTTCAACGCCAAAAAGCCGAGTGAGAGACCAGCCTATTCAGGGTCGCGATGTCGAATGAAGTCCACAGAAACCAGGTTGTTTGCTTAGTTTAGGTGACAGGTTCGGATCCGGGAAGTAAATCCGGTAGAGGCATGTGGTCCGGCGGAAATTGATGCTGCAGCTGGTAATAGGACAGTGCAGGAACAGAAGCAGGATTTGATTGCCAAAGGGGTTCACTTTCAGTTTTCAGTCAGGAGAGAAGCCATGGGGGGGTGGAAAGCTGGGATTGCCAAGTGAAAATGAAGAATGGCCGAACAAGGGGAGTTAGAGGTATTTGTGAGTAAGTTCTAGCAGTTGGCAAAGCAGAGATCAAGGATCAGTTGCAGAATTTTAGAGAAGATGCTTGAGGCCAAAATGGTATGAAGCGGAGCTGGATAGGATATATTCATTTATTTTTACGCATTTATTGAGCCCACTATCTAATGATCAAGCATCAGTTTACACAGTAAGTATCTCAGGGGAGGATCGCACCGTAATCTCCACGCTACAAGCATATAGTTTCCAAAACAAAAGTTTAACCCTCTAACGACGAGAGGGATTAGTTTTCCATACATTTCAGTGCATGTACGCTCGTCGTTGAAGTGTTAAGAGGAAAAAAGCATACCACGAATGTTCGAGAGGGACAACGTCAAGGGAGAAATCCCAAACAAAGCATTCAAATTCGCACGACATAGCAAGTGGGTGTAAACACGCTACTACTGAATTACAAATTCAGGGATTTATGCGAGTCTTTATGTGAGCCATGTATTTTATGGAGATGAAAGAGCGGAGCGTTTCTTTGATCCACGGCTCTTCAACTCCTGGCAAAAGAATATGCCATAATGGTTTTTATGCTGTGTCGATTATGGATTCAAACTGTTGTTCTAGCTATGGACACTCATAAAACCTGAAGATTAAAGACGAGATTGTTTATAAAACACGACGATTTCGTGGAACATTTTGCCATCAATTCTTTTACTGGCACATAAAACGAGACGACGAGCGCAACAACAACAAAACCAATAACAATAATAATAGGGGCCTAATAATAATAATAATAATAATAATAATAATAATAATAATAATAATAATAATAATAATATTAATAATAATAATAATAATAATAATAATAATAATAATAATAATAATAATAATAATAATAATAATAATTAAACTAATAATAATAATACTATTATTATTATTAAATATTCTTTGGATATTGTTTTAAGGGTCTTATGGATCAAAACTACCTCGGGACAATGATAATATTAATAACCCTTGTAGTAGTAGTAGTAGTAGTAGTAGTAGTAGTAGTAGTAGTAGTAGTAGTAGTAGTAGTAGTAGTAGTAGTAGTAGTAGTAGTAGTAGTACTAGTAGTAGTACTAGTAGTAGTAGTAGTAGTAGTAGTAGTAGTAGTAGTAGTAGTAGTAGTAGTAGTAGTAGTAGTAGTAGTAGTACTAGTAGTAGTAGTAGTACTACTACTAGTAGTAGTAGTAGTAGTAGTAGTAGTAGTAGTAGTAGTAGTAGTAGTAGTAGTAGTAGTAGTAGTAGTAGTAGTAGTAGTAGTAGTAGTAGTAGTAGTAGTAGTAGTAGTAGTAGTAGTAGTAGGCCTAGTAATAATAATACAGCAAAAATAATAACATAAATTTTTTCCTGGTTGATCATTTCTACCTCGAGTTAATAATAAAAATAAAATAGTAATATTAGTAATAAAATAATAATAATATTAAAAACAATAACACGTACATACATGCGTACGTGCGCAGGCACGCACTTTCATGCATACTTGCTTAAATGCATACATATATGCATGCATACAGACAATTAACTTGCAACAATTAATGTCTAAAAGGAAAATAATTATACTATAAGAACAGTAAAGAAGAACATTACACGAAAAGCAACAGCAACTTCATCACGTGTAAGAACAATTATAGCAAAACAATAGAAGCTTTAACAAACAATGGCAGTACCAACAAAAACTGTAGCGGCAATATTAACAGTGTAACAACAATAATAGATATAACGAATGCAACAGTAATCATGACAACAACAACAACAACAACAGAAGCAACAACGACAGTACAAATAACAATGACAACTGTAAAAAATAACAACTATAAAACAAACTAACACCTGTGCAACAACAACAAATGTAACTGTATTTATTAACTTCTATTGCGCCGGTGTATAACGCACAAGGTGTCCACCGATGACGCACCAAAACCAAGCCGTAATCACGTCAATGCCCAGAAGATCATACACACACACACATGTAGTAGAAACAACAATTTCCATAACAATTACCACAACACAGCCACGTCAAAGGAATTCCTACACCTGGCCTTATCCGTTCCAACCGCCTGCATTGACCGGAAGTCATTCAGAGAGAGAGTCCAGCTGGTAGGATATGCGTCTCGCACCGATCATCGACCTCGCGGAAATTAAAGAAGTATTGTCGGGTTTCAGCTTTCACTCGCCAATGCAACAGGTTGCCAAATGGCTCGGAAGGGCAACGGTTGCACAGGTTGCTGTAAATCACTGGATTCTGCTTTGCGTCCGTCAATTTCCTGCGGCTCAAAGCAATTACCATAAGTCATCAGCGCATATATATATATATATATACACATATATACATACATACATACATACATACATACATACATACATACATACATACATACATACATACATACATACATACATACATACATACATGCATATATATATATACTGTGAATTTTTCTAGAAAAAAGGTTCCAAGACTGAACAATTACGGAAGGGCTAAATCGAGGGCGACGCGCGAGAAAAAACGGGGGTGGGGTTTCGGGAGGGGTCCCATAAAATTTTTGACGTCACATTTGCATTATTAAATGGTATCACTTCTAAAATAATAATAATAATAATAATAATAATAATAATAATAATAATAATAATAATAATAATAATAATAATAATAATAATAATAATAATAATAATAATAATAATAATAATAATAATAATAATAATAATAATAATAATAATAATAATAACAGAACTGGGGCGTAGGATGACCACCGCCACCGGCGACCCTCGCGAGACCGCACATTTATTCCAGCGCCTTTCAATCTGCACACAACGTTACAATGCAATTGCATTCAGAGGCACATTCAGGCACAACACCGGGGACGAGGACCACGAGCCCCAGTAGCACAGTAATTCTTCGGAATTGCTTATAGGCGCCTGAGGGATTATCCTACCTCGGGCAATAAAAATAATAATAATAATAATAATAATAATAAAAAAAAAATAATAATAATAATAATAATAATAATAATAATAATAATAATAATAATAATAATAATAATAATAATAATAATAATAATAATAATAATAATAATAATAATAATAGTCATCAGCGATCTACACTGATGACATATCGACCATGCAGAACGAAGTTTCGCCATGATCCAAGACACGGCACAGACAGAGCGCTTTAAGAGTAAAGAACAGTTGCCGTACGCGCTTCAAGTTATCGAGCAGAGTCGAAAAAACTTTGCCGATGCCAGAAAATAAACGCTAGGCCTACTTAAGAACTACAGAAGTGTATTGTGTAGGCCTGCTGTATAGTTTGAATGTTAAAACTGTTCTGCATTGGTATGATACTGTTAAATAGGCCTAAACAGAAGTTTCATTGCAGGTCGATTTCATGAATGACTTAGTGAAACACATTTGACTTCTATCATGTTAGCTATTTTGCTCAACTTTATAGCCGTTGAGCCACCTGTGACTATCTATAAAAAATTCAAAATTTGCATATAGGCCCCTACTACTTTTTCATAAAAATGAACAGCTTGAAAGGGTGAGACTTAACATTGCTTTGCATTTAATTTTCTCCATATAAATAAGGGCTACCCTAATCGACAGTGTGCGATCAGTGTGCTCTTTTTTAGGAGTACTCATGGGTCAGAAATCTTTGAAGATGTTTCATTTTAACCCCTGCCTCTAGCTATGCAGCTCAGCACACTATGTATTAACAGTTGTTCCTGGCCTCTCCATTTGTTATTTTACCTTGCCTTTGCACCGTTAGAATTCTGAATCCTTTGACTTAGGTTGTAAGAATGCGATTAGGCTTTTCCATTAGCCGAGCCAATTTATATAATTACATAGTCGCCAACGGCAATTCTGTTACAGGCCGATCCTCCCTCCGGGCAATATTTGTTTTTCCTGGTTGTGGACGTTCATTCACAGTACTGTTGCTGGTCCGTCCATTTGGAAATCTTTACCTTGCAATTGTAATTGCAAATTTATATATAGACTCAACACAGGCTCTCAGACTTAACACAGTGAAACCACGATAGAACAAAATGGTCTTCAAGCGCTTGCAGTAGAGGCAACAGAATTCCACAAGAATACTGTCCATCAAAATTGATGGAAAACCGTAAAAACCACAAGGTCGAAACGCAATAACGTATTGAGAGTTAGTCCCCGGAGCCGCCGCCATTCGCCGCCGCCGCCAAGCCCTCAAGTCGAAACCAGCCGCTAAGCTATCGACTGCTAATGACTTCGTTCACTTAATACCGTGCTCATTGTTTTAATCGCGGTTTCCGAGTTTCGATTTTTAACGAAGATACCAGCAGCAGGTCAGTAGCGACACTTGCTTATAAGGTACGAGACACAATGCAATAGACTAACAGTCTAACAATCAGTTGATTTTAGGTCACCAGTTCTTTACTTACTAACTTACTTACTTTACTTACTTGCTACCTGCCGGAGTGGTGTCTGGTACGTTGCATGACGTTTTAATGCAATCGTTTTAATGCCTTGATATTGAACGGAGAGAGGTCAAGGGTTGACCTTGTAGGCCCTAACTACTCAAAGTTTCAATTAGAAGTGTACCGAATGTTCGATTCGAATTCGTATTCAGCCGATGTATCACAAAATTCGAACATTCGCACCCGAATAAAATTCCAATTTGTGTTGGTAGACACAAAACTCTAATAAAAAAAAGCAATCCGCTGTTAGAACAGAGGTTGACAAGTACACACTTATACTAGCAACATGAAAGAAAGCTGCAAATACATAGATCCTTGAACTCGATATATCTGACCGCATTTCCTTCGATAAACATCTTAATGCACATATTGTACCACTGCAACGAACTACACCTGTAAAAATACGATGAGTTTAGCATGCTGTTAATGGTCCTCGAAAACCTCTCAGGCATGTTTTAGTCTTAGAGCGGCAACCTCTCAAGTAGCGAATGACACGTACCTAGGCCAACTCTTACCTATAACAGAAGATGGGTTACAGCTCCCCTTTACCTTAATGAACGCCGGTTCGCTCAACAAAACAACAGCGTTCTAGAAATTGATGGCTGGTATAGAGAACGGAAGTAAACAGCAAAGACAATTTCCGTGTCTTGGAAAGTCCTGCTTCCAAGGAGCGGCGTCGTAAACTTCCTCTTCGCTGATTGAATATGTAATTTCGCGACGTCTTCCCTGATTAAGTCCGCGCGGAGATCGCCTGAGATGTTTGATTTAGAAACAAATATGACGGTTTATATTCCGGAAATTGTCTCCGGTAAACGAAATGACTACCTGTATAATGGGCGTCTCTAATGCAACTGTGCTACCATCGTATGATCCTAGAGACCCGCAGGAAGTAATTTTCAGGGAACAAGGAATACTACACCTAACACAAATAATCAGGGCGCTGTATAGCTAGTCTGTTGTATAAGTACATACAGACATACATGTGAGCATACGAATACATACATATACATGCATACTGTATACACAGGCACACATGCATACGTGCCTACATATACATATATATATATACATGCATAATGCATATGTACATCCATGCAATGTCATTCATACATACATTCATACGTGCATATAGTTCTACATGCACACATAGATGCAGACATTCATATGTACATACACACATACATACACACACTTGCATACATACATATATACATGCACATAGACATATACACATACGTACACACATGCATACATGTACATATATACATACATACATACATACATACATGTATGCATACATTCATGCATACATTCATACATACATATACACATACATGCACACATACATGCATACATACATAGTTACATACATACATGCATACATACATACATACATACATACATACATACATACATGGATACATACGTGCCTACATACATGCATGCATACACGCATAGATATATACATATTGTATTGTATTGTATTGTCAGTCTTGTTGTCAAGACCTTAAACCTCAAGACCAAGACCAAGACCTTCAACCTCGAGACCAAGACCAAGACTTTGAACCTCAAGACCAAGACCAAGACTTTGAACCTCAAGACCAAGACCGAGACCAAGACCCAAAAAATCACATTCAGCCCAAAACTTCTTTACCTTACAAAAAAATTGTCAAGTCGGACTACTCGCTATTTTAATGAAAACGTGAGTCTTTTATTCAAGTAAATTAACTTTAAATGCAGACTGCAGGGAATTCCGAATTCGTATTTACAAAAGTCCTTCATGTAAAATGTTATTCCAAATGCCTATTGTATTTAATAAAACCTATTCGCTCAGAATTTTCTGACCAAAACGTGCCTTGTGGGCCTCATAAAGATTCCGCCATGTGAAAAAATACGTTCTACAGGTGCTTAAGTCGCTGGCACACACAGTAGCTTTTCAAGCACTGGATGCAAATGTACAAATCGTGAGCCTTTTTGAAATCCTCCCATGGTTTATCAGACTGTCTGGCTTCAGAAAAGTCTCGGCAGGGCTTCCAGACACAGCATAACTTAGTTGCTGCTGCCGATGGGTTTTCGTGACCAACAAGACTTGCATCCGTCCGTAGGTATTTGTCGTAGGCTATGATGCAAACAGGCTTGATAAAATGTTTAAATTCTTGAGTTTTGTTAAATGACTGTTCATATTGACAGCCGGTCTTGGTCTTGGTCTTGCGAGACCAAGACCAAGACTTTGAACCTCAAGACCAAGACCAAGACCTTGAACCTCAAGACCAAGACCAAGACCAAGAATTTGAACCTCAAGACCAAGACCAAGACTTTTAAAAACGAACTCGAGTGCACTCGAAACCAAGACCTTGGTCTCGAGGACAACAAGTCTGTGTATTGTATTTAAACATTTATAAAGCGCCTCTAGTAGGGTGAACCGTTCAGAGGCGCTCCCAGCGCGCAAGGCCAAGAGAAAAGAAATAAGTCTTAAGGAAAGCAAAGGAAGACGAGGGGTTACCTATTAAAATTTGAGAGCGAGTAGAAGGAGACAGTGTATTCCAGAGAAAGGGACCAATTGAAGCAAAAGATCTGGACTTCGCCATAGCTGTTCTAGTATGAGGAACTGCAAGATCAAATCTGTTCGAGGAGCGAAGTGGACGATGCGAGGAGACAGAAAGAGGCCGGTGAATTACATCAATTAAATATTTGGGGGCAAGACCCCGCTGTGTCTTGGATACCAGAATAAGGATTTTAAACTTAATACGTGCAGAGAGAGGAAGCCAGTGCAGTTGCTCAAACATGAAGGATGAAATGCGTGAGTAGCGTGGCAGACGTGCTATTAATCTCGCAGCTGCATTTAGGACTGACTGCAGAGGCATGAGACGGACCTTAGGAGGACCAATTAGAAGCGAGTTGCAGTAGTCAATACATACATACATACATACATACACTGCCCCGAAATATCTCTCGAACTATCTGCGAAAGCCGCTATCTGCATCGTCTTCTCGCTCATTGTGGTATGTAAATCGGCTTCATATTTTTGTTTCCAGAGATAAAACTGCCTAAGCCCAGTACAGGGCGTTTGCTGTTGCGGGTCCCACGATCTGTAATGACCTCCCTCCCCCCGCTTAGGACCAAACTAATGACTGACTTTTCCTCATAGGTCTCGCCCTCCTTAAAGACATATTTGCTTCCCCGGCTGAGAGCGCCTCTGAGTAATTATTCTGCAAGAGGCGCTTTATAAATTTCTAGATACGATACGATACATAAACTCGACAGTCACTGTTCCTCTGTTTTAGCAGACGAGCATTGTCGGTCGCTGGCCTTAGACCCTGCATAAATACTCTTTCGGTAAACGTTCACAATTAGTCTTCAACGTATTATGCCAAAGGCTCAACCAACGTTGTGAAATCAGCCGTCACACGCATCTTACGTCAATGGTAGGTTTCTAGCGAATGTTCATTCATTCTGAGAATTTATATAGCGCCTCTTCGAGAGACCTACTCAGGTTACAGAACTGAATTGAGATAGTCCTACTAGATGAGTACTATATGCAGCTATATAAAATACAAAATACGCTGTAGGCCTACACAAAAGATCCCATGCAAGGTCGACCGCGCATCGCTCGCCCTATCGATCCAGCGCGATTGATTTTCAACCCGCCTACTATTTTCAAATGAGACGCTCTGATCTTTACCCAAAAATGTCGCCCAACTTCAATTTTTACGCCTTATAATTAATAAGATGCTTTAAACCTACGCAGGCAATGTGTCATTCTGTAGCCTAAATGTAATTAGTAGATCTATTCGTCGATTGTCCTTCATAATTTTAACTAAACTGAATTATGTGTTATGTAAAAATACGCGACATTTTCCTGTCCGCCAGAAATAGTCTCACGATGTTAAATAACGAGTTTCCAGCCCTGTGAATTATTGGGTTCATGGCTTTTCTCGAAGCTTGGCCTATTATATAGACGCGGCGAGCCACGTAGCCTACATTATAGAGATCAACTATAATTTCCCATATGCAACCATTAATCATTTTGTAATTGCATTTTATGTTTAAAAAACTAATTTTGCACTGGTTATTACCATTGCTATTCCTGACTAAGCGCCTGTGAATAGTCTGGTTCCTGCGGCTTCGCGTTTTTGGGCGCTGTGATCTCGAGATTACGATTATGAATTGCAATTTTTCCCCTCTGAATTCCCTTGTTCTGCCTGCAAATTCAGAGTCTGAAGTTGCTGCTGGTGGCTCACTTTATCTGCCCATTCTAAAATCTGGAACAGTCAATGACACATTGACTGTTCCAGATTTTAGAATGGGCAGATAAGGTGAGCCACCAAAGCAACTTCAGAGCAGACTCTGAATTTGCAAGCAGAACAAGGGAATTCAGAGGGGAAAAATTGCAATTCATAATCGTAATCTCGAGATCACAGCGCCCAAAAACGCGAAGCCGCAGGAACCAGACTATTCACAGGCGCTTAGTCAAACAGAATCGAGTACATGGTTAAACGAGACAAAACGCCAAACTGGAAAATTAAAGTATGTCATAAACTCTTGCCCAGTGGCGTCACTAGGGTTGGTGTCCCCCAGTGCGGTAGGCCTAAGTTATAATGTCGCCCCGTTAGAAGGTTCAATAAAGTAAATTAGCATAGAGCTTCAGCTTTAGGTAAATTGATACTTATTCAGTACATGTAAGCTGGACTTACGAAGAATGTTTTTGTTATTATCTGTTATTGTTAATTAAATATAAGAAATCTCTGCTGAAACTCTGAACAAAATTTTGTTAGACAATCGTTTGGTCATTTTGGTGTCACCCCCTCTGGTGGTGTCACCCGGTGCGACCCGCACCCCCCCCGTTCGCCTTCCGAATGCCTGGTCATCACAAGTTAGTAGCCCCAGAATCGTGAGGTACATAGGCCTATAAAAGCATACCCCACCAGCAACGTTATATGTAGGACACGTGAACCCCATACTTCATGCCTGAGCCGTGTTGAACTTATTTAAGCGCCCTTGTAACGGCATGACATCTGCAGGGGCGTAACTTTGGTCTAGAAAGTGGGGGTACCAGTTTCTTACATACAGCTGTACATAAAGCAAGGCGGAGACTGCGATCTCTGGGAAGGCACAATCATAAAATATATATTGATTGGCATTGTTGAAAAAGTAGGGGTACGGTACCCCTGGTCCAGAAAGTGGGGTACGGGTACCCTCGCACCCCTCACCAATTACGCCTATGCATGACATTGTGTCGTTTTACGGCTATGTATAAATCGTCGTATTCAATCAATCAATCAATCAATCAATCAATCCGATTTATTAAAATACACGAACAATGCATTTGACAGGCAGATTTTTCAACATTGGTGTATTTAATGGGATGCCCCTAAGGGAGGAGTCCCGCTAGATGGGGCACCCCGAGTTCAGTGGCAGAACGGATGTCGAGTACATGAAGCATCAATGCTTATACTAAACTTAACTAGTAAAATAAATTTTAAACTATATCAAGATGTCAGTTCCAGGTAACTTAACTGGCAAAATAAATTTTAAACTATATCAAGATGTCAGTTCCAAGTAACAGCAAATTATGTACACATCAAGCTGAAAGAAATGGGCTTCAGCCCAGTATATAATTATATATATCAGTGTTAGCACAATGTAAACAGCGTTTGACAATGATTAGGCCTATCCCTAGTTGTGGTTGTATTTGTGGTGAGTAATGACGGCAGTGTACCCGATGATTGATTGTGAGGTATGATCAGGCGGAGGCACAGGGTGATTATTGGTAATGAATAATCATCATCATCATAAGACAATATTTCCATGTACCCTTCGTATAGCCTGCCCTACCATATGAGATCATTATGTAGGGCCTATTCAAAGTCTGTATACGAATAATGTCGTATAATTATGCTTCATGTGCTAGATACGACGTTGGGATATTGTAGGCCTATTTATAGAAAACAAATGAAAAAATTATAGTTTTTCTATACTATCTATAGCGACCGTATGGCCTCGACCCTGCTAATTTTTTTACAATGAACTTATCGGGTGACATTTTTCCCCTCCGCTGCCCGTTTGAATGGCTGCCACTCATTTTAAAGTCCCCGTGTGCGCAGTAGATCATAGTTGAACGATGGACCTACATTGGATATATATATATATATATATATATATATATATATATATATATATCATTAAGTCTCCGGATAAACAAAATATACGGCTATACCAAAACAAAATGATGACAATGATTATCTTCAACGATAGGACATTCCAACCTACGTTTCAGCTTCATGCCTGTCGTGTGTGTGTGTGTGTGTGTGTGTGTGTGTGTGTGTGTGTGTGTGTGTGTGTGTGTGTGTGTGTGTGTGTGTGTAGGTGTGTGTGTGTGTGTGTGTGTAGGTGTGTGTGTGTGTGTGTGTGTGTGTGTGTGTGTGTGTGTGTGTGTGTGTGTAGGTGTGTGTGTGTGTGTGTGTGTGTGTGTGTGTGTAGGTGTGTGTGTGTGTGTGTGTAGGTGTGTGTGTGTGTGTGTGTGTGTAGGTGTGTGTGTGTGTGTGTGTGTGTGTGTGTGTGTGTGTGTGTGTGTGTGTGTGTGTGTGTGTGTGTGTGTGTGTGTGTGTGTGTGTGTGTGTGTGTGTGTGTGTGTGTGTGTGTGTGTGTGTGTGTGTGTGTGTGTGTGTGTGTGTGTGTGTGTGTGTGTGTGTGTGTGTGTGTGTGTGTGTGTGTGTGTGTGTGTGTGTGTGTGTGTGTGTGTGTGTGTGTGTGTGTGTGTGTGTGTGTGTGTGTGTGTGTGTGTGTGTGTGTGTGTGTGTGTGTGTGTGTGTGTGTAATATTAAGAGGCGTTTAAATACCTCACAGAAGAGCTTAATCATAAAAATGTCTTAAACATAAACACGCCAGCCCACGTATGTTTTAGGTTTTTCACTTTTATAATAGTTATTATTGTTTCTGTCTGCTGTCAGGATCCGCATATATAGGCTAATTTTATGTGCTGTATACGATGTCGCAGGCAGGCTGTTTTAACCTTTCACAGATACCATGCCGCCATGCCCACATCGGGCCACATGGGACCCATATTCCTATATGAGACCCTTATAGGCCAGTATGGGGGAATCATCAAGTATTAATGGGCATGCTGAAAGGGTAGGTCTTGTCAGTGGCGTAGCCAGGTTTTAGCACCAGGGGGAGCGAGCATATAAAAAAGGCCCCAACTTCCAAAATTAATAATTTCAGTTAATTACTTTCATTTATGATTATACCTATTTATTTTTGTATTTTAAATAGAAACACTGAAACACGCAAAAGGTAGCAAAAAACTAATATGTATAGTAAATGCTCAAATCTTTTAGTTGTGCTATTTACCCATTCATTCAGGTATTTATATAGCACCTCTTCAAGGGGGCTATTCAGAGGTGCTCCTGACTCCAGCACGGCCATAGGGGCCATCCATATATTACGTACGCATGGAGGGGAGGGGGTAACCGAAATGCATGGGCTTGCGTACGCTTGCGAATGGGGGGTCGGGTGTGGGGGCTACGGATAATGTACGTACGCAAATTGATTGGCTTTCAATCAAGTGAGCTTAAGTGAGCTAGAGTTCAGTCTTTCCATCTATCCGGTACTACCAGAGAAAGTAGGATTGTGGGAAAGGTGTCACTTGAATGCCACCTTACCTCTGAACGCTATTATTAAACTATCACACAACTCAGCAGTGAGTCCATTGATTACTCATCCTTCAATCTGGCCTAAGGTGCAGACAGTCGCTGCCTGGACCTCTGTAACTGACACATTCTGCAGCTGGTCTTGGGGGTGTGTGCGTCAACTGTACCGACGCACTTGTGGGGGTTGAAAAAAGTATGCGTGCGTACAGGGAGGGGGAAGGGTCCAATTTTCCCGGATTTTTGCGTACGTAATATATGGATGGCCCCATATAAGACAGTTTTCAATCAAGTATAGAACCTATCAGTGGGAGTTCTGGGGAACAGGCGCAGATCCGGGGGAAGCTGTTCCATGCCATCGGGTCACCACCGAAAATAAGGTTCTGCTTGGTGGCTGTGCCGGCAAAAGGCACAATGAGTACTCCTTTGCCCGAAGATCGGAGGTGGCGACTACCATGAACTCCCAGCATGGGGTGGCAAAGGACCCACAGATAAGCTGAAGCGCTTCCCAGCACGCACCTCCAGACAAGGGAAACAACCCTTATACCACAGACTGGCTGACAGTTGGCTGGAGCCAGTGCAGGACCTACAGCATATAACCAGAGACCTGACCAAATTTTGGTATTCGACCAATAAGACGTGCCGCAGAGCACTGCACTCGATTGAGGCACGCCAAACGACTAGAAGGTAGGCCATAGTCGAGTGAGGAACATGACACAATCTAGTGACACTATTTAGGTTTCAACCATGAATCAGATATTCCATCATCCACTGACATTCCCTCATGGAATCTCTCTTTTTCGAACTCTATGTGGCTTATAGTCAGTAGGCAGGCGCGGATTTAGAGGGGGGCGGAGCCGGCGTACGCCCCCCTAAACCTGCAGCAAATGTTCTCAAACTAAACTGAACTAAAACTAATATAACTGCAATTTGGGAATAGGATGTTTGAAGTAGCTGGACCGGCAGAATGGAGCTCTCTTACCGGAGCTCTCTTACCTACTTACCTGAGTTGCTAGCAGACGTTGCCCACGTGACCAATGACTTTTGCCGTGACGTCATTCACAAAGTTCATGTACAGACAAAATTTACGTAAATAGAAATTGGTCAATTTAAAAATATGTCGAGTGGTCCGCCGTCAAAGCTTTGGAAGCAGATGTGGAGAAACGCTGACAGCACACCAAGCACCCTGTCGGACACCCTCGCTGACAGCCGCTCCTGTCGTATTACGTATCCAAATATTACCACAATAATTCACATTTTGCTGCTCACTTCTGTCACGGCTTGCAGTGTTGAACGAGCAAATTCTAGTCTGCGATTTGTGAAGTCGTGTTTCCGAAGTACAATGAACGAGGACAGATTTAATGCACTCATTTTATTGTTTGTCCACAAGGACATCAAGTTAGACATTGATGACATTATCAATGCCTACGCCAGAAAGCATCCAAGGAGAATGACACTGCTTAATCCACTGGCATGTGACACTTAATTATTTTCTTTTTGGATCAAGGGTTGCATGATCAAAACCGATAACTGATTTATAATCGTTTCACTGTTAACCTTCAGTGGAGACCAGTTGTTTTATATGAGAAACTATATATACGGTACTTTTTTAAAGTTCCATAACATTTTCTATAAAAAGGATCATTATAGTTTTGCGTGATCTAATTTCATATATATATATATATATATTTACGGGATTGGATTGGTAGTATTTACGCCCCCCCCCCCTAACCAGAAATCCTGGATCCGCCCCTGGTAGGAATATCACATTTTTGAGCCAGCTCCGTGGCTTCATTCTCAGTCCGTTTTAACTTATAGGGCCTATTTAAATTCGTTTCGTATGTTTTTAATATCGTTTTGAAATAGTTGAATAAAATGAGAAGCTGTTACCAAATCAATGCTACTTCTCTGTAAATATGTGGTTAAACTGAAAACCTTTTCTAGCACTTTTTTCGAGAATAGGCCTATTAATTCGAATGTGTCAAGTGTTACAAGCATACCGTTTGCCTCAATCAGCTGTTTCGCAGTGCAGCTTTTAATCTCACTATCCACGATAGGGCAACTATTAGTGATGACAAATTCTGCAAGAGTACATGCATGTACTGCTGATTTCCTGGATGCCCATCTAGTATCGCAGTCTTTTCAGAGTCAACCCGAAAGATACTATAAGATTGCAATGTTCTTCTTTTAGTATTGAAAGACGAGGTAAACTCCCAGAAAAAAACTTTCTAAAGCTACAGAAAACAAATTATGTCGTTCGAACGATTGGAATAAATAAATTTTTAACGATTGGAATAAATAAACTCTGAAAAGGCCCCACATCTTGGAAAATGGTCTCAGGGGGAGCGGCCGCTCCCCCTGCTCCCCCCCTAGCTACGCCTCTGGGTCTTGTGTCCATAAAGGTCCATGATAGCTAACAAATAATAATGTGTCCATAAAGGTCCATGATAGCTAACAAATAATAATGCAAGGAGCACTGGGTCTTTGTAAAACCAGGCCGACAATAACTTTCTGATGCTGGTCGGGCAACCAATAGCAAGCGGTGAATGTTTAGATAGGCCTAGGCCGATACTAAACGAACAGTGTTATTAGTCTAATAATGTAATCTAGACTTCTTATAACATCGTAAAATTGTGGCGGACAGGCCACGAGTCTTGCATGTAAGTTTAATTACTAATAATAATTCTACTTAAATAATAGGCCGATAAACCACAGTATAGGCCAATTTAAGTATATATCAATTCACTTAATACATTACCCCTCATGCGCCCATTGAAATAAATAAACAATAATGCAATAATATAATTATGCCTAATTACCTTAAGACGTCTCCCATCGGGCCATCGGTTTAGATTAGTAATAGCCTACGTGCTTCCCTGCGTGCGCTCGACCGCGAGACCACCTGAGTATAGGCTATGCCTCGTACGGAAAACAAAGGCGTCTTTCGTGCCATACTATAAGTTAATGACACACAGAAATGGGTTGCCTACCGTGAGCTGCATTGCACTTCCTTCTGCACACATATCTCCCCATGCTACTCCTCTCCCCCTCCAATCAGTCTGAAATGCTGCTGCTAGGCTCATAGGACGTCTTCCTCGCTTTGCTCATATCTCCACATATACGACTGAAGTCTTACACTGGCTCCCGATTACTTCGCGTATCCAGTATAAGATCCTCCTTCTGGTTTCCAAATCCCAGCTACGGCTTGTCCCTAAATACCTCTCTGACCTTATGCGGCAACCTCTCTCTGCAATTTCTACTCGTCCTTTGCGCTCTACTGGCCGTCTTGATCTCGTTGTCCCTCGTACTAGGACCACTCTGGCCCAACGTCGATCTCTTGCTGTCACAGGTCCCTCTGCCTGGATTGGTCTTACCTCTCGACTACGAACTAAACTCATGATGGGAATCTCTCCAGCATCTACTCGCTTGCTCAAGACGTTTCTGTTTCCACGGGGCTCATGCACTGAGGGCGCCTCTGAATAGTTTATACTGCGAGAGGCGCCTTATAAATTACTAGATACGAAACGATACGATACGATATCGTGTGATTAGTGACCAACACAGTAGGCCTACATTGTGTGCTGGGCGAACGTCAACGTAGCGTTTATTAATCAAAGTCCAACAGGATCAGCGCAACCAGCCCAGAACCAGACACTGTCAGAGTTACATGGGGACCGTACATCCGAGTCTTCCGAAGCAGATTTATATCCTGTGCTGGTCGAGAACAGTTACCGACACAGATTCCAAGGCAGAATTGATTAATTTGGTTGGTCGAGAACTGCCAACACAGAGCCCGATAAGAAAATTTCTCCACTAATTATAGTGGTGCATGTCCAATATATATATATATATATATATATATATATATATATATATATATATATATATATATATATATATATATATATATACATACACACGGATATGGAGTGAGATAGGTTGATGATGGGTAAACGCGTCGACCAATATAGGATACACGTACGTATGGCAGAACCAATCGGTTGATGCCTTGTGCATTAGACACAGGCGCAATAGAAGTTACTAATTACAATTAACGACGCAGGGACCTGTCAAATGTCTTCCTTGTCCAAGGAACTTAGAGAACGTGTGGTGTACGTTGCATACTAATGAGAGATTGGTGGTAGTTCCGAAGATACGATGTAGAATGGTGGTCGAGAAAGAGTCCATAGTCATAAGGGTGCGCATAAATAGAACGACTGTTGTCATAAAGGAACGAACTCTGTTCTGGGAAGAAGCCATCACTGCCATCAGGATGTTGCCCACCCGGCGACTTCGTACTAGGCAGAGTCGGATCCAGAGACAGAACTTTACAGTGTTGGCTCTTATAAGGGAGCAATCAACCATGAACCATCTTTGGAGGTAACGGTTATTGTGGGCAGAGATAACATGGAACGGCCCCATTATGTCGCAAACAGAAGAGTAAATGATTAGGTGGTAGCCAGCGTAGAATTGGGTTTTAGGTGACTGCTCTCTTTATCTCTCTGTCTCTCTGTCTCTGTCTCTGTCTCTGTCTCTCTGGTACCCGCTCTCTGCCCTTGTGTTTGTTACATCACTGCTGTCACTTTGTCACCCGCTGTGTCTTCTTCTGTTTGTTACGTCACTATTCTCTCTCGCTCTCTCTTTCTGTTTGTTACGTCATTGCTCTGTCTCTTTTGTACCCGCTATCTCCCCGGTTCTAGGACAATTCGGCGCGGACAATTCGGCGAAATTTTTATTCAAAGTTAAATTGCAATGAAATCTAATCATGCTATAACAGGTAATGTCGCGGGTCACTCTCAGTCGTGGCGCATGTTTGTGTGTAACCACTCTTTACCACCTCCTGTCACTCCCCTAACTACCGTTCTACACCAGGATGCCAAAATTTCGTGTGTCCAGGAGTAGTATTTCTAAGGGGTTCGGCCCCTGTGGTATTCAGGGTGCTTACGGTCGATCGACACCTGGATGATTTGACGTAGGTGGCGAATTACTTGACAAAACAGACAAGAACAAAGTTTTTAAGCAACTCTTCTTCTTCTTTATCCTACAGATGAAACGCAGAGCTAACTCAACAGCTCAATATTATATCTGAGTTCAAATATCTTTCTTTTCTTTCACAGATCACAAACGTAAAATGTACTTGAAACGACAGTCAAAGAAATGCAGTTCATATTATATTTCAGGTAAAAAAATTATTCGCAGAAATAGTACTTAATCTAGGCCTATAGGCCTACTCACACGATGTCTGATAAAGTTCTTCAACGGCGATCTTTAATATCAGTCTGTCTTTCTGCCCTTTATGCAGCAATCGTATCAACTCGCTTACTATGCTACTGGCTTGCTATGCTATTCGTCTGCTACATGTATGCTATCTCACGTCTAACGCAAATCTATGCACGCCTTGCGCTCTATAAAGCATATCCCATTCTATCTATCCGCTTATAATAAGACCAAGACTAAGACTAAGACTAAAAACTAATGCACTGCACTGATGGGCGCTTTTATATATTTTCAGGGTCCGGGCTTAATAGTAGGTTCATCACATATTCCAGGCATGGCGAACCTTTTTCAGCTCGCGTGCCAGAATATAGTTCTTGAAGGTAGCGGAAAGTTTCGCGTGCCAGATATTAATTGAACCAATGAACACGGAATGAAGCACCCCAAAAAAGTAAAAGCTAATATTGAATAGTCATTGCCATGGGCGGCCGCAGAAATTTTTGGGGGGGGGAAATAAAATTTAGTGGCCAAATTTTTTATGGGGGCACAATGACGTTTTTGTATAGAGAAAAAATTTGCATAGAGAAAATTTTCAAAATAAATAATGATCAAGGACTTTACCTAAATAATTGAGTGTTGTTTCGCATTGAAAATCGTGTTGGGACTGTAAAATAATCATAGTAATGCAAAAACATTTTGCAAAAATATTTGCAATGTCCAGGAGCAAATGCCCCCTTGCCCCACTTTGGACGCCCATTATTTTTGGACGAGGCCACTTAATACTGCGATTTATTTAGGCCTATAATTATAATTTTATATGGAACATTACATTGTCAGTGTGATTTTTGTTGCTGGACAGTTACTGTAGATGCCAACTATTAACGTCTGGTTTGTATTTTGTTGTTTTCAATACCACGCACGCAGCCTGCACGCAGCACTTGTAGGCCCCTATCATCGATTAATCTGTTTCTAATGTCAGACTTAATGAAATTCATGGTTAAGAACATAGATTTTCACGAGTAACTTGACGGAAAATCGATAAAATTCCAAATGCGAGCGTTTTCAGTGTATTAAATGTGTCTGGAAACGGGGTCCATAGAGTAGTGGTAACATCACTGGCGTGAAGAGCAAGCGGTAGCGGGATCGCTTCCCGCAACCCTCTCAAATTTAGGTCCACTCAGCCTTTCATTCGCGAGATGGCGCGTTTGTTAAAATAAGATGTAGGACGTGATGGGCGCCTTGCATGGCTGCCGTGTACAGTTAAATTCGACTCCTGATCATCCGTTCATACTGATTTGTAATCATACTGCGTTATTGTCAGTTTGAAGATATTAAACGAAAATTATTATTATTATTATTATTATTATTATTATTATTATTTTTTTTTTTTTATTATATATATATATTTATTTTTTTAAAACATCATTCGACAAGTTCTGGCCGCATGAAAGTTCCTATGAAGGCAACAGCATTGAAGCGTTGTATGGTGATTGACAACCGCTGGAGTAGATAACAAGTCTCCCTAGAGTCTCCGGTGGTTAAAGCTAAGTATCTCCCCAAGTCTTTTATAAGGGCCATTCCGTCGTCATTGATAGGGCCTAAGGTCTCGAAAGCTAGAGGGACAAAAAAGTGGTCTGCGCTGATCTGGCTGTACTTGTTGTTCTTTCTCGTGGCCGCTAGTTCCGCTGCTGCTCCTGATGTTGCGGACGTTGCATGAAGGTAAGAGGGCGCCACAGTGTCAGTTACGGTGACGTCCCATACAAGACTTCGTCCTCTGCGCCATGGTATCAGCGTAAGTCCGTCCGGTCGTCTCCCGTCCGTCCTCGACAGCCCAGGTGGTTCCTTGATATTAGGGACGCCCGCTCGAGATAGGCCTCGGCTTATCAAATCATTCAAAGCCGCATGTCTGGCGATTCTGCCAGGTCCTAGGTTGCACGACATCCCGTGTGACCCGTCCGCCGTCACCATTGCTCCACAGGGACATGCGTGCGGTTCGCATATATTCGTCCCCAGTCTGAGGCCTACTGCAATTCTTACCGCCTCGTCATCCAATCGTAGCCCGCATGATGACATCGGTAGTGCGAACAGCCAGTCGCTGGCGTGTGGTGCTGAGGTTGCTTTGAATCTTGCTTGGTGGTAAGCGTCGACCAGAGAGGCGTCCAATGAGTCCACCACTCTCTTCACGAGAGGACCATCCCAATATGATTGTCTGTATGCTGCGTAATTATCTGAATGTGTGATTTGACTTTCGGCGTTCCATCGCTGTAACAACGTTTCAAAGCGCGCGTCGGTGATGGATTGGTCGTAACCTAACATGGAGGACTGAAGGACGTGGGTGCCTGCAGCGGAAGCCAAGAAGGCAGGAAGCGCAAGCGAAGCGACCCGACGTATGCCCAGTCCTCCCGTCTTGACCGGTAAGGACGCTTGAAGCCATTGCATATCGGTAAGGTTAAGGTTGAGGATTGAGCACAAACCTTCCCTCTGTATTTCGTCATATTTGTCTAGTAGAGCATGTCCGCTGCAGGGGTGGGATCTTAGGGTGTGTAGTAGCTTTTGTGAACACAGTGAGCTTCTGAGGAGGACTAAGGCATCATGTTTTGCAATATTTTCCAGTCTTGAAAGCGCCAGCGTCAGTTCCGAGCAGCGAAACTCCAGGCTTGCAGTTAGGGCCTCCTCGGACGACAGCGGTGCGCCAAGCAAACAGGCCGCTTCCGGTGCGATAGCGGGAAAGTGTTGAAGGTTTGAAGGAACTTTCCCCCTCTCCATGCGCGATATTACTTCGCATTTTGCGTAGTTGAGTTGCAGACCTAGCAATCCGCTCTCGTATTCCAGTGTTTTCACGTCCTCCGCCACAATAGAGGCCCTTCCTCCCAGAGATAAATCGTCCAGATATCCAAGCACAAGCGATGACGATAATTTCTCAAGGATTGGTTGCAACGGCAGGCAAAACAGTAGCGGTCCCAACGGGTCGCCTTGTTGGGGACCGACTTGTGAGAGAATAGTGTATTGTCCGAATTGTAGTATCGAAGCTTCAGCATAAGCAAGACGGATATATGATGTCAGTTCTGGCGCGATCTCATCCATCGAGGTGAGCATGCGGTCTCTGTGTAGGCTGTTGAAAGCATTGCTGAAGTCTAGCTTGATCAGGACCGAATCTGTAGGCATTTCTTCCAGAAATCGCCTAGCCGCGTGAACCGCGGCTTCCGTCCCTCCAGGTACACCTACTCCC
The DNA here is from genome assembly GCA_963556255.1 of Allolobophora icterica. Classification (NCBI taxonomy): domain Eukaryota; kingdom Metazoa; phylum Annelida; class Clitellata; order Crassiclitellata; family Lumbricidae; genus Allolobophora; species Allolobophora icterica. Next base: position 95,266,743 of record OY744602.1, on the reverse strand, counting down.
ACCTGCCTCGGCGCGAGGTAGGTCACTGCTTTTGGAACTACATGGGTGTTTGCACATTTGGATGTGAGTCTGCGCCAGTAGTAGCCTATTACAATGGGGCGCAGGCCTCCAGTTTTCTTTCTCAGTGCCAGGAGTGTGCCTCCGAACAGGATCGGTGTAATCTGTTCCGGGCAGGTTCCTGTCAGGAGGAGGTTAACTAAGCCGGTGATGGCTGAGATAAATTCCGCCCCGATATCGGCGCAGTTCATCAGATCTGACAGGTGCTGTGGCCGTAAGCCGTCCGGCCCTCCCGAAGAACCCGCCGGAAAAGAGCGTATTTGAGCTCTAACCTGATCCTCGGTGGTTTGGAAGGGCGGTATATGGGTTGTCGGCGAGATCACATGTCGTTTGGGCGGAGGCTCCGGATGTTTTGTTCTCAGTTCTTCCAGGGTCTCGAGGTCTGCCTGCGCCGGCTTGTCGCTTGAGGATAGGATTCTGACTGCCGCTCTTATGTTACCGTCTTCCAACTTGGACGCCACCGCCGCAGCCACCGCCTGCTCGTCACTCAGTTTTGTTCTTCTTCCGCGGTTGTTGTCAGTGAGGCTGTTTGATGAAATTTCCGCCCATTTGAGTGGCCATTATTATTATTATTATTATTATTATTATTATTATTATTATTATTATTATTATTATTATTAATTCATGTTCGAAGAACTTGAATTTTCTGCTGCCGAAATATCCAATACTGTTCCTTTGAACCCTTCCAAATGACTGCGTTCGAGGTTACAATAATAGCAGGCTGACAAAGTCATGATGCGTCAGACGCAAGAGTAAAAATGTACGGTCTACCGCTAGATTTATCTTTTGAGTGCAATTTAAAACAAAGTCTAACAATTACTATAATTTTATGTGACAGTGAAGTAGGAAAGAAATATTATTGTTGAGTGCAAGAAATAAAGAAATATTAGAAAAGTATGAAAAAAAACGAAACTTCAGAGCTCAGTGGCGTGCCAAGCAAAATCTGTTGGCGTGCCAGGTTGGGCTCGCGTGCCATAGGTTCGCCATCCCTGACATATTCGAACAGTGGTTGAAGAATATGACCACATTGCGATATGGGCTAAAAACAATAACCTCAAGTTAAATCCAACCAAAACCCGTGAGATAATCTTCTCCAAAAGGGGTCAGAAAGGGTTAAACATTCCTCCCATCATTCAGGGAGCAGAAAGAGTTGTTACTCTTAAACTTCTAGGGGTCACCCTTAGCTCCAATCTCAGTATGTCTAAACATGTTGACAAAGTCTTGACATCAAGTTTCACCTCCCTGTACGCGCTCAGAGTTTTGAGAGACCATGGTCTGTCCCCTCAAGCTTTGCATGATGTAGCAAGGGCTACCACTGTTTCTCACCTTCTGTATGCCTCTCCGGCTTGGTGGGATTATACTAGCAAGTATGATAGGGATAGGACAGAACACATGTTACATCGAACCCTTCTGCCCTCGATCCCAAGTTTGGATAACATGATTGATGCTGCAGATGCTGGCTTATTTAAAAGAATCTGTTGCCAGTCTTACCATGTTCTTCGTGGTATTTTTCCTCCCCCACGACATAATAGGCCCTAACTACGACTTAAGGACAATAACTCACAATTTTACTCTTCCAGCTAAAGATAAATGTAATTTTATTCCTCGTGTTTTGTTCAAAGATGCTTATTAATTAACACATCCCTTTATTCTCCATTCTATTATTATCTTGCTTCTGTTATCTGTTGCGTTATTGTCAACTGGATTTGTTGAATTAAACGAATATTGATTGATTGATTGATTGATTGAGTGCATAATGCAGGTCACAGCGTCCATTACCGACGCGATATCAACTTTCGCCGTATACACAGGCGCTATCATTACGTCATTGTATTATTTACGTCATAAATGGCAGTCATGCCCTTGCAAATTTCTCCACAGTCTCCAATCAATCAATCAATATTCGTTTATTGCAGAAATTCCCGTTAACACAAACGCAACAGGATTACACAGTCTTTGAAAAACAGACAGCAATCGATTAAATCAGATCTCAATTAGGTATCAGTGACGAGTTAGCACATGTAAATGTTTCTGTAAAGCATATCACTTTTTCGTGGCAATGTGAAATTGTGAGTTCGCACCCGGAGATTATGGGGGATATTTCGGTCAGCAGGGAAATAGTGTCGCAGAACATGGCCAGGGTCGGCAACGGCTGCATTAAATAGGCGTTCATCAGACTGCTTTGCCAGTTCTGAAGCATTTTGAAGGGTAGGGGAAACTAAGCCAGTTCGGCTCATTTTTCTGAATAGCTGCTCGATCATTTCCCTGTCTCCTGCGCGGGTGTAGCCCACCATGCAGGGGATGCATACATCAGGGGAGCTACGGTGGAGGCCCTTGCTATGTCATGTAAGGCATTAGGTGGAAATACATGGGACCGGAGGACTCGGAGGGCGTGGAGTGAAGAGGAAGATGTTGATAGAACCCCTTCTATATAATTATATAGCTTCCAGCTTAGTTGGAAGTAAAGCGAAAACGCATGGAATAATTGTTATATTCGCGCCGAATTGTCCGGTTACCAACAAACAAACGGTTACGTCACTGCTCTCCCTCCCCCTCTCTCTCACTGTCTGTCTGACTGTCTGTCTCTCTGGTACCCGATATGTCTCGTGTTTGTTACGTCACTTCTCTATATCCCATGACACAGCAATCCAACCAGAGCAATCCAACCTGAGGAACCACCGTAAACCTCTTTTATGTTATGTTATGTTGTACCCACGTCTGGTTAACCTCAAAACTTGTACGTTCGCTCATATACCAACCGCCAAAGATGGAAAACCGAGTGGACACCAGGTGGCGTGTTATTTCACGGACAGTCAACACAAAAATCCGGATGCTTATTGCTTAACTGCTTCAATGCACGTTCCACCCATTTTAAACAGTTCTCAGCTGCCGCCACGGGGGTCGTCCATAATGGACATCCGGAAATATGACCTACTTTGGACCCCATTCATCCCTTCGTCCGCATTTGGACCATCTTACCCTTGCCAGTCAATTTTGCGAACGTCTACACTCCAACAGAGTACATGGCCTGGATTAGTTGCTCAGGAAGTGGTACTTTGATTAAACCGCTGGGTCAAGCACATTCTCTAAGTAGACCCCGTGCAGTAGGCCACAGAATGCTGCTGTCTTACTGATTTTACTGTGCCAGTCCCAAGCCTGAAAAAAGCAGGAGGGCAACGTCACACGGACTTGGCAGCCATACACTGACTACTACTACTTGCTGTTGAAGGCAGAGGTAGATCCTGCCCGCGGTTAACTGTAGGCCTATGTAATAAATTTAGACGTGGACGTCCGCATTAGGCATAATCTTCCCTCCTCTTGTCCGCATTGGGTGACCCCATAGGCGTAATTCCCGTACCCCCACTTTTTGAACTGGGGTACCGTACCCCCGACTTTTTGAACAATGCAATCAAAATTTCATTTATTTTGCCTTCCGATTTTGCCTTGTTTCGTGTATACATGCAAGAAATTCCCCCCCCCACTTTTAGACCAAAGTTACGCCCCTGGGTGACCCTCCCTCCCCTCTTTACGGACTTTCTTTGTGGACAATCCCATGTCAAAGTTCTAACGTGGAGGTTGATTGTTTAATGAGGGAGCATCATCCCGCTTGCAAATAACCCACTAGATCACAAACGTTCATTTAAGAGATTTCGGCAAGCATGATCATCCGTGTAAAAAATTTCACGCCAAATGGACTTTGAGATTTAGAGTTAAACCTCATTTCTTGTCCCTATTAATGCATGGCTAGAGTAAAAGTATGCATGGATGTTTGCCACAAACGATTAACCTTTACCTTATCTGTCACGATAAAACTTAAAGCATAGGAACAACACAATGCTGAACCTTGACAAATTTATTTTTCACTGTCATATAAAATATATCACCAATTTGACATCACCGGGGTGTGATTTATACAGGGTGTGCACAAATACAACTGGTGTCATACCAACTGTTACCATGGTAACTGTTCCGTACAGATTTGCTCCTTCCCACAGGTTTCACCACTGCAGCCAATAGTTACTTCTACATGTACTCAAGCCAGTCACCCAGCGAATGAATTATCAGAAGCCATGGCAAAACTGTTACTATGGCAAAATGTCCTTACAATCAGACAAAATATTATAAACACCTCAAATAAAAGCAATCAGAAAGCAATTGTCCTGTTTCCTAGAACTTGAGCCAATAATGCACTACTGTTAACATCTGCTACACATTTTTCTGCCATACGGCTAGCAATAAACTTCTTATTCCGTGCTATTAATAAAACTTTTTAAAAACATACTAAATTGTGTATTAGGCCTAATTGGATCTCCCACAGATATGTTGGTCTGCAGAGTACTTAACACAAGTTCATGCACATGTCAAAACTGTTCATATTGACCAGGCTTTTTGTTCCCGATAACGCATACAGGTTATAACTGGTTCATAAATTGATACAGCAATCATAATCAAATAATATAATTTTCAATGTCCTGTCACGTAGGCCTAACTTTTGGCCATAGGCTAAACTGGCTCCCGCCAGCTCCCGGGCGTAGCCTGGCTGGCTGCAGAATGCAGGCACATGATGATGATGACGATGATGATGATGATGATGATGATGATATTCATTTTATTGATTCACCAGATGACAAACCGCACCGTGGCTTACAGAAAAATGACATAAGATAAGATAAGAAAGAGATGTAACTAAAGTGTTTAGAATGGGTGCAGGTAAGGCCAGCGAAGCCCGACCCTCGCCAATTCCCGACAGCTAGGTGTAGCCCGGCTGACCTATCTCTCTCTCTGTCTCTCCGCCTCTCTCTTTCTCTCTCCAAGGGAAGTTGTTAAGACATCCATGCACATTTTTACTCTCATGCACATTAAAGTTTCTAAATTATATTTACATATCGTGATTTTTCACTATTACAGCTGTCTCTATAAAAATAAGCCAGATCCATCTGTCCATCATTCACAAACGGTAATGGAATGTCTGGAATGTAGCTCATGCTGCCTTCATGGGCGAACTGCTTGACAAACGGCCACTGCTCTCCCTCCCTTCCTGTCATATACACTGATTAGCTAGGAGATAGACCCTGGAATGGGGGTGCAGGTGTGGATGCACCTGTACAGACACAAAGCCAGACAGACGACGGACGGACAGTTGGACAAACTGATTGACACACAGACAAACACCGTCATAATGACGGGCAAATACTCTAGTATGAAATAGAAGTAAGCTAATGATTACAGTCAGATCCAGCTGACTGGGAAAGATCAGGTCACTAAGCAACTGTTGCTTAACAACAGCAATGTGAAGATACAAGACAAATTTAAAGTGCTAGAAGCATTTACATAGTATCACAAGTGAATAACGTATCGAGTCTTGTATCGGTCCTGTACAGTTGGTTAAACGTTAATGTTTCTTGAAAGGAAAAAACTTTTTCAGCAGTTTGCTCCTTGACTTCGTTCCCGGATTCGTTGGGGCGACTTCTGGCAATTCAACGGATTCCGACAAGGCTGGCGCATTCTGAGTAATCTCTTGTGACCTCATGAACTCATCTTCTGGATGGAAAAAACTTGGCACCGAGAGATCGGTCCACGAATTGGAGGAGCCTGTCTCGGTCAAAGAATTTGCGCTTGAATTCCTGCTAATGGTGGCGCTCTCGAGTGCCTGGACTGTGGAAATCCCGGTGGGTATTCCCTGGGCTCTGGAATGTCCAGTCTGACTGTGGGCTCCAGGACTACCACTTGCAGTCAGTTTGTGTTCAAAGGTGGTGGTTCTAGTAGACTGTTCCGGAATCAGGGCATCGCACCTCTGCGCTTGCTTTAGAGAGTTTGCAAGACGCACCCAGAACCACTCCACAACATCGCACCGGGTGTAGTCGACCGTACAGATGTGGTTGAGAATCGGAGGAATGGGACATGGACGATAGGTCACTGGAATCAGTTTCTTCTCCTTGGCATCTTTCAGAAAACAATTCATCCTCACACGTAAAACAAAATGATAGAGATAAGCTTACACCGGTTTATCCACCAAACAAATTTGCAGAGGGGCACAGAGGGAAAAACAAATGAGGACAGAAGGAGAATGGATGTATGTATGTAAGGAGGTATGAATCAGAGCACTGGGGGTATAGCACAATTTTAGTAACTCACAAGGCTGCTCTGGCACTGCAACTTAGGAATCACTGAACAAATGTGTTTAATGTGGACATCTGCATCTAAATTTGGTACATACGATTATAAAGTACAACCCCACATCTTAAAAACATGTATTGTATTGTATTCAGATATTTATAAAGCGCTTCTAGCGGGAGGGCCATTCAGAAGTGCTCTCAGAGCGAGAGACCTCGAGAGAAAAAAAAGTTTTAAGAAAGGTGAAAGAAGAGACGTGACCCTCCCCCCACTTTAAGACCAAAATGACGCCCTTGGGTGACTCTCCTTCCCCTCTTCACGGACTTTCTTTGTGGACAATCCCATGTCAAAGTTCTAACGTGGAGGTTGATTCTTTAAGCAGGGAGCATCATCCCACTTACAAATAACCCACTTGATCACAAACGTTTATTTAAGAGATTTCAGCAAGCATGATCATCCGTGTAAAAAATTTCACGCCAAATGGACTTTGAGATTTAGACTTAAACCTCATTTCTTGTACCTATTAATGCATGGCTAGAGTAAAAGTATGCATGGATGGTTGCCACAAATGACTAACCTTACGTTATCTGTCACGCTAAAACTTAAAGCATAGGACCAACACAATGCTGAACCCTGACAAATTTATTTTTCACTGTCATATAAAATATATCACCAATTTGACATCACCGGGGTGTGATTTATACAGGGTGTGCACAAATACAACTGGTGTCATACCAACTGTTACCATGGTAACTGTTCCGTGCAGATTTGCTCCTTCCACATGTTTCCCCACTGCAGCCAAAAGTTACTTCTACATGTACTCAAGCCAGTCACCCAGTGAATGAATTACTAGAAGCCATGGCAAAACTTTTACTATGACAACATGTCCTTACAATCAGACAAAATATTATTAACACCTCAAAGATTGAATAAAAGCATTCAGAATGCAATTGTCCCCGTTTCCTAAAACTTCAGTCAGTATTGCAGTACTGTTAAAACCTGCAACATGTTTCTGTGCCTTATGGCTAGCAGAAAACTTCTCATTCTGTGCTACTACTAAAACTGTTTGAAAAACATACTAAACTGTGTATTAATTGTGTTGGTCTGCAGAGTTCATGCAAATGTCAAAACTTTTCATATTGACCGGGCTTTTTGTTCCTGATAACGCATACAGGTTATAACTGGTTCATAAATTGATACAGCAATCATAATCAAATAATATATTTTCAATGTCCCATCACGTAACTTTTGGCTATAGACTAAAGACTGGCTCCCGCCAGTTCCCGGGCGTACCCTGGTTGGCTGCAGAATGCGGCCCATGGGTCCAGGTAAGGCCAGCGATGCGCGCCCCTCGCCAATTCCCGACAGCCAGGTGTAGCCCGGCTGACCTATCGACCTCTCTGTCTCTGTCTGTCTGTCTGTCTGTCTGCCTCTCTCTCTCTCTCTCTCTCTCTCTCTCTCTCTCTCTCTCTCTCTCTCTCTCTCTCTAAGGGAAGTTGTTAAGACATCCATGCACATATTTACTCTCAAGCACATTAAAGTTTCTAAATTAAATTTACATACCGTGATTTTTCACGGGTTACAGCTAGTCTCTATAATAATTAATCCATCTGTCCATCGTTCACAAATGGTAATGGAATGTCTGGAATGTAGCTCATGCTGCCTACACTGCCTTCATGGGCGAACTGCTTGACAAACGGCCGCTGCTCTCCCTCCTTCCCTCCCTCCCCTGGCAAATACTCTGATTAGCTAGGAGATAAAACCTGGAATGGGGGTGCAGGGTGTGGATGCACCTGTACAGACACAAAGCCAGACAGACGGATGGACGGACAGTCAGAAAAACGGATTGACACACAGACAAACACCGTCATAATGACGGGCAAATACTCTAGTATGAAATAAAAGCAAGCTAATGATTACAGTCAGATCCAGCTGACTGGGAAAGATCAGGTCACTAAGCAACTGTTGCTTAACAACAGCAATGTGAAGATACAACACAAATTTAAAGTGCTAGAAGCATTTACATAGTATCACAAGTGAATAACGTATCGAGTCTTGCATCGGTCCTGTACAGTTGGTTAAACGTTAATGTTTCTTGAAAGGAAAAAACTTTTTCAGCAGTTTGCTCCTCGACTTCGATCCCGTATTCGTTGGGGTGACTTCTGGCAATTCAACGGATTCCGACAAGGCTGGCGCATTCTGAGTAATCTCTTGTGACCTCATGAACTCATCTTCTGGATGGAAAAAACTTGGCACCGAGAGATCAGTCCACGAATTGGAGGAGCCTGTCTCGGTCAAAGAATTTGCGCTTGAATTCCTGCTAATGGTGGCGCTCTCGAGTGCCTGGACTGCGGAAATCCCGGTGGGCATTCCCTGGGATCTGGAATGTCCAGTCTGACTGTGGGCTCCAGGACTACCACTTGCAGTCAGTTTGGGTTCGAAGGTGGTGATTCTAGTAGGCTGTTCCGGAATGAGGGCATCGCACCTCTGCGCTTGCTTTAGAGAGTTTGCAAGACGCACCCAGAACCACTCCACAACATCGCACCGGGTGTAGTCGACCGTACAGATGTGGTTGAGAATCGGAGGAATGGGACATGGACGATAGGTCACTGGAATCAGTTTCTTCTCCTTGGCACCTTTCAGAAAACAATTCATCCTCACACGTAAAACAAAATGATAGAGATAAGCTTACACCGGTTTATCCACCAAACAAATTTGCAGAGGGGCAGAGAGTGATACACAAATGTGGACAGAAGGAGAATAGATGTATGTATGTAAGTAGGTATGAATCAGAGCGCTTGTATAGCATCCTTTTAGTAACTCACATGGATGCTCTGGCATGGCAACTTAGGAATCACTGAACAAATATGTTTAATGTGGACATCTGCATCTAAATTTGGTACATAAAGTACAACCCCACATCTTAAAAACATGTATGGCATGCACATGTACAAGTACATATGTGGATGTATTCCTTGGATACATATTGGGTACATGTACATGACATGCCAACTTGTCTTTCATATTTATTTAAGGATAATATAGAACCATACGCGTAGATGTTCTAGTATACATGGACATTTTGCAACAGACATTTTTATAACACATTTTAAAGCCTCTCCAAAGTAATGAACACCAGGTAAACCCCAAAGACATTTATTGTGTCTGACTGAGAGGTGTTCTGTGCAATGTCTTAATACACCTGCAAACAAAAAATACACATACAATTAGGGCTGTACCGAATAGGTGATTATCACTATTCGGCCGAATACGAATAATTGGACCAACTATTCGGCTGAATAAGAATACGAATAGTGTACAAATTTCAAATGTAAGCAAAAGTTTCAGTTCAGTAAATTTAATACAAAAACTAAAAGTAAACAGTTAACTACATGTAGTTTTTCCATCCTTCTGCCAGTCTGTGTAAACTAGGAATGGAACTAATTTAACTAAACTTAGAAATTGTCACTTAACGTTCACTCCACTCGCTATAGCAGCCGCATATGCAGAAACAGATGTCACGTAACCACTATTCGTATTCGGTCCGACCGCTACTATTCGGCTGAATGCCGAATAGCTATTTGGTCCACTATTCGGCCCCGAAGCGAATACAAAGCGAATATTCTGTACAGCCCTATATACAATTGATGTCTTAATACACACAAAAAATACACACACAATGTCTTAATACACACCTGCATATCCAGCTGAACTACAGCACTTCTTCTGGCAAATGATCACTCTGCAAACTCTGTGTTGGCATTCAGATATCGACTAAAACTTCATCCCTTTCTAGAATGCATTCCTCCACAAGATGTTTTGTGTCTTCTTGAATTTCCTGTTCGACTGCACTCACCCTGGATTTAGCTTGCACGCTAATATTGCGAAGTAATGCCTTTGAACATTACTACAGTGGTGTTACAGAAGTTGTAAGATCGTTATAATCGTATCCTTTACATCGTTACAAGGGCGCAGAACACAACAAAATCGCTAATTGAGACAAGCCTTAGTGTACAGAAAAGTCCTAAGTTAAATCTTGAAAGACACAAATGAGTCAGCAGAGAGTGTGGATGAATATTGCACTGAAAACAAGAGCAGATGAAGCTTTAGGTAAGAATAATAATTAGTAATAGTCATAATTATGAGCCCCACCTGGAGCAAGCGAGTGTGCAAATCTTGTTTGGAATGCACACTCTTTGCTGTTGATGTAATCAGGGCTTAACACAATGATCATTTTGCGACATCTGAAACAGAAAATCAATCGCAAAACTAGACCAAACAGCTAAACAAGATACTTTCAATTTCCTGTTCATGTAGTCCAGTTTAGTACAAGGACCTGCTTCTAGGTGCAAACATAAGGCAAGCAACAACTTTTCATTCTGCCCTTGCTTAAAAACTACCTACATGTTTTGCTGACAAAAAGGAAACAGGATCTCGGAGCTACCTACCAAATACATCTAATACAATCCTTTTACGATAATTGATGATAGTTGGTTAATGTTTAGCTTCTGAAAATGATAAAAATTATAGCCTTATAAAATCTAATCTCAAAACTTGCTTTAAACTCGGTATGTAACAAGGGACATCATCATCGGAAGTAACCAGACTTTACTGTACATAAAGTTTGAGCAAAACTAACAGTGTTCCGAATTCTCTAACCACAGGACCTTGCAACTATATTGTTACGACCAACCGAAGAATGGTATATTAACAGAAAGAATTAAATTCTGACTGGCAGCTGAAACCTTAATATTATATTTACTTTTATTTATCTACATTTGTTTATTTACCTACGATTATTTATTATTTATTTTTATTTCTTTATTTATACTTATTTATTTGTAGTTATTTATTTATATTTATTTATTTTTAGTTATTTATTTATATTTATTTATTATAGTTTATTTATATTTACTTATTTATTTTTATTTTTATTCATTTATGTATTTTTATTTATTTATTTATTTATTTATTAATATCCAACCTTTCCTGGATGAGTTTAGCCATGATGACATATTCGGCACAGCCTGGCATCAGATCCCGACTGACAATACACAGCTTCAGACCATGCACTGTCTCCAGTTTATGCATCATCTGACGCACAAACTCAAAGTCCTGATGAGTGTAGCACACGAACGCATCAAAGTACTCAGGCACACCAGTGGTCACTAAATTGCATACAAAGAATTACTTCACTCTGTCTGACCAGTGGTCAGTATAGTATAATATATGAAATGAATTATTATTATATCATAACTGACCAGTAGTCACTAAATGCAATGAATTATTTTGATATGACTGACTAAATGCGTGCAATTATGATGGTACTAAGTGACCAGATGGTAACTAAAATGCATGCACAGAATTGTTGTACTCTGAGATAAAATTAAGTGGATTATGGCAATATAGAACCATGACTATACTACAAGTGAGGAATGGGCTACCAGACAACTCTGTCATTTGTCAAGAGCAGTAGTATTTACATAGAAAAATCAAGGCTACATTTATCAACGCTTCTCATCTTTAGCTATTTTAGATTTTCCAACACAAGTCATCTCATCCAGTATACATAATGTGGACTGGTTAAGAGCTTTGGTTTATGCAAAGTGGTGCTATGTGCCCCCAAAGCTTAACACCCCACACAGGGTAAACAGCACTCAATATTGCCTTTTTCGGCATTATCCCCTTTAACTCACGTTCTGGTTTGCACATTGTATCATACAGATATGTCCCCTGATGACTTTGCGTTAACAAGTCCACACTGAAATACTTATTCATTCAAGTATAAAATTATAATAAATATGATAGCTAACTGAATATTTACCTTCATTAACTGTTATATTTTTGAACTCGTCCACAGAAGTCACTGCAACGTAAAGAATAATATCATTCAAAGACTTTTCCAAATATAAATTAATTTCAAATTGTCTGGATTAATAAATAATGCAAGATTTACATTCACCAGCTCAGTGGATTTGCATGAATAAACATGGGTTGGCAGCTCCAGATGACTTTAAGTATTACATCTAACCCTACTGTCACTGTCATCAACAGTAATGTACTGTAATGTAGATGGAAATTACTATATATACACTTCACAGAAACTTTTCAGCAGCGAGAACTACTGTTCCTTTCAATCACCATCAGTTTAGAATAAGTAACAATTAAGTTATGTAAAACTACTGTCGCATTACTTATTTGTATTACATATTAATTATTGAGTAAACAACATGGAAAGCTATGTCATGAGTCTCAGAAAGGAGCTAAATGAATACCTGGTTACATTACATGAATACAATCTAGAATGAAGTTCGATAATAACCACTGACAACAGTGCATATGTGTATGCTGAAGCCAGGGAACAGGAAGCACAGACTGGAAGAGATAAGTTTTCAGTCAACAAGGTAGTAGAAATCCCTTATGATAGCCTGAAAAGCAGCTAAGGGTATGAAGTGTTAGCAACTTTCTTTTTCTTAGCCTCAGCATATGAGGGCAGGTGGCCCGTCCTCTATCTCACCATCTGATATTCTCACCGACAGTGTACGGTCAGTGTACTCAATATAGCCGAGCTGGATAGGGGATCCCAAAACAGGGATGAGTTTTCTTGAAAAGATGCCATTGAAAAAGCACTTAAAATCTCAAACAAATTTCTGCCCTGGTGGGGATTTTAACCCCGACCTCTGATGCTAACAGTACAGCACACTAACCGCTAGACTATTGCAGACTGATTAAAAGAGTTGCAAACATGAGAAAGTAAATAATACCAAATGGCACAACCAGCCACTGTGAATGAGTTATGGCCAAAGAACCAATGCGCAACAGGATCAACATGCTTTCCGTAAGATACTGATCGAAGAAGGAAGGCCATTTAACAGAGTTGCAGGGCACAACCAACAGGGACAAAACAGGGATGATATCTCTAACGAGTTTCTAGAATAGGTGCCAAATACAAAAGCACTTAAAATTACAATTACACTCGGTAGGTACAACGGTAAATAAGGCACTGATCTGCTGCTTACCTTCGTCAACCTGTATCGGTTGGACATCACCTTCAGAAGCTTCATTCATCTGGGCTTCAATGGATTTCTGATATTTGGTGCAATCTCTTTCTAAACGTACAACATTCAAAGAATCTCCTAAGAGCTACAGTTTCTCATAAATAACTTTACCGATAAAACAATTTTGAAATAGAATGATGCAGATCATTCCAACCAAGTTCAATTCTAAACACCGAGTCTAAAATAAATACTTTTAGCAAATAAAGACTCCAAAATATTAATTTTACATCGTCCGATTATCAGCATGGAAACCATTACCTAGATTTTTAGCCAGCTGTTCTTCATTCAAGATGTCAAATCTTTCCACGGCTTCGATTGCTGCTAACAGTTTCCCAATTGTCGAGGTATCTTGAAACGCCCACTGGCGCATCAGTTCAAATGTTGGACTCTTTTCACGTGCAAGATTGTCGATGTCGAGTGTATTGAAGTGGAGAAACTCTGCCACACCCCTCCAGTCCTGCAGAAGGGAATTATTGGAACTCAGGCTCTCCATCTCTGGATTGAGATACTTTGAAAGCCAGGTTCGGCTTGAGATCGAAAGAGCCTTGGCCGAACAGGCACAGAAAGGCAGAAGACTTTCCGGAATGTCAGACATCGAAGCTGGCAAAGAATGTGCAGAAAACCTGTCACAAACAAAATGAACTTATACCTGTGTACAATCATTGTGAAATGTTTTTGAGATATGGCCTGAGCTGGAGTCGCAAATTACGCTCCTATACGCTGCCGCATGGGCCGAGTGACAACATCTGCCTGCTGGTATCCCATGTATCCGTCGACTGTTAACTCTTCACACATAAAAGTAATGTCCAGAAACAGCCAGGAATCGGGTACGACATTCACGGCCTGGATGCTACCTGGGCCTCCGTATGCTCACTGACAGGCCTAACCACCATCATCATCTATGGCAAGTCCCTCTCTGAAGCATAGCTCTCTTCAGAATACGGTGCCAGCTGTCTCTACCTGGATGACTGTTTGTTGGATAGTGCTCATGGAAAACTCTGCTCTGGGCGCTGTAGAAATCTCGAGATTACGATAAATGATCAGATATCCACAAAACATAAGGTCAAAACATGAATGTAGCAAGCTAAAATTGTGCTCTGTGCCAAGCGTAAATATAGCGCCTCCCAAATATCAACTTAACCAATAACAACCAAATTTTTTATCTCAAATATAATATTTACTATTTAAATATGTTCAAACAACAATTTTTATATAAGCCACTGTCAGGTATTTATCCATTAATACAATATATTTTCACTTTCATTTGTTGTTAATTAATTTTATTACATTTATTTCATTTTAAATGGATACTATATTTGGTAATCCTGGGTTTTAGCGTCCGAAATTATTTACATTGCATGAGCGATGAAAACGTTTCACAGTTAAACTCAAACAAGAAGTTGGAAGATTGATTAGAATATCAATGAAACTAGAAGCCGGATGATCGATTAAAATATTACATAATAAAAGTCAAACTAGAAGTTGGAATTCCGATGAAAATATATCGTTTTAGTGCCGATATTATTCCTGTGTATGACCGATGAAAACATTTGTTAGTAAAACTGTAAAACTCGAACTAGAAGTTGGAAGATTGATGAAAATATTCACGAAACTAGAAGCTGGATAATCGATTAAAATATAACTGAAACTAGAAGTTGGATGAGCGATGATTATTTATTATATATTGTATTATAACGTTGCAATGAAAATAATTTCGGACGCTAAAGCCCAGGGTTACCCTATATTTCAAGATAAAGTAATTAGTTTAATAATTAAATCATTCTGTCTCAAAATTTTCGATCTAGGTGTAGTGGGCAAAATCCTTGTCATTGGTCAATCGAAGTTCCAGTATATAAAAAAGTAAGATGAGGCAACTGCCTCCGCTTGCCTCATACTGGCTACGCCTTTGCCACCTGTGACTGGAGGGCTGCAAGACAACTATTGTGCGACAGTATTTACGACAACTCTTACCCCCATTCGCATATATGTGGGCATTAAGAATCGCGAGGTTTACACTACGTGTAAACAACTACTATCCGCTTACAATTAATATTGTATACTTGGTTGCGTTTGAAATTTTTGGCCAACTTCGCGTGTTTTATTAACAAAAAACAATATCGAAAGAAAGTAAATAAAAAAGACTTCACCAACAGGGCGGGCAAATCTGATGATCGAAACTGAAAGAAAAGTAAAGTACAAACTTCCTAGTTTCCTTCGAAGGATTAATGTCTAAATGCAACAAGTTTAGCTAGTAAAGTGTTACAAACATTAAACTGAATCCTCTAACCTTTAAATCTTGGTTCGTTGGAAAGACAAAACCTCAACTTCTCAACAACAGGAAGTAGGATACAAAGTAAAAAAAAAGCAGCGATAGGCCCTCAGTATGTGCTTGAATTGGCTATAAGGCATCCAAGCTAGTAGCCTATCAGCATGGACAGCACTGACGTCGAAGCCCAGCTGCCTTGCGGGCCTACGGGCCTGACAGGCCTACTCTGACTGCTTTGGCATAGGCCTACTGTGTTCCTGGGTCCGCCAACAAAATTATGTTGTTAGCCAGCCCAAGGTTCACGCATAAATGCATATTTTAAGTAGCCTATAACAACGAAAACAACAAACGTCATTAGGCCTATGTTTGAACTGTAAAGCCCATATGAGATCAAGATGTATTTATAGGGCGTACGTTGCTGTTGGAGAAACCACGATGGTTGTCAGTTGAAAATTAAGGCAGGCCTAGCCTATGTAAGCCCTAGCTGCCCTACGCGAGACTGCGCATGTCATGCTTATTAGGCTTACTATGCAGCATGATTCATGCCACGAAGTCTTGCATCTTACGTCGACTGTCCAAGCCTATGATTGTCAATCCGCTCCTCTCACGCCCTAGCACTTCTCCGCTCTTCCGTCATATCATCACTAAAATTTGCATATAAATGGCCACATTATGGCCCACAACATTATAAATATGTATACAAACAAGAACCTCACGAAGGCGCTACTTATGGTAGGCGTGCTTCAACTATATATGTTCGTGAGTAAACATATCCCTTAAAATTTGTCTAATAATATTATAACGAGCTCACTGACAAACCGCAGGAAGCTACTCTGAAACAATTGAAGCATGACGGTACAATTGTCAAAATCTTGGCAGCCTGTAAGGCGCCCGCTCATTTTACTGCTGCCCCTAGGGTGTGGAAGGCTGAGTCGACCTAGAGAGGGCTTACGGGTATCGAACCACGACTTTTCAAGATCTAATTCTCTTCAGGCCAGAGTGTTAATTACCATTCATCTATATCCCCTCACCTTTTCTAGAAGGTCTGCTCGAACAATAGGCTAGGGCTAATCATTCTTCAAGCGACAGCTTAGAACTTTATTTCATGAATGCATGCATCGGCCAGGCTTTGCACCTTTCGTCGTTTATGGCTTAGGTTTAGGCTTAAATCGCAAATGAATCCTTCACGCGCCTGCGATTCAAGCCTTGGCGTTTAATTGCTATATGGCACGTTCATCTCTTATAATTCATGCTGCTCATGCATTAATTTATGAATGGCCTATACTTATAGGCTTGCATCCAGTACGCAGTTGAATAGGTCGACTACTATATACTTGATTTAGGATTTGAAGGCTAGGCCTAAACAGCATTTTGACGTGTCATATTCGGAATCTTTAAACCTGCTTGATAATTGTAATTCAGCTTTTCTTAATCATGCCAGTTTTAAGTGAATCTTTAAACCGTGCATATGCTCCAAAATTCTTATATCTATAAATTTTTAGACATTAAAAATTCTGTTCCCACACCGGGGATCGAACCCGGGCCGCCAACGTGAAAGGCTGGAATCCTAACCACTAGACCATGTGGGACCACTGTGATTGGATGTCAATGTTCTTTAACCATTCCCATTTGCTCAAACGCGCTTCGCAGACTACTTTCCACAGACGAATATATCTATTTTAAGTTACAACCGAAATATGACCGTTGGAACAACAATTTTTATTTAATATGATGCATGCAGTAACTAATATTTTATTACAAATTATTACGCTGTAATAATGATACTATTCTTACTTATTTACTTACTTATTCACTCTATTCGCCATCTGTGGGATGCAGGGAAGCAGCGTATTGTAAGTGTGGGCGGGCACAGAAAACAGAAGCGATAAGAAAACATTGCCAAAGAAATTGTTGATATTGTTCCGAATGATGGATCTTAATAAACAAATAAGACTATAAAAACGAACACATTAACGTTTGTAGGGTTTTGTGAGGATGCCTTTGTCTGGCGAGCAGACGCGGGCGTCACTGGGTGAACTTAGCCCTGGAGTAGCTGTGCCGTCCAGACGTACCAAAAAGGGCGGAACCCAGACACAGGGAATTAACTTGCTGCCTCTTGTGCTGAAATGGTTTCGTGTGGCTGGCATTCTCTTAGCGATATGGCTGGTTGGGTACTTCGGATTCAATCTGACTTGGGTGCTGATCGCAGAGCTGGGTTATGTGGGGTATGCGGTCTACCGAGGCAAAAAGAAAGCAATTGCTAGTCGGGCGATTTCCATGGAAGAGGATGAACCGGTGCTGGCCAGAGTTGACGAACTTCCAGCATGGGTAATAGGACGTTTATTTTGCCCTAAACTAATTGGTCTACAGACTAGGCTACATCTCCATCCAGCAAACCAACCCTACCCTGCATTAAATGTGAATTAGCCAGTTTGTTTGAAATTTGTTGTTTATCTTTTTCCTAACCTAAAGACTTCTATGGCAGTGTTGTCATAATGCACAAAGAATCAATCAATAGTGATTCCAATAAAACTAATTACTCTTAATTGTGTCATTGTGGGAAAATGGGCTTCTGACCTGCAGGGTACACAGTGATTTTTTTATGTAAATTATGCTAGTAACCTATCGCCTGAACCAGCTGGGTATCCCCGCTTAGCAGGACTCTGGTCCCTTTGGGGGCACCCTTTGCCTCTCCTGACAACGTACTAAGGTATAGGCAATAATTTTTTTCTCTTCTCTTTCTCTCTTTTTATGTTACAGGATATTAAATTATAGCCATTACCTGTCTGTTAAGATTAAACGGTCATTGTACATGTATAAGGATCTACACAAATTTATGTGATATGATTACTTGTCAGCTGATGCAATAAAGCTGTTGTCTGTCTGTCTGTCTGTCTAAATGTTACATAAGAAGTGCTTAATTTCTTAATCTAGAGTTCGCTATCCTTGCTTCTGTGGCTATTGGTGTTCGATGTGACTGACTTAATAATGTTTGTATATTAACTGTAATTACGAAAATTTATATAGCATCATCAGAAATGAGCTATGTATATCTATCCCCCTCCCCTTGTGCCTACTAAGTAAGCCACAGAGTCCTGCCTATACAAGCCTAAGTAGTGTTAAAGGTCATTCAGTACAAAAAGTTCACTAACTAAACAGTTCAGAAAAGTAGACGAACCACCATTGTCATATTAATCGGTTGTCATATTAATTATAACTATAAAAACTGACTTGTCGTCCCACTTCGATATGTTGATGTAAAATTTGTAAACTTAAAATGACAATATATGGAGCATTATAAGGTAAGGTTCTAGGTTTTGTAACACTGCTAGTGCAGCACAAATGATAAAATGTTCTTGCTATGTTTGACATAATATAATCTTAACTGCTGTAATCTAATAATCTAGTGACTTCTATAGTGCGGCTATTTAAGGGATTAATTATCTAAGGGATTAATTATCTAAGGGATTAATTGGTGTTTGTTTCAAGTGAAATCGTTATCAAATATCAAGTTTTGCTACGATAGGACATGCATTGATTGTTGAATGCTGTATTGAAAATTACACACAAAGAACCTAAGCTAATGTAATTATTAAGTGTAATAATTCATTTGGTGTAATGTAATGCAGTGATGTAATTATTAGATGTAAAATGCTGTTATTTGATGTTTTGTAATAAAGTAATTATCCTGTTTCTATGAACCATTATTTTGTTTTGTAGGTCTATTTTCCTGACTCTGAGCGCTCGGAATGGCTAAACAAAGTAAGTGGCGACCTTTGTTGATTCAGAATCATCTTTTCTTGAGGCTGTTTCGATGTTCTTGTTTTGTTTTGGCTCTAATGATCATCTTGACAGACTGTGCGCACAGAAGTCCTGAGTTCAATTCCTCACCAAGACAAATACCATTGCACTTGCATCCCAAAGAAAATTACTACTAGTTGCTTTTCGGGTATTTTAGATATGTAGAAGAAGAAGAAGAGCATTCCCTTAAGCTAGCCTTGAGGCAGCCTTGGGTATGAAGTGTTAGCGACTTCATTTTCTTAGCCTCAGCACACGAGGGTGGGTGAACAATCCTCTCCCTCACCGTATCATATTTCCACTAACAGTGTATGGTCAGTGTCCTCGTTATAGCTGAGGTTAGTAATCAAAGCAAGAACGGCTTCAAACTGATTGTATTGACTCAGTGGGAAGAGCAGCAGGGGAGTAGTAAGGGGGAGTTCTATCCATCTGCCCTCATATGGAGTTATTAATCTTGAGCAAGGTGGTACGTAACTCTTCAGACTCATAGCGGTCTCTCTAGAATGGGTTAGAAAGACCATCTCCCTCTCCCTCACCTGCTAACTTAAGGCCAGATATATTAGTCCAGTTGACTAACTGTTGTATAATTTGTTACTCTGAAGCATGTAACATTTAATATGCTGAACATTACTATGCTTAACAGTATATCATATTACATTACATCACGTTAGACTTCACAATCCAGAAATTGAATTACGACAGTTAAAGATATTTCTTTTGCAAGGTCACCATCTTCCGTTTTTCTGTGAACTGTCAAGTTTATTCTTCACGCAAAATGTTTGCATATCTAGACTCTTGACTTTTTAAGTAGGGGCAAAATTGTTCTCAGAAAGACATATTTATTTAAAGTTTAGTCTACCTAACTGATCTTTCAGTGGAAATGGTTTGAAGTGCAGCCATATTTAAGTTGAAGATGTCTGAAATGGTGACACAGGCAAAAGATATCCGGTTATTGAATGGTCATTGTTTGAATGATTGCAGTTTATGCTCACAGCTTCAGAACCACTTGAAAAGTTTGATGGGAAGTTTAGGTTTTAACAATGCATGTTAGCACTCATGTCCATGAATGCATTGTATGTTTGTATTTATGTATGCATGTGTTTACCGCTCTTTGGAATGTGCTTCCTGTGTCTGTTCATTCCTCTATTTTTTCTGGTATTACGTCTTTTCTTCCTTTGCCTTTCTTAAAACTTGTTTCTTTTCTCTTGTATTTTTATTTATGTATGCATGTATTTACCAGTGTATGTATTTCATCATCATCATCATCATCATCATCATCATCATCATCATCATCATCATCATCATCATCATCATCATCATCATCATCATCATCATCAATCATCATCATCATCATCATCATCATCGTCATCAGTTCCTGACGCCAGCCATTTGGCGGCAATGGGTATGAATAAATGATCTCAAGTATCCATGGTCATTTGTCAAGTATCATATATATGTGTGTAACAAAACTGTATGTATGTTTGTATGTATGTACCAGTATGTTTGTATGCATGTATATATATGTATTTATGTCTGTACTGAGATGCATGCATGTTTGTATGTATATACAGGTATGTGTGTATGTATTTATGCATGCATGTATGTAAGTATGTATTTTTGTAAATAAATTATGTAGTTTATCATTCAGCTTGCAAGCAGTATGTAAGTTTAACGTTTAGCTAGCAGTGCTCTTATAGCCAGCAAGGCCTTAAGTGTTGGGCATTGACAACAAACATTTGTGGAAAGAGTTCTGGATATACATGCATGCATGCATGTACTAAGTACCAGTATGCATTTTTTTGACACTGCATACTTATTTCCGTGATCAAGGAGTAGGATTTGCTCCTGTGTAAGGTTGGAATTATTATTATTATTGTTATTATTATTATTATTAATTATTATTATTATTATTATTATTATGAATTTATTAAGCGCTGGTCACTGTCTAACGACCAAGCATCAATCGATGATGCTGAGCAATTGTGAGTGAGGGACTTGCTCAAGGCCCCTACACAGTAACTATCTCAGGGAGATCTTGAACTCATGCTCTCCATGTTACATGGCAGGTGCTCTAACCAATTGGGTACCATGTCCTACAGGAAGGAAACAGCAGGTCCTGCTATGCACTGGCACTGTATCCTGGCCTTGACTTCTGTCCTGTGAAGATAATGAGATGTTCACCTCTCCTATGTTCTATTAGGGAACGTGGAACATTTAACTCTTACGGCCATGAAGGTGCAGCTGTGGAACATTGGAACCCGATGTGCTTGTTGTTTAGATCATACAACAGATGTGGCCTTACATCGGTCAATTGGTGGAGAAGATCCTGAAGACTTCTGTTGAGCCAATCATTAATGCACACCTTCCGGCAAAGCTGACACCTTTCAAGTTCGAGGACGTAAACCTCGGAACCATTGTTAGTATTTGTTCTTTCTGTTTAATCTGATATATAGATTTTCTTTAGTTTATCCAGTTGAACCTAATTATGTCTTTGTTTTGGTCTGTTTTGTTCTATCTCCTTCCTGCTGTCGTTGGCCTCATCACCTTCTGGTGTTGATCATATGTCTCTCTGCCACCAGGTTCAGCCTTTTCACATTCAGTTTGCACCAATTTCTGACATCAACAAGCCATTCTTTGTTTGGTCTATGTCTATAATTCTGAACATGATCTGTTTAATCAGTCTGGTATTGTCCATTCTACATAATTATATGTATAAAGAACTGGAGCTTCCTTTTCATTATTTATTGTATGATGTCGAATAGAGTTTCTTGGTGAATGAGTGAGTTTCTTTGATTGCTGGTCCTAGACTTTGGAAATCTCTCTCTGTGTCTGTCCGTTCTGCTCGGTTGCTATAAGTGTATTTTGTTCTGAATTGTCTGGATGTAAGATTTACATGTTTCACATTGCTTACTCACTATAGGCTACCTCTCTATCTAAGTGGAGTGATCTTCTGGATATTGATATGTGTTATAGCTTGGTTTTGGTGCAACTTCTGTTGATGCCTTTTGCATTAGATACTGGTGCAATGGAATTACTAATTGCATTGTAAATTTCTAAGTAGTCAGTTGTTGAACCCAAATACTTACTTAGTCATCTGAAACCGAAACTGCATCACCTTTCTTTAAAACAGACAGGTAGTGGATAAGTATGCTTGCAAGCTCTTCAATTTGTGTGAATGCTTGTGTCTATAGCTCTTGTGCATACATACAGGTGAGTTCTGTCAGGATAATTGTAATTGTAATTAGTAACTTCTATTGCGCCAGTGTTTAGTGGAAAAGGCATCAACCGATGGCACACCAAAACCAAGCTGTAATCAGGTCAATATCCAGAAGATCAGTCTGTAAGATAGGATAGCAATGGTCTTGGATGCTTTTTTTTCAGCCTCTCCGAGTTGGGGGAGTAAAAGTCTATGCTGACAATGTGAATAGAAACGAAATTATTTTGGACGTTGATGTGACGTAAGTACCCAAATGATTTATTGGCAATTTAAGCAAATGGGACAAGAGGCATTTATTTTGATACCAGCATTTACAGAGTTCTATACGTGATTAATATGCATATTAATTAAGTAATTGAGTCAGAAACATTATGATACCAACGTTCACACTCAATGAACAGTTCACAATGCATTCGCAGTGATTTCCCTCTGTTGAACTTATGAATGAATTGTACAATGTACGCAATGACTTTCTAAATGTTAACTGAACTTTGTTATGGAAAATATTTAAAATAATACTGCACTGAATAAAGTTAACAAAACCCAAACTCTACAATGCATACAAATTAGCAAAAGTAGAAAGCAAATTGTCAGTAAAAATGATGCAATTTTATATGATGGTTTAAAAATCAAAGGGGGAACCAACAGCATGTCTTCGAGTTCCTTTGATTGACTGACTGATGAATTGATTGGCAGACTGGTGGTTGGTTGATTGACTGGCTGCCTGACCATCTGGCTGATTGATCACAAGGGGCCATCCATATATTACGTACGCAGAAATCCTGGGAAAATTGGACCCCTCCCTGTTTGCAAGCGTACTTTTTCCACCGCCCCCCCCCACCTGCGTACGTACGCTTGACGCACCCCCCCAGACCAGCTGCAGAATGTGTCGGTTCGGCAGCGGCTGTCTGCACTTTAGGCCAGATTGAAGGATGAGTAATCCATGGACTCGCTGCTCAGCTGTGTGATAGACTTTTAATAATAGCGTTCAGAGGTAAGGACGTAAGATCTTATAAGTGACACCTCTCCCACAGTCCTATTTCCCCTGACAGTACCTGACAGCTGAAAGACTGAATCTGGCTCACTTGAAGGCCAATCAATTTGAGGGCAATATAGACAAATTATAGGTTTTACCCCCCCCCGTCCCAACCCCACGCTTCCGTTCGCAAGCGTACGCAAACACATGCATTTGTGTTACCCCTCCCCTCCATGCGTACGTAATATATGGATTGCCCCCAACTAACTGACTGACAAGATGATTCCATATTTGATTGATTGATAATTTCTGATTGATTGTCTGAATGATTTTGATTGATTGTAGTCTTGCAAGCGATGCAGAGTTGAAAGTGTCTGTACGCGGTCTCACGGCCGGAATTAAAGAAATTATGGTAGGTTGAGTGTTGTGTTGTGCAAATCTTCTCTTCAGATATTCATTAATGATGTTGATGGGCTGGGGATGGTGGCACTGATAGCATCGTTTGTATTACAGGATTGATAATAATTTTATAGGCTTAATGATGATGATGATGATAATAAATTAGTAGTAATAATAAGAATAGCGACAATAACAATGAGAGCAATGATGTTTTGAATCTTGAGGTCTTCAGATAAAACAATAATGGGTACCCATACCCCCACTTTTAGGACTTGGGGTGCCATACCCCAACTTTTCATACCCGTTGTTTTTGCACGTTATTGTTTGATCTGAGGAAGCTCTCAAGATTCAAAACAATTGCCAAGTATTATCATCAGTGTGATCACAATCATCATCACTCTCATTGTTATTATTGTTATTGTCGCTATTATTCTTATTATTATCAACGTCATCATCATCTTTATTAAGCCTATACGTATTATTTTGCTTGTACATAATGCAAACGATGCTGTTATAATTATTTAACAGTTGCAAAGCTGAAACAATGCAAGATTTGGTAACCCCACTTTCTAGACCAAAGTTACACCCCTGGATGGACTAATTTTTGGTGGTCGATACAATACAATACAATAAAAAAAGTAAGTAAGTATATTGTTTATTAAACCGGTTGCTGAAGAGCCACACTCTGGTGCACAAACATAAAAAGTCATATACAGAATCAAAGAGGAGTCACTTTGGTCAAGAAAGTGGAGGTACCAAATTTTGCATTGTGTCAGCTTCGTGACTGTTATTTGTTAAATAATTATAATACAAGCATAATAATAATTTTAGGTTAATAATGATGATGAAGATTATTATGATGATGATAAAAATATAACAATAATAGCGACATTAACAGTAATAATAACAATGAGAGTGATGATGATGGTGATCACACTGATGATAATTTTTGGTAATTGTTTTGAATCTTGATATAAACATTTATTTAGACGCATAGAAATATTGATTGTAGTGCACAGACATTGATTAATTGTAATTACAATCAGTAACTTGTAATCAGGTCAGTATTCAGTCCGTATAAGCATTCACTTGAAGTGCTAAGATTTTAATTACATGGCCTGAACATTCATTTTGCGTTCATTCTTCATGCAGCATTCAGTGCTTTGATAAATATTCATTAAATGAATGAATATTCATTTTATGGCATCTATGCTTTGTGTGTAGATTCATGGGACCGTTAGGGTCGTGATGCGGCCATTGGTCAACAGGGTCCCAATCATCGGAGGTCTCTCGCTCTTCTTTATTAGCCAACCGGTCAGTATAAGTTAAAAATGCAACACCAACACTTGATTCATTTATATTGATTTTATTTATATTTATTTATTTTATTTATTTTTATATATATATATATTTTTTTAAATTTATTTTTATTTTTTTATTTTTTATTATTTTTTTTAATTGTATTTTTTTTTAAATTTATTTACAGCCCCTTTTGGGCTGTATTTGATTTCTTTCTTTTATTTATTTATTGCTATATCTGTATTTTATGTAAATATTGTTGTGATATGCTTACCAATACCATTCCCTCTAAGCTTGTTCATCTGGGGCTATTGGGAAGACTGAACTTTAAGCTTATTGAACAGTGGTTCAAAAAGTAAAGGTATTTGTAATTTCCATGAGTCAACATAAGACCTTATAAACTCGGCTGTGCTCCTATGAACTCGGCTGTGCTCGTAATTGCATTGACTTTATCCTGTGAGATTCTTAACCACTGCTGCCCAGTTGAATGGGTGCCACACTCATTTGTATCCTCATGTATCTCTAAAACAGTTCAACGAGGTAATCCAAGAAGGCAGTTATTACTTCCTTTTCTTTGGCACTTGGGGCAGGTGATCAGTTGTATCTCTCACCATAATTAGGCTAATTACGTGATTGTAATTGTTTGCGCAAATTTATATAGCACCACTTCAAGAAAAGCTCGTCAAAATTGCTTTGGACTAGGCAATGTCTATAATAAGTAGTGATAACAATGTCGATTCTTTTAATCTTGTTGAGGCTCTAGGTACACTTGTACAGCATTAGATGGCTTACACAAAGCCCTGTATGATTATATTACTAGGATATGTACTAGGGTGGTAGTGAAAAAAGTTTTTTTTAAATAATGCCCGGGACACCCCCTAGTTCTGTTCGTATTGGTAGTAGAAACTCATGTGCAAAATCTTTTTAAAATATTCCATTATTAAGGCGTGCCACATGACAACTTAAGTTTTGCATATGACACCATGCATCATTGAAGCCGTAAAAATCAACTTTCTTAGTTTTTCAGGAGCTGGATGAAAGTTCATCACTTCTAGATCCTATTATTTGATTACTGTAATTATGTGATGAGTGTGATGCACCATAGATAGTTGGATACCTTATTCTCTGATGATTTTTTTATAAATAAAAGATTAAATAATAAATATATAAATTAGAACCAACTGGAGCTGAGGAGTAAATAAATATTTGCAATTTTTTGAACAATTTTCTGAACTTTTGTAGTCTGTAGCCTACATTTAAGGCTTTTCTAAAGTTTAATTATTTATTTACTTACTTACTCACACTATCCCACATTATTCATAATCCATTTCAAATTAATCACATTATAAAAGTTGTCCTTGACGATGTTTTCAACCCTCTGGCTGGACCGTTTCCTGGACCTGAAATACCTATGCTTAAACGATATCAGAATGCATTGCCTTTGATCGTCCATGACATGATTGCTTATGGTTTGTCAGATGATGAAATTGCAGTTTAACAATAACAAAGAAATGATGCAAGACGCTGTTGAATTTGAAGTGGAATGTTTGCAGAAAGACAGTCAGCCTCGTGATGATTATCTAGAGCTCTTCGAACTTGCACTGATCTACATACAATGTAGGTCATGTCCCACCTCGAGGGTTGCATTTTACAGCCTCTGGTGTCATGTCACCGCTCTCTTCGCTCTGCCACCCGTGGTGATCTCTCTGTCCCTTGTGCACGCACCGCTACTATGCAGCAGCGCGTTTTTTCCGTGGTTGGACATACAATTTGGAATGGGCTCCTCCTGAGCTGCGGTCTCTTCCTCGTAACTCATTCACCGCTTTCTTCTCTGCTCTAAAGACTGTTCTCTTTCGCCGGGGTTGGGCTTGGAGCGCCTCTGAGTAGCTTCCTTGAAGGGGCGCTATATAAATGATTGATTGATTGATTGATTGATTGATTGATGCATAGGGCCAGATGGATGGCCAAGGCCATCTATTCTCACAAAGTATTCCTTTTACGATCTCAATTGCGAATTACCTTCTGGAAAATAAATTTACTACGTTCCCTTAACCTGTTCATCTGCTTTGATTATCTCAGATCCTGGTTCACAGCTTCACACTCTACTCCAAAGGAACTTTCGGTCATGCTTGGTACCTCAGTGAGGATTTGGTCGATTTCTGCTTTTTCGATGACTGCATTGATGCTGCTTCCAAGGCCTTGTTGGTGCAAACAATGAGAACCAAAGTTGGTGTTGGCATTCCATCCTAATGTCCACAAATTACTGTACACACAGCTTCATGTAGTCGGGAGCACCTCTGAGTAGTACTCCTTGAAGAGGCGCTATATAAATGCCCGTTATGAATGAATGAATGAATGAATGAATGAATGAATGAATGAATGAATGAATGTACTCTTGAGATTTTGTGCCTTCAAACATGATGAATACTGTGCAGACCCATTGATTGGCTGGAGAAAGATCCAACTTCGTGGAAACAGGACAGCATCTTGTAGCGGCATGGTCACGTTACGGCGCTATAGAAATTGTCCGTGTTATTATTATTTTAATTATTTATTTGGAGCGTCATCAGAAAGGTTGAGTGTGGTGAATGATAGAGCAGAAAGGGGATTGGCACTGATCCAAGAATACAATCAAATACTGACCAAGGATGAAGGTCAAAAGCAGGCTTTGCTCCATGTGGTGTCCGAACATTGGAAAAAGTATCCGGATCCCAAGAAGTTAACAGTCACAAAAATGGACTAATAAATATTTTATTCTTGAATCAAACTGACAGAGTTCAATTATGCTCAAAAATACTCTTTAAGTATTGTGCCTTAAACCTAGCAATTTAAAATTTACTTTCGGTTTCACAAAATACAAAAGAATATCGATAATATTATCACAATTGTGCTTACATTCCTTGTCTAAAATTTTGAAAACTTGTCATCTCATGTGGCACCCCTAAATGATGGAATATTTTTATAATATTTTGCACACTAGCTTAGTATATCAAAAGGAACATAACTAGGGGCTGTCCCATCTATTTCCAACAAATAACGTTTTTGAGCACCACCCTAATATGTACTTTAATAACATTTCTCCATGTGCCATAGATTCAATATAATTTTTATAATTTTTTGTTGATTACAGAAGATTGACTTCGATCTGACAGATGTTGCCAACGTCTTAGACATGCCTCTTCTCAGGTTATAATTCACGACAGTTTGATGTATTAACAAATTTTTTATTTCTTCAAAAGCTTACTTCCAAGGGTTTTACCAGTTGTGCTTCCTTCATTGCAAAATAACTGAATTGATATTTAAGCAAATTATTTGATAATTTAGATGATGTAATGGGCATTTATTAGTAGGTATGGTACTGCAATTGCTTTTTTGTCACATAATTATGTATGAAATTCATGTGATTCCCTTTTCAGAAACTTGCACACTATGTATTGTCCTTTGACATTCTCACTTTGAATTTTTTAGATGAGTAACTAGCTTACGCTGAATCTTGATTTCAGCACTACTTTGCGGACGATTATCTCCGACCAGATTGCCAATTACCTTGTGCTGCCAAACAAGATTCCCATCAAGCTGATTGAGAACGTCTTGGAGGCTCAAATAAATCTCCTTCTGCCCCAGGTGGGTTGATTTATTCAAGTGGAGTTGTTCTATGCTCATCAGTATTCAGACCATACTTTACAATGTCAACTGCCAGCTGAAATGCTAAGAGTTACATGGTAAGTAGGTTGTCAACTGTTGTTTAAACACATGACGACTTTTTGTCTCCTGAATGGATACAGGAAGGCTGTTCCAGGCACGCAGGGTTTCACGTAGCTACCTGTGCAGGTAGCGTTAAAACTTACCTGAGTAGTAATAGTATCTGCTACTTGGATTTAGTTCATGATTTAGCAGTGATTGATTTAGCAGTGGTTGAAAGCGCAGACTTGGTCATCTGTATTCAGATCTCACATATGTCACTGTAAAAGAACAGTCTTTGCACATTACCAATTCTTTCCAGTCATCTGTATTCACACATTGCATGCAGACTATATAAGTGAGCAAGAAATACCATAGAGGTAAGGTTCAGACACACTATATTATAAACTACAGGTACTGCATTGTCTATTGTATGCCTTGAGGCCTAATGTCGCTGAAACTAGTAGGCGGGTTTATGATCCCTACTGTAAAACGGCAAGTGAAACTTTGATATCTGTACTGTTGAATAGTAGCAGATGAAACTTTAAACTCTGTACAACTTGTTAATCCACCATGGTGAGGTGTTATATGTTGCCAGACATGCACTAGGTTCATGTGTTAAGTAAATAAGTATGTGTATTGTTTATTAACCAATTGTTAATCGCACTTTGGTGTACAGACATCTAATAAACACAGTTAAACAGTATATGACATCCTAACAATAAATGCTTTGCGCATCAGGCTGGTGGCTGGGATTCTACGGTCGTGGGCACTGGGACAGAGTAGTAGTAGGTGGGTTTGGGTGGAGGTAGTAGTTGGTGCAAGACATGGTCTGGGTCTGCTTCATACATTTCTGGAGAGCTGCCATTATATGAAGTTTGAAATATCATGATAATATGGATTGTTACAGCTTCGTCCAGCTTTATGTAATATGCTGGATTCCCATTACCAGGGGCGTCCGCAGTGTGACGCACGTGTATCCAACACCAAATCAAATCCATACAAGGAATAGGCACAGCATCGATATTTATGTTAAATGGCAATACGGAATATTAAAGCATTAGATGTTATCTAAATTGAATTTTTTTTATTATGCGTGTGACTTCTCACTACTCTATCTATGGCAGCTATTTCAAATTTCCTACTTGTATCTATGGTAGCAAAGCGGGCAAGCGGCCATATTATTTGTTTACCAGAGGGCTGTGTGTCCAATTTTTGTAAGCTTGTGGACACCCTTGCCCATTACAACACACCGTTTTGAGCCATTACAAAGTGGTACTGTATTATGACAAGTTTGTAATGAGATTGGGGTACGAAGATGAACTTAATTTGGAATCCTTGTCCTGAACCATCTTATACCAGTTTCTTTGTTATAATGAATGATGTCATAAGGAAGTTCCGGTATATTTTTCTGCTGTGGAATAATGTAACTGAATTGGTTTCTGTAGGGAGTTGTTTATTTCACCGTGATTGAAGCCAGCGAACTGAAGAAAGCGGATATTGGAGTTCTGGGAAAGGGAAAGTCTGATCCCTACTGCAAGTTAACAGGTGAGACTCTAATCGCTACAATTTTCGGAGGTTTTTCATAAAATGCATTATATTAAGTGTCTTAATACATAAATCCCTGCATGCATACATACATACATGCACACTTGTGCTATATTTGGAGTCCTGATGCATACGTATTGGTATATGTGCACGTACACAATGAGTGCACACGCACACACACGCAATTGGGGAGTCTTTGATCCCTTGTATAAGATAATAATTGTTGTCCCTACTGTCAATCACAGACCTGTGAAATTTCTGTCCTTAGTGCGAATTGCTGGACACTGGTAAGTTTTTCATCCCAATGCAAAGTTCATTTAGTCATGAAGTCATTGACTTGTTAGCATAATAACTTATAAAGTAGATTGTTTCTGAAGGTTTCGGAAGCATTTAGTTATGACTTGTTTTGCTTGTGTGTTTGTGTTTTGGGTAAATAAATTTGTTTCTGTTGATGTAGTTGGAGAGCATGAATTTCTAACCGATGTCATTAAGAACACACTTGAACCCCATTGGAACAAGAGCTTTGAAGTGAGAATTTATACAAAGGAACTCTTTCTATTTGTTTCGAATTAATGCTTTATCATGCTGGCTAATGCATTTGCCTAGTCTCTCACATGCAGTCACAACAGTTGAGTCGTTATCCATAATTCCTCGTTCAGCCAAGCGACTTATTGCATATATTTACTTTGGTTATAGAAATTGAAGAACAGTCCCGTAAGTTAGCCGTGAGGCAGCCATGGGTATGAAGTGTTAGCGACTTCATTTTCTTAGCCTTAGCATGTTAGGACAGATGTCCTCTCCCAATTTATTTATTTTTTTATTTTTTTATTCCGGATATTTCTATAGCGCCTCTCAAAGTCAACTACTACTCAGAGGCGCTCCCGACTACAGCATTTGATACTGTGCCTGAATTTTCACGCCGAAGCGCCACGAGCAATTGCGAGTGAAGGACTTGCCCAAGGTCCGTACGCAGCGGCGAGAGTGGGATTCGAACCTGCAACCCTCCGGTCACAAGGCGCCGAACTTACCACTGAGCCACCACGCCCCACGTAATAGGTTGTGTTGTGATTGTAAATGTTGTTACTATGCAGTTCTAACAAATTCTTAGAGGTAGAGGCATGCAAATGAGTATTTGGATGTAGTAATCAGTGGTTAACAACAATGTGTGGCAGCCAGGGCCACATTCTCATGATTGAGTATGTAGTTGCGATTTAATGAAGCTGATAATCACTATGGCATCCGTCAAAAGGGTTTAAAGGTGCCTAAATGGAGCATGCCCTATTTGGGGAATTATTCATTTGATCTAACAGCAGAAAATATTACTATTACTGTATGTCTGAACCACTTAATAATAATAATAATAATAATAATCTGTTCTTTAATTAAGCGCCTGCAACCGCACTGCGCTGTACAGTGAACATACATATAGTAGAAATGGCAGCCACACAGGGCGCCTTACATACATGTATACAGTAGAAGCACATGATAACAGTTTTACAGGAGTCGAATATAACTGTTTTAAGCAGCAGCCACACGGCGCCAATCATGGCCTACATTCATTTAACCACTGCCACCTAGCGAGTGGAAGGCTGAATAAACCTTATGAGGGTCTACCGGGTTCGATCTTGGTACCTTCAGCTCTTCACGCCAATATGTTATCCATTACTCTATGGGTATTAAAATGCACCCTGTTTTATGTTACATTGTGTGTTAAAGCTAAAGCATGAAATGTCTTTTGAAGACATTTCAGATCATCTCAAATCCGTTATGTTGTGTTATATTATTTCGTGTTGCATTATGTGCAGGTTGTGATGAAGGATTGCAGAAATGAGGTGATCAAAGTTGAGGTCATGGATAAAGATGACCCTGGTCCGGATGACTATCTGGGATCGTAAGCAGTTACCCTCTTATTTTTTCACGTTAATCTTTAAAACCTTTGTATGTTCCTGACGTTTACCCCACCTGCCCATGATTGAGGGCCTAGCTGCAATTAAATAGAACTGATGCTTATTATAGTGTCCATCTTATGGCTGCCAGGGCCACTGACATTTATCTCACCTTCTCATTAGTCATATTCCAGCTGCAATTAAATAGAGCTGATGATTATTGTAGTGTCCTTGGAAAGCGTTTGAATCATTTAACGACGAGAGGGATCAGTTTTCCATGCATTTTACTACATGCTCGTTGTTAAACAGTTAAAACGCTTTTTATTGACTATCATTTAACAACATCTTATGGCTGCCAGAAACCAATGTTGACCTTGCCTTGCCTTGGTCAGAAGCCAAGCTCAATTTTGTGGAGTATTGTTATAGTGTTTTAAATGCACTGAAAATGAGCATTGCATGATCTGTTGTTTCAAAATATCTTATGGCTATAGGGGCCACTGATTTTGGCCTTGATGTATTTATGTAACCGTCCATGTTTTTATGTACAGATTTGTCCATGACCTTTTACCTCCGAAATTTAAAGGCCTATTCCGCCTTGGATCGGAGATCCGCTCCCACTTTACTAGGACTTCAAAAAATTATCGTAATATATATGCACACTCCAACTCCCGTAGATTTTCTATCAAATTCACAGGACCAGGTGTTTGGAATGTACTTCCTCCCTCTATTCAACAGGCAAAAACTCTGCAAGGGTTTAAAAGAATGTTACGACTGTATCTTATTGATGATAGTTCAAGTTCATAATTGATTGTACTTTACTCACTACACATTAGTTAAGTCTTTAGTTAAGTGTTTATGTTCTCCAGTCCTGGTTTTCCTCTGTATTTGATTCTGATTTGTCTTTTTTTCTTTTGTTTTTTCGTTGTCAGTATACATGAATCATGACTGGAGTACTCGACAACATGTTTAACCAATGTGTTAAAAATCAAGGTGTTCATCGTGCTGTTCAAACTAGACAAATTTTTGTTCATAGCAAATAGGTGTCCCTATTAGCGGGAGTATATCCCTTCTGGGCCTACCGTTGTTACCTAACCGTTTTCTTAAAAGTGTTATTGTATTTGCCTTGATTGTACATATCTGGTATCAATAAAAAATGATTTGATTTGAAAATGATTTGGTAACGTTGTAACGTCACAAATTCGAAGACCTTATCAAAATTGTGTAACCATTTATGGATGCATCAGTGCCTTTGTGATTTACTACAAATGTGCTGTTTTAAGTGTCCTCATACTACATTACCTGCTCTACTCTTTCCAGGGCCTACTTGGACATTGATGATTTGCCAGACCGTGGCATCATTGACACTGTGAGTATCCTCTTTGATCAATCAATCAATCAAAACTTGATGTATCACTCCTTCCAGATACCTACTCGGAGGCGCTCCCAGCCCAAGCACGGCTGAAAAGAGCGGTTATACCTTACCCCAGCCAACATTTATGTGTGTATTAAGACACTTAATATAATAATGCCTTTTAGTTTCCTCTGAGAAGCACGATATTTAACCTGAACGGCAATTCAGCTGTTGTATCTGTATTAAGATTAAGTATATCTCTACAAGATTTGACAGATTAAGATTCTCAGAGTTGGAAGACTTTTAAATCTGGTGTTTATTTTGTTCCTGTATACATGAGAGTTTCGCTAGAAGCACAGTCTCTTGCTATGAACAATGATGGACTGCTTAACACAAAGTCATGTGATACAGCGAATAAACCATGCCACTCACTGAAGGGGATAATGCAGATTGTATTGCTTATGACAGAAGTTGAAGATCGAGAGCTGTCTTTTGATTGCAATGATCTATGGATCTGATCGTGTTGTTGTTGTGTTGCAACAGTGGCTAATGTTGGAGGATGTGAAAACGGGACAGGTCCACATGAAAGCAACATGGCTGCATCTGAGCAACAACCCTGCAGATCTAGAAAAGGTGGATTTCTATCGATTGTACTGGACTGTAACTAATCAAATCTTATCTCGTCTCATCTAATCGCTTCTTTAGCATTGTTATCTTAATGCACAAGGCATCGACTGATGGTTGTTTCAAGTGAAACTATAGTAGAAAATTGTACTACCTTTGAGAAACTGAGCGGAAAGAACCTGTGCTGTTTCTGTTGCTTTAAAAGTCAGTGGTTCTGACACTTTCGCACTCTGGCAAACTTGGCAATGCAAATTCCTGTCGCTGCACACCTGTGTTCTTAATGCTGGCCTCTTGTGTAATTCACCGTAAATATGTATTTTACAGTTTGCATTACATTGGGTTTATTCAAGTTCTATTGCAATGTATATTTCTATAGTCGATTGGTGGCGCTTTAGTTTAGCTTTTGCAGCAGAATAAGCCAATGTTCCATAAATATGTTGACGAAAGTTTTTATACAGATATAATTGTATAACTACGCAAAAGTGTGCTCTAATTTAGTGATTTTAGATGAAAATATTTGTTACTATCAAAGTTTGGCAACACACCTCTGTTGTATCATTACACACAGTTTGAGAAACTCTTTCTTAAGTCACAGAGAAAAGTCTTGAACCTGAACACTCGGAGTATACTTGCAAAATACGTACGTAAGATTATATTAATCTTGGAGGTTTATTACTGTCTTGGTTACTTGCTTAGGCAAAGGCACTGAAAAAGAAATCAGAGCTTGAATCGACTGCCATCCTTGTGATTCGCATTGATTCAGCCAAAGATCTACCTGTAAGTTGTGATGTTAAGGTGTGATGTACCTGTATGATGTTGAGATGTTATCTACCTGTCTAAGTTGTGATCTACCTATATAATGTCAAGGTAGGATCTACCTGTATAATGTTAAGGCATGAACTATATGTATAATGTTTGGTACAGTGGCCGATTGTAAGTAAGTAACATGGAGAATATGGGTTTGAGCCTCCGCTTAAGTGGTTAATTACTGTGTAGGGAACTTGAGCAAATCCTTCACTCAAATGCTTCTCGCCATCGATGTTCTGTCATGTGGTCATGTGTACTTCTGAACTTTGGAAAGAGGGCAATATCAAAATACAGTTGTACTGTATTGTAATTATTTTTGTATTTTAATGTTCTGGTGGAATCTGTAGATATGTCAGTGCGTGTAGGTATCCTAATGAAGTGAAGCCATATGTTATCGGTTCCAACTAGAGGGGCCAACATATGCTTGGGCTTTAACTAATTACTGGTAATAACATTATTTTATGCTAATCTCACCCTTTATTCCAGTTGAGCTTGCTATGTTAATCTACACTCCCTTCTGTTCATAAAAATGCTGATCCTAACAGACCTGTTAGGATTTCTTTTTGTTCTCGCTTCAGAGCTACTTTATGTTATGTTATTTACTGTTGTTTATCATGTAATTTTTTTGTTATGTTACATGTTAATTTACCCTTTATTGCAGTCGAGCAAGAAGTATCTGAAGGAACCAAGTCCTTATGTGCGCCTTGAACTCGGTAATCGAGAGGCGAAGACGGCCGTGAAGCATGCTTCGACGAATCCAAAATGGGAAGAGGACTTCCAGTTTCTCGTGAACGATCCAGAAGTCCAAGATCTGACAGTTGAAGTATGTCTAAATTAGGGCTGTACCGAATATTCGCTTCGTATTCGCTTCGGGGCCGAATAGTGAGGAAAATAGCTATTCGGTATTCGGCCGAATAGTAGCGGTCGGACCGAATACGAATAGTGGTCACGTGACATCTGTTTCTGCATATGCGGCTGTTATAGCGAGTGGAGTGAACGCTAAGTAAGTGACAATTTCTAAGTTTAGTTAAAGTAGTTCCATTCCTAGTTTACACAGACTGGCAGAAGAATGCAAAAATTACAAGTAGTTAACTGTTTACTTTTAGTTTATCCATTAAATTTACTGAACTGAAACTTTTGCTTACATTTGAAATTTTGAATGTTGTCGGTGGCCCTATTTTGTACACTATTCGTATTAGTATTCGTATTCGGCCGAATAGTTGGTCCAATTATTCGTATTCGGCCCGAATAGTGATTATCACTATTCGGTACAGCCCTAGTCTAAATCATCATCTTCATTTATGTAATATATAATTGCCTAAATAAGTTGACTATTGGTTACTGTCTTGTGGGGAAAACCACGACCATCGTCGACCATATTGTCTGTGACATCATAAATGTTAGCATTTATTTACTTATTTACTATATTAGTTAATTTATATAGCATCACTCCAAGACTCAGAGGTGCTATCTGCACTATGAGTACATTTAACAACCGTTAAATGTCATTAAGGACAGATTATCATCAGTAAGTATCATCAACTGTGAACATCGTATTCAGTTCTTAACATTATCGACATTCAAATCGTAAATAAGTTCATTAATATTAATATCATCATCTTTATTATTATCATCGTCATCATAATGTAATCATTCATTGCCATTCATCGAAATCATCAGCTTCATCATTTTTGCATCTTTTTTTATCATAGTTGCCATTATCACTATCATCATCATTGTCATATCAGTATGCTTTGTATGATCATCATAGCTATCACCATCATCATCGTCATTATCATCAACTTCATCGTCATCATTGGTTTGCTATTTTTTAAGTTTTTATCGTAGTTGCCATTGTCATTCACATCACCATCATCACTATCATTTTCATCATCATCCTCATCACGCCCTTTTCTTCAGCCTATTATTATTATGATCATCATAATCATCATCCTTTTTGCCATCACAATCATTATCATTGTTGCCATCATCTTCATAATTTTCACGATGGCTATTGGAAAGCCAGCTATTGGACTGTGACTTACACCGTCAATATCGTGACGTCATGATATTTATAGATGCAAACATACAGTGTAATTTTTTTGCTGTATTATAAATTTGATGATATGGTCACTTTTATGTTGGGCACTTGTAGGTGTTGGATGATGGAAACCACGGCAAGAAACTAGGAGATCGTAAGGTTTCGCTGAAATCGGAACTTCTGACATCGGAAGAGATGACCGTCACTCGGCCATTCACGTTGAAACATGCCGCTCGTGAATGCAGTCTCACAATGACTCTCATTCTGCGTGTATGTATCTATCCAAATTCGTATCTTAAGAGATACAAGTATACATGTGTCATGAATGTATCCATCAGTTAATGTCTTGGGCTCTATAGAAGTCACTAGATTAGATTGGGTAACTGCAAATGTGCGTTTGGATCTATAAATGAATGTAGCTTATTGGAATTACTAAAGGATTGCATATCACATGTTGCTTATTAAATTGAAGGTTACTTATTAATATTAATGGATACGTGAGATGCAGTAGTGGAGTGGATTGTGTGCCAGACTGTGAACCTAAGGTCGGGGTTCAAACCCTGCCAGGACAGAAATCTTTAAGCACACCTTTGTGAAACACTCTGTGCTTTTGAGATGTTTTTAAAGAATCTGCATGAAGTTTCTTCATACGTACATACAAAACCTACATACAGACATACTTACATGCACACATATACATACATGTGTAAGCCTTGTAAGGTTGACTTCTGTAGCCCCAATAGGGTGATGGAAAGCATCCATACAGGTAGAGTATCTGAGAAACCCATTCAGAGCAACCACTTTCTACTTTCTTAAACCAGACCATAGAGCGATGACGTAGGGTCACACAGATGACTGGAGAGATAGAAACGGGAGCAGATAGAGCCAGAGACAGAGATTAGTTAACTAAAAAAGGTAAGTGAGTTACCTAACCGAATAACTTACCAAACAAGTTTTCTATTTACTTCATCAATAACCAGCCTATGGCAGACTCTAAGCGTGTTTTTGTTTCAGTCATAGCAATTTAATAATATTGTCGTGCTAAAGTATTTTTATTTTAGTCCTTTTACTAAAATTGGATAGTTTAGTCAACCTGAAAGATAGCATGCCATACTTTTATGCAACCATTATTACGGCAATGTAAGCTAAAAAAAACATGGATTATCATTTTCTGATTAATGTTATACCCGTAGATATATCAGAATGCATGGCATGTCCTAGTTACGCAGTTTGATCATCAGTGGCCCATCTTGTTCCCTGTTAACATCTTTGACATTCATAGTGAAATGCAGCGACAGTTTGAAGTGCATGAGTGCTAGCAGTTTTGTAACTAAGAGAAAATACGCCGTTGTTGCACTAGTAATGCTGACGATGCTTGTAGATCTTGACACCAGAGAAACCCTTACCAGACGAAGACCTTTCTAAAGTGGAAGATGCAACTGATGCAGCTAAAAAGGAGCCGAGATTGCCTGCCGAGGGTGAGCGTGTGACCGATTCTGGTGGCTCCGTCAAACGGGAACCACCTGTTCTGTTTGCAGAGTCTGGTGATAGCGTGTCTTCCTATCAGCCAAGTCGTTCAGGCAGCACCTGCAGTGGTAATGTTGAGAAGGTGGAGTCAAGTGGCCTTAGATATCGCGGCGTCCAGGCGCCCAGGTAATCACCTCTATGCAAGTCTTGATGAATTAGTTAGTACATTGGTTGACCAAATACAGATATTTATGTATGTATGTATGTGATTATTTATATGTATGTAAATATTTATGTATGTAAGTATGTATATGTGTGAGTGTATATATATGTGGTAAATGAACGTATGTATGTATGTATTTATGTAGATATGTATGTGTGTATGTGAGTGTCTATAGTATGTGTAAATGAATGTATGTATATATGTGTGTGTGTGTTTGTATGTATGTGAGTGTTTATATGTATGTATTTATTTATTTAGAAGTTACTAATTACAATTACAATGACATATTTATGTATATATATATCAATGTATGCATAATTATGTGCATGTATGAATGAATGAATGTATGTATGTGTATGTGATAAATATGCTGTTGTATTTAATGACAGTTAATCCCGCAATGATGATATTGATTGACAAAGTTGTCAAGGTAACTGATGTTGAACATTTTTGCTTTTGTAGTGACGGAAAATTTGGTCGAATTCAGCTGACAATTCGTTACAGTGTAACGGGAAATCGTTTGGCGGTTGTCATTCATCAATGCGTGTACGTAGATTGCTGTAAAGCACATTTCACAGCAGTATGTCACAGCAAATGTGCTTGTACGATAATTATTTGGCTGAAGTGATCAGGTGCGTGTTGTATTTGCAGAAGGTTTGACGATGTAATCGTAATCGTAATCTCCAATTTTCTAAAGCGCTACTGTAAAGCTGAGTGCAAAGCACCAGCTTATTCACGAGCGCTGCGACGTATCCGAGGGGTTGTCCAGAAATCGATGTCCGTTGGTGGTCCAACAAGTCCGGTTGCCTGAAAGACCAGAGAGAGACAGAGCAGCTGTTATGGAGGGTTTCGTTGAGGACGAGATAGCTTGGAAGGCAGAGGATCAGATGGATTAGGAAAGGAAATCTTGAAGAGATGAGTTTTCAATTTGGAGTGGAAAGCCTGTGGGGTAATGAGTAGAGGAGCCTGAGATAGATGACGATGAGTGAGTAACGGTATTGGTGGAGGAACTGAGAAAATGCGAAGGAACTGAGAAAATGCGAGGAACTGAGAA
Organism: Allolobophora icterica; assembly: GCA_963556255.1. NCBI lineage: Eukaryota > Metazoa > Annelida > Clitellata > Crassiclitellata > Lumbricidae > Allolobophora > Allolobophora icterica. The sequence continues at coordinate 95,226,877 of OY744602.1, read as the reverse complement.
AATGCGATGTAGTGACGTTTGTACTTATCTGAACAATATTTATATCAAAGAGGAAATTATTATTAGTATATTTTATTATTAGTACTATTAAAACTTTATTCTTAATGACTTAGTAATAACTATTAAATCTATTTACTAACTGCACCTATTTCAGTCTGTGTTAAAGAAAACAGTGGAGAGATTTCCAGTTTCTCCAGTTGCAATGAAAACAGATAAATTAAGAGGATGGCCTATCCGGACAGATGTAACCAGTGTTAGGCTAAACTGGAGAAATCATGAAACCTTTTGGTAGAGTTAATAATTAACAAGTGCATCCATTTCAGTCCGTTTTTAAGAAAACGGTGGAGAGAGCCGCATATTGCTAAGTTTGTTGTGAGGCTGGGAATTTAATTCCACGCAAGGTAACTGACAATCTAAAGTACCCTAGCATTGTAATTAGTAACTTTTATTGCGCTGATGTCTCATGCACAAGGTTTCCACCGATGGCACACCAAACCAAGCCGCACTCGGGTCAACATCCAGAAGATCAGTAAGACAGAGGAGTGGATAAGCAATTTGGTTGCTACATACAGTGCTCTAAAATTCGTACTTTTGTGTGATACAGTCGATAATGTAAAGCATGCTACATGCGTGCGGTTGTAGTAAGTGCTCTAAAATTTGTAGTTCTTATAATTACTTTATGTTGCAGCCCTTGAGAGAACTCTGTGGTTCATTTGCAGCCCTGGACTAAGCAGAGAAAACCAGCAAAGATTTCCAGAACAGTTACAGTTGCTAAGAGTGAGTGTGTTTTGTTTTGATGTTAGGAATCTAATTCCATGTGATTCAGACAATCTGGCTGACCCTTACGTCCGTGTTTACCTGTTGCCGGACCGATCGAGCGCAACGAAAAGGAAAACCCAGATACGAAGGAACATCCTGAATCCAACCTTTGATGAGACGTAAGCGCTTAGCTTTTCTGCATGAGTTAGTTTTATTATTTTTAGACCATTTCCTCTGCATCATTAGGGAGTATGCAGTAGTCTAGTGATTAGCATGCTGGACTGTCAACCGAGAGATTGGGAGTTCAAATCCCCGCCAGGGCAGAAATTTGTATCGGGATTTCTGCTTCATCTGCACCCCAAGCGTAACTCAGTTTTAATGAGTACGCTGTATGCACACTGTCATTTGGAATAAGAGACAGCGAGGGAGACGACTGGTCACCCACCTTCATAAGCCGAGCCTAAGAAAATGAAGTCACTAACAGTTCATACCTATGGCTGCCTCCTGGGTTTGTCTTAAAGGCCTGCTCTTCTTCTTTTGCGTACCATCGGTTGATGCCTTGTGTATTAGACACTGTCGCTATTTCTTTATCTGTTTCCTGTGTTTTGCTTTTGTTGTATTAGGCTTGCGTTCTGTTGTTGCGTTTTGGCATAATTAGGTGTTCATTTTGTGGTAATCTTAAAACATCTTGTATGAAAGTTGGCTGAGGCAGTAGATCTGATCATAGGTTTGAATGCAAGTGCTTTTGGTGTTCCACAGATTGCAGAATTTAATTACATGGGGGAGGGGTGATGAGGTATGTAAGTATTTGTAATAGAACCGCCTCATAACATGCTCCCAAATTTAATTCAGCTTTTAACACAACCTTATACTACAACAGTTTTAACACCGCTGACAAAAGTAGCATCATGAGTTTCGTCTGTATGACTACACATGTATGTATGTGTTGCAAAAATTTGTGTATTTATATAGCAGTACTAATGTATGTATGTGTGTACACTTGCTTGTATTTGTGTGTGTGCTTGATGTATGTTTGTACAAATGTACCTATGTATATGTCTTTATGTATGTGAGCATTTCTCTCGCACTGTTTAGAAACCTCTTGAAGGCCCTGAAACAAGCAGAGTGGATTTCTTTGTTTCTCGTCTGTCTAGATTCGATTGGCAGATGATGATAAAGTCCGATGTTTTGGGTCGTACGCTTGAAGTGATGGTGAAGAATTCCGTTGGGCCTTTCTCAAAGCAACGCGTCAATATGGGCGTCCTCCATATCAAGCTGTCCGAGATCGATGACATTGGCAAGGCGATGACTGAATGGTGAATTTATCACATATACGCTTGTTCAGTATTTCTGTCAGTGGTCAAGTAGATAGTCTGATCATAGCTAAGCAAATGACTTGTGTAGCACTGCACTTAGTTGTGTTGTAAGGAGAGTTGCTTTGGGTGAAATCTTAATAAAATCATTATCGGATAAGCCAAGTTGTATTCCAGTTGGTTAAGAAAACTGATCACTCGCTTGCTAGGCAATTATTTTTCTTTCGCTTAGAGAATTTATATTGTACCTTTCTAAGATAAGATTTTGACTGCAAAGCATTTCCAGTTCTGCCTTCACAAAATAAACAGTTTTTAAATTCGCTAATTGTATAGAGTGTGTCGTAATGGTAATGGTGAGTACAAATTTATATAGCTCCACTTCAAGAGAGATTCATCAGAGGCGCTCCCGACCTAACACAATGAAACCACGATTGAACAAAATAATCTTCAAGTGTATGCGGAAAAGAGGCAAAGAGAGAAGCTGCAAAGAGAGTCAGGAGATGAAGCTATGCAATTCTAAAAGACCAATACTGTACGATGGTATAGTGGGGCGTGGTGGCTCAGTGGTAAGTTCAGCGCCTTGTGACCGGAGGGTTGCAGGTTCGAATCCCACTCTAGCCGCTGCGTACGGACCCTGGGCAAGTCCTTCACTCGCAATTGCTCGTGGCGCTTCGGCGTGAAAATTCCGGCACAGTATCAAATGCTGTAGTCGGGAGCGCCTCTGAGTAGTAGTTGACTTCGAGAGGCGCTATAGAAATATCCGGAATAAATAAATAAAATAGTGAACTGCCAGAGCTATGAAAATTCGCTAACACTAATTCATGCACTGGTTTCCCAGTCGCTTTTAGTACACTCATCATTAAAGTGTTAAGGTGGAAAGGTGATGATGCTAGTAACATGAGCTAATTAAGTTGTTGGTGATAATAATGGTGACAGTTAAAATGATAATGATTATGACAATGATGATAACAACGATTATGACAATGATTATGACAATTCATATATAATTAGGGGAATAAAAAATGACCAAATCACTGACCATAAACTTTTTATTTCTAGGTTTGATCTTCAGGATCCAGATACTGTGGAGAAATCGTAAACTGCTTGTGTTTGCGACGCCTTTTATTTTCTCATGTAAACAATACTGAAGAATGCCTTCTATGTGTACAATAGTAAATGCAGCTTTCTTATCAGCCTTTAATTGCTTTTCCTGTTCAATGTATGCCAGTTATTTCCGCTTTTTTGTAACTTGTGTCGTTAGTAGTGAATTGACGTGGCTTTGAAAAATGGAACCGGTGCCTATGTCTTCACTTCTGTCGTACTTATGGAACCTATCATATTCTGCTTAACACTGTGTCCTCACTTCATTCACATTTGTGGAACCTCTGCTTAACACTCTCCCCACGTCATTCACATTTGTGGAACCTTTGCGTAACACTGGTCCTGACTTCAGTCACATTTGTAGAATCTCTGTCGCATTTGTGGAACCTCTGTGTAAAACTGTGCCGCACTTCAGTCACAAATGCTAACGTTTATTATGGTGAAGGTGCTGTTAAACATTCGGTTAAATTCCAGAACATCGTACTGCTGATTATTAGTTTCATTCCAGTTTCACTTCAAGTTATAGGTTTTCGTGTGTGGTCTCACGTTTTGACTTAAACTTTTCAAAGTGTTTAAGCTATCAGTAAGCAGTTGATCATCTGATTGTTGATCATCTGATTGATCATTTGATTGTTGATCATCTGTTTGTTGATCATCTGATTGTTGATCATATGATTGATCATCTGATTGTTGAACATGTGATTGATCATCTGATTGTTGATCATCTGATTGTTGATCATCTGTTTGTTGATCATCTGATTGTTGATCATCTGATTGTTGATCATCTGATTGATCATCTGATTGTTGATCATCTGATTGTCGATCATCTGATTGTGTTATTACTGGATTTGTCTTTGTTGCTTTTGTGTTTGGAGTTTGAATCCTAGGACATCAGGTGAAAATTCCTTTCTGGACCATGAGGCACATGCAGAAAGTTTGATAATTATCATGTCACGTGTTCAAGTTGAAAGATCTGTGTTGTTAACTTGGAACTGATGAGCAATTGCTGAACTTTGATACCTGATATTTGTGACCTGCTCTGGCAAAAGGAGGCGGAAGTCGCCAACGATAAAACAAGAGAAATTAGTCAAAACACCAATCAGGTGTAAATTTTTCAATTATCGTTTTTTGCGTATATCAATAAAGAAGATGTTATGTTATATGAAAAAAATTGATTTAATAAAATTTCACCTATTTCATGACAAATTTAATAAATTTTTGTGATTGATAAAAATTATCCGAGAATTTAAAATATTGGGGGGACCAGTTTCAAGAGTTTTTTATGGCCTTCAGTCTGTTAGGAATACCACGTGTAATACCTCATTGGAAAGTTTATGCATTCAGCTTGCTAAAAATAGCCTCATTTGGTGGGTTCCCATAGCGACTTCCATAAGTTTAAGATAAAAAACACTGAAACTTTGCAATTTGTTTTGAGTTTGTATTAAGATAATAAACTTTGCATGCATTTTTCTCGAAATTGTACCTCTGAGTAGCAATACATTCTATAAAATTCAAATCTCTGGAACCAATAAAGAAAGAATAATAATTTTATCAACATTTTAAACAGAAGTGATTGTTTATCATTTTAAACCCAAAATATACAAAACTAAATTTATGGACTTCAGCCTCCTTTTGCCAGAGCAAGTCACATATTTGATGTATGATACTTGTTCAAATATGATATAATCCTATTTACTTTTTCAACTATGATATAATCTTGTTTACTGTTTCAACTATGATACTATCCTATGCATGCAAGTTTAGATGTATGTATCAAGAGACTCCATACAAAACATTTTAATTAACTAGCCCTGAAATTGGATGGTGCTAGAGCGATATGCGTATACTGGACTGGTCACCGCATCGTGGCTTTTTGGCTGTAACCCATGTGGCGACAAGTAGGCAGGTTACCACGGTTGCTTTATAGGCTGGGGCGTGAGGCTGTCTGGAGTGGCCGTGGGTGCAGATCTTGATGGTAGTAGCATATATTCTTATGAGAACTTTGGAGACTGAAGTGGAGAGGGGTCATTCAGTCCGTTCTAAAGAATTATGTCCTTATCTACTTTATGTGCTTTGAGTTAAAATCGAGATGTTCTCATAAGTTTTATTTGTGATGCTGTGTTATAGTCTTTTGCAGTGCTTTTTTTCTGGGAAAAAAGGTTCCAGAACGGAACAATAGGTTCCGGAACGGTATAATTATGGGCGGGCTAAAATCCCGATAAAAACGGGATTGGGGGTTGGAAGGGGTCACAATAAACACTGAAAACAGTTCAAAACACTGAAAGTAAATTAAAATAACAAAATTATTGTTTTTATTATTAAAATAACAAAATTATTTTCTAGTACCTGAAAAAAGGTGCCGGAACGCCGTTCCGGCTGAAAAAAAGCACTGGTCTTCTGTATTTATTTAGATCTGGTTGCTTACGTAGCACGCATAGGGGCTTTTGCAAAGGTGCATTGATTTAGTTGCTGTAATGTGCAGATGATCTATGTAACAACAGCCTTAGACGTGTCAATGTTGTGTATCTGATGACCAATGCTAGTGCCATCTGCCGAATAATATGAGAGAAAAAGGTTGTATGAATAGGCTGGGCTAAAATTCTAATAACCAGGGTACTTCTTGGCAGTTGCTTTCAACTCCATAGGTAATGGGGAGCAGAAATGGATTTGGTATGTTAGGGGAATTTTGCTGAACTAGTTCATGGAGGATCTGTGCTTGAGTGGATAGGCTAGTTCAGTGTGTAACTGTAGTGAATGTATAATATGTGAACAGACATCAGCATGTAGCATTGCCTCAGTGAAACTCACCAATAACCACATTTGCTCTGTTGAATTTATTTTTGTGTTGTTTCTTTGTTTATATGAGGTTTTGCTTTAGCTTTGTTGTTAATCTCAATGTGTTTATTGTTGTTTTTTTTTCATTGTTTAACTGAGAAACGTTAGATCTGAATGTTTTAAGGCTGTTGTTGATAAAAATTTAACGTTTTCCCATGCATCAGGTGACAGTTGTCGTCAAAAGAAGCGATTAATAACTGAATAACAATCAATGATGACTAACAACTAACAGAGTTTTCTGATGGTGGTGATGATGTAGATGATAACAATAGATTTAGATGATAATAATGCAAGTAATATTTGTTGTTATTATTACCGGTGTTATTGTTACTATTTCAGAGACTTATTATGCCGGACCTCTTTCTGATGTGAATTCCAATATTACGCAATTGGATACGTAGATCGAAAGATTTATTATTAGTAGTATTATTGTCATTATTAGTTTTAGTACTACTATTATCGTCATTATCATTATAATTATTATTATGATCATTATTATTATTATTATAACACCTTGTCACCTTGTGCTGTCAGCTCGTGGAGCTCTAGCGATCGTCCTGGTGAACACACTCCACCGTCTCCTATTCGATGACAAGTCTCTCAATTCCGCCAAATTCATGCCAGTTACATCTTGTATCTCATCCATCCATCTCCTCCTTGGGCGACCCAGTCTTCTCCTCCCCTCACCGCACGCCAGCATCATTTCCTTCTCCAGACCATCAGATCGCATAACATGTCCAAAGAACCTTAGCTTCATTCTTGTCGCAGTTTGTTTTAACGACTCTTCATTCTCTTATTATAACTACTATTATAAATTATAATTGCCATTAATTCAAGTCACAGGAGACCAGAGATTTTTAGACGAAACAAGTGGTTCCATACTTAGTAAGGATCTGTGATAACCAGATTCTCAGATGAATCTTGGCCAAGGAAATCTGTCCATTTTAGTTAAGTTAATTTAGTTTGGTTAAATCTGCAGAACCCAAGTTTGAACTGTTTCTGGTTTGTTAATCCTCTACAAATGAGGAGGAACTAAAATCTACTGTGAAAACTACTTCTCATCGTTTAGCATTTGTGTCTTCCTTTTCTTTTTTCCTAAAAAGTAGTTTAAATATTTTCTAATATGTGAAAATCGAGGGACCAAATACTATGATAATGGCTCTTTTGGACTGATGTCCACAGAATTCCATGATTGTGGCAACATTCGAGTTTAAGAAATAGCATTCCAGTTTTTGCCCGAATTGAAGTTTAAATACAAATATTTTCTTTTTATGAGTGATTATAGACAAGGTTACGTCAGTGGACCAGATTATAAACCAAATACAATTAAAAACTAAATTATTTAATTTGTATCAGTTGTATTTAATAATTATTGTTTCCAAAACAATAAATTGTAAGTGATATGAGTTTTCATTTGTATTACTAATTATTGTCGTTAAAACAATTATACATGATATTAATTTGTTTGGGTTGTATTAGTAATTGTTTTTAAAACAGTAAATGATTGTAATTCATTTAAGTTGTACTTTTGTTTTAAAACAGTCAATACAAATGATATTAATTCGTGTTTGTTATTACAATTGTTTTGTAAACAAATCACAAATAATATTAATTCGTTGCAGTTGTATAATGCTTTAAACAAATTATAACGATATTACTTCATTGCAGTTGTATTGTTTTTTTGTCGTAAAACAATAAATGATAAATTAAACTAATTCGTTTCAGTTGTTTTAGTAGTTATTATGTTTTCAAAGCAATAAATCTTAAGTTTAGACCTCAAGGACATCAGAGAATTAACAGAATGAATTGAACCAGGCAGTGAATTCCACAGCTTTGAATCAGTTACCCAGAAAGCCCAAGACCCCAACAATGTTCAGGTGCGGGGCACAGCAACAGTCAGTGCTGGACTATCAGGCTTTCATGGTGGCTGGTTCATGGATATGTAATTCACTGCAATGGTTAGTTTTAAGTACAGATATGCAGTAGGTTCAATACGGAATATACACTTACTTACCTTACTATGCTTTACTAATGAGGCAGAGCATCGAGTACTCCAGTAATATCAGTAAACTGGTGGAAAATGACGAAATCATTTGCATTCAAACTGTTTTCTATGATATATGGTACATATCAGTATAAAAAACATGAAAAGTTTAAATGTTTTTCAAATCTATGATTATAGCAAAGTATATTAGCAGACAGATCTCGATTTATCAGATACATAATGTCAGTTGTAAAAATCAACAAATTTACCGTCCTATTAACATGCAGAAAATGCATCTGTCCATGGTGATATTAAAAATCAAATCTATTGCTTTCTTTGTCCATGACCCTGGCCTAGTTGTGGGTTAATCCATATCATGATCTTTGTCTGATCTACATATAAATGTTGTCCTTGTCTATTCCTCTTGTCCTTATCAGATCTATTTGTAGTCCTAGTTTTTGTCCTCGTCCCAATCAGATCTGCATACGTCTTGTCCTTATCTGGATTTGTCGTCATCAGATCTGCATATGCATGTAGTTCTCAATTGGTCTTGTCCTCATCTGGTCTTGTTCTTATTAGATATACATACAGTATTCATTCGGTCTTGGTGAGACTTTAAAGCATTTATCAGGTCCTAGCAATGACAGACATTTCGGTCATCATGCTTTATACAACAGGAATCCTTGATATTATTATTATGCATTTACTAATTGCCACTATATAATCGATGGCAATGAGCAATGGTGAGAAAAGGACTTAACAAAATTAATGTTCAATTTCACACATTCTACTTATTGCTAGATTTATTTGCTCTCCATTGCAAACAGAAGTTTAGGAAAAAACTTCTTATTAATCTTTCAAAACAATCATTACCGCTTTGCTAGAGGCCTACGTTATTTAAACATCTGTATTCACATTCAGAATGGTTAGACCTCAAACAAAAACGAAACAGTATCATCAGTGTAGCCAAGCACTTCTTCTGCATGAGGAACTACTTTCTCACACATCACTACTCTTGTTCCTTATATAATTATTACAATCTAATAAAGCATTGACGATGACCCTCAATAGTCGTGCATGAAGGATTTGCTCAAATTTTCTACACAGCAAAACGTCTCTGGGAGGCTGGAACCCATACACTCTACACTACAAGGCAAATGCTCAGCCAACTGGCTACCATGTTACACAACACAGTACGGCTTGTGTTAACATGCCATTTATTCCATCAGTATTTTATTCTGGTTTCTCCTTGAAATTCCTGTGAACGTCCAGTATGTTAGCTAATCAGCGCACGGAGATAGAATATCCTCTGTGCATTAGTTCAGCAAAATTTCTCTAGCAGGGCAAATCCATTTCTACTCCCTATTACCTATGGGGTTTGAAAGCAACTCCCAAGAAGTACCTGATTATTAGAATTTTACCCCAGCTGTATTTTAAGGCATATCCCAGAGTCCATGCTGTACCTACAGACAGGGGCGAAAGTTTGGTCTAAAAAGTGGGGGTACCTATTTCTTACATACACGAAGAAAGGCGAAGACTGCGATCTCTGGGAAGGCACAATAATAAATATTGATTGGCATTGTTCAAAAAGTGGGGGGTACGGTACCCCCAGTCCAAAAAGTGGGGGGTACGGGTACCCCTCGTACCCCCACAAATTACGCCTATGCCTACAGACATAGACCCATTCAGTCATGTTATACAAAGGGTTTGGGGAATGTGACCTGTAGGTTTTGACGTTTACGATTGATTTACTGTACACGGTTATTTACACAGAAAGTTTACGATGGATGGTTTGATCCAAATGGCACTGCTTATGAATGTATCTCAGTCATTTCTCTTCCTTGCTTCATTCAGAGCAGTCTTATTCAGCATTCTTTCATAGCAGTAAGTATGATGTTAGCGTCAAGATCATTGCAGTAAGGCTGACACGAATGCTTGGAGCATCCAGCTGAAACAGAAAACCAGAGGAATCAAGTTTAAAGAAACTAAAATGGACAAAACTTAAACATCAACATGAATGTTTGTACATACATACGGATGTATGTAATTAATTAGATATGTACGTATGTGCCGATGTATGAATGTGTGTATGTGCATATATGTGTATGTGTGAATGTATGGATGTGTGAATGCATGTATGTGTGAATGTATGAATGTGTGTATATGTGTACGTGTGAATGTATGTACATGTGAATGAATGTGTGAATGTATGTACATGTGTGAATGTATATGTGTGAATGTATGTGTGTGAATGTATGTATGTGAATGTATGTATGTGAATGTATGTATGTACGTGTGAATATATGTATGATAGCATGTGTGTATTAGGGAATGTAATCTCGGAGCATTCTGTCAATCCCGGGATTACGGGATTAGGAATTTATCAATCCCGGGATCCCGGGATTATACTTTATGCAATAAAAAATTTTCCCGCCTGTAGCATAAATGTATATTTAATACTATAACGTTGTTGTGTATTAAAGATATAATGGTATTAAGAACGTTGTGGGGATGTGTTATAAACTTGTAACTTAAAATGAAAAGTTTAAACGTTCGTTAGGAGTTATTTACGATAAAATTATCGCAAGAAGCGTGAAGTGTCAAAAGTAGATTCACCCACTAATGATGACTCAGAGCATAGGCAGAGGCACTTGACAGCAGTTGGGCTCGGTTGATCCGTGATCAAGGTTTCTCAACTAACAGCTTGTATTCGGAGGCTCATTAACTCGGGGTGGGGTGTTTCTGAGTGGAAAGATCTTGATACTTGATAGCAATCCCACGGCCGGGAATGAGGTCTCAGAACGACAGGTGACCAGCGCAGCACCGCTGCGGGGAGACCCAAGCAGTAGCAGCCTCGCCTACCAGTAGGCCTAGCAGCCGTACTGCAGCGGAGTGCACAGCAGCCTGCAGCACCCTGATATTAAAGTAGCCAGCAGGGGCGTCTACACAATAGAAACCTAGGAGCAAATGCTTCATCCAAGACATAGGGGAGATCTGTCAGTGTGTGTGTGACACCATCTTAGGGGAAAAGGAACGGGGAGGGGGAAGAACAGTGGGAAAAGGGACGTTGCTTCAATGACTTGGGGGGGGGGGTGTAGACGCCTCTGGCAGGCAGAGTCAGTCTGTAGTCTGCACTAGGGCTGGTACCCGTCGTTGCTGTTTATCTGCCGTAATTAGCGTCCATTGCCCAAGCCTCAAGGAAGAATTATACAGTGGATCAAGCAAATTTAATCCAAAAATCCCAATTTTTTGTAATCCCGGAAATACGGGATTCCACGTTTGTCAATCCCGGGATTACGGGATTGAAAAATGTTCCGGGATCCCGGGATTCGGGATCCCGGGATTACATTCCCTAGTGTGTATGTACATGTGTCATGTGTATGTCCTGATTCCTCATCTTCTGATCTTTCTGGCCCATTCCAAACACCAAATCCAGCATTAGTTTCCAGTGTTTAAAGATATATTATGACTGTCAGGGCCGCTGACGTCGCCCTCCTCTTTTTCCCAGGCTTAGGACCGGCATTAAGGCTAGTGGCATGGTTTTTGAAAATACAAAATCTACATCTTACAGTTATATAGTAGTTGCACAGATCTCCAGTGCAGCATTCAACGCATGACCAATCGTCGTAACTCGTTCGACCGCAAACAGATTGATCGAGTGCGTCTTGTCTTTTTAAGCAACTCTCTTGTGTGTCACAACCCTTGTAAATGTGATGAATCCGTTCACCACGTGGGGTGTATTTAACTGGAACTACAAAGTACAATCATTGATTAATTAGCATTGGATGTCAACCCATATAAAACATTGTAATTCATTGGAGGAGCCTGGCCGTTTTAAACAACAGATCACCTGTAAAGCACTGATGCCAGACTACATCTCTAACTTCTGCATTTGTGTAGGCCTATCAGAAAACCGGATCAGAGGACTGGTCGGCTATGATCATCATCAAAAAATCAACCACAAATCCCGAAGTCTTCAACAGGGTTTGGTGACAGTTCCTTCTCTGTCGGTGGACACACTGCATGGAACAGTCTTCCCAACCATGTGGAGAACTCACCATCTCCAGAGACATTCAAATAACTCAAGACCTATCTCTTTTAACTATCCCACGACTGTCATTGGTTTATTTTTAAACATGTACAGCACTTTTTCTCTGGCCTCACTATATAAATCATCTTATTATTATCATTATTTTTTATCAAAGGTAGAAATAACCTTTCAGGAACAACAATATTATGCTAGGAGTAAAAATGTAAAATTATTATTATTATTATTATTATTATTAATATTATTAGCAAAACCAGAAATCAGGGTGTAATGGGAAAGCAAGAAAAATGTAAGCAGTACATACTGTGGAAGGCAACATAAGATGCACACGTGTCTTGGAAATTTCTACACAATGTGAAATTGATCGTACAGCTACCCCAATTCCAGTTCTCATCGTAGCAGGAATAACACGACAGGCTCGACGCTAAAGACAACACAAATTTTAATTATATGTTCACCACAAAGTTTCTGCATTGGTTTATAGGTGGATAGGTGGAATAAAACTCACGTGCAGAACACAGAGGCTGTGAATGATGCCAGAGAGGTTGTAGTAATTTTTTAAATACACAGTAGGTGATTGTGGGACTCTGTAGCCCATTGGTTACAGAGTTAGGTAACCAATACGGAGAGTACGGGTTTGAACCCCTTCTGATATGGTTACTATACATATGTACGGACCTTGAGCAAGTCCTTCGCTCACAAATGCTCAGCACCATCATTTGATGCTTGGTCATTAGATAGCGGTGCTTAATAAATGCATAATAATAATAATATATAATAATAATAATAATACATGGATAATTGCAGGAAAATGCAAATAATGGCAGAGTGCGGATAATTGCAGAGAGAAAGTTAATAAGGTAAACATTAGCTGAATGATCTCAGACATAATAAGTTTAAGGCCGGCTGCAGGATCCATGGGAGGAAATACAAATCAGTGAAGCCTCTTCCCCTCCAAATTTGTAATCAGTGCAAACATTGCAGGTGTGCAAGGGTGGATCATCCCATTACTCTCAAATGGCAGGTATGACCATAACGCTTTTTCCGCTAGAGTGCCGACCTAATAAAATACCAAACAACTGATACAGAGGGAGCATATGCCACCTGATTACTTGTTGCTGACCTCGTCTTTACAGGGTCCGGCCCGAATCCCCGAAACCCCCAAACGAATATCGACCGGATCCCCGAAATCGATTAGTGATGAAAATGTAACTAAAAGTAGAAGTTGGATGAATGCAAGGCCACGTTAGATTTATGTCACACTAGCTGGTTTACCCGGCGTTGCCCGGGTTTCGGAGGTTTTGGGCCGGGACACCATGGTAGCGGTCAAAACGGGGGACGCGAAACTGCTTAACCCGGCGTTTTGCGTGTTTCAATCTCTCTAGCGAATAAGCAACAAAACACTGCTTAACCCGGCGTTGGCCGTGTTTAGTTCAGTGAAAGTTTCAATCTCTCTAGCGAATCCGTACTGTAGCTGCTTAACCCGGCGGCGCCATCTGGCGAGTGAAAATAGGTTGAGTGTAAGTTTTTTTACCAGCTAAAAATGCATTGCCAGGGTAGGTTTTGTCCCGGGAGACCATGGTAGAGGTGAAAACAGGGGACGCGAAGCCTCACACTGGGTGTGTAATGCCCACCCCGAGACAGTGGTGAAGGTTTGGGGTGAAAAGGTCCAAAGCTGTAGAAATGCTGATTGAAATCCAAGCAAGAAATGATCAAACAATTTGTTGTTTTCAATATTGTTTAAATTAACAAATGCTAATTGAAATCCAGGCAAGTAGTGATCAAAGAAGGGTATTGTAATCAACAAATGCAAAACTTTAAAAACACTATAAATACCCTCAAATAATTGTGAAGCTTATTATAAATTTTGAATTTTTGAGAGTTCACATACATTGGATTGGAATAATTAGTCATGAGTGATATCAACTAGTGTTTTAATAGTCAATCAGTTAATGCAAGTGTTAATTGAGCGTTGGGAGGAACAATTCTGCATTTTATTCGTGGTCAGAAGATTTTAAAAAGAATGGTTGGAAAATTGATGGATATCGTTGGCATTTTTGTGGATCCGCAAAAGAAAGAAAATGTGGCAGTGGTCTATGTGACAGAGAGTATTTCCAGATCTATGACAGTCCCAGGTCATGGAACAAGTGCTTCACCAAAACAGCATATTTTTGAAAGGATCATCCAAATTCTGTTGTCGTCAACTGCAATGGTGACGAGAATGCCACAGCTCATTTTTCGCAAGGAAATGCAAAGACAAAACTTAACAAAATATAAATAGTCACTGGATTGTGTGTGATTCTTGTCTGTGTTAGTGTTTCTAACAGAAAGAAAAAGTATATTTGTGATATGTGCATATAAAGTTAGTTGGTAATTAGATGTTACTAAATACCTTAAACTATCTTTTGTATATTTAGTAGAAAAAATCTTCATTCTCTTAACAGCATTTTACACAACAAGCAGTATAACTGATTAATAATAATAATAATAATAATTAATAATAATAAATAATAATAAATAATAATAAAGACAGTATAACTGATTAATAATAATAATAATAATAATAATAATAATAATAATAATAATAATAATAATAATAAAGACCGATTGTTATATACTTTCTGTTGCTACAATCAGCAGTTTTCGAACAGCATTTTACCCACCAAACAGCATTACCAATCAGCATTTTTCCAGTCAGCATTTTACCCACCAATCAGCCTGACCAATCGGCATTATTCCAATCAGCATTTTACTCGTCGCCAATCAGCAAATCAGCAATCAGCAAATCAGCATTTTACCCGTGCCCCAAACTTGACGGAACTTTTGACGCTTCAATGATTTCTAGCCTTTGTGACACAAGCAAATAAGTCAACAAAGTAACCACTGCTTTACATACACTTGTATCTATATCTACTCCAACAAAAGCTGCCTGATCGGATTTAACTCAGTTTTAATACATATCCTTAAGAATAAACTAATAAATAAAATTGAAGTCGACTTTGAGTTATGAGGCTTGCAAGCCTGCATAGGCTAGCGAAAAGGGACAGTGGTGGAAGATACAATAAAAGACTCGGTTATGAAATATGTTCTAAAATGTAGAAATACTCTTTCGCCTGATAATATTAAGATAATCCGTACCCGTCGTGATAAAGGCGAGCAGCGCCCCGAAAATCAGAATGTACCGCTCCATTCGCACCTGGATTAATTTCCACCTGAGCTAATACGCTCGGCCAACATCAATGCTACCTGTACGACGGAAGACACAAGTGAGCTGTATTTTTAGAAATTATAACTAGAGATTACTGGATGACACACCAACATTATTGCGACAGAGCAGAGACAAAACATTGCAAATATAATAATAATAATAATAATAATAATAATAATAATAATAATAATAATAATAATAATAATAATAATAATAATAATATTTATTCTTTAATTAAGCGCCTGCAAACGCACTGCGCTGTACATGTACATGTTATGCGATAAACCTTAACTACTAACAGAACAGACAGCCTGCAATACACGGCGCAAATTGCAGCCTACAAAGCATGTCCGCCTATGGGACTCGATCTCTATACCTCTCGCACTCTACGCCAGATGTTATCCAATGCGCTAAAAACAACCGGGCAGCACAGAAATAGACAAAATAATTCAAGAAACTAGGTCTGAAGCAAGGTATCTTTGAGTGTCTGTTGCATGACTGAATCTGTCTTATCTTTGTGTTTGCCTGAGACTTCTCTCGGACTTGGACCTCTTTTGGACTACTCTCTGGAAAACCGCCTCTGATTTGGTTTGGCCTTCTGGAAACCGGATTCTGACCTCTTTTGGACTATACTCTCTGGAAACCCCTAATCTATAATTAATTCGTCGTGAATAGGTTGGTGCCCTGCGCTTGGCCTTCGAGTGGCGCTTTAGAAGTTTGGAGATTACTATTACGATTACGATTAACCTAGACATGTATACGACGCAGTATGTCCTCCCTTGCCTTGCAACCCTCCGCTTCAGGAGTCAACAGAGCAACCATCAACATTTTAGGAGTTATAGGCCTACTATAGTTGAAAAACTCTCCATTTCAGCACACATGGAACAGATCCTTTCTTCTTGCTCCTCATCACTATACGCCCTTTAAACTCTTTGTAGTCACGGTATTCCTACACAAACTCTTTATAATATTACTAAAGCAACCACAATGGCACGACTTATGTAGGCTATGCCTCTCCTGCATGGAGGGGATTCTTAAGCAAAGTTGAAGATCGAATAATATTGCTCGACGAATGAATCTGTAGGCTAGGAAAGATTCCTTTCTGTTGACACTCCCTCCTTTGACTATTAGTCAACCAAACAGACGATCAGCTCTTTAAATCAATTGTAGGCCTAGGCCTACTTGACCATAAACATGTTTTCCGACTTCTTTGTCCCCCACGTCCAGACACTGCAGGCCATGGATAATCTTCGTATCCGTCCACATTCCTTACCTATAGGCTCATGTTTAAGGATATCAATTAACACATCACTTCCACCTTTTCACATCTCAGTCAACCCTCATTTCATGCTCCTTGTTAATCCATTTTTACGATTACTATAGCTCCTAATTTTTCTTTAACCGATTATTGAGAACTAATATCGCTATTATTTCATATTAACATTCTAATCCTCTTTTGTTTTTACTTATTGTATATCTTAACCTATTGTAAATAGTTGCGTTCTGACAACGATCTATTTGAATAAACGAATATAATTTATTCGTTTATTCAATAGATAGTTGTCAGAACGCAACTATTATATGTATACATTTAAAATTTTAAATGAAGACGCTATAAGAAAGTTTCTGGAAGTGATGCATGATGGGATTCCTTAGCAACGGGCGCCATGCTTGTTTATATGCGCTGTGCTTGCAGCGATTTTAGTGTGCTAGATTTATCAAACTTTCCATCAGAACCTTAAAAAAATTCTGACAAGTGTATAACTTTCAGTATTTGTTCATAAAGGTACATATTTTGTAAGAAACCGAAGGATACATAAATTTTTGATCGTTTACCGTGTTTTTGGGCAAGTTTATTGTTGCTGTCATGTCCGGCCCGCTGTGCCGATCTAATCAGCGCAGGCTAAACTTATGAAATTCGCTATTAAAACCTTCGAAAAATTCTAAAAAGCGTATAACTTTCAGCATTTGTTGATAAAGGTATATACTATGTAAGAAACCGAAGGATACACAAATTTTCGATCGTTTAATGTGTTTTTGGCAATTATATTACCCTGTTGTTGATGTCCTGTCCGGCCTGCCGATGTAAACAACGCAGCCGCAGGGCTTTATTTACACACGATATTCAGAGTAAGGTTATCCGGATAACCCAAATTCGCCCAAATCGTAAAAATTATTAACCATTAGCCTGACATCTACCTTATTTGGGTTTACATTATTAAATGGCATTAATCTGTACCTATGTACAGTATGGGCATCATATCTGTAGGCCTAACTGTTGCTCAAACTGGTTGGGGTTTATGCAATCTGTTTGTCAGAGAAGGCATTCTGGTGCTTCATCTGTTCAGATGCTATCTATTGTGGATCAGTAAATGCAAAGACTGAGTGCTTGTGTATATAAAAAATATGGTCGTCACTGACTTTGCTCCAATCGAGCACTGCTAGCTACCAGTCTTGTCCCATAATGCAATTCGCTAAGTTAGTAAGTAACGCGAACTTTAAGTTCCTCGAAAATTATAATATATGCAAACATCTTAAGAAGTGCATTCAAAAGATGCTGTCAGCTGTGAAGGCTCGGAACGAGAGAACCAAAAACAATGCCCTGACTTCTCTTCATTTTTTGTTAACAAGCTTTGACAATCTTAAATGCAAAATAGCCCAGTGTACTGCCTATCTTAAATGGAATGACCTACTGCATGACCCTGACTTTTCTGGCACTATCTAGCGATGTACCACCTAGCTGTGACTTAATTACTTGGAAGTCTTGTCTCTCTTTAATCATTTTATCCCTAAATCATCTCCGTTGGACTTCATACCTACATCACTTCTTGTCTCCTGTTCCATTGTTTTCTCCCACCTTACTGCACATTTGGCCAACTTGTCTTTACTGAAGGCTGCCTTCCTTCAAGTTTTAAATCTGCTTTAGTCATGCCTTTACTTAAGAAACCTGACTTGGACATCAAAAGCCTGTCAAACTTTAGACCCATTTCCAACCTTAATAGCATCTCTAAGATTCTCGAACGTCTCTTCCTCACACAGATCAAGAAGCACATTACTTCATCTAATTTCAGTCCTTACCAATCAGCTTACCGCGAAGGCTATTCTATTGAAACTGCTCTCGCCTTTACGCTGGACAACATCTTCTCATCTGTTGATAAAGGAAAGGTGTGCCTCGACCTTAGTGCTGCTTTCGACACTGTCGACCACCAGTTTCTACTCTCTACTCTCTAGACTCAGTAAGAACTTCGGTGTCTCTGGGACTGCCTTAAATTGGTTAGCTTCTTACCTTTGCAATCGGTCTCAGCAATGGGCATTGGTACTGCTCGATCGAATCCTTCTCTCTGCACTGCTGGTGTCCCTCAGGGCTCTGTTCTCGGTCCCCTATTATTTACCATCTTCACTTCACCAATCAGTCGCATAGCCAGTCGCTTTGGAGTCCAGTTACAGCAGCATGCTGATGATAATCAGCTTTTAATCACTTTGTAACCAACGGATCAGTCCAGTAAAGTAATACTAGAAGAGTGCCTCTCTTCAATACATGCATGGTTCTGCTTCAGTGGCCTTGCTATAAACACAGACTAGTCTGAGGCAATCATGTGTGGCTCATGCCAGACACTGTGCTCTTTCCCTTCTCATTCTAGCATTGACCTTGCTGGCACTGTTGTTCCAATATCAAAGACTGTCAAAACACTTGGGGTCACTTTGGACAGTAATCTCACATTCCAATCCCACATAACAAACCTTTGCAAATCTTGTTCCTATCATATCAGGGCAATACGTCACATAAGGTCTGCTCTTACCTAAAACATGCCTCAGATCAGAGCCTGTTCTCTTGTCTGCTCTCGCCTCGATTATGCCAACTCTGTGTTTGCAGGCATGTCAGATCTTCTAGTCAACAGGCTTCAGTGCATCCAAATTCTCTGGTTCACGTGGTATTTCGAGCATCTTCTCATTCAAACTCATTAACTCTGCTCCATCAGCTGCATTGGCTTCCTGTAGATTTCAGAATTAGATTTTAACTGGCATACTTGACATATAGAACCCTCGCAATGTGCACTCCTAACTACCTTTAACCACTACTCTCTCCTTACGTCCGACCACTCAGTCTGCGGTCTTCGGCTATGGGTGTTTTGGTTGAGCCTAGATAGCACTGCCATGGGCTGTCGTGCATTTCGGGTTGCAACCCCCAAGGAATGGAACTGACTACCGATGTTTATCTGTTGGTCTACCTCTTTTTCTTTCAAGAAACACCTCAAAACTCACTACTCCTCACTGGCTTTCAAACATATGGATATCTAATTACTTACTTACTTAGGTAGTTGCATTATGAATGTGACTGGTAGGTAGCAGTGCTGTATTGGAGAGAACAAGTCAGTGACAACCATATTGTATATATACAGGCACTCAGTCTTCGCATTTATCTGTGGATCTCAATCCATCTGGCGAAGATTGTATATATTCTACTTTGCTTTTTGTTCAGAATCATGCAAAGTGTTTTAATATTGAAACTCCAAATATAATGTCATTTGATCAGCCACTCTATGTAAAAGCTGTCGAAATTGCAATGAGAGCACATTTGGACATTGTTGTATGCTTGGATGGCTTTCACACACTTATGAGTTTCTTGGGATCAATTGGACATTTTATGAAGAGCTTCGGTTTAGAGGAAGTTTTGTGGGAAATTTTTGGTCCAAACACTGTTGAACATGTACTCAGTGGAAAGGCCCTGATATTTGTTGAGGGTCAAGAATTAAGGGCACAATGTTATAAACTGTTTTATTGAAATCCTTGACCCAGAAAACATAGGTGTGAAAAAATAATTCTCAGCTATCATCAGAAATGCCACAGTTAGCCACTGTTCAGAATTTCAGGAGTGGCCCTGAAATTTGTTGAGGGTCAAGAATTAAGGGCACAATGTTATAAACTGTTTTATTGAAATCCTTGACCCAGAAAACATAGGTGTGAAAAAAAATTTTCTCAGCTATCATCAGAAATGCCACAGTTAGCCAATGTTCAGAATTTCAGGAGTGGCCTTGACATTTGGTCCGATTACTCTTCCTACATGGTCGACATAGTTGTATCCTTCATATAGTCCTCTTCTGCATGGTCTTCCGGTTCTAACGATGTATAATTTATGCTTGTCAGAATTTTTTTAAGGTTCTTCAAATTTCTAGCGGACTATTTAGTGTATGGCGGTTTAGTAGTTGTTTTGTTGTATTTGAATATTATTATCCTGAGCACATCAGACATTTATAAAACTTAGTACATTCAGTGAGTAGCTTTAATTTACTGTAAATATCAATCTTTATACTTTTCACGTGAATAACGATGCATTCGCTCTTAAGTTATATTCCACGAGAGATGTTTGCAACGTAAACTACAATAGTGTAACAATATTATTTATTATTATTATTAAAGCAGTTTTTTTATAGCGCCCCTTCAAGACTTCAAGATTGCCTACTCAGGAGCGCTCCCAGCCCAACCACGGTCGAACAATGCAGTTTTGAGAACAGTAAGAAACAAGGTGAAATGACCAATCGGTATTTGGCGGAGTTTGGTAGGGAGCCCATTCCAGGTCATGGGGCCAGCCACAGAGAAGGCGCGGCGCTGTTGTATGGCTGTCCGCGCACGGGGAACAATAAGTTCAGCCTGCCCAGCTGAGCGGAGAGAGCAACGACGTTGCGAACATGAAGTGGGACAGCAGAGCTCCCGCAGGTATGGAGGGGCCACGCCTTCAAAGCATCGCCGAACCAAGGCAGAGATTCGATAAGTGATGCGTTGCGGGTAGGGGAGCCAGTGTAGGACATCCCTCATATACGCAGACACTCTGCCAAACTTGGGGATGCGGCCTATAAGGCGGGCAGCAGAACGCAGGGAAGTTACGGGAGTTTGAAGATTATATGCACTTTTATTGACTGCACTAGTGACGTTTCATTAGGAAAGGTGTGTAAGATGAGAGAGAGACGGCCGGACAGTCAGACATGGGTCGATCGAAAAGCAGACAGACAGGCAGACAGACAGACAGACAGACAGACAGACAGACAGATAGACAGACAGACAGACAGACACAGACAGACAGACAGACAGACATTACATTACATTACATTACATTACATTACCGGTACGTTGCATTACACATGGTTTTGAAAGTGCAATGATTTAATGAATAGTTTAGGAGTTCTTGTTCGGTTTGCTGGCAGAGAGACACGAGGAAGATGCCTGGCATTATGTGCCAGCTGCCTCCTGGCAAGGTCAACTATTTTGGAATCGAAGCGTCAAGTGGCATCACGTGGACCGGATGGGAACCTGGGCGAGAATACACAAAGAACATTGTCCTTAAGAACATCAAAGCCAAGCCAACGAAAATCAAATACAAGTAAGGACAAATTGTCAAGTAATATCTCATCAACTGATACATTAATTAAATAATTCAGTCCACCCTATCGACACATCGTGGTCCAGAGACTCTGAACATGATGCCATCTGTCAATTGTAGAAAGGAATCGTTTGTCTGGGCTCTACATGTGTGTGTGGGCACACCACTGCTGACTCCTTGTTTACTCTGCATTGTTCTGCTAACTGTAGTCTAGTTCTTAATGACATTTAACCTTATATAAGATTTGCTTTGCTCTTTTAGGGGTGCTATATAACTGTTCGATTGCATTTACAATTACAATATTATTATTATTATTATTACAGAGGTGTTATATAGCGTCCCTTCAAGGCTATCTACTCAGGAGTGCTCCCAGTCCAACCCCGGTCAAACAAGACAGTCTTAAAGCAAGAGTAGAACAGAGAAGAGCAATCGTTTGGGGTGAAGCGCAGCGCTACTGGGAGCCCATTTAAGTAGTTTCATGCAACCCAGTGTTCAGGGGCAATACTTGTATACTTCAGTATGACAGCTTTTCTGTGGTTGACCCTTCACTCTAGAACGGGGTTTCGTGAAACCCTTCTCTTGTCTGTGCCTCTAATTCACCAGTGGTTGAAGACGATTTCTTTCGATCATGTTCTTATGTTAGATCGCAATCATCTACAAGGAATTATTTTGAAGATGCGTCACTATAGATTATGATTGCAATCATGGCTATGATGACCACATTCCTAATTCATCATTTATATTTTCTTAATCATCATCACCAACATGGTCTTCTTTAGCCTGGGCATGATCATGATTATGATAATGATCAACATTGATATCATCATTTCGTCTGCCAATTTCAGCTACTTCCCTCCATCCATTGTGATCGCTTAATCGCCATGATCTTCTTGTACCACGAGCCAGGACCATTATGTCCAAAATTCGAGCCTTTTCTTGCTTTGGTCCTGCTCTATGGAATCAACTCCCTCCATTGACACGTGCCTCTTGATTGGCTGGTGGCCCAAGTGCCTCGTTCCGATGTCTTAAAACCACTTTCTATTCACTGGGTCTTTCGCACTGGGAGCGCCTCTGATTAGCGAATACTGTGAGAGGCGCTTTATAAATATTTAGATACAATACAATACAATCATTTCGTTGTCATCATCATCAGCATCAATAGCTGAATGGTCCTAGCGCTCGTCTTGTTACACAGAGAGTATTGGTTCAAGCCTCCCATGAACCCAGTACTGTGTAAGGCCCTGGAGGAAGTCCTTCACTCACAATTGCTCATTACCGTCGATTGATGTTTGGTCGTTAGATAGTGGCACTTAAATACATAATAACAATAATACATAGTAATAATAATAATAAGAATAATAATTATTGTCATCATTATGATAATTATAATCATCATCATCATGGCCTTAATCCTAATCATTGAAGTTTTTTGAAGAATTATACTCCAATCGTGCTGTTCACAGGACTCCATCTTCAAGGTACTTTACGACACTCTATCCTCAGCCGATTGCACTTAGCGCAGGAAACAGCTTCATGCTCCCAATTACGTTTCGACCTCTTGAGAAAATGGTTTACGAGGATCGAATGGAGTTCGTATCGAGCGTAAGTAAACCAAGGCCACTGATTCCGATCACTGACTTTGTTTGCATTGCAAGACTTCGTTGCTGGCTCAATGTAAACATGGATTCTTAGATTCGTTTTAGTTTAGAATAATTTTTAATAAAATAATTTGGCTGGTTCGTATATATTTTTTATCATCACGTGATATCGCATTATGGTCAATTTTAGTTTTTATTGTTGTAATAATTAGTTAATTAGCAACTTCTATCGCTTTGATTTCTACATGAGGCATTAACCAGTGGTGCACCAAAACTAAGCCATAATCAGGTCAACATCCAGAAGATTCGGGTCAACAGTGAGATTAAATAACAGTGGTAATAATAATAATAAAAATAACAATATAATAACAATTATGATAATAAAGAAATTAATCGGGGAAAAGTGCTGTTTGCATCTCCTTTTCCACCAAAAAAACCATATGTGTAGACTTGCCATTCCAGAACAATGCTCTCCTAATTTCTGTAATCCTGAGTGATCGTTTGTACATCGGGGGAAAAACTGATAATCATTGATTATTATGATTGTTATTCTTCTTCTTTCTATTATTATTATAAATATAATTAAAAGCCTCATAAAATTTTGTCCTGGCCTTGTTGGTCCAGGCTTCAGCCTTTGCTTCAGAGTTCTTGTCATTGGGACATCGACTGCAACATTTTTCCTTGTCTTCCTTGCAGGAAGGAAGTTTTGTTGTTCCAATGAAGGCGGTCTTGCCACAATACGATATCCAGGCTCCAGAAATTGTTCATGTTGGACTTTGTGCCGTGACCGACAGCATCCGGGCTCAAGTGGAAATTCGCAACTGCAGGTTCGATTGAGTGATTTTATTTCAGGAAGCAGATCCTTGATGATCAGTTATGAGGAAAACGATTGAAACACAGTAGTGCTGGTGTTGGAAGGGAAAGAGGGGCCTCTCAATCCCTATGAAATTTTGCCCCAAGAAATGACCATCACCCTCTTCCAATTTTCAATTCGGTCAGCCTTAGGAAACATTTACAAATACTGATCATAAATAAATATTGATAAATAAAAATAAAATAATGAGAAAACATGGTAGAATTGAGTAATTAATTCATGCCTGCAAAGAGGTGATAATGGTGGCAATGATGATGGTTGTGATGATATGATGTGTTAATGAGCTACTGTCACAAGGGGTTGAACCCCATCCTATTGGTCAGCTGTCCAGGGTGCTCATCTTCCAATTCGAGTAAAGCTCTTATGGTGCAGTGTATCGGATAATCAAAATCTGTCAAATGCCAATTGTGTTGGTCATGTGCCGATCATTTCCTTAACGCGATTTCTTTTGTGTTGCGATGACAGTGAATTGGTGACTAGCTACCAAGTTGAATGTGCCGAACCATTTGCTGTATTGCCGTCTGAAGGAATCCTTGAGCCATTCTCATCATCCACGCTTCTCATTGCGTTTAAACCAAAGGTCTGTTATTACGTTATCTTAAGATTCTACATGTATCTTGCTTTGTCATTTAGGTGTGTGCCTGCTTGTGGGAGCTTTTTTGCCCTATTTCAAATTACAGAATTATTATTTTTAATATTATTACTATTATTATTATTATGCATTTATTGAGCATTTATTTGTCTAGTGACTAAGCATCAATTGATGACATCAACCAATTTGTGAGCAAAGGAAGTGCTCAAGGTTCATACACAGTAAATGTCTCAGAAAAGGAGGCTCCGACTCATACTCACCATGGTACGAGGTAGCCAATAGGCTACTGTGTCCTGCAAATTGTTCCTGGCTCAGACCCCTTCACTCCATAATGGGGTGAAGTACATTCCCTCTGCCTGCTTTTCAAAGTTTAAAAATCATGCCTTTTTCAGAGGCTGGGCTGTCTATACTTAGGGGCTTACATAAGCATCTGTAAATCGTTACCACAAGGTGGTAGTCATGATGATGATGATGGTTAATGTCTTAAGTTGTTTTTTCTGCTTGTGACTGTAGGCTGCATTGGTGTCGGACGTGGATCTTGTTGTATCCTATGGACAGGATTTCTCTCAGTCCCGAATCGTCAGATTGCGTGGCATTGGTAATTCTATAATTATTTCTTGAGAAAGAAATGAATGTTTTTCTCTGGGAAAGCTTTCCATCTGAGATTAAATATTATTGCAAATAAATTTACTCGGACTTAAAATGATTGCAATAAAATAATGGCAAAGATAATAGTATTCATTAAGAATAACTTTTATAAATTACTGCACAATGTCAGATGACAGTTGTGTTTGGTTCATTTGTCTTTCAGGGAAGTATCCACATCTGTTGATTTCTAGTGGAGCTGCATCAAACAGAACGTGGGGTGAACTGGAGTCAGAGTTGAACTTCGGTCAGGTCTTTGTTGGTCAAACGGTTCAGAAATGGATTGAGATCAGCAACCAGTCACCCGTAAGCCATTTAGTCATTCAGCCATTTAGTCATTTAGCCATTTGGACATTTAGCCATTTAGTCAGTTAGCCATTTAGACATTTAGCCATTTAGTCAGTTAGCCATTTCGCCATTTAGTCATTTAGTCATTTAGCCATTTAGTCATTTAGCCATTTAGACATTTAGCCATTTAGTCAGTTAGCTATTAAGTCATATAGTGAAGTGTAATCCTCAACTCTGGAATGAACTTCCCTCTGAATTCTGCATATTCTCAATTCCTCCACCAATACCACCACTCGCTCACCATCAACTGCCTCTACTCACCACCCTACCCTAGAGAAGCTGGGTCAAAATCAGATCTATTTCTTTATATCTATCAATCCATCTGTCTGTGTATCTATATATCTATCTGTTTATCTATGTGTCCTGCTATCAATGTATATGTTTTCCATATCTGTGTGTCTGTCTGTCTGTCTATCTGTCTGTCTGTCTGTCTTTCTGTCTGTCTGTCTTTCTGTCTGTCTTTCTGGTTGTGTGTCTGTCTGTCTTTCTGTCTGTCTGTCTGTCTTTCTGTCTGTCTGTCTTTCTGTCTGTCTGTCTGTCTGTCTTTCTGTCTGTCTGTCTGTCTGTCTGTTTGTCTGTCCACGTAATATGGCACCTTTTTAATAGCCGCAAGGGTGCAGCCTATGCTAACCTATGTGGTTTTATATTGACAATGCTGAGATAACCAGAACAATTGCCATGACTAATGTTGACAGGGTCATCCATTACGTTACATTACTCCATCTGGCCTTACATTAAGAAACAATTGCCTGTTGTTGTACTAAGGTCAATGCTCCATTTCGCATTGAGCATCCGTTGAGTGGTCCGACCCAAGTGGAGCAGGTCTTTCAATGTGCGCAGAAGAACGGAGTTGTTCCAGCGTTGAATTCACTGAAGATTCCAGTTAGTTCTGTGCTCTTTTCTCTAAATCATTTCTGTCCTTTTATTTTATTTTATTTAACTTACCTGTAAAATTCATAGGCCTATGTAGGGAGCCTGTGTGTAAACCTGTATGTAAAATTCCATATGTTAAATTTTCTGGGATCAATAAATAATGATTGATTGATTGGCTACATATATGCAGTGATGGGCACTAAACTATTTTTTTAGTTAAACTAAGTCTATTTTCCAAGTTAAAAAAATAGTTTAACTAAAGTTGGCAACTGATTTTGGAAATTAGTTGACATGTACTTTTGACTCAGAACTGAATCTGTGCTTAGAGAATGTAAGAATAAGCAGATTTCCACAATATACTGAAAGAAGGTAAAATTTATGATTATGATATTTATTTGGTCCATTGTTGTTTTAGTTTTCGTTTAGTCCAACAACCATTGGACACGACTCTGTCGACTATTTCTACATCCAGGCGAATGGAACCCCCACAAAGACGGTCATCCGATGCTCTGGATTATGCAAAGGTAGAAGTATCCTATAACATTTAGAGGGCTTTCACAAAGAACTTAGAGTGTACACAGAAGTGTTAATTTGCTCACTCAGAATTACAGTGCAGTCAGTGACACTGATCAAAATGTAGTACATGTTTGCATGTATGTGTGTGTGAGTCTGAGTGTATGTGTGTGTGCATACGTGTGTGTGTGTACTTGTGTGTGTACGCACGTACGTATGTATGAAGAGCACAGCAACTGAGAGTGCATGAATAGTTCTCTTCTGCAGGTACCGTGCATAACATTCTAACATTTGTCTTGAAAACCAGGTCCTGCTGTGTGCCTCAGTCAGAATCTGGTCAACTTTCAGAAGGCTGAATCAGGCGACGTCTTAACAAAGCCACTGGAAATCATCAATGACTCATCAGCCGAAGCCACTTTTCAGGTTGTTTTCAATTTGAGCACACATAGAGCTATAATTCTAAAAGTTACCTAAACTCTAAAGTTTTTAAGCGTTAATCTAAAGCTTATTGCAGGGCACCAGCTTATTTGTTAGCAACTGATGCATCGTATCAGAGGTTTTGTCCAACGATCGTTGTCCAATGGAGATCCCTGGCCTAGCCAGAGAAGCCAGAGAGAGGAGGTGGGAGGCAGAGCAGTGACAAGAAAGCTTGGAAGGCTGAGGATCGGATGGATAATGGTAGGAATTCTCAAAGAAGTGAGATTTCAGTTTGGAGTGGAAAGCCTGTGGGGTGATAAGTAGAGAAGCCTGTGGCAGATGATGATTAGCCTATGTAACCTCGAATTATAAGTGGAGGCCCATACTATATTACAACAGGAGAAATAAGGATGTATTAATGAGTAGTACAGTTTAAGCTTACATACATGTATACATACATACATATATTATTCTTCAGGTCCAGTTGTATCTGTTGTTAACAATATAAGAATTTATTCTGTTTATCTAGTGAGTTATTGCAATAGACTGCTTGCCATTTGTGTAGTAATTGACGCTGGTTCTTTGTTTCTGAACAGTTCCAAATAGACTGCGCTGAGAGTGTCTTTAAGATTGATCTGCTGACTGGTACCCTGCCGCCAAACAGTCGCAAGACAGTCTTACTCCATTTTGCACCAGTGCATCCCATCAACTACTATCGTCGTGTTGCCTGCATCATTCACAATCAGGTCGGTCTTTCTGATGTGACACTTTACATTTTACAGATCATGCACTGTTGGTGGAAAGATCAGATTGTGAGGAAGAGGAATGGCCAGCTGTTCTCGTGTGCCGAGGCCGAGAAAGCAAAGTCGCTAGCACTATACCCATGGGGACCTATTGGGTTAGCTGTTAAGATGATGGCAATTAATGAATTATTTGTTTTGCTTAATAATTTAGTGGTTAGCATGCTGGACTGTCAAACTGGGGGTGGGGGTTCATATCTCTGCCAGGGCAGAATTTGTTTTGAGATTCCGCTCCACCTGCACCCCCTAGCCAACTCAGCTATAATGAGTACACTGACTGTACACTATCAGTGGGAAGATGAGATGGTGAGCGAGAGGACTGCCCACCCACACTCGTATGTATAACTGTCTTGACACGACTACTGAGCAACTTGTGTAACAGAATCAAGGATAATGAGCTTCTCTGACCTATTGATTCTGTTACACAAGTTGCTCAGTAGACAGTTAATGCAACTAGGTTAGGCATGATCGTTTAGTAAAAATTGGAGTCTCTTTTGTCTTTTCAATCACCATTGTTTTGGTTTTCTCTGCATTGATCATTAGGCGGAATCTTCTGGTTTCGTCTATCTGTGTACTAATTTCCTGTAATTGTGGTCCATGCTACAGTGACTGTAGTATGGCCTTTCCAACAGACTGCGATTCTTGACTGATTTCACTTGAGCAGTCCGATTGATGCCGGTGCTATAGAAGTCATTAAATTAGTTTAGAATTAATAATGATGATGACAATAAGGTCTACTATGTAACGATGTGTTGATGTTGTGACGCAGGGAGTCGTGTTCCTCGACTTGCTCGGTACATGTCACACCGAAGTGGATAAACCAGCGATCTTAAAGTCGTGTCACATACGTCGATATCGCGTTCATGTTGAACGAGGGCTGTCTCTCAAAGCACCTGAGGTATCGTAATCATAAACTCCGAATTTTTAAAGCGCCACTTAAAAGCTAAGTGTAGGCACCAGCTTATTCATGAGTGCTGCGTCATATCAGAGGGGTTGTCCAGAGAGATCAGAGAGAGGCTGCAGGGGCTGCTAAGGTGGGTTTCGTTTAGGTTGAGAAAGATTGGATAGTGGAGGAACAGGTGAATCAGGATAGGCATTCTTGAAGGGGTCAGACATTAATTTTGAGTGGAAAGGAGTGATAGATAGAGGAGCCTGAGGGAGTTGATGACTTCCAATAGGATGCCCAATTTGTAGATATTAGTCCTCTTTGAATTAAAGTGTAATTGTCACATATATGTCGCATAGTTTGTTGCATAGATTGTCAAATAGATGTGACATAGATTGTCACGTGGATGTCACTTGGATTTTCACATGGATGTCACATGGATTGTTATATGGATGTTACATACGTGTTACATGGATTGTCACATAGATGTCAAATATAGAATGATAAATCAGTCCATGGCTTTATTTTATCAATCCATGTCAACCCAAAAGCTCTGAGACGACATATAACATTAAATTTTTTTTAAATTTTAGCAATTGAACACGATGTTTACAGAGGGACAGTTGGTGGTTGATGGCAGTGGAGCATTGGCGTTGCCCTCCCAGGTCAGCTAACAGCTCATCAGTCTTAAGGGATATTGAGGAGTTTTGTATTTGCAGGTTGTTATAAAATACATATGTGTGAAATTAAGCATGCGAGGTTGGTCATAGGTTAACCTAGCTGCCTGAAGTGGATGGAGTTTTGGAATTTGAACATCTTAAAAGTTTTGAGAAAATCAGATAAGAAGTTGCTTTTGTGCATGTGGATAAATTATTGTTGGTTTTTGCTTTCATCCTAATAAGATGCAATGATCGTGATCTGTCTAGTCATTTACTCGCTTCCGAATCCACCAACTGTTTAGTGTGCAATGCACTTGGTGCTGGGCTTGATGTTTATATACACTGTCTTGATCTCAAAATCATTATTCATTCATTCATTCAAAACATTTATGTAGCACCTCTCCAACACAACTACTCAGGTAACTTACCTATCCCAACCTCAGCAGAGGTTATTGTAATTGAAATTTTGTAAGCTCCTGATTTCTTCAGCACCCCAGAAACCAATGTTTTGGGAACCAGCTATTCTAGTGTTTATTCGAAAACAAAATGGGTGATGTAGGTATGGTAAGATTAAGTTTTTAACCCAGATAGGCAGGTAAGTTGTTAGGTATTTCAGGCAAAGATGAGCCATCATAAGTGACAGGAGCAAGTCCTGTGGTGCGCTGGTCCCCTATTTAAGAATGATAATTAGTCCCCTATCTGCACTCCACTCTTGGCAGCTGAATGGGTCTTTGAATAAGCTGGTTGGTTAGCTTTCTTTGGCTCTGTAGAAGTCTTGAGATTACAGCATCAACATTATGATTGTTATGTTGTCTTGGGATTTGAGGTTTTGTTGCTGTTGACTTCTTACCACAGGTTGGAAACATTTCTGGTGGTGAAAGCCACAGCACACAAGGAGGATGTTCAGTTGAATTGTCTCCTGCTGATGAATACGTTAACGATGGTTATCACACTGAAGTCCTGGTAGGCTGTAGTGCTTTAAACAGAGACCTAACATTAATTTAACCTAGTTCGGTTAAAAATAGCTAATTAGCCATGTTAAAATTAGGTAAAAATTGTTTTGAACCATCTGTTATCTGCAGGGGCGTCTATCCCCCCCTAAGTCATTGGAGCAACGTCCATTTTCCCCTCTTCTTCCCCCCTCCCCATTCCTTCCCCCTTAAATGGTGGCACACACACTGACAGATCTTTCCCCCCTTATTTCTTGGATGGAGCATTTGCTCCAAGGTTTCTATGGTGTAGACGCCCCTGGTTATCTGAATGTCACAATGATTTGGATAAACCAGTGAATTTGCAGTCTTGACATGATAATGCATTCATATTAACAAGGCCTATCTCACGCATCAAAGGTGTATACAAATTGTTGCAATTTAAAATATTGTTGATTTATCATATAAATGTTCCTGAATAGTGTACTATCTGCTGAAGGAAACGTTAATGAAGGTCTTCTAATTTCTAAAAATTAAAACTTAAAGTTTAAAAATTAAATTAAAAATTAAAGTTTATTAATTAAATTTATAATTAGCATTTCTGCTGTAGGTCCATCCTCCGCATGTCAGTGTTGATGTCCATCAGGTTGACTTTGGTCGTGTGACTGACCTTCAGAGCTTTGAACACCAGGTACTCAGGTTTTCATACTTTCGGAAAGTACTTTCATCATCATTGAAATTTTAATTGTAGTTTCAGTGACATAATGGATTTCAACGAGTTTTATTTATCCAATGATCATATTTCATAACTGCAGTTTCACTTAAAGCAAACAATTATTGGTGCCACTAGAACAGATTAGATTAGACGTATGTTCGTAGTCGTAATCGTAAACTGCAAGTTTCAAGTTTCTAAAGCATTACTCTAAGGATAAACAATGTTATTCATGAACACTGTGCCTTAACCAGAGATCAATGTCCAGTGGAGGTCCGAGTCCAGTTGCCGGAGAGACCAGAGAGAGGAGGCACAGCAGCTGTTATGTTAGTTGAAAATGTGGAAAACATGGTACAAGTAGTTAGTTTCTTACAATTTTACATTGCATTACAACGGATATAGTTGTCTGTAGTTACTGAATAACGAGTCTATAGCCATGCTTTTACATTTTTACATTTTAAACTACGTTACATGCAATGCAGTTGTTTGTTGTTTCTTGGGTTTTGAAAACAGAATTTCTATACTTTTAGATTGTTAGTCTAACGAATCACACACAAGGCAAGATCACTGTAGTTTGGACGGGAGGTGAGTTAGTTCAACATAGGACTACAATTATTGTTTTTAAGGCACCATGAATAAAGCAATGCCCACTCAGTTTAGTTTGAGCATGGCATTCACCAATGGCTTTTGATAGTGTAGTTATAATGCAAAAGCAAGAGAATGAAATTGGGTTCCTCGACTCTCTACACAGAATTTATGCTTCTGTTCAGGTTTCAGATTTCTGGACATCTTCTCACATTCCACAATAGCCAGACACAAAGTGTGTAAATGCAAGTTTTCTTTGATTGCCTGTCAAATTCGTGTAAAATTTAACATGCTCTTCGCTGTCAATAGGCCTAAATGTCTCCTGCTTTTGAAGAAATTTTAGACTGAGGTATAAACAGCCTTTACGTGAAAGAAACCGGCAACAATAAAAAACACAGAACTGCAAAACAACATGTTTGTAAAGTTCTAACTTTCAGAACTGACACAGGCTGTTTCTAGTGATGATGTATGTGAATGAGTTGTGACATAATCTAGTTTGTAGAAGGGCCTGCACTTCTTCTTCTTCATGTGTTTGATTGCCATGAGATAACAATGAGTATTTGTGTGATTTTCTATCCAACCAGATTCCAGCCGCGTTTTTTCTGTTATTCCCTCAACGGCTGACATTCTACCACAGAAGTCGAGTGTATTCAAAGTGGCTTTTCGACCGGTCAGTCGCCTATCTTTAAATCGAATTCATGGCACTGCAGTTTTAATTACAGCCAATTTCATCAGTAATATCATTTAATCAGATTTTGTTTTGGGATTACAGTACATTATATCTGCTCACATCATGGTTAAAGCTTTTGGCAAAAATAAAGTTATACTACTTTACATTCGATTAGATCACTTTAAACAAGTTGAACAACTGTAATGCGATTCAGAATTAGAAGCTGGTCATTTTGCAAAAATTGTATTGAAAACTGTTTGTAATTCTGATTCTGTAGGATGGTCCTAATAAGTTCTTTGGATCAGAACTCGAATGTTATGCGTTCTACAAGAGCATGCGCGATTTTCGGTTGACGGATGACAGGACGCACTTTCCACCATGGTGCATCACACTCACAGCCTTAGGTAGTGATTTTCAGTTATGGATGTATTGTTATTAGTGTTATTATCATTATTATTATTATTATTATTATTATTATTATTATTATTATTATTATTATTATTATTATTATTATTATTATTATTATTATTATTATTATATTTAACAGTAATGATTAAATTATCTGAAGCGCCATCTCAGCGTCACTCAGACAGAGGTGGCAGGGTCCTGGAAAGGCAGATGGCGTTTCCACGTTGCAGGGCCACTGAAATCCGTTGGAACAAATACGATGTCTCCAGTGGATCGTGCGTTGAGTCTGATATTCGGCTTCCCAGCTCCACAACGAACTGTAGACCTTCGCCACTCCAAGATCCCCCCGTCTCCAAGGCGATCGCCACAAAGGTATGGGTGTTAGTGATGGCTGCGTATTTCGCCCTCTTGATCAGAACTGCACGTTCAGCGGCTTCGCCAGCTCCGATGGATGTGTGGGCAAGGTGGGAGGTGGCGTAGGTATCGGGCACTGTCACGTCCCATGTCAGGCATCGTCCACGTGACCACGGAATCAGCGTGACACCGTCTGGTCGCTTTCCATTTCCTCTTGAGAGGCCGAGAGGCTCTTTCTGAGCAGGGATTTTCGCTCTGCTCAGCGCTCTCCAGATCACATCGTTGAGCATAGCGTGCCGCTGTTGTTTCCCTCCTCCTCCTCTACAAACCAGACCATGAAGCCCTCTTGCGTCGACATTTTCTCGGCAGTGGTGGCACAAGTGCGGCTCACAGAGTACCGTGCCTAGCCTCACCCCGACTGCGATCCGTATCTCCTCGTCTGAGAGGCGAAGGCCCAAAGCAGTCACCGGAGGAGCTAGCATCCAGTCACCAGAATGAGGTGCTTGTGAAGCTAGCAGGCGAGCACGATCGCGAGGACAGCTGGTGGACTCGAGCAGGCCTGTTCGTGCCTTGTCTGTGTATCGGATATCCCACTCCTTTTGGCGATGAGTTGCTGTTCCTGTTGGTGGTTCTGCATCTGTCAGGGTCTTCCACGCGGTGAGTGCTGAATTGACCAGTTCGTATGGTATCTCAGCCGCCTCTGTTGGTAAGATGCATGTCTGCAGTTCGGTTGTGCTAGCAGCAGAAGCCAGAAAGGCGGAAAGTGCCAGCGTAGATGCACAACGAACTCCCAGTCCACCGTCTCTCACCGGCAAAGAAGCCTGGAGCCATCGGTCATCGTCAAGGTTTACATTTAGGATGGTCGATAAACCTTCTCTCAATAATTTGTCGAACCGAGCCAAGCCCGGGCAATTAGCACAGACGGCTGTGCGCATACTGTATAACAGCTTCGGTACACTTAAGCTGTTTCTCAGCAGAACCAGAGCATCATGTGTATGAAGTAAGGATAGTCTTGCGATTGCTCTCTCGAGATCGTTAGCTTTCGTTTCTAAAACCTTATCCACAGCTGGACCTTGTATCAGAGGCGCACCCAACAAGGTCATCTGTTCGAAGGCCATGTTTGTAAAGTCTTGAAACGCCGGGTCATCGATCGGCGTTTGGATGTTCTGGCAGGCGATCTCACATTTGCTGCGGTTTAATAGCAAACCCAACTTCTTTGATTCTTGCGCAATAAGGTGAACATCGGCGGCCACTGACTCCTTGCTACCCCCCAATGTCAGGTCATCCAAATATCCAATGCGCAGATCCGAACTCAGCTTTATCAGAACCGGTTGTAAGACAAGGCAGAACTCCAGAGGGCCCAGTGGATCGCCTTGCTGCGTCCCTTCTTCAGATCGTATGATATTCGAGCCATAACGTAACAGTGGACTGTTGGAGTAGGCGGCGTGAGCAAAACGATAGAGCTCTGGGATGTCTCTAGCCACTGCCTCTAGGAGCGAATCTCTGCGCAGAGTGTTAAACGCGTTAGTGAAGTCAAGCTTCACCAGGACGCTGTCTTCAGGCATCGTGGTAACCCAACGACGTGTTGCATGAACAGCTGCTTCAGCACCTCCTGGAATGCCTACCCCGAGCTGAATGGGGGCGAGCAGCTGAGAAAGTCTTGTCACCGCGTATGAATTGGCGCACTTTGCCGCCAGGCGGCGCCAGGTGTAGCCCACCGCGATTGGTCTGATGCCTCCGTCCTTCTTGCTTAGGGCTAAAAGGTTTGCTCCGTAAATGACCTCATTCGCCTCTTCGGGTAAACCTCCTTTTAAAAGCATATTGACAAGGTCGGATAGATGTTGGCAGATGTTGTCATCCACTCCAAAGGCCACGAGATCCTTAAGATGCTGTGGGGTGATGCCGTCGGGGCCGCCTGCAGAACCCGATGGGAAAGAGGAGATTGCCCTAGTGACTTCTTCTTTCGAAACCTGCAACGCGATGAAGCGCTCTGAGTTGTCTGGATCACAAGGTGTTCTCCTGTCCACTGGTGCGAGCGGGTGTTTATGCTTAAGTGCGGCCAGAGTTTCCGGTGTTTCCAGCGCCGGCTTATCCTCACTGCAGACGAGACGTATGGCTGCTTTGAAGTTGCCTTCTTCAAGCTTGCTGGCAACTGCCGACGCCAAATACTTGGCGGAGTCGTATTTTGTTGCTTTGGGTTTTGCCGTCGAATTCAGTCCAGCGTTGGTTGAATAGTTTGGCCCCCTCGATCTCCAATCGGCAATGCGGGACAGAATCGTCTTCGTCACGTTGTGTTTTCGCCCTCCTCTTTTTGGTTTCGCCAGCACGGTTCCTCCAAAAGCCAGCAAATCAGACCATTTGCCAACGCAATCTGGTTCTTGCACGATAGCTTGTATTAGCTCCCCCAGGAGAGCAGCACAAGATGGTCTTGCGGCTCTTGGGATTCTCTTAATCAGAAGACCAGGTAAAATAGGGTGTGAGAGGCGCGAAGCGATTGGCGGAAGGTCTTCATCCGCTGACAAACCCCGTGAAGAGGCGATTCGTTCGTTATTATTATTATTATTATTATATTATATATATATATTATTATTATTATTATTATTAAATGTTTTCTTGTGAATTTGTAATTTGTGATTAGTAACTTCTATCATGCCATTGTGTAATACACAAGGCATCAACTGATTGCGCACCAAAACCAAGTGGTTATGCTGGTGGTGACGCTGGTGGTAATGCTGGTGGTAACAGCAGTGGTGGTAATGGTGGTGGTGGCGATGAAGGATGGTGATGATTAGCACATTTAATTGCCTTATTTATCTAGCTGCTTTCTTTGATGAAATTACAGCTACTCAGAGGTGAGTAAATTTAGACTTCCGTAATTTTAATTCAGCATTAATTATTTTTATAATATTAAACAGGGAATACATTTCAACTGAACAATGAATTCTTCATTCCACGCTTTACAATGAATCCAAACAAAATGTCCTTTTCTGTCATCAACGCGCATGACTCCACCTACCGGACTTTCCTTCTGACAAACACTGGTACTACGCCAATCATGTTTGATTTCGAAAAGGAATCAACAGGGTAGGTTTATTCTTCTGCAGTTCATTTTGTGTTTTAATTCTGTTTAATTATATTTTCTTAACTCATAGTTTCTTATTTTATAATAATTATTTGGAAAGTAAAAGTGAAAATAAATAAAACAAATCAACTGAATTTATTTACTATTCCATATACCAGCATGCATGTTTATTTAATTTTTGCTAATAATTTCTTAATGTATAATTTCTTCATTTACTATAATTTTCTAGAAGAAAGTTTCAATTTGTAATAATTTTAAATTTTATTTATATTAATACTATAATCAGTGTCTCTATCTGAGATTAATTTTTAACACTATGAATGTGGGTCTTCTGGTCTCACTTGGTATCGACGGACAACCTGTCTAACTTGACGCAGCACTCATGAATAAGCTGGTACCCTGCACTTAAATTTAGAGTAGCGCTTTAGAAATTTGGAGTTTACAATTATGTTATAATTATGCTTACTACTACCATTACAATCTTTTAAGACTTCAGTTATATTCAGTTACATTCAGTTGGTCAGTAGCCCACTGTGAACCCAGTGAACAGGACTGCCTGGGTATTATAAGAGGGACTTGTTAGTCTAGTGGTCAGCATGTTGGACTCATACGAGAGGTCGGAGGTTCAGATTTGAAATTTGTTTCGAGATTTCTGCTTCATCTCCACCCCTAGCCATCTCGGCCATAATGTGTAGGACCTACATTGACCACACACTGTCGATGGGAAGATGAGATGGTGAGTGAGAGAACTGGCTACCCCTTTATTTGCTAAGAAAGTGAAGTCGCTAACACTTCATACCCATGGCTGCTTCTCCAGTTAGTTTATTTTCTGTTCTGTTCACTGTAACCACAGAAGTTGCATTTTTCAACGAAAAGTAATTCCTTGTGTTGATATTTTCTAGGACATTTTTGCTGAAGCCAACGAGAGGACTTTTGGCGCCATCTGGCAACCAGGTATTTGTGCTGAAGTTCAGACCAGCCAATGAGAAGAAGACTTACAAAGACACTCTGAAGTTACGGCTCAATCAAGTCGACAAACATACACAGGTTGGTGGAAACGGTCAACTGTGATGTACTACAGCTAGAGCTTCTTGTTAAGGTGCTGCATACTTTGGCAAGCTCATACTTTCCAAAATGGAGTTCTGTAGAATGCTGGTGGGTCTCTTCCTTTGGCTACCTGTGTCTTCTTTATTATTATTATTATTATTATTACTATTATTATTATTAACTAGAAGATTCTATAGCACTGGTGTATGATGTGCAAGGCATCGAACAGTGGCACGTCATAGCCTAGCCGTAATCAGATCAATATCCAGAAGATCAGTCTTTTGAGTCAGAGAAACAGCCTATATAGTGGATAAGCTATTCGGAAGAGAGAAGTCTTAAGTTGAGCACATAAAGACATAAGTGACTGAGCAGATCGAGCAGTTACTGGGAGGGAATTCCAAAATCCAGGTCCCTCAACCAAAACAGCTCCTAGCTTTAGGTTTGACCAAAGATAGGCGATCGGATGACCTTGTTGATTAGTGATGAGATTGAAGCATAAGGACTGCATCTGGATTTACAACTTAATCAATCCGTACTTAATCTCTCTTTGTGCTTCTGTTTACTAACTCGTTCATTATTGATAAACCTCCTGCTTCTGTTCATTCTGTCATTCAGTCTCAAGACTTGCGTCTCTCAGTTGGTTTATGCACTGTAGACTTCGTCTTTCTTTCAGCAGACTTACTTTCTATGTCTCTTATCTGACTGTGGCTTGGTTTTGGTGTGCCATCGGTTGATGCCTTGTGCTTTAGACACCAGCGCAATAGAAGTTACTAATTACAATTGCAATTGCTAGTGCTCTTTGCTTGGTTTTTGGTGGCAGTTTAAAAATTACGAGTTTATGAATAGATGTAACGTTGTTTTGTTTGCTGTTTCTAGAGTATCATGGTTTATGGAAAAGTAGAACTGCCTCAGTTACTTTTGGATAACAATGGCACATTGTACTTCAAACCAACATGCACTGGTACGGTATCACATCGACTTTACGGCATCAAAAACCACAGCAGGGTACCAGTCTACTTTGAATGGAAACTTAAGAATGTCGATTCGAAAGTCCTCAAGGTTGATCCCATCAGTGGATTGATCAAACCGAATGAGAAACAGGTACCTAAGACTGCTCAGTGCTTTTATACTTGCTATAGAATACGAAGATCAGTTCCTTAAGCCTACCTCGATAGTGTAGTGGTTAGTGTGCTGGACTGTCCATCGAGAGATTAGAGGTTCAAATCTCCACGAGGAAATTTGGTTCGAGATTTCTGCTCCGTGTGCACCTCCTAACCAACTCAACTATGATGAGTACAATGACCGTACACTGTCCGTGAGAAGATGAGACAGCGAGGGAGAGGGCTGTCCACCCATCCTCATATGCCAAGGCTAAGAAAGGGAAGTTGCTAACACTTATACCTATGGCATCCTCGCATGGGTATGGCATCCTCGCATGGCCTGCTCTTCCTCTTCATCTTCTTATGTCTATGTGTATTTTGACCTGTATGTGTATCTGTATGTCTGTCTATATATTTATCTATGTTTTTTCGGTGATCCTGCATGTGTGTTTATCTATTTCTTTAGCTGTAAGTTTATCTGTATATTTATCCATTCGTTTATCTGTATGTTTAGTTTTAACTGTATGTTGTTGTTGTTTATCTTTTGATTGTTTGTTGTTTTCAGTTTCACAAGTGGTTCTTCAAGCCGACTGCAGAGGAAAAGTACGTCATGAAGCCGGTGTTAATAACTTGGTCACAGCTTGTGTCAGAGAGCACGTCAAAGTCGTTGCCAGGAAGAAAGGTCCCATTTACAGTCAGAGCAATTGGAGAAGGATCTCATGGACAGTTGGTGGTATGTACAGGAAATTCTGTATAATACTGTTAAACTGTGACCACCAATTCTGTATCATGAATATTCATCAGTGTTTTATGAATATTCATCATCGTTATGTATTTTCTTGTTTTCATGAGTCTTGAGCCTCATGAATAATCACTAGTGTCAATATCAATAAGTGCCATTTTTACATCTCAAAGGTACTATGTTTAAGAATTATTTTAATTATTATTATTATTCTAATGATTTTTGGTATTCATCTTTATGTAAGTTTGTATTCGACAATGTTTTTGAATCTGTTCCACTTCCAATTGATATACCACATTGTAAACTGATCTAGATGCCATGTTAAAGTACTTCTAGATTGAAGCACTTTTGCCAGAAATACTAGAAGGACTACTTTAACCATAAAACTGTTAGTATGTTACTGTTTGTTAGCTAACGTTGTTATATTTCGTGTTTGTCAGTGTCAGGAGAAATCCGTCGACTGTGGCCCTCTGGTGGTTGGTACTGTGACTAATCAGCACATCACTCTGGCGAATGACAGTCTGTGCAACCTCAGCTTCAAACTGCACGTCACTCAAAACATCAGTGGACCATACGCAGATGAAGATCTCTACCAAGATGCACTAGGTAGAAGGAGACTCTGCTTAATTAAGATTAGGCTTCTCCACTGTGTTCAGACATACATGCTTCGTTTTGGTATGCATATATATGTATGTAGGTATGCATGTATGTATGTATGTATGTATGTATGTATGTATGTATGTATGTATGCATGTATGTATGTATGTATGTATGTATGTATGCATGCATGCATGCATGTATTCAGACATATGTATGTGTTTGTTTGTGTGTATGTAGATGTGCATGTATGTATGTATGTGTGTATGTATGTATTTTTTGTGTATGTATGTGTGTATGTATGATTGTATGTGTGTCTGTGTTTTGTTTTTTTTATAAAAAGAAGAATAAGATGATAACTTTCATAATGATGATGATGACTTTGGTTTTCTTTATGACAATGGCTCGTAATGATGATGATGTTGGTGACGACACTGACACCAAACTGTAGCCTTATGTGCAAATAGATATTGAACACAACTGGTGTTCTTTGCTTTGCTGACGATATGTAGCACTGGAGCTGAGCAAACTAGAAGGGACGATGGCTGCTCGGACCAAACTGGACATCATGGTCAGTATGAGACCAATGAAGAGAGTGACCTACCAGTGGGACATCTCCTACTCTATTCTCAGTATCGAAGGTCAGTAAAGTACCCTACAGTAGAATACCCTACCATAGAAAGGAATTCTAAATATTGTGTAGACTCTTTTACATGCCACTGGTTGACGTGCCATTCTGTTTATCATGAAGAGACGTTTTGTCCCCCAACAATAATAACGTAACTCGTCATATTGGTTAAAGTGCTGTAGAAGAACTGCTGTGTCATACTAATTATTGACTCTTTCGGCATTATCCATTTTTCCGTGCTGCCTGGTTTGCACACTGTATCATAAGGCATCGCATCCCCTTGATGACTTCATGTTAATGACTATGTGTAGTTTATGAGACCATGTTTTCAAACATTGTAATTTTAATCTCGAGATTTCTATAGAATCCAAACAATCTAAGTTGTGGGAACCAGTTTGCTAGGAGGCACTCGGTTAAAACAAATTCAATAGGCAGATAAAGTCAGGATTGGTTCCAGGTCAAGATTACAAGGGTCAAGCAGGAAGGCTGGCAGGCAGTTAGGCAGGCAGGCAGGGGTGGGTAGTTTTTAGAATTGGAGTGGCTCAGAGGTAAGTGGAAGAGGAGGAATCGGGACA
The DNA here is from genome assembly GCA_963556255.1 of Allolobophora icterica. Taxonomy (NCBI): domain Eukaryota; kingdom Metazoa; phylum Annelida; class Clitellata; order Crassiclitellata; family Lumbricidae; genus Allolobophora; species Allolobophora icterica. The sequence goes on along the minus strand of OY744602.1, from coordinate 95,185,619 downwards.
TGGTTTGTGGGAAAGGAGAGTTTTTGGTTTTGAATGAAAGACCTGTGTAGCAATTGCATGAGCTGCACACATAGGCTGTTTGTTTATTCTTTTGTGAATTTAAGTCTAGCCAAGGTTATCGATGTCTTTCACACAAATTATCTTATTTTAGGAAAGTTGTTTTTTTTGGCTTTTCCAGGTGATCGCATCGCATCAAGTGAGATGAGACCTTTGTGTCAGATTACAGCAACTGGTATCTTCCCTACAATGGTCGTTACCGATGCCCGTTGCCATGGTAGCGCATCTGGTCTCAGCAAGAAGCAGCTCTGGAGCCTGTTCTGTCTGGATAAGTAGGCAGCCACAGTTCATTGCTTCTTTTCTTCCCGTTCCTAGTTGCTATTGTTGTAAAGTCTTGTTGGAATGTTGGGTGCTACTTTGTGGTATAAGCCACAATGGCAAATCTCTTGACCTGGCTGGACATATCGGGACCTGGTAGCAAACTGGTGAAAGCACTCACCTTGCAATGCAGAGAATATGGGTGTGAGCCATCCCTGAGATGAGTGATACTTGGTCATTACATAGTGATGCTTAGTAAATGCATAATAATAATAATGATAAAGATAATAATGATAATGATAATGATAAAGATAATGATAATGATAAAGATACTAGTAATAATGACAATAATAATAACAAATATATGGCTAGGCATTAGTGTGTCACTGATATATGCCTTGTACACTAGTATTGTATTCTATTCTATTCTATTCCTTCCTAATTTATTTGTAGTGTATTGTGTTGTATTAATCAACTTATTTGACACCTCTTACAGAACACAATACTTGGTGACACTTTCAAGGAAGATGTTTTACCAATATTACAGAAATTGTATGCAACTGGATTAGACACTTTGGTTTCAGTTTAGTTTCAATTTAGTTTCAAACAATTTAGCAAAATCTTTTAAAGACACACATATTAGTGATTCTCTGTTGTCTGCTTGACAGCTTCAATATGTTCCTGGATGGAGATCCAGCGACTGAAGAGTTGATGTACAATGTGCCTACGAAACACAGGTCGAAACCTTTGCTGTTTTTTATGTTGCATGGCGTAATACATGTACACCAAACAATCTGTAACAGATAATACAAATAATTACAGTTAATAATAAAAAATAATTAAAATAAATAGAAATACATTGGCCAAGGGCTTGAAGACTGTTCTGTTCGATCATGGTTTCATTGTGTTAAGTTGAAGGGATGAGTATCTCTTAAGTGGTGCTATATAAATTTGCATTTACAAGCCAAGGAAATAGCATGGTGCTACAAGGGAAATGTTGGTGAGGATGATCATAAGAGGTGGTCATGGGATGGTAGAGGAATGGAGCCAGAACTACTGTACCAGCACAATGATCACAATGAGCACATTACATAGTCAGTGCATTTGTCAATTTGAATGAGTTTGTCTGAAGCTTGTGCTTGAAATACTCCAGTGTGAGTAGTTAACTGCAGGGCTGCAGGTATGACAATGTGTCTTTATATAAAATGTCGAAAGGGGTGACACAGAGTCAGTTGAGGATGACGACGACATTTTAATGATGAAGGACTATGACAACGATACAATTTTTATTTTAAAAAATACAGTTCACTGAAATTGTCATCATAGTCATTTTATTTAAGTGTTAAAACTGAAATGCTTTGACGCATTGTAGGGCGTGTTAGCGTGTAACACAGAGGTGGTCATGGGATGGTAGGCGGTCACTGTGTAGGGACCTTGAGCAAGTTCCTAATGCACAATTTTTCAGAGCTGTTGATGTTCAGTCACGTGGTCGTGTGTACACTTCTGAACTCTGTAAGGAGGGCAATATCATATACAGTTGTATTGTTTTGTTTTCTATTGTATTTTATTTATTTACATGCACACAGTCAGTAAATCTAAATCTGGATGTTTGTCTTAATAGTCTCAGTCGAAAGCCACCCATTTACACTCGAGCGATTATCGACTTCAACTTCAGTTCCGCTCCGGTTGGCAGTGAGCCTTGTGTGGTACAGCTGATGTTTGAGAACAATGGTGCCGCTGCTTGTGATTGGTATTATTGTTTTTATTGTTATTTATTTATATATTGATAATAATATTTAAGCGCCAGTTACATACCATACGAATGGTGAGAACTGAGCAAACTAATTACACACCTCTTGTAAGCGTGCTGTTCACCGTATAAGTAAAAGCAGACCAGCGGTTCTTCCAGTTAAGTCTTTCAATAAGGAAAATGCTTATTAGTTGAAAAATTTGTTTCTGTATCATTATATAAGTTAATTTTAATATATTAACACAAATTTTTATATTATATAGCAACTGTTGTCACATGTTAAAATTTTACATGTCAATCCTTAAACTGGCATCAGTATTACAGTTTTCTGGTAGGTCTGATGCTTGGTTGCGGGCACAGTTGGTTGTTGTATTATGAATCCGGGCTTCTATAAGGTACATTTTAGGAACTTGTCAAGAGCGCTGTGCGGGTGGGTGTCTAAGAGATTGATGGTTGAGATTTTAGACATTAACAGAGTTTCAGCTTTGGAGTTAAGTATGATTTGTGGTTCTCTTTTCCAGGTCTTTCTTGTATCCAACGGATCTTCAGCTGGAATTGGAATACTGGGCTGAGACTGGAGAATACGACACAGATGAACTGCACGAGGTAAATGCATTTCAATTAGAGACTTATTTGATTGAAAACTATGACCTGTTGATTTATGCAGCCAGGTGAATCCAGAGGGAGTATGCCACCCTTACCCCAATGGTTCTAGACATCTTTAGAATGTCGTGAAAGGTGCTGTATAAATATTCCTGATACATACATACATATGCACATACATACATACATATATACATGCATACATACATGCATATGTGTGTACAAGATAATTTACATATATAAATGGTTTAACCATTTTGTTTGAATGTGGTTCTGTGTTGACAGGTAGAGAGCAGCTTAGAGTCTTTCTTGAAGAATTGCTACTATGATTACAATTACAATTACCATTACAGTGCCTACGTAATAAATACTTTCACTCAAACACACAGAACTCAATGCATATCTATTCATGCCATACGTACTTTACCTAAGAAAGTGTAATCTTCAGATAGTGAATAATTAAACATAATATATGAACTTAAATGTTTGTATATCCTTGTATAAATATACATTTACAAATGTCTACATTTCAGATGAAAATCCTGGAGAACAAACTCTTCAGCATTGAGCCAAAGAAGGGAAAGCTGGAGCCGGGCGAACGTTGTACGGTGACACTGGCATATCGTCATACGATGGTTGGAACGGATCGTCTGCCTGTCCTATTGAAGCTCAGCTATGGACGAGAAATACTCGTAAGAATGTGTTTAATTAAATTACTAGAAGTTAGCGGAACAGTGGTAGCAATGTTCAACAGTAAACGGAGTATTTTCGGCTGTGCTTTGAAAGTCTCCAGAGTGATGTATATTTTTATCATGGTCGAGAAGACTGTTCCACGTAGTTGGTCTAGCAACAGAGAAGGAACAGCCATGAAACTTCGTAGAAGACCACTGGACTTGAGCTTTAGATGAGGATCATAGCCAATATCTTTTCCCAGTTGTCTGCTATTCGAAGGCAGAAGTCACCCTTCCAACTCTTCATAATCTAAAAAATGACAACCACCTTAGCAGCTGCTCTGCTTCCTCTCTCGAGTGTCTCTGACAGTCAGACATGGATCTCCATCTGATAACTCTTTAGACAACCCCTCTGACCTGACGCAGTGTTCGTGAGTAAGCTGGTGCCTGCACTTAGCTTTGAAGGGGCAATTTATAAATTTGGAGTTTACGATTACCAGAGATGTAGAAATGCCTCAGATTAGAATTTACTTACCTTGCAAGTATCGTAGGTGCAATAAATACAAGATTTCTGGTTACATTAATATCTGATATTTCCAGACATTGCTTCAGAGTGTCTGAATGTTCTCTTTGCAGCTGAACTTTGTTGGCGTGACGGTAGAAGTCGACAGGAACTACATCCACTTTCCAAGCACTCGTTTCATGTTCGCCCCAGTTCCAATCGGAGAGACACGAGGTCCGACTCAGGTCTACGAAATGTACAACGGAGGAGCCATACCTGTCCAGTTTGAAATTGACACGTTCCCTCTGCGGGAGCTCATGCAGGTCAGGTGCTTCTCCTGAATATTTGCTTCTATTTTAGTGGCACCCATTAAAGTTAAGTGGAGGAAACCAACTTATTCAGGTCGCAGATGCTCATATATGACAGAATTGGTGCAACAGACATTGACTTTGTTTCAGTTTTGAGACAACAACAATAATTTGGCAAAACTTCTAACCTGCTGATTCCTTTTTGTCCGATTTTCCTCACCACTTCAATTCCATCATCTGCCTGTGTACCTGCCTGACCATAGGATTTTGACTTAGAACTAAACTTGACCACATCTATGACCATATGTGACCAATAGCTGCTCTGCCTCTCTCTGGTCTCTCTGGCAACTGGACTCAGACCTCCACTGCACATCGATCTCTGGACAACCCTTCTGATACAGCGCAGCGCTCGTGAATAAGCTTCAGAAATTTGGAATTTACGGTTACAATTATGTTTCTTGATTAAGCACCTATGATGACGTAGCTCTGAAGAAATGGTGAGTGATGATTATGATTTAAGTTCTATGTTATTATTAATCTGCCGGCTTATGCATGACATTTTAAAGAAATGGGTGCATTAAATGAATCGGACAATATACCCGTATTTGATACTGCCATCCTTTCAAAGTTCAGAAGTGCACACACAACCTTATGACAGAACATCGATGGTGCTGAGTAATTGTGTGTGAAGGACTTGCTCAAGGTCCTTACACAGTGACCACCTCAGTGGAGGCTTGAACTCGAACTCTAAGCATTACATCTAAACCATAAATGTCGTGAGTATAAAACAACAGTTTATTATTATATGCTTCATTTTGTGTTTTGTATTTCTGTTCTGAGCAGGAGAACTACGGTCATCCAATTTTTGAGTGTTTGAATCCAAAAGGCGAGATCCAACCGGGACACACAACAGTTATCGAATGGAAATTCTCTCCACTTGAAGCAAGAACCTATTCAGTATGTATCTCGGATATTTCGGCTTCTTTCACCACTCTTATTGATTGACTGTTTTATTGATCGATGGATGGATGAATGGACCAATTGAATGCTTGATAGATTGATTGATTGAGCGGCAGTAAATTACAGACAACTGAAAATATTGCAACTGAAAATCTATACATTATTGTCCAAACTGACTGTGACTTTGTTTATGCTTCACTTGATTACTAAGTCACTAATTAACAAGCAGTGAAAATTAGTAATAATAATAAAACATGTCCTTCATCCTTTGCTAGGTCGATATAGCAATCAAGATCGAATGTGGAGAGACAGCAATTATTACGTTCACTGGAGTGGGATTTGACAAGCGACTGTTGGGAGACACGATGCCTATAACAGATCAACTGGATCAGAGCGGAGTACCAAGTGTACAGAGTGTACCATCGCCTGGACAGGTCTGATATTGTTCACTCGAATTAGTATCATCATTGTCTTTTTTTCGCCTTCCCCACCACTACCACCAATGCCACCACCACAACTATCGCCAAGACCACCACAACCATTGCTACCACCGGCACTAACATGAAGACCTGCACATCTACAACCAGCACCATCAAAACAACCATCACTGCAACTACGTACCGTATGCATCAGCACAGCCACCACCATCACCTGTCCCCACCACCACAACCACCATGTATGAGAACCAACACCATTGGACCAGTAGCATATCTATAAAGGTGCTATATCAATTTCACAAAAATACATCAATTTATTTGATTGTTTTTGGATCTCGTTTAGCTCTGCTTTCTCAACCAAGAGCGCATTTCGTTTGGGAACATGCCATTGTACACCAGAGGGCGACGCGCTGTTGTCATGACGAACAGGTCACAGAAGCACCGTGCCAGCTTCACCTGGCATGTCACAAACGACAAGGATGCCCAGGTGAGAAATCAATCACAGAAGATGCACTGAGTGATACTGCTCTTTGCTCTACAATAAACTCACATCAGAATTACGATAACTTTCTGATGTTCCTACCAACTCACGAAAACTCCATCTCTTGCTGACTCTCCACAGGTCTTTGTTACTCAAAACTGAAAACACTTCCTTTTCACAAATCATATCCTGATTCCTCCTCTTCCCTTTACTTCTGTTGCTGCTTAGATTCTAAAGACCACCCTCATGGCCCTCTGACTGTATACCTTCCCAGGTCAGCTAACGGCTCATCAGTCTTAAGAGATATTGATGAGTTTCGTGTTTACAGGTTGTTTAAAAATATGTACGTGTGAAATTAACCAGGTTGCAGTGGATGGAGTTTTGGAATTTGAACATCTTGTACATTTTAGTATCTGACTATCTTTCCAATATCTGGGACTCTTGATCCAGGCGAGTCAGCAATGTTCAAGGCTACTTTTATGGCTGTTGGCATTCCAGCTTTCTACGACGTCGATCTCGTCTGTGAGGTTAGTGTGATATGGTTTCTTTGGCATGTACTTTATGTATGCAATTTTTCTTTTTATTATTCAGTTCATGGCTGACGTTTTATCAGACACAAGTTAAACCATTTCCTCTCGGCATTTTAAATAATTACATCTAGGAATTGCCCATCCTTTGCTGTACGTATTCATTCTGGTTTTGGTGCACCAGTGGTTGATGCCTTGTGCATGAGACACCGGCATTGTAGAAATTAATAATTAATAACGAATAATATGCTGAAATCTTAGATATTTTGAAACACTATGCAAATAGTTTATTATAATAAAGTTACAATTACATCATTACCTATAAATCATGTATTACATTAAGTCATATTATGATACATTACACCACTAGATTACACTACTACAATACATTAGTAGATTAAGTTGCCTTACATTACTTAGTGTAGTAAAATCGATGTTATTAAGCGTGATTGAATCCAATGGATTGAAATTAACTTGTTACTCTTCTGTCAGGTAAAAAACATGACCGAACAGAAAGAGTACGAGAGGGCGTTGGCAGCGTGGGAAGGCGAATGCAAGCGCCAGATGGTTGAATTCACAATAACAGAGAAAGATCCCAATGCAGACCAACATGTTAGTGCAACAGAGGTATGCTGTTACTACTACTACTACTAATTATTATTTTTATTATTATTATTATTATTATTTTATTATTATTATTATTATTTTGTTTCTTTGCACCCGAGGTAGTTCTGTTCCCTCAGGCTATGAAACTCTTTCCAAAAGACTGTGTGGTGGGTGTCTGCGACGGTCAATCACTTGACAAGATCTTGCTGCTTGAAGGTTCCCCTTAGAAAGGCAATGGCATTAAAGCACTGGATGCAGACTGATAGGCGCTGGAAGAGGTAACAATTTTCTTTCAGATCTTCCGTGCTTTGGGTTAGATGTCGCCCCAAGTCCTTAATTAAGTCCAATCCAGTGTTGTTGATGGCGCCCGTGGTCTCAAAGGCCAGCAAAACAAAAAAATAAGTTGAAAAAGGTTCTGAAGGACTGGAGGTGACATGTCATCTGTGGTGCATAGGGTTCTTCGATGGTCCCTGTCTTCCACAGCTCGTGTGATGTGCACAGAAGGCTCGGTCTGCATTTCCAGACCATGAAGAGACCATTAGGGATCTACAGTAAAAATTTAATCGATAATGTGTTCAAAAACAAAGCTTTATGGGGTAAATGTGTTTTTCTTTGCAGTGTGCCTTGGAAGATGGCAGACCTGGAAGTGCAAAACTGGAAGCACTGGAGAATGGACGAACTGTGTCACCAGAAAGCATGGAACTCCTCAGATACAAGGTCACTTAGATTTATATGTGGGGTCACTGTTGTTCCTAGGCTTCGGTTTAGTTGTGTTAGGTTGGGAGTGCCTCTGACGAGTCTCTCTTTAAGTTTCTGTGTGTAGATTTGCAATTACAATTACTGATGTTGCATGGATTATGTCATTCCTTGAGTTGTGCTGGATGCTGTTTCCATGTGTGTCTTTTATGCAATAAAAAGATGTGATATTATTGTTCATTTATTTTAACCAAGAGTGTTTTTCTGTTACTTTCGTTTACTTAGTTTGTCTGAGAATATTTCATCTGTTGCGTTTTATTTTTTAGACTCTTCCGCCAATCAGCAAAAAGTTGACGTGCGATGACAAGAGACTAAATGATAAACTGAAACGAAGGTTCGATGAGAAGTTTTGGCCAAAACCAACAAAGCCTAAATCTTTCCTCTTGCACCTCGGACTCACAGTTCGAACGCATGACATCGTTGAATTCCAGCAACACTTTCCACAAGATTACAACAAATTCTTCATTGATCGGTGATCTAAACTAAAATTATTCATTTTGATTGGTGAAAATAAACTAAAATACTTTATGTATTGGTTAATTTAAACTAAAATTCTTCATTGTTCAGTGAATTTTAACTAAAATACTTTATTTTAGAGCCATGATTACAATAATTGTCATAATCTTAATCTCCAAACTTCTAAAGCACCACTCGAAGGCCAAGCACAAGGCATCAGCCTATTCATGAGCGCTAAATGATAACGATGCTGATGGTACTGAAAATGCAAGTGATTACCATGAACATGGAGATAACGAAGAAAAAAAAAACAGTGCAGCAATTTTTGTGAAGTAAATGAAAGGTGTTATATTCGGTGATTATACACAAATTCCTTGATCATTTCCTATTGTCATCATTTTCTTTATTTTGGTTATTAATAGAACAATCTTTGAGATGCCAGTGATGCCTTCAGCGCAAGAGTTGCAAGAGGAACAGGCTCTGTCTCCGAAACCAGTTTGCTGCAACCAGAAAGAAGCAGACATGTTGGCACTGGCACTTTCCAACCTCATCAGGTCTCACTTTGACTGAATTAGCATGAAATTGACTCATCTGTGCTTTATATAACGTTAAAACAATAGGAGGTTCTAAATGTGATTCTAGTAGAGATGGGCGATTGTTGTGGGTGTGGCAGTTTTATCAGCATGGTTGAAGATGTCCTGACTAAAGTATAAAATGCCAACTGTACTCTGCAGCTGGACCACATTTCCATAGTGGCAGCATGGCATTACAACTCACTGGGACCTCCTATGGCACATCAGGATTTGATTCTTACCTTCATGCACAACTGTTTTATGGCTCTGTTCCGTCCTGTTTGATGACTTTTTGCACTTTGGTCTCCTCTTTGCCTGGTCGGGTTCCCTTCGGTCGTCTGCCCGTCACCTCCTTCTGTTCCCCCATATGTACACAGACTATGCCCAGTCCCGGGGTTTTGCTGTTATTGACCTGTCCAGCTGGAAACGTTAGAGGTCCTTAGTCTCTCTCTCCTCAGCACCTGAAAACTTCCCTATTTGTCAGTGACGACACTGGCCCGGGTCGGGAGCTCCACTCACCCTTTTGAGTGGTGCTTTCTAAATTTTCGATTGTAAGTACAATTAAAATTAAAAATTACAATTACAACCATGGCTGGAAGAGTGACAGATAATTGTATTAGCAGTCTACCACCTAAGTGAAATTATATAGAAGGTAATTAGTATAAACAAGTGATGTTGAAGAAGGTGGGACACAGTGGCTTAGTAAGAGTGCTTGACTTATAAAACAGAAAGTAATGGTTTCAGCCTTCCTTGAGATGGTTACTGTGTAGGGACCTTGAGCGAGTCCTTCACTCACAGTTGTTCAGCGCCATCAGTTGATGGTTGGTCATTAGATGGCAGTGCTTCATAAATGCATAATAATAATAATAATAATAATAATAATAATAATAATAATAATAATAATAATAATAATTAATGATAATAATAATAATAATAATAACAACAAGAACAACAATAATAATAATAATAGTGATGATGGTTGTTGAGTTGATGAGCATTCTCAGAATCACAAGAAGTGTTTTACCCTGTTTCAATTCTGAAGGAGTCTGTTGGATGACACTGGCTTCCACGAGGCATGTCATGAAGTCATGGAGGAGCCAACCCCGTACTTTCAGCAGTTCTCCCCCACCAAGTTTAACAGTGAGAAAAGCCACAGCGTGACAGACGTTGCTCCAAGTTCCGACTTAAGGATGGCTGCGCCTGACATAGCATCACAAATTGCAAGTGAGGAATTGCAGCAGAAGAAGGAAGAAAATCGTTTGCACACAAACGAGGTTTGTTGCGCCATCTTTCGTTTTTGTTGGTATCTTTAATTTGGTGCTTGTGTAAATGTAAATTAATTAATGGGATTTTCTTAATGCCAGTTCAGTGAACAGACACACGGACAGGTGGAGAGATGGACAGATGGATGGATGGATGAACAGTTAATGGATAGGCTTTCTTACCACTCCACAGGCTTTCCACTCCAAATTAAAATCCAACCTACCCTAATTCCTACCCTGATCCATCAAATTCTTCACCTTCAAAGTTCCAAGCATTCTTGTCCTCAATGAAACCCGCCTTAGAAGCTCCCGTGCCACCTCTATCTGGTTTCTCTGGCGACCGAGCTCAGAACTTCCTGTGACCATTTCTGGACAACCCCTTTGACTTGACGCAGCGCTCGTGAGTAAGCTCTGCACTTGGCTTTAGAGTAGCGTTTTTGAAATTTGAAGATTATGATTATGATGTCTTTCTGTTCACAACCAAATGATTATTTTTCAGTGTGTTTATACTTCTTAGGCTGCCGATCTGACTTAACCCTTAGAATAAACCAGATTGTGGATCTGGTTTGAAGTGCCATGGACTGTTTCCTAATGCATTGTTATAATGGATATATAGAATCTTTAGAATCTAATCTAATTTAATGACTTATGGGGCATGATAGCCGACGGGCCTTTCCTGTGGAGAGTTGGCCTATGGGTTTGGGCCTCCACTGAGGCACTCACTGTGTAGGGACCTTGAGCAAGTCCTTCACGCAGTTTCTCAGCATCTTCAATGTTATGTTGTGTGTGCATATCTGAACTGTGGCAGGAAGATAATATCAAATGCAATTGTATTTTATGACACAGCCGCCGATTGATTGAATGCTTGCCTTGTAACATGGTGAGTTCAGAACTCTTCACTCACAACTGCTCAGAGCTATCGACTGAAGCTTGGTCATTAGATAGTGACGCTTAATAAATGCATTATAGTAATAACAACAATTGCAATGTATTGTATTTAAGTTCTGAAGTTAGATTGGATGCTGTTGTTAATTTTCTTCTAGAGTGGTCATCGCGACAGCCGTGATTCTTCCAAGCTATCGTCAAAGATGAACTTCACAACAACTCAACCTGATTCTTTGTCGCCAAGTCCACAGAACCAGATTGCATGTCGTATGACAGAAACAGGGGACCAGTCTCCAATGCAAGATCCTAACACGCCTGACTTGTTTCCGGAAGGAGTATTTGGAGACATGGAAGAAAGAAATTTCATGTTGAAACAGAAAATTAAAAAGTAAGTTCGCCACAATTTTACCAATTTTCGCTCATGCAGGATTGAAATGTGTTCGTGGTTAGTCATACTGTGTCCTTACCAGAACTGTATCTGAGCCAAGCAAGTGCTACATAAGTACAGCATTGAATTCCTCCTCTACATAGGTGGATTGATGGATGCACCGAACATGACTCCACAACCTGGCTTATGTACACTTGATTTATTATTAGTAGTAATTTATTAAGCACCACTATCAAACGACCAAGCATCAGTTGATGATGTTGAACAATTATGATTGAAGGACTTACCCATGGTCCTTACACAATAACCATCTCAGA
>OY744602.1:95123162-95173623 GCA_963556255.1 Allolobophora icterica | reverse complement strand
GAATATTCCCATAACTTCAATTTTCAAGAGATTTTTCTAAATGTTTCTATAATAAATTTCATGCCCATAAATTATTATACTGCGTCCAGGTATTTACATAATTATTTGTTGTTCCATTGTGCTATTTCCTATAGATTCAAACTCATTGGTTATAGTTACTGTTTAACGACACTGTCATAAAAAGATTTGGGGCCTATTATGTGGCCCCCTCCTCCTTTAGAACGATCTGGGTTTGAGACTTGCACTATCCAGAGTACGGGCTGTGGCGGAGCTTAAATTGAAACTTAATGCATAGAGGTTTACACAGGCCCCCATGCCTGCCATTATCGTAAGAGACTTCCGTGACTGTTAGCAATCAGTTTGGCCTGCAAGTCTGATCGATGTTGAATTACACGCAATAGTCAATAGAAGTCCCACTGTTAGTTTTGCACTCAGGAAACCCATTTAAAATATGCAAGAGATCGGCCTAGATACATGCATTTCTGGTCTCAAACAGGCGACTCTCGAGTTTGTACCAACAATTGTTAGTCTGCACATAGGCCTGAGAGAGGACTAAAGCGTAAAGGTGAGCTCCGTTTGGGATGCCAATCCAATAATTGTTCCAGCGTCGTTATTGTACTGGAAATAGCTCGACAAATGGTCGGAATAGAGCGCCACTCTACACTTGGTAACAGGCGACTGTGGTCCGCAATGCAGCGTGCTAAATGGCAGTAACCTATTGTGTGGTGTGTGGCTTGATGGACTTTGTGGACCTGGTGGATTCAGTAGAAAGCAGGCGATGTTTCTGTTGCGGAAATCTTTGTTTGTTATGGAGCCGAGTGAAGAGCGTGTTTACGACAAATATTTCGCAAACCTGCAGGGACCTAGGCTACTTAACGTCTGTGTGGCTTTTGTTCTATTTGTTTTCGCTCTAATCATCCTTCAGACCCTCACACTCTGTTTGTCTGTTGCCATTAGCAACGACCTCTTACATTATAACCACGACCATTAGGTCTTAATCCTCAAATCCGTCCTTCTGTATGTAGGCCTATGCAGGTATGTAACTATGTAGGCCTACGTATGTATCTGGGTTTTATAGCGCATTTACAGAACCTCTCGAAAGAGCTGCGAACATGACTGTCTAAGGGATTTAAACAGATGCGTCTTAAAAAACTACGAGAATATTATTTTGTCTTCAATTCATCCGTCCATCTTTCTGGCCTTCTTTATCTGTATGCTCTCATCGGTCTGTCCGTCCGTCGTGTCGGTACGTTCCTCCATCCATCCATCCATCCATCCATCCATCCATCCATCCATCCATCCATCCATCCATCCGTTCTTCCATACATCCATCCATTGCATGAGACGCAGGATAATCCTACCCAGAAATCAATATTCTTTTCATCTTTATACAGTCCAGTCTCTATCATCGCTTAATGATAGGCCCTAATGTCCCTTATTCCTTTTCACACGATTCATTCTCCTTTGACGTAAACAATAATTATTATAGGGGAATTCCTACTCCCCTCCAGCTCTACAGGTTAATGAGTTCGCTGAATAGCAAATGGTGTTCAATTAGTTATCACTTTCATTATAGGCTACATAGGGGCCTATAGGTCTAATGGCAGGCATCAAAACAGTGGAAAGTCCAACTCATATAAACTGGGCCATGTTTAAGGCTAGCCCGCCTTGACGCCACGTATGCTGGGCCCTTCACTGTGCCAATAGTTTGGTAGGCTAACGTCATGCACCAGAGCTGCATGTTGTGCGCCCGTGCAGGACCCAAAACGGGGCTTTTTGGGTAAGAAAACTTATGTTTTTTCTTCATTGGGTGACTGAACCACTTGAGAAGTGTCATCTTCCTACTGATCGCATTGTGCTGCAAGGTGGAAGTTATTATTATTAGTATTATTAGGGCCTATTATTATTATTATTATTATTATTATTATTATTATTATTATTATTATTATTATTATTATTATTATTATTATTATTATTATTATTATTATTATTATATTTTTATTATTATTACCTACTACTACTAGTAGCAGTAGTAGTACTAGCTCAACTACTACTTGATTTATTGGAACATGCCACAATGCAGTTAAACAGTAGAAGACGAAACAAAATTGATTGATAGGCCCCTACATTCCAAACGACGCGTCGAAGAGGATGAACGCTGACCTGCGCAACAAAGAGTAGGCCTAGTCGACAGTGTAATGTAGGCCTACAGTTAGGCCCCTAAGGTACTCTGGGTACCTATAGGCCCCTATGTAACCTATAGGCCCCTATGTAGCCTATAATGAAAGTGATAACTTAATAGTTTAACAAACCAAAATTGATAAGAACGGTTGATAAGATCAGAATAAGCTAGCCCTAAAAGACACACGATATATGACATGTTAGCGACATCGCTTTCTTAGCCTCGGCATTTGAGCGCGGGTGGCCTGTCCTTTCCTTCGCCGCCAGATGTTTCACTAACAGTGTAGAGTCGGCGTAAGCCTACTCAAATTATACGAGAGTTGGCTAGGGCTGCAGATGGAGCAGAAATCGTGAACAAATTTCTGCCCTGCTAGGGATTTGAACCTCTGACCTCTGAGTAGTCCAGCACGCTTTGCTATCACTACTTAAATGCTAAGCCAGTGTGAGAATTGTAGAAAAAGACTGGGGCTGAGACTTTGATGAGTTTGATCCATGTGGAGTTGAATATTTTATCCGTGTTTTGCAAACTAAGAAAATTCAAAAATGCAATTGAAAGTTTAAACTCCTTAAAGTGATGATATCACCAAATTTATTAGTATGCAATTCACATGGTCACATATCTCACAATAAACCAGATCATTACTTTATTAGTAGGCCTAACCCACAAAGTGAATTGTGAAAGAAAATGCTAAAATATATGCACCATTTAATCACACAAGTACAATTGGGGGTTGGAAACGAATCCCTGAGGTGTGCAATGAAGTTTTAACTAGAGGTCCTAAGAACGATAGGGGGTTGACCCCACGACAATTCTCACCCTGCGCCAAGCACAGAGCACCAGATTATTCACGCGCGTTTCGTCATGTCAGAGGGGTTGTCCAGATATACCGTTGAAGACTCAATAAGTCCGGTTCTCGGAAGACCAAGCCTCAAGTAAGCCTACACGCGACGAAGGGGCGCGATCGATCGAGTAGCATTCGCCGTATGCCAGGGGCGTAACTTTGGTCTAAAAAGTGGGGGGGGGGTACCAATTTCTAACATACACGAAGCAAGGCAGAGACTTGGATCTCTGGGAAGACACAATAATAGAATATTGATCGGCATTGTACAAAAGTGGGGGTACGGTACCCCCAGTCCAAAAGTTGGGGTACGGGTACCCCTCGTACCTCCACAAATTACGCCTATGTCCGTAGCCGTCTGTCTGACCTTAGAATTTGAATTAGAACTCAATTACCCTATTAGGCTTACTTTGTTTTAATATATTATCGACTCGTTTGTAATCTAGGCTAATCTAATGACTTCTATAACGCCGTAATCATGTTGCTCACGACATCAGCCGCATAGAGTGAATAAAATTTACAGTCAACAATCAATCCACTTAAAAGCCAGTTCAGCCTCGTCTCGTCGACTTGAGGCGCTAAAGAAAACTAATGGAAGGATGACTTTTCTTCCAAATTTTTTCCTAAACGATAGTGACACATTCATGACGCTTATAGTATTTCCACCATCGCTCGTTTGCAGAAATCCATTATTTAGCCTACAGCCATGGTAGCCAAAACATACTGCACCTTGTTCTGGCCTGTTTAGCTTCTTTGTATCGAACGTACGCCTAGGCGCCTCTGTCCTTAACCTACGGACTCGGTTGGCGATTTACATACCGATGGTGGCTAATTATTTCTGAGATTTAAATCTCGCACTTGCACGGTCCGGACACGAGGACCTCAAATTGAGTGGCATCTGATCTCACCCGATCAATTCACTGAGAAAATGCGCAGGGTTGATGATTTACGGTCATATAATATTATATTGCATGTACATTTGTAGAAAAATATGCATTTATATTTGTCAATATTATACGAAAGCCGATCGCGGCCAAAGCATGCATCGTGGACGAATTGCACGATCTTAATGAATGATCCATCTGTAGGATTAATAGTAATTAACTGACTGGTGATAGCCTCTGATTTGTGGGCACTGGGTAGAGGCGCTTTATAAGTTTTGAAATACAATACAATACGATAAATGCCCATAAATAATACAATACAATACAAGTGTGATTTTAGATTCAGGGGGTCTGCGTGCATTCATGGGCGTCCGCGTGAATTTTTCGAGGGGGGCAAAAATTTCTAGGCGGACAAAATTTTCTAGGCGGGGAAAATGTTTGTAGGGCAGAGCAAAATGACGTTTTTTTTTTACATAGAATAGCTGAATTACATGAATAATTAAGTGTTTTTAGCATTTAAAATCGTGTTGGGCTGTTAGAATAATCATAATAATAAAAACAAATTTTTTTGCAAATATTTTCAAAATCCAGGGGGCTCCGCCCTCCCTCCGGACGCCCATGCGTGCATTCGTAATTTCGTATATATTCTGCCTTGAGAGTCTAGAAGACTTTGATCGAGTTCGCACGAAAAACCAGACGACAAAATGCCTTGCTTTGATTGTAGAAAAGAGTTCACAATAAGTCCCGAAGGCATGAATGGGTCGTAGTAGAACTTCTTTGTTTAATAACTAGCAGAAATTATGAAGATTTCCAAGCCATTCGGGACTACAACTTGATTATGATGCCTGTAAGGTTGAAAATGATGATTCCACGGAGATGGAAACTGAGGCCAAGGAATATTGCATCCATATGGACCTTGAGAGGGTTGCGGGAAGCGATCCCTTAATAATTTCTGCTAGTTATTCAACAAAGAAGTTCGAACTACTACGACCCATTCATGCCTTCGGGACTTCGGGAGGGGGGGAGTCCATAGAGTAGTGGTAACATCACTGGCGTGAAGAACAGTAGGTATGGTATGGTATGGTATGGTATCTGAGAATTTATAAAGCGCCTCTCACAGTGTGAACTATTCAGAGGCGCTCTCAGCGTGTGAGCCTCGCGGAAACAGAAAAGTCTTTAAATGACGAACAACATAGGCCTAGAGGGAGAACCTAGTAAGTAGGGTCCCACAAAGTACCAAGGGAGTTCCATAGGGATGATCCCACGACAGCGAAAGAGCGAGACTGAGCCATAGCAGACCTCACCCGGGAAACAACCAGATCAAGCCGATTCAGAGAACGTAGGGGTCGATGAGAAGAAGCAGCGAGAGGTTTGCGCATCAGCAGGTCACAGCGGTAGGCTGGAGCTAAGCCTTGTTGCCATAGGCGTAGACTCTGGGGGGTCAGCCGGGGCACGTGCCCCCCAATAATTGAGGAGCCGGGGCAATGCCCCCCCAATCGAGAGGAGAATTTCTTCAAATATTAAAATATTATGTTTCATCATAGACAAATTCCTTCAGAAACAGAAAAACAGAGGCACAGAACTGAAATGCTATCAGAAATTCATAATGAAAACAAAGATTTATTTTTATCTTCAATATCTTCAATGCGAAACAAATTTACATGTAAACATACGCACTAACTTAACACCGGAAGCCTCTGCTGACTGTCCAGACCAAAAGTGGAAAAAATTTCAGATTTTGGTTTTAAAAAACTAGAAAACAAAAAACAACAACAAGAAAACAAATTTTCATCTTGAAAAAACTTGGTTTTTTGGACCTTTGGTCCAGACCCCATGCCCCCCCCAATATTTTGGACAAGTTTACGCCAGTGCTTGTTGCGCCTTAGAGACAAGTGTTATGATCTTGAAGTGGATACGAGCAGAGCCAATGCAAAACATCAGTCATATAAGTAGAGATGGACGAGAATCGAGAACGACGAGCAATGAGGCGAGCAGCCGCGTTAAGTACTGATTGAAGAGCAGAGAGACGGACTTTCGGAAGGCCTACCAGCAAAGAATTACAATAATCAATGCGGCAACAGATGAATGCATGGATAATGGTAGTAAACACTGCAGGAGAGACGGATCGACGGATAGCTCGCAGTCTTCTCCAGTGGTAGTAGCAAGTGCGAGTAAGTAAGGAGAGGTGAGAAGCAAAGGTCAGTGAACTGTCTAAGGTAGCGGGATCGCTTCCCGCAACCCTCGCAAGGTCCACTCAGCCTAACATTTGCGAGATGGCGCGTTGTGAAAATGAGATGTAGGAAGTGATGGGTGCCTTGCAAGGCTGTCGTATAGGCCTACAGTTAAATTCGACTCCTGTAATAACTAGTGATCATCCGTTCATACTGATTTGTAATCATACTGCGTAATTGTCAGTTTGAAAATATTAAACCAAGATTTTTTTCCCAGCAGGCATGACGTGTAATTGTATTTACACATTTGTATAGCGTTTAGATAACTAGAAAAGTGAGAACGATTGCACTGGGTGACGGTAGGTGCAGTCCCTCGCAGATAGCAATGTCAACGATAACAACTCTCGAACCATCAGATCTGTGTATGGCAGGCATTCATCGCCGCCAGATAATTAATCGGTCAAACAACCTCTCATTAGTATCTTCAATACTCATTGACGATGTGAATAGGATAGGTGACTTTATTATTATTATTATTATTATTATTATTATTATTATTATTATTATTATTATTATTATTATTATTATTATTATTATTATTATTACTAGCTGTAACCCGTGAAAAATCACGGTATATAAAACAATTATTGCAGTGATAACAATTAAGCTTACTTCCCCGTTATATTATGACGTCATATTATAGGCCTATAGCCGTCGTTGGTTAAAATGCTCTAAACGCCGTCGTCATGCCCGTCGTCGTCAAGACAGCCGTCGCAAAGGCGGCAGTATAGTGACGTCACAATAGTGTTTGTTACGGAACAGACAGACGCACAACCGTTATTATGTTGTTTGATTATTATTATTATTATTATTATTATTATTATTATTATCATTATTATTATTATTATTAATATTATTATTATTATTATTATTATTATTATTATTATTATTATTATTATTATTAATATTATTATTATTATTATTATTATTATTATTATTATTATTATTATTATTATTATTATTATTATTATTATTATTATTATTATTATTATTATTGTCGGGAAAGTTAAGTAGTCGTTGCAGCATCGAACATTTGAGGTATAAACTTTTCAGGAATCATCAGGTTATTGAGATATGGTCACTATGGTGCGATGCCGCAATAAATCTTGCAGATTATTCAAGCGCTTGTGATTTCCGTCCTAAACAAAAGACACAGATGTAGCCTATTGTAACGACGGTATAACTCTCGCTACTTGTCTCAATTTCCTCGCATCTCACTTAGCCGCCAAATTCTTATTACGTCATAATCGGTTGTTAAGGCAAACACCTGGCGATTCGCGTCTCCCATTTCAAAGAGCGCAGCTGAACCACATTTAGCGATACATTGACGACGACTAAACAGATAGGCACACAAAACGCGCACGGACAACTGAGTTCAATGGGAATTATTGGTTGCCGGCAGAATGGAAGCTAATAGGACAACGACGCATACGCACACGTAGAGATAGACGAAATGCACACGGACAACCTAGTTCAAAAGAACTGCGCTGTCGCCGCCGATCGGACGTTGATGCATATGCGCACATAGGGATCGACGGACTTGCGGACTTCAAAAAGTAGTCATGGATAAACTGTGTGCACAGGCCCTTTGAAGTAAGATTTGCAAACTAAAAGCAATTGATGTCCATCGACTGAAAGCAAAAGGTATACGCGTCCCTAGCGCAACGGAAATCGAAAAATTCTGTCTAATTCAGTGTCTTCGTGTAGGCCTAATGCCATGGAAATGATTGCAAGGAAAGTGTGGCGGACAGGCCACAAGGCTTGAATGAAGGTTATAATAATTATAATATTAGCTATCTTGTTGAAGTGTTCACCGGCGACGTAATGCATCAAAAGGCACCAGCGGCCGATGCGTAGATGGAAGCGTTAGCGTGGAATCATAATAGCGAATATTTAAGTTTTGCCTTGTTTTCGCCATTTTAACGATTTAGATTATTAATTAATATAAAATAAGACACCTTCCAGTCCAATAATTAAGGCCTAGAGTGAGGGCGTCGCTTAGTATAATTGTTCGATCTCTCTATTTTAGACACCTGTATTTGAGAAGATCGTAATGGGCTACTGTATAAGTATGGAGGCCAGAATATATTTTACGCGCTAAACTTTAGCAAGCAGAAAGATGAATAAAGGCTGCCTCACGGTGCATTGCCTTTAACGCAGAGCGACGAAGTTGCGCTCTGCAAATACGACACGTGCTTCAGTGTCGTTGGTTCGGCGAGTGCTTCGATCGAGTTCGGTTACATTATATATATTTACAAGGCTAATCAGTGCGCTCCCGAGTGACAGTTGCTCCAAAGGCGGTCTGACCGGTGCAGGCAAACGCCGATTCAATGGGGTTGGGGCCCGCCCTGTTGTAGATCGCGAGAAGTACCGAGTCTGATCGTGGAAGGCTGAATCGGGGAAAGACCGATCGTAAGAGATAAAGGCTCACAGGTCTGTATCGGTAAAGACGGGGAAAGACCCCGGCGGTTCCGTTCGATACACACACAGGTCTGTACAAAAGACAGGGAAAACAGATCCCGTTGGTGATGTTCAATAGACAGGGAAAAGACCTCGTTGGCGACCGTAAGATTCATATGGAAAAGATTCCGTTGGTGTCTGGTTCGATGTATACGGGAAAAGACCGGTCGTCAGAAATAAAAGGCTCACAGGTCTGTATCGGTAAAGACGGGGAAGCAGACCCCGTTAGTGACCGCTCGACGTGTACGGGGAGAGTGACCAGGTTGATTTCGTTCGAAAGTACGGGGAAGCACACCCCTTTGGTGACGTTCGATAAACACGGGGCAAGACCCCGCCGGTGACCGTCGATCGATCGGGGAAAGACCCCGGTGGTTCCGTTTGATACACAGGTCTGTATAAAAACGAGGAAGGGAAGACCCCAGTGGTGACAGTTCGATTTGTACGTGGAGGGTGACCCCGTTGGTTCCGTGCGATAACATCGTGTAAACTACCCGCCTTCTTGTAACTCGCGGGACTAACCGCAATCTCTCAATTCGCGGTCTAACAGAAAAATCTCAACTACACATAAAAGCCTATACGTTAGAGCATACAATTCACAATAAACAATTATATAATTATACGCAGAATCTTAACTCGCGATATACCGGCAAGTTTCTTTCTTTACCTAGCTCCGTCATAGTTACTTCCGCGGTTTTCCCACATATCTTCGTTTGGCCTACCTAACTCCGGTGTACCGCAAATCTTGGCTCGCGGAATTAACCGCAAACTTCTCAGTTCGGGGAACTGCCCGAGCAATCCGACCGTGGTTCGTTCAGGTGCGTGGAAAACAGGAATCTTCTCACAGTGGGAAGTGAATACACAGGTCTGTGTGAAACAACGGGGTAACAGTACTGATAGTTACTCCACTGGTGCCGTTAGCAGAATCGAGTCTGAGTACTCAGAAACGTATCCCGGAGTATGTGCGCTTCAGGGAAAACACAACCGTATAAAAAGTTATGTATCCCCGGGTAGGGATGCGCCGCAACGCGAAGATCAGTTAGTCATAACCCCTAAGTGAATAGTACGCGAGTTCCAGGTAAACAGTAGAATAAATCAGACCAAGAGATTAACATGAAAGTTCGGGTACGGTAGTCGGAGTACCCAGGTAATGAAGAGACATGTCCGCGTTTTCATAGCTGAAGTTCTGCTAGCCAGAGTCCCAAGGTGACGTCCCTAGGTGAAGAGTACGAGAATCCCAAGTACGGAGGGAAATAATAAATCAGACCAAGAGAGTGATACGTGAACGTTCGAGTAGTCGGATACCCAGGTAGAATCATATTTGCTTGTCGTAACACGCAGCTCTGAGAACTGACTGAAGTGCGAGGTTGGGCCCCCTCGTGCGTAGGTCGGAACGAAGTTCTGTGTGTAGATAGGAAGGTTATACAGAGAGAACCTTCACTATCAATGTGTCGTAGAGACCCTTACCGTTATCTTTCGAAGCAGAATTTATCACTGTGTTGGTCGATAATTGCCAACACAGAAGACGGGTAAGGAAACTTACTCCGTAAATGTGGTGCATGACAATATAGGCTACGTGTGAGGCCGGTATGCCACGCACGAAAATGGAGCGAGAGACACGTGGCGGTGAGAAGTTGAGTTACGAGTTACCCAGTGGACAGGTGCCTAGACGACATGACGTAGAGAGTTACCATTGACAGTTGCTCAATAGACCGGTGTCTAGGACGATGTGATGCAGAGACTTGTCGCAGGTATACCATGTTCCCGATACTTAGAAAACGTTTGGTGTCCCTTATAAATGGCGATAGTTCAAGAGTCACGAGATGTAGAATGGTACGTCAAAGTCAGATCAGGTGGAGAGTTGGAGGAAGCCCGTAGCTAAGAAGGTACACAAAAGAGGAAGACTCCTGCTGGTAAGAGAACGGACCCTGTTCTGAGAGACGGCCATTCTCAGGACGTTGCCCATCCGGCGACCGCGGAAGAGGCAGTCAGACCCCGAGATAGAACTGTATAGCGTTGTCTTTCTTAAGGAAGAGGCTAACCCTGAACCTTCTCTGACAGAAACGGTCCCTATGAACAGAGATAGCGAACAACCATTTTACGTTGGAAGTAGACAAGGCAGTGACTCGGGTGGTTCCAGACGGGTAGTGGGCTGGAGTCACGAGACCCGCCCGGCGCAACGAGGGCTGGCGTCCGGGCGGGCGAACGCCACAAAATTATAGCCTACATGCTCGCAACAATTCGAGATGTGCTCTCCAGTCTTCATCGATCGGCACTCGGAGTGCGTGGTCGACCTCATGACTACGAACTCTATATTTCAAACATTTATTTACTGTACACCGATGATTCGATTGCACCACACGTGTTTGTGTGTGTGTGTGTGTGTATGTGTGTGTGTGTGTGTGTGCGAGTCTCATCAACTTTGGCCCCTACTGGCGTGAAGCACAGCAGACATAAATACATGCGACAAATGTTCGTACCTGTCACACTCTTCATGTGACGCATGAGTGCATTTGAAACTGTCATCGATCTCAGCCTTATCCCTTCCCTTCAATCTCCTGCACCTGATTTTCAGATACTTGAGAAATTGAGCGGGGCATATTCGAACTAAAACTGTTGAATTATCCTGTAAATAAGCAACAGTGGACTGGTGTAGAGTAACGAATCCCAGAACGGTTTGAATATGATCGTCAAATATCGGGGATAAATTGTTCGACAGAGACACAGAAAAGGAGGCTCGATCAGAAAAAAACTTTTCAGGAGTTCCTTTCACGAAATGCTGAACGACCGAGTCAAAAACTGCAGAAGTATTTTTATAATCCTGCAAGGCCGTGTAGAGGAAATTTGCAAGGTAAGCTGAGCTGATGACACGCGTTGAAATAGTTGCATGACCGGCGAGAAATGCAAATGCAGCTTCCAATATTCTTTTAATAGATTCATTTAAATCATCAGCTGTTTCAGTGTCAACTCGACGGCTATAGCATCGAACAAATCGTCTGCGTGTACTAAAATGCGAGTCACAGGAATCTTTGCGGATATCCTTGTTCGTTCCACTTGACTTAACGTTCCGATCACCGGCACTGTTCATACGCTCCAAGCACTCGTAGATTGATTCGTCGAATGACAGAAACCTCTTCGAACATTCTCCATCGCCATTATCCATCACAGACAACATGAAGTGATCCAGCGCAACAAGTTTCAAGAGAACTTTTGTTATTGGACAACACGTTTTCATTAACTGAAGATGACTTACAATACCTCTGTAAAGATTTTTCATTTTGAGCCAAAGTAAGGAATTCTTTCCTGTCAGTTGCTTTAACATGTGGGTGTTTATTTTGAGACACAGCGGATTCAAACAGTCAGAGCGTAACTGCAACAAATAAATGTCGAGAAGAAAATTTTCATGTATAGCAAACTCTACCAGTTTAACCGCATGCTCTGGGTATGCTCTCGGCCACATGGTTGTTATTTTGGTTATGTCCGACAGAGCATAATTGAGCAACAGCTGAATTTCCTTAGAAAAGTCGACTCTTTCTGTTGAAGCAGATATCATATTGTTCTTTGGAATGAAATAGTTTGGACAACATCCATCAATCAACCATCCAATCATTACGCACAGTAGTTCTCTAACAGACTTTTCCACATTCGCGTCTTCCCAAAACTCTATTGCTTTCCGTTCACATTCCCAAAACATCAAAGTCTTGAAGAAGTAGGTACAGATGATCGTTTCATCTTGTTCACCGTGTGCCTTCGTATATCTATCACATACTTGGCTCTTTATTAGTCGAAGTATGTGATAGATATACTTCTGCACATTCGTCCAACTATGAATCAGGATTACTTCCGCTCGTGAAAACGAAAATCTCCATTGAGTGTCGTCATCGCCACTGCTGTGATGTTTTCTTGCAACAAAATAACATCCATTCGCAACAATTTTATCTATAATTTCCCTTGGAGGCCATCCGTTCGGTCTTTCTCGGGTTTTCCATTCATTGGCTTCCGACGGCCAACAGGGACAATAGATGGCGGGTACCCTGTCTAATTTTATTTCTGAAAGGCGTCTGGGTATATCTCTAGATTTAAACATGCCGACAACTTCACAAATTAAAGCGACGGTTTCGACAAAGTTTGATTCAACAAGCGTCTTTGTCCATGCTGGACCATGTTCATGGTGATAATTAAATTTCCTTTCCTGTCTGTAGTAAAGCCATTTGCAAACGGGCGAGTACAATCTCGCGTATCCAGGATATGTGTCTTTCGTATTATAACTTATCAACGTCTTACCTTGGAATTTGAGGGATGCCGACATGTTAACTGGTAGAGCGAATTTATCTGTCTGAATATACATGACGTCCACATCGGTTGCGTTTGCTAGCACATACTGAATCGGTAATTCAAAGAAGCTCCCGCAGGGCAGTGAAGCATAGCTCTTTCTAGTCAATAAGAGATTTCGAAGAAATTGGAGAAACTCTTTCGAGTTGTCCATCTCTGTGTTATTGCTCTATATGTTCTGTAGTTTTGGTTCCTGCAAAACGAACACTGGCAGTTTGAGTGAAAACGAACCTACTACAGCTTACATTGGTATGAGGCTAGAGGCTTGACTGGCCTACTAGTGAACAATAGTCTGTTCTTTTCATCTCGTCTGGCGGTAATTACAGCAATGGCAAGTTTGGAAGATCTCTGCCTGATGCAGGACTTCAAGCCAGCTGGATCCAGTGACCCTGGTCGAAAACTTTGGCCTCTGTGTGTAGTTGATATCGGTGGTATACCCTTGACAAAGTTTTTCTTTTCTCATAACGACGTTAATGAATATTATCAATTATGCTCAGTAGGCTACCAGGTATGCAATATATTTCTATAATTTAGCATCTTAGGTAACTTTTAGTGGGTTTATTACTAGTATAGTAGGCCTACTATCGCACTGTCATATAATATTAACCAAGACAATGAACAAGACTTGCAAATTCTTAGAAATTGAAATTTTGTAAGTAGACCCAATTATATCACACACAAAATGCATCTATGATTTATACAGATGATGTTGCATTTGGTAACAAATATGATTAGTGTTCCAAATCGGCACACGGGCGTCAAAGGGCGTCATTATTTGTAGGCCTACAGTGAAAGAGTGACGGGTATTCGGATGCCCACAAAACCTAACCTAAGTACCTTGACCGCGTTTTAAGGAAAATTCGACATCTCTATCAATCGACCCGATAGTAACTGTCACACACACTCTTCCGCTGAGAGCGCCTATGAATAGTTATTCTGCGAGAGGCGCTTTATAAATTTCTAGATACAATACAATACAATTCAATACAATAAACTGTTGTTGTACCTTGCATCTTGTAGACCTAAGGTCATGCGGTCAGCGGAAAGGACATTTGATATGTTAAAATGTCAAAATAAAAGTTTGTAGTGAAGTGCAACTTTGTAGAATCTTTAGGCCTACTGCTAGTTTTGATTGCTAAACGGAATAAAATTTAACATCTCCGTCAGCTGAACCAAGCAGTAGTACAAATCATGATGTTTTTTTTCGGGCAGTTGTGGGTTGGACGAAAATCCGCTTTCGAGACGGGTTCTTGCACTGCATAGGTTTCTACCATTCGCGATAATTTTAAAGCACAAACAGTTCCACACAGGAAGGATACGTGTAATTTTAAATGTAATTACGACAATTTATACTACAATGGTCAGTGGCGAGCTACTTTAGCGAGCTTTACAATGTCGGTTGTCAGTGCAAGTACTAATGAATTGCGTAGTAAATAGAATTCAATTAATTTTCCTTGCCTCCACCAGGCATAGTATTGTACGAACGGTGTTCAGGTCTAAGCACGATATAAGCTGTCTTACTCACCTGCAATTCTTTGTATTCATGAACGCTTTATCGACTTGCATTTGTCCCGAAAAGTACGAGTGCCGAGAGCACGTTTGTGCACATGTAGACGCGGCCTTTTGGTTGAGAGCTAGTCGCAGTGTGCCTGTTGACCCATCTCTCACACGATAGGCCCTACTGTATGGATACCGTGGAAAGCCTTGTTAAACAGCTATTGTTTACTCAGTTCAGTGCAGTCGATTCATGCTTTTCAGT
Organism: Allolobophora icterica; assembly: GCA_963556255.1. NCBI lineage: Eukaryota > Metazoa > Annelida > Clitellata > Crassiclitellata > Lumbricidae > Allolobophora > Allolobophora icterica. The sequence goes on along the minus strand of OY744602.1, from coordinate 95,158,940 downwards.
AGGCCCAAAAGCTCTCCTATGAATACAAGTGTTTCAAATAGCAAATATATGAAGAAAAATGTTTTATAAAGTAAAAGCAAATATTGAGGAACGTCATCATGCAATATTTACACATTTTTACAAGCCAATTTGTTCCTTGTTGTAGACCAGCTCAGATACCTTGCATCCACAAATCTACGGTACTGAGGAGGAAAGATTGTTGATTCATTTCTGCTGATTAGCCTAAACAGCAAAAGTTTGTAGCATATGGTGCAGGGAACTGTTACTAAAATAGATCCAAAGAAGAAGCGGAGACAATTCCAAATGATTAAACTATTCTGAAATAAACAAAGTTGTTGGCTTCGTCAGAACTATAATGCCCATAATGAGTTTTGAGAGCGTTATAGGAGTGTTATAGTATTCTTCAGGGTATGAGTTGTAGACTTGCTGAATGGTTTTAAACTATACCATCGCCCTAGGAATTATTATAGCTTCTAGGACGAATTTAAGAAGGAATGGACTATTAATTGAAGCCATGCAGATTTACACTGCTTCTGTCACAGGTAAAATGTCTTATCAACTACTCTTGCTCATGCTTTGTTATGTTAATGATACGTTTCTTCAGTGGTGCCGTTAATATTGGTTCTTTGCTTCAGTGAATCCATGTATCTGTATCATAAAAATATCGAATCCATTGTTACTTACAGTGAGATAATGACGACTGTTCCAAACTATGACCTACTGCAATGGCGTCAGATTGAGATTATTTTAGCAGGGCGTACGCTTACCTAAGTTTCCTTCATGCGCGACCAAATCACTTCCGCTTTACCTTTTGTATGTAAACATTATGCACCAGTTCCCATGTAATCAAGTCCACGTTCTAAGATGTTCCATCATGGTGGCTAACGTGCAAATAGTTCACTTGTAAACTGCGACACAAAGGTTTCTATCTTAACTCATTTTGCATGAAATACTTGCAAACTAATATAGGGGAGAATTGCACCAAATGAATCGTTGCCTTAATTAGACCACAGCCGATTTACACCCTAGATAGCCATTTAACCTCGTTTTCAACTGCTGTATTTTTGCGCAGTTGAATATTGATAGTATCGATGTAGGCAGTTTTACGGAATACTAAACATTTTGTAAATTGCGGTTAAAATTCTATTTCATGTAGTTCTGGTCTAATGTTAGTCATACCTGAAAACGAGGATATATTATACACGTTAGATCAGCTTTTAAAAATGTAGTCATGTTTGTTTTCATTATAGCCAGGTTTCACGTTTGAGCGACAATGAGTGATTTTAGGCTAAGACTGACGCATGTTGAACTATCTCAGTGTAAGTAGAAGTAGTCCTTGTTGCCTGAAATGGACCACATTTATTGTCCTGAATTGGACCGATAATTTGGGCGTGATCCATTTAAGGACACCGGCACTTGCAATGTTATACTGTGCTTCAAGTGCTTCTTTAAATAATTAGTTAATTGGCTTGTATTATGTCGAACAACATTTTCTTTCTGTTGCATATGCCCCTATGTAGTTATCTATGAGTAAAAGAAAATGCGGGGACTGCTTGATGATGATGTGTTCCTCTGTGCGAACTGTGTGTAATTCCTCTAAGTAGACCCCTATTAAGTGTTAAGTACTAGACTTAAATAGTAGTAATGAAGCATCAAAACGACCTAACTAATCATTTAGTCGTAATTAACTAGTCTATAGTTAACTATGTGCAGTCTATTTAGCTAGTGATTCTGACAATGTAGGCTACACCTAAGCAGTTTACTGGTAGGCCTAGTGGTTATGTTAGTCATATGTTAAGTTGATTTCTACCACTTTTACAGTATTTTGACAGTCAGCTAGAGACTCTTTTATTGCATGTTTTTAGACAATAAGTGTTTTAAAACGTTTAACCGTGCTTTCGTTTGCAAATTATTTTTAAAAACGTCTTTAAATTAATATGTCCCATTGAGGGCAACTGGTCCAATCAAGGACACCATGTGGTCCATTTAAGGAAACAGGTTGCCTTGATTGGACCTATTGGAGCTCAAGTTGTTCTAGTTATTTTTCATAAATGCATGAATACTATCTGTCCCTTGATTATTAACAACATACTTGAATAATTGTGGCGGACTGGCCACAAGGCATGAATGTAGGTTTTATCAATAATAGCTGTGTTGTTGACGCGTTATTTTGCGACGTAATGCATCAGCGGCCGATGCGTAAATGGTAGCGCTAACGTGATATTAAAATAGCCAATATTTAAGTTTTAGCTTATTTTTGCCATTTTATCGAGTCAAATTATTAATTCGAATAATATTAGACGCCTTCCGGTCTAATATTTAATGCCTAGAGCTAGGGCGACGCTTAGTATAATAGTTTGATTTCGATACCTTAGACACCTGTATTTGAAAAGGTGTGTGTGGGCTAATATATAAGCATGGAGGCCAGAATATGTATTGCGTACTAAGTCATAGCACGCAAACAGTGAATGTAGCCGGCCTATGGAGGCCCGAAAATGTATTACGTGCAAGACCATAGGATGCACATAGATGCATAGAGCCTGCCACACGGTGCATTGCTTATATCGTAGAGCGGCGAAGTTGCGCTCTACATGTACAGCGACACGGTGCATTAGTGTCGTTGGTTACCGGTTCGGTTAGGAATGAGTTTACGGACACGGCGTCCGGTACAAGGCTAATCAGTGCGCTCCCGAGTGACAGCCGCTCCAAAGGCGGTCTGACCAGTGCTGGCAAAGCGTCGATCCAACGGAGTAAGGGCCCACTCTGTTGTAGATCGCGAGCAGTACCGAGTCTGATCATGGAAGGCTGATTCGGGGAAAGACCGATCGTGAGAGATAAAGGCTCACAGGTCTGTATCGGTAAAGTCCGGGGAAGGCGACCCCGGCGGTCCGTTCGATAGATAGACGGGAAAGGTCCCGTCGGTGTCTGGTTCGATAGCGACTGTTCGATAGTCCGGGGAAAGACCCCGGCGGTTCCATTCGATAAAGACTGGAAGCAGCCCCAGTCGGTGGCCGTTCGTATAAGACGGGAAAAGATCCCGTGTGGTGACATTTCGATGCATACGGGGAAGGCCCCGGTGTTGACCGTTTGATATAATACACGGGCAAGGACCCGGTGTTGACCGTCAGAGATACATACGCGGAAAGACCGCGCTGTTGACCGTTTGAGATACACGGTCAAAGACCGGTGGTGGACCGTTAGAGATACACGGGCAAAGTCCCGCTGTTGACAGTCAGAGATACACGGTCAAAGACCGGTGGTAGCCGTCAGAGATACACGGGCAAATTCCCGCTGTTGACAGTCAGAGATACACGGGCAAAGACCCGGTGGTAGCCGTTAGAGATACACGGGCAAAGACCCCGCCGTTGGTGATAACTCAGTTCAAGTATCGTCAGTAAAAAGATAACCAGTGCGATCCCGAGTTTCAGCAAAACTAATCACTCTTGGGTGTTGGATTGACCGTCGATTCGACAGGTTTGGGGCCCACCCTGCCGTTAGATCGCGAGCCGGTCTGAATCCCGATTGTGGACGTTTAACAGGCTGAGTAAACCTCGGGGAGAGACCGATCTTGACTAATACAGAAAACACAGGTCTTTATCGGTAAAGACGGGGAAGCAGACCCGTTGGTGACTGCTCGACGTGTACGGGGAGAGTTACCAGGTTGATTCCGTTCATAAGTACGGGGAAGCAGACCCCGTTGGTGACGTTCGATAAAGACGGGGCAAGACCCCGGTGGTTCCGTTCGATACACAGGTCTGTATAAAATCGGGGAAGGCAAGTCCCCGATGGTGACAGTTCGATAAATACGGGGAAGGGAAGACCCCGGTGGTGCGAGTTCGATATGTACGGGGAGAGTGACCCCGTTGGTTCCGTTCGATAACATCGGGCAACTTACCCGCCTTTCTTTTAACTCGCGGGACTAACCGCAATCTCTCAACTCGCGGTCAAACCGAAATATCTCAATTACACATAAAAACCTATACATATTAGAGTATACAATTCACAATAAACAATTACACATTTCTACGCTAAATCTTAACTCGCGGTCTACCGGCAAGTTTCTTCTTTTACCTAGCTCCGTCATAGTTACTCCCGCGGTTTTCCCGCATATCTTTCTTTGGCCTACCTAACTCCGGTCTACCGAAAATCTTGGCTCGCGAAACTAACTGCAAACTTCTGAGTTCGGGGAACTGCCCGAACAATCTGACCGTGGTTCGTTCAGGTGCGTGGAAGACAGGAAACTTCCCGCAGTGGGAAGTGAAAACACAGGTCTGTGTGAAATAATGGGGTAACAGTACTGATAGTTACTCCACTGGTGCCGTTAGTAGAATCGAGTCTGTGTACTCAGAAATGAAGCCTACGAGTCTGTGAGCCCCCGGGAAAACACAACCGTGTTAAAGGTTATGTAAACCGGGTAGGGATACGCCGCAACGAGGAGATACAGCGGGCCAGATCCCTAGGTGAAGAGTACGCGAGTTCCAGGTAAACAGAGATTAAATCAGACCAAGAGATTAACCTCAAAGTTCGGGTCAGGTAGTCGGGTACCCAGGTCCGAAAGAGACAAGTTCGCGTTTTGCTAGCCGAAGTTCAGCTAGTCAGAGTCCCTAGGTGAGGAGTACGATAATCCCGTGTACGAAGGGAAATAATAAAGCAGACCAAGAGAGCGATACGTGAAAGTCCGGGTAGTCGGATACCCGGGTAGAACTATAATTGCTTGTCGTAACACACAGCTCTGAGGACTGACTGAAGTGCGAGGCTGGGCCCCCTCGTGCGTAGGTCGGAACGAAGTTCTGTGTGTGGATAGGAAGGTTATAGAGAGAGGACCTTCACTATCAGAGTGCCATAGATACCCTTACGATTATCTTCCGAAGCAGAATTTATCACTGTGTTGGTCGACAATTGCCAACACAGAAGACGGGTAAGGAAACTTACTCCGTAAACGTGGTGCATGACAATATATGTGTGAGGCCGGTATGCCCTGCACGGAAATGGAGCGAGAGACACGTGACGGTGGGAAGCCAGTTGTCAAATGGACAGGTGCCTAGACGACACGGTGTAGAGAGTTACCGTTGACAGTTGCCCAATAGACCGGTGTCTAGGACGATGTGATGCAAAGACTTGTCACATGTATTCCTGGTTCCCGATACATAGAAAACGTTTGGTGTCCCTTATAAATGGCGATAGTTAAAGAGTCACGAGATGTAGAATGGTACGTCAAAGTTCAGGTCATGTGGAGAGTTGGAGGAAGCCCGTAGCTAAGAAGGCACACAAAAGAGGGAAGACTGCTGCTGATTAAGAGAACGAACCCTGTTCTGAAGGACGGCCATCCTGCAGGACGTTGCCCACCCGGCGACCGCGGAAGAAGCAGAGTCAGACCCAGAGACAGAACTTATAGTGTTGCCTTTCTTAAGCGGCCAATCCTGAATCTCCTCTGATAGGAATGTTCACTATGGGCAGAGATAGAGAACAGCCATTTTACGTTGAAAGTAGACAAGACAGTGACTCTGGTGGGGCTCCAGACGGGCAGTGGGCTGGAGTCACCACCACCAACGGAGACCCGCCCGGCGCGACGAGAGTGCAGGCGTCCGGGCGCGGTCGCAGAACGCCACAACTGGTACCAGAAGTGGGGTACCAGCGTTTTCTTATTATAGATGAGAGGAAATTCTTGAAGATACAGGTGATTAGTCGGATGATATCCCCATCGTGATCATGGAGGTATGGTCACAATTGTGCGTGTAAGGCACGGCAGAACGAGCGAGAGTTGTCTTGTGAATCAGCTGCACGAGATTCTGCTAGTACAATTGAAACTGAGGCTGGGGCCCGGAATGGCCACTCTAGAGGATCGTTTTTCATTGGTATTGAAGAATGGGTGGGATTCGTTCCAAGGATTACTGAGGTAGGTTTAAGAAGGTACAAATTACGAGTATGTCAGTTCTGGTAGCGAACTGTCAAAAAGACCGATCTTGATTTATCAAGGCACTTTCGGAGATGTTAGAGTACCGCGACTTATACGTTGGAAAGCGGTAGGAGAAACACTGTAGTTTAAACTCGATACAAAACTTATACGTTTGGGTATGGCGAAAGGTGTACCGAGGGTGTGTGAACAAGTCATAGCAGTAACAGAGTTTCGGACATCCTGTAGAAACTGGAATCGTTGGAGTATTCGGTAGAGTTTATTTTCTCCTCTTTCTATTTCTGCGTTTCTGCAGGTTGATGGTTTCGGTAGTTCGAGCTGCCGTCTGCCGTTTTCGTCGCTTTGGAGTTTTAGAGTTGTTCCGGAAGTTGGTGTTCTGTGCGTTTTCTTGTTTTCGGATCTTTCCGAGGTTGCGTGCCGAGTTCTTGTGGGAGTTGCTTTGTCAATTGGTTCCCAGGTTTCTTTCGTTGTTTTCCTGGTTTCTTTCCGATTGTTTCTCTGAGTGTTGTCGGTTTCTTCGCGTTTTCGTGTTGTTTCTTCTCCCCTACCGTCCGATCGTTTGAGAAGAGTTGGTCATTTGTCTGTCCACGTTGCGTCTTTTGATTCCGAGACTGCTTGTTAGTGGTAACCGATCCATGTCTTTTTCTGCGTTGGTTTTTGGTTCGATGAGTTGCTCTCGTTAGAAGGTTTCTGAGAGTCTTTTTAAGTTGTTTTCGAAGTGCGAGAACAGCGTTCTTTGTTTGGAGACGATCTTACGCAGAAAGCGAGTGTTTGTTGGTGAGGTTACCGGAGAGAGGATGATGTACGATGTGTGTACGATTCAGTGGCTAACACAAATACGAAATACGAAGCGTAGACCGGGAAAGCGATAGTGGTCGATTACGCTGTAAGATGCCGGAGAGACTGATAGTCACGGAGAAGACAGAGAAACAGACCGAGACAGGAAAACGGGAACGGATAAGAAGCCCAACTTCACTCTCGGTGGTAGGGGTGAAGCTAAGGCAGTTAACCGCCGGTGAAAGTGACTCGGTTGAAGACCGTGAGATATACGAAGGAATATAAACGGCGTTCTGGGAAGACGCCCGTTATTCAGAAGTGACTTGTATTAAGCACTGTCGAGGAAAGTGAACCGTTGACCGACCGTGAGATATACGGAGGATGCTAAGGGGCATACTGGGAAGAAGTACGTAACTTAGAAGAGAAGCTGTAACGGTTAGCATCGGTCAGTGATCATTGAAGACGAGACTGAGTCGATGAGTTATGGTAAAGTTACGCTGAAAAGTTATTTTAAGAGGTGTGTAAGAAAATTGCCTGTTACTCATAAGAGATGAGAAAACCCAGTGACCGTGGAATACGATTTAAAGTATATGATTAGAAGACGGCGATAGCCGCGTTTTGGGCGAGGTTATAAGTTGGTCTCGATGAACCTCGTGGATTGACAAATAAAGAGACGTTTTAACAAGGTACACACCACAGTTGCTGTGAGATCTTGGCGTATTGAGAAATGTAACTTGGCAAATGAAGAGATTAACGCCAGTTACGGGTCCGAAGAACAGAGAAGCCTAGTTCGAATGAATCTTCACACATATAGACAGGCTCATGGAGAAAGTCTGACCAATGTAGTGCAAGAGATAAGGAGGTTAATGGTCCTGTGGTACTCAGGACCGAGAAGTGATAGGTTGGAAACGGGTGAATGCGACGCTTGTATTGATGCGTTCGCCAATCCAAGTGTTAGCACGGAAAGTGCGAGCAAGATACCGGGGTAACCTTGAGGCGGCTTATAAGCATGTTTGAGCAGAATAGGCCAGAAGTGCGGCCGAGTTAAAGTTACGAGAGAAGACCGGAGAGTCAACGTGTGGACTGAGAACGAGATCGTCGCTAGGCATTTCTTGAGGTCGAATTCGAGAATGCGATGAAGACGAGAATTGAATAATGGGACGACTGGCATCGAGGCAGGATTCACGTTATTGATCTCTTGCACCATTAAAAAGGCTGTCGTCAGTACGGTTCGCAGGAGATGGGCTTCTCTACGGTCGCAGAGTGGTTGCTCGCACCAAGGATATTGCTCAGGCTATCATCGTTGCTTGGCGTTCGTGCGGGGTTGCAGAGATTAGGAAGTTCGCAGTAGAGTTCACCAGGTTGGAGGCAGTTGGGAGGGGAACGGAACCCCTGGAAGTGCATAGGAACCGTAGGAGCCCGGGTATTTGGAGAAACACTGATTACGTCGTTTGTGTCAGTGTTGACAAAAAGGGCCAATTAGACGGCGGAGTGCACAGGGAGCTGCCGGAGGAGGTGAAGAGGCGAATCTTAGGTAGGACGTTGGATCAGTAGAAGCAAGTGTTGTCGTCCAGGTAGTTCCGAACGTCGAAGTGTAGGAGAATGGCTTGAGACGATACGATTATGGAACGCAGGCCACAGCGTTGTCTCTTGAATTCCGGAAGCGAAAGGTCGCTGGTCGCATGTTGTTTCCTCGGATTAGAATTGGAAGCCACAGAGCCTCGGTTGTTCATTGCCGACACTAATAAGAGTGCAGTCGGCGGGTAACCAGTCTGAGAATTCGGTTCGGGAATGGAACGTATCCGCTACCGAGCATAAGTTACCGAAGTAATTTTGAGACTCACGTGGCTGGAAAGAAGTGCAGCCAAATAGGACTGTGCAAACAGCACTGTGCAAGTATAAGAAGTGGAGAAACGTAGAGTTGCATCAGTAGTATGATGTAGTGCCGCTTAATTGCGGAGGTTTTATGGACTATTGTTGAAGTTCGATTTTTGAGTTCCCTTCTGATGAAATGTTCGTTTGGATTGTTTTTCATACTGCTGGAATGGAAATATTAGCGGTACTAGATGCCGCTTAATTGCGGTGGTTTTTTGGACTATGTCGCAGGACAATCTTTCAGTTTCTTTTTGATGAGGAGTTTCATTTGTTGGACTGTTTCTCGTTGTAGTTTAACGATTTGCAGTGTTACCGCTTAATTGCGGTGGTTTTATGGACTTTTGTCTTAAGACATTATTTTGAGTTTCCTCTTGATGAAGCGTTTGGCTGGACTTTTCTTTTGTAGTGTTCGTATGTGTGATGATTTGCGGTACCAGTTACCGCTTGATTGCGGTGGTTTTCCAGACTTTGTCGAATGACACTTTTGAGTTTTCTTTTGATGAGACCTTTAGTTTGAACTGTTTCCTAGTACTGAAATGGATAACAGGTTTATTTACGGTGTTTCATGGACTGGAGGGATGTCGTCCAAGTTATCTTTGGTGAAAATCCTTTTTCTTTGGACTGTCTGTTGGTTCTTCTGAATAGTGATCCTAGTTACCTTTTGATAGAGGACTGCTCTTGAAGTACGATTTTGGAAATGTTCACTCGACAATGCTTTTGCGTAGAGCACTTCCAGGTTGACAATGTCTCGGTGATGCGCATGTTTAATACCGCATGAGTTACAAGTTAGTCGGTGATCCTTGTGGTACCGTTGATTGCAGGAGTTTTGCTTACAGTTTCCAGTGGTGATTGTTGAGTGTCCTTGGTGAAAGACGTTATTGGGTGATATCGTATGTATATGCGCTGATACTGCGGTATTAATGTCTCGAAGCTTGGCGAGAACAGTGTGTTGTAAAGTTTAGTTACTTGTTGGATAATGTTAGTTCGAGACGACAATTGTGCAAATACGAAAATATGTTTGAAAAGAAAACTACAAAAAAAATATTAAAAAGAGATTAACACAAAAAAATACATGATCAAAAGCGGCTGTCACTTCCCATGTTCGATTATTTGTGTTCCGTTGTTTTATTTTGGAGGTGTGCGTGACGTGAAGGAGTTATCGTTTATTTGCAAGATCGGGAGATAGTTGGTGACTTTTCTCTCCTAGGTCTCCTGGCCATATGGGTTAGGTAGAGCTCAGGTTCATGATAGAGGGCCGGTTAAGGTTGGCGACTTGGTGGATTAGACAAGTTGCCAGTAGGGTGGTGGTTTGGATCTCTAGCACCATTAAACAGGCTGTCGTCAGTACGGTTCGCAGGAGATGGGCTTCTCTTAGATGCTCAGGCTATCATCGTTACTTGGCGTTCGTGCGGGGTGCGGAGATTGTTGGGTCTGGATTGAGTACTTGACCGAGTAAGTCGTCCAGATGACCGGTATATTCCGCCCTATAATCAGTGGTACAATGGTTCCTTGCTTTCTAAATGGATCTGGGTTGGAGATGTTTCTGTGTCACGAGTGATTAAGGTCCCCGATTTTGTCAGAGATGCTCCGCATCTAAGTAAGGTGGGGAGAGTGTGGCGGACTGGCCACAAGGCATGAATGTAGGTTTTATCAATAATAGCTGTGTTGTTGACGCGTTATTTGGCGACGTAATGCATCAGCGGCCGATGCGTAAATGGTAGCGCTAACGTGATATTAAAATAGCCAATATTTAAGTTTTAGCTTATTTTTGCCATTTTATCGAGTCAAATTATTAATTCGAATAATATTAGACGCCTTCCGGTCTAATATTTAATGCCTAGAGCTAGGGCGACGCTTAGTATAATAGTTTGATTTCGATACCTTAGACACCTGTATTTGAAAAGGTGTGTGTGGGCTAATATATAAGCATGGAGGCCAGAATATGTATTGCGTACTAAGTCATAGCACGCAAACAGTGAATGTAGCCGGCCTATGGAGGCCCGAAAATGTATTACGTGCAAGACCATAGGATGCACATAGATGCATAGAGCCTGCCACACGGTGCATTGCTTATATCGTAGAGCGGCGAAGTTGCGCTCTACATGTACAGCGACACGGTGCATTAGTGTCGTTGGTTACCGGTTCGGTTAGGAATGAGTTTACGGACACGGCGTCCGGTACAAGGCTAATCAGTGCGCTCCCGAGTGACAGCCGCTCCAAAGGCGGTCTGACCAGTGCTGGCAAAGCGTCGATCCAACGGAGTAAGGGCCCACTCTGTTGTAGATCGCGAGCAGTACCGAGTCTGATCATGGAAGGCTGATTCGGGGAAAGACCGATCGTGAGAGATAAAGGCTCACAGGTCTGTATCGGTAAAGTCCGGGGAAGGCGACCCCGGCGGTCCGTTCGATAGATAGACGGGAAAGGTCCCGTCGGTGTCTGGTTCGATAGCGACTGTTCGATAGTCCGGGGAAAGACCCCGGCGGTTCCATTCGATAAAGACTGGAAGCAGCCCCAGTCGGTGGCCGTTCGTATAAGACGGGAAAAGATCCCGTGTGGTGACATTTCGATGCATACGGGGAAGGCCCCGGTGTTGACCGTTTGATATAATACACGGGCAAGGACCCGGTGTTGACCGTCAGAGATACATACGCGGAAAGACCGCGCTGTTGACCGTTTGAGATACACGGTCAAAGACCGGTGGTGGACCGTTAGAGATACACGGGCAAAGTCCCGCTGTTGACAGTCAGAGATACACGGTCAAAGACCGGTGGTAGCCGTCAGAGATACACGGGCAAATTCCCGCTGTTGACAGTCAGAGATACACGGGCAAAGACCCGGTGGTAGCCGTTAGAGATACACGGGCAAAGACCCCGCCGTTGGTGATAACTCAGTTCAAGTATCGTCAGTAAAAAGATAACCAGTGCGATCCCGAGTTTCAGCAAAACTAATCACTCTTGGGTGTTGGATTGACCGTCGATTCGACAGGTTTGGGGCCCACCCTGCCGTTAGATCGCGAGCCGGTCTGAATCCCGATTGTGGACGTTTAACAGGCTGAGTAAACCTCGGGGAGAGACCGATCTTGACTAATACAGAAAACACAGGTCTTTATCGGTAAAGACGGGGAAGCAGACCCGTTGGTGACTGCTCGACGTGTACGGGGAGAGTTACCAGGTTGATTCCGTTCATAAGTACGGGGAAGCAGACCCCGTTGGTGACGTTCGATAAAGACGGGGCAAGACCCCGGTGGTTCCGTTCGATACACAGGTCTGTATAAAATCGGGGAAGGCAAGTCCCCGATGGTGACAGTTCGATAAATACGGGGAAGGGAAGACCCCGGTGGTGCGAGTTCGATATGTACGGGGAGAGTGACCCCGTTGGTTCCGTTCGATAACATCGGGCAACTTACCCGCCTTTCTTTTAACTCGCGGGACTAACCGCAATCTCTCAACTCGCGGTCAAACCGAAATATCTCAATTACACATAAAAACCTATACATATTAGAGTATACAATTCACAATAAACAATTACACATTTCTACGCTAAATCTTAACTCGCGGTCTACCGGCAAGTTTCTTCTTTTACCTAGCTCCGTCATAGTTACTCCCGCGGTTTTCCCGCATATCTTTCTTTGGCCTACCTAACTCCGGTCTACCGAAAATCTTGGCTCGCGAAACTAACTGCAAACTTCTGAGTTCGGGGAACTGCCCGAACAATCTGACCGTGGTTCGTTCAGGTGCGTGGAAGACAGGAAACTTCCCGCAGTGGGAAGTGAAAACACAGGTCTGTGTGAAATAATGGGGTAACAGTACTGATAGTTACTCCACTGGTGCCGTTAGTAGAATCGAGTCTGTGTACTCAGAAATGAAGCCTACGAGTCTGTGAGCCCCCGGGAAAACACAACCGTGTTAAAGGTTATGTAAACCGGGTAGGGATACGCCGCAACGAGGAGATACAGCGGGCCAGATCCCTAGGTGAAGAGTACGCGAGTTCCAGGTAAACAGAGATTAAATCAGACCAAGAGATTAACCTCAAAGTTCGGGTCAGGTAGTCGGGTACCCAGGTCCGAAAGAGACAAGTTCGCGTTTTGCTAGCCGAAGTTCAGCTAGTCAGAGTCCCTAGGTGAGGAGTACGATAATCCCGTGTACGAAGGGAAATAATAAAGCAGACCAAGAGAGCGATACGTGAAAGTCCGGGTAGTCGGATACCCGGGTAGAACTATAATTGCTTGTCGTAACACACAGCTCTGAGGACTGACTGAAGTGCGAGGCTGGGCCCCCTCGTGCGTAGGTCGGAACGAAGTTCTGTGTGTGGATAGGAAGGTTATAGAGAGAGGACCTTCACTATCAGAGTGCCATAGATACCCTTACGATTATCTTCCGAAGCAGAATTTATCACTGTGTTGGTCGACAATTGCCAACACAGAAGACGGGTAAGGAAACTTACTCCGTAAACGTGGTGCATGACAATATATGTGTGAGGCCGGTATGCCCTGCACGGAAATGGAGCGAGAGACACGTGACGGTGGGAAGCCAGTTGTCAAATGGACAGGTGCCTAGACGACACGGTGTAGAGAGTTACCGTTGACAGTTGCCCAATAGACCGGTGTCTAGGACGATGTGATGCAAAGACTTGTCACATGTATTCCTGGTTCCCGATACATAGAAAACGTTTGGTGTCCCTTATAAATGGCGATAGTTAAAGAGTCACGAGATGTAGAATGGTACGTCAAAGTTCAGGTCATGTGGAGAGTTGGAGGAAGCCCGTAGCTAAGAAGGCACACAAAAGAGGGAAGACTGCTGCTGATTAAGAGAACGAACCCTGTTCTGAAGGACGGCCATCCTGCAGGACGTTGCCCACCCGGCGACCGCGGAAGAAGCAGAGTCAGACCCAGAGACAGAACTTATAGTGTTGCCTTTCTTAAGCGGCCAATCCTGAATCTCCTCTGATATCTCTATCTCTGCCCACTATGGGCAGAGATAGAGAACAGCCATTTTACGTTGAAAGTAGACAAGACAGTGACTCTGGTGGGGCTCCAGACGGGCAGTGGGCTGGAGTCACCACCACCAACGGAGACCCGCCCGGCGCGACGAGAGTGCAGGCGTCCGGGCGCGGTCGCAGAACGCCACATAATCAACCCATCATATGGCATAATTTCCTCTTAGAAATTCGGGAGCATTCATTCAGCAAACCTCAGTTTCCCTTAGGTGGTCCATTTATGCAGGGCTGTAGTCTAGGGTATACGCGGGTATACAGCGTATACTCACCTCTAGAGACCGTATGCTCACCTCACAAAATATATATAATTATTTATATTAAAATACTGTAGCGCATACTCACAAAATACTGTAGCGTATACTCACCTCTAATTTGTTTCGGAAAACTCACCGGTAGCGTGTACTCACCTCTAATTTTACCACTACAGCCCTGCATTTATGGCAACTCTCCCCTAGCTTAAAAGGGCTCAGATCTACATTTACATGTTGTTTGAACACCGTGTCGTTTGATTCATTTATTCTTCGACCTTTCTTGTATTGTTTGCCTTAATACAGGGTGAGAATTGTCGGGGGTTGGAAGTTAAACCTTCTAGTCTTTCTTAGACTTAGTTAAGTCTTCATTGTACACCCCAGGGGTCGTTTCCAACCCCTCAGTTGTGCTAGTGTGATTTCGCATTATTTGACTCAGAGTCTCTGACAAAGATAAGAACTTTCCATGGTGTATCATGTATGGTAATGGTTTATTGTGCGATTTGTGACCATGTGAATTGTATGTTAGTAAATTTTGTGATGTCATCACTTTAAGGGACTCGACGCCTTTCTACAATTTGACCGTTGAAGTATTTGACTCTTAAGACAGAGGTCTGATGTGGTCACAGTATATATAGCTGTGCTTCAACTGCTCTTCTCTTCTTCTTGGTGTCTTGTGCATATAGACTCTCTTGCATTACATGTTTCTAACTACTACTACTACTGCTGCTGCTGCTGCTGCTGCTGCTGCTGCTACTACTACTACTACTACTACTACTACTACTACTACTACTACTACTACTACTACTACTACTACTACTACTACTACTACTACTACTACTACTACTACTACTACTACTACTATATACTACTACTACTACTATATACTACTACTACTGCTGCTGCTGCTACTACTACTACTACTACTACTACTACTACTACTACTACTACTACTACTACTACTACTACTACTACTATATACTACTACTACTACTATGTACTACTACTACTACTACTACTACTACTACTACTACTACTACTACTACTACTACTACTACTACTACTACTACTACTACTACTACTACTACTAGCGTGCTAAATCTTATCTTATCTTATCTTATCTGAACATTTACAAAGCGCTTCTCGCAGCAGGGCTATACAGAAGCGCTCAGTGGCAGTAATGGCAGTAACCTATTGTGGGGTATTTGAGTGTAGATGAACTTTGTGGACCTGGATTCCGTAGAATGGATCGGTGAGTCATTGGAATCAGACGATGTTTTTGCCGTCGAGTGGAAGAGCGTGTTTATTTCCCAAACCCACGCTTAACGCCTTCATAGCTTTTATTCTTCCATCTGCGCCTCTCTTTATAATTGTTTTCGCTCTAACCATCCTTCACTTTATCCTCGCAAACACTCTGCTTGTCTGTTGATTCTATGCCACCAGTTCTTACATTAATTAATTAATTAATTAATTAATTAATTAAGTAATTAATTAATTTGAGCACTTATATAGCGCCCCTTCAAGGGAGCTACTCAGAGGCGCTTCCGACTCCAGCACAGACAGACAAAGCAGTTTTTAACGCAGTATAGAAAGACAGATTGGATTTTAGGAAGGAGACGCAGCGCCAGAGGTAGGGCATTCCATACCACTGGGCCAACCACCAAACAGGTTCGATTTTGCATAGTAGCAGTACGAGCAAATGGCACCGCGAGTTAATCCTTACGTTGATCCTTCTTGTATGTACATATCTTTGCTTGTATGCATGTATGTATGTATGTATGACAGTGTATGTATATATGCATGTAAGCCTATTTAATTATGTATGTATGATGTGTGCATGCATGTATGCATGCACCTATGTATGCATGCATGTATGTACATTAGCGTGGTGCGAACGTAATGGTAAAAAAATTTTTTCTGAATTATTAATTGTAATAGTGTGAAAAAGTTGTGTCTATAAGAGGTGAACTTGTGGCTAAATTTGTCAGTTGCTAGTGCTATTTCTTGAACTGCCCCAACGACTTTGAAATTTAGCAGTAACAGTTGCATGCAAATTACTAATACGCGATTACTTAGGGCCTACCATAACGATTAATACACATTGCGCAAGTGATTACCAATATATTTGTCACAAATAACTAAACAACCCTTCACTAAATTATACGTTTGGTTATTTAACATTTCTAAACACAAATTTTAAGAAGTTGAAGATCATTGTTATGGACAGTTTGGTAAGTTTTTTCTCGTTTGCTTAGGTTTATTTACTTCTATGAAGGTAGGGCCTACTTGGTTTTCTGATGTATCCATGTCTTCTTCGTCTGCTAAGCTTTGACTCTGTACTGGATCTAGAGCTGTACCGATGCATCGGGAGCATTCGTAATCGGGCCGATTATTAGAGGAATCGGCATAATCGGCATCGGAGAAAAGTATCGGCGCCGATGCAAATTATATTACAGTTGACGTTTTTTGCACAATTTTCGTCACAAATAGAAAACTGAGCACAAGTGTCTATGTCTTGTTTCTTATTATTGATTTATATTTAGCATTGCACTACTTAGCAGACACTGTAGAAACCAAGGACCTATTATACACAGGACTGGAAACTGCTTGATAGCCCTTTTACAACGTCATATGCGTAGTTTTTGGGCGAAACTAAAATAATCGGCTTCATACGCGGTATCGGAATAATCGGCAAAAGGCCTTATCGGTACAGGTCTGGATCTATTTCTCTTTCCGCTGCGGAATTTTGATCATTACTGTCTGCTAATGTATGTTCATTGCTGAAATCCAATGTTTGAGACATCTTAGGTGCTCGGTCAGCTTTCGCTCATACCGCTTCTTTAGTTTAGTTGATGCAATCTTATCTTGACCGCCAATAATCATAACTCTAATCGTCCGCTGATCATGTAGGAACTCATGTTCATCGTTTGGCACCTTTCTGGCGTTGGGACAGTTACAATTGTCAATGGCACATTTGCAAGCTTCGATGTAAAAACTTTTTCTCTACATTTATGTTAAGAGTTTTGCCATTTTTACGATATATACTACTATTTTTTCGACCTAATAGGTCGGCGATCGAAATTCATCGTGGAATGCTCTTATCACCTTCAGAACTCTTGTATGTGAAACTGCCACGATGGAAGCTTTTCTCCATATAAGTCTTAGCTACGATGTGTCTTGCTACGATTTCTGCTGTTTGAGTGACAGTAGATTCTTTGGTTCCTTCCGTGTTGACTCTGTTGATGTTATGGTTAATATAATTGTAGTGCCTCATAACGTCTTCATAAGTTGGCAAGACATTTTTCGGTAACTCGCACGAATATCCAAAATCAGTAGGCCTACATTTTTCAGCGGTTCTTGTTTTGATTTTGGATAACTGATCGAAAAGACTTCTGTTTACAAAAATTTCCGATAAACCGAATTTCTACTAACTTTTATACATGACATTGATAATATAATTATTATACAATTAACATCGTGCCCTGAAATATGACATATGACCTGGTAGGCAGGGGCATAACTTTGGTCTAAAAAGTGGGGGATACCAATTTCTTCCATACACGAAGCAAGGCGAAGACCGATTTCTGGGATGGCTCAATAATGAAATATTGATTGACATTGTTTTAAAAGTGGGGATTCGGTACCCCAGTCCAAAAACTGGGGGTACGGTACCCATCGTACCCCCACCCTCAAAAATTACGCCCATGGTGGTAAGCCCACTACCGGTTCGCTTAATATGGAGGATTGAAGGGATGAAGAACATTGAAGAATGAAGGTTCGCCTTAATATGAATTGGCTCTAATGCACTAGCAACAGGGGTATAGTATCGAACTTCGACGACGCCGCTGGGGCACCTCAGAACTTAAAAATATTTCAACCAAATTTTTCACAGTCATTTACTTTTACCAAATGCAACTTTTAAACGCTATTACGTTTGTAAATTCGCACTTTAGTTTTTTCGCACCACCCTAATGTACATGAGCTCATATAGAGCGCACTTTGTAAGAACCTCTGAAGAGCGCTGTGACCATCATCCATGGCCATCTATGGAATTTAAACAGATGCGTGTTAACAAATGACGAGAATGTTCTTGAATCCATCCCTTCATCTTCCTGACCCATTTTACCTGCATGTTCTCGTCCGACCTGTAGCTATACGTACCTCCATCCATCCGTTCATTCATCCGTTCTTCCATCCATTGCATAAGACGCAAGATAATCCTTCCCACAAATCAATATTCTTTTCGTCTCTCTTTGTACATCTATTCTATCGCTTGATTATATTATGTTCGTCTAAAAATAAACCCACGATTTATTCTCCTTTGACGTAAACAATATTATTATCGAGGAACCCTATTCCTCCCGCCATTCCTACTTCTCCTGTCCCCTCTATAGTTCGCTGGACACCAAATTCAGTTCAATTAGGTATCACTTCCATTGTGCAATTAATGGGAGGCATCATAACAATGGGAAGCTTAACGAACTCCATATTTCAAATAATGTATTTACTGTATACCGTTGATTCGTTTGCGCCACATGCATGCATGTGCGTGTGTACGAGTCTCGTCAACTTTGGCTCCTACTGGCTTGAAGCACAGCAGACATAAATATATGCGACAAATGTTCGTACCTGTCACACTCTTCCTGTGACGCATGAGTGCATTTGAAACTGTCATCGATCCCAGCCTCATCCCTTCCCTCCAATCTCCTGCACCTCATTCTCAGATACTTGAGAAATTGAGCGGGACATATTAGAACTAAAACTGTTGAATTACTCTGCAAAGAAACAACCGTCGACTGATGTAGAGTAACGAATCCAAGAACGGTTTGAATATGTTCGTCAAATATCGGAGATAAATTGTTCGATATAAACACAGAAAATGAGCCTCGTTCAGCATTAAACGGATCAGGAGTTCCTTCCACGAAATGCTGGACGACCGAGTCAAAAACTGCCGAAGTACTTTTATTATCCTGCAAGGCCGTGTAGAGGAAATTTGCAAGGTAAGCTGAGCTGATGACACGCGTTGAAATAGTTGCAGCACCGGATAATAATGCAAATATACCCTCCAATATTCTTTTTATAGATAGATTTAAATCATCAGGTGTCACATCTGACAAATGTTTGTGCCTGTCACACTCTTCGTGTGACGTATGAGTGCATTGGAAACTGTCATCGTTCTCAGCCTCATCCCTTCCCTTCAATCTCCTGCACCTGATTTTCAAATCCATGACAATTTGACCGAGACATATTGGAAATAAAACTGTTGCATTATCCTGTAACGAAGCAACGATGGATCGGTGTAGAGTAACGAATCCCAGAACGGTTGGAAAATGTTTGTCAAATAGCGTAGATAAATTATTCGATAGAAACACAGAAAAGGAGCCTCGTTCAGCAAAAAACGAATGAAGAGTTCCTCCCTTAAAATACTGGACGAATGATTCAAAAAGTGCAGACGTATTTTTGTAATCCTGGAAGACCGTGTAGAGGAAATTAGCAAGGTAAGCTGAGCTGATGACACGTTTAGAAAAATTTGAACCACCTTCAAGAAATGCAAATAGAACCTCCAGTATTCTTTTAATAGATATATTTAAATCTTCAGCTGTTAGAGTATTTGTTATTTTCTTTTTAATATCTTCTTCTTCACTTTCTACTCGACGGCTATAGCATCGAACAAATCTTCCGCGTGTACTAATATTACACTCGACTAGAGTGTTGAGAGGAAACTGTCGGCAGTTGCCACTTAAATGTGAATCACATGAATCTTTACGGAGATCCTTGTTCGTTCCACCTGACTTAAAGTTCCAATCACTGGCATTGTTAATACGCTCCAAGCCGATTCGTCGAATGACAGAAACCTCTTGGAATATTCATCGCCATTATCCATCACAGACAACACAAAGTGACGTAGCGCTACAAGTTTCAGGGAGAATTTTCTAACTGGACAACACGTTTTCATTAACTGAAGATGACTTACAATACCTCTGTAAAGATTTTTCATTTTGAGCCAAAGTAAGGAATTCTTTTCCGTCAGTTGTTTCAACACTTGAATATCTATTTCCCAACACAGCGGATTCAAGCAGTTATAGCGCAACTGCAACAAATACATGTCAAGAAGGAATTTTTCCGGTATAGCAAACTCCAGCGTACGTTTTGGGTATGCTCTCGGCCACTTGGTTGCTATTCTGGTTATGTCCGACAAAGTTAAATCGATCAGCAGATGAATTTCCTTAGAAAAGTCGACTCTTTCTGTTGAAGCAGATATCATATTGTTCTTTGGAATGAAATAGTTTGGACAACACCCATCAATCAACCATCCAATCATTATGCACAGTAATTCCATGACCGTCTTTTCTACATTGGCGTCTTCCCAAAACTCTCTTGGTTTCCGTTCACATTCCCAAAACATCAAAGTCTTGAAGAAGTAGGTACAGATGATCGTTTCATCTTGTTCTCCGTATGCCTTGGCATATCTATCACATACTTGCCTCTTTATCAGTCGAAGTATGTGATAGACATACTTCTGCACATTCGTCCAACTATGAATCAGGTTTACTTCCGCTCGTGAAAACGAAAATCTCCATTGAGTGTCGTCATCGCCACTGCTGTGATGTGGTCTTGCAACAAAATGACATCCGCTCGCAACAATTTTATCTATAATTTCCCTTGGAGGCCATCCGTTTGGTCTTTCTCGGGTTTTCCATTCATTGGCTTCTGACGGCCAACAGGGACAATAGATGGCGGGTACTCCGTCTGATGTCATTTCTGAAAGGCGTCTGGGTATACCTCTAGATTTAAACATGCCGATAGTTTCAAAAATGATAGAGACGTTTTCCGCACGGTTTGAGTTGAGAAGCGTCTTGGTCCATGCTGGTCCACGTCTGTAGCAAGATGTAAAAATACTTGCCTGTCTGCAGTGGAGCCGTTTGGAAACGGGCGAGTACAGTCTCGCGTATCCAGGACATGCGTCTTTCGTATAACTTATCAACGTCATACCTTGGAATTTATGAGCTGCTGACATGTTAACTGGTAGAGCGCAGATGTCTGTCTGAATATACATGACGTCAACATCAGTTGCGTTTGCTATCACGTACTGAAACGGTAATTCAAAAAAGCTCCCGCATGGCAGTTAAGCATAGCTCTTCCTAGTCAATAAGAGATTTCGAAGAAATTCGAGAAATTCGTTCGCGTTGTCCATCTGTGTTACTGCTCTATATGTTCTGTAGTTTTGGTTCCTGTAAAACGAACACCGGCAGTTTGAGTGATAACGAAACAACCACAACTCACTTTGCTAGGCTCGGCCTACTAGTGAACATTAATTAGTCTGTTCTTTTCATCACGTCAGGCGTAGGGTGGTCCAAAAAATGAAGTTCAAGCTAGAAACCAGGACACCCTCTCAATTTGTTACACCTGTCAATAGTATTATTGAGATAAAATTTCAGTTTCTTATTCCAACTGGAAGACGGTGCTCAATGACATATAAATATTACCGTGTAGTAGTTTTAGCTGTAAATCTTGATGCCGTATAACTTGGTCAACATTTGTCATGGAGATGAGCTAGAAATAGTTTCTGTTGTTTTATCATACTTACTTATTTACTTATTGGTATTTGGAACAAAGTGTACAGCTCTTGTTGAAGGCCATGATGTCCATTGATATGTATTAAGTACTATTAATACATATCAATGATGATGTCTACTTCTAGCATTTTGGTAGTCATGTTTTCAGAAGTGAATTTTTACATTGCCATTTGCTAATGAATTTAACTTACATAAATCAGTAGAATACCAGAGAGGCACAGGCATACAACTCATTTCTTTGTCAGCATCCAGGAGTCCAGGTATGTTTAATTATTTATTGTTTATATTATAACTGTTTTGGTAATTTATATGGCATCCGCTGTCATCCACGCACTGATCAAGTTGGTTGTTGTAATGTTGAACCAGTTGTAATTTAATATCTACGAAACTAATAATAATCTTCTTTATTAATTCAAACTGGCAAG
Organism: Allolobophora icterica; assembly: GCA_963556255.1. Taxonomy (NCBI): domain Eukaryota; kingdom Metazoa; phylum Annelida; class Clitellata; order Crassiclitellata; family Lumbricidae; genus Allolobophora; species Allolobophora icterica. The sequence continues at coordinate 95,137,129 of OY744602.1, read as the reverse complement.
TATGCAGTAAGATTATACTGAAACTTGACAGTACAATTATCAAGATCTTAATTAAACACACGTTTTGGCAGCCATCAAGGCGCTCACTGTAGAGAGGGGTTACGGGTATCGAAACGCGACTTTTCAAGATCTAATGCTATTCTGGCCTTGAGTGTTACCACTCATCTATCCCCAAGATCCCTCTGTTTTAGTTAGAGATCAGAGAGGACTACCAAGAACTTATTGAGCTGACAATGGTTGTACTTGGAAGTCAGCGTTCAGTAATTCACTGGAGAGCCCCTGGGCCAATTCACCATGCACGTTGGATGGACAAGTTACTTTATGCCATCAAAATCTACCTTTTTCGCGATCAACGTGATATAAGTTAGGCCTATTCAATCTCACGAAGAAGGAAGAAACTCAGATTAATCGATTTGTGCAGTTTGGTGCCCTATTTACACAAAGGGCCCACTTGCTGCTGAAGCTCCAGGATAAGATCTGTCACTTTGGATTAATCTACGATAATATGAGTCAGTTGACCGCGAGATCAGCGTTGCTGCCAGGAAAGTCCTAGAAAACCACTTGTAGTACCTTTCAGATGAGGCTCTAGGTCTAGCACTGTTCTCAGATCAACTTCCTGCAACAGATGAGGTGAAGATTGTCGACAGAATGACTGCAAAGCCTGGTGAAAGGAAGGTGAGAGGTGATGCTATAAAAAAATGGTACTGAAGGAGGGGGCATGCCTGGGTGATTTTGCAAACCAGCGATCACTGACACTTCTGTAACGCCTGAAGATGAGTGATTCCTTTCTTACACTTCCACCAGAGAAATGGATCGAGAATGAGGATTACAGGGGAGGTAGAGAGATAATTCAGCATTTGAGAGTGGTGAACGACACGGCTGAGAGGGATGTGAAGTTGCTCGAGGAATTGAACCGACTCATCACCAATGATGAAGAAGAAAAACAGTTTCTTCTCAAAGTGGTCGAGGCAAATAGGAAAGCTGTTCCCACTGACACAACAAAGAAGTCTGCTTTCGATGCAGTGCTTGCACAGTCTTGGTGTTTCTATAGTGTCTAAGACTGCAATGGTTGTTGAAGTCATAAAACAAGAAGAATTGACATTCATGGACTGAACGATGAACGATGTTTTTGTCATTTTTGGACATTTCCAATTCTTCAAACCTAGAGAAATTTTACAGGTCAATCTGAATTGCTGTTCTTGTATCACTTGTGTTGTCAGATTACAGTAATATTTGATTTATCTTAAAATAAAATACATTTGTACGCTAAACACACTCATTTCTACAATCAATGTCTATTTATCGGTATTGAACAAAGTAACACAGTCCGTGAACATCATCTTCCAGTTGGAATTGAAAGCTGAAAGTTTGTCTGAATAATACTATTGATAGGTCTAACAAAGTGAGAGGGTGTCCTGGTTTCTAGCTGGAACTTTGTTTTTGACCATGTATCTGTATTTAAAGGCGATATTTAAAGCAATGACAAGTTTGGAAGATACAGGACTTTAAGCCAGCTCGACCAAGTGACATTGGTCGAAAACTTTGGCCTCTGTGTGTAATTGATATAGAGGGCATACACTTGACAAAGTTTTACTTTTCTCATAACGAAGTTTATGAATGTTATCAATTATGCACACGAGACACTCTTTTCAATTTAACTTAAATAAACAATTACTTGCAGCCAGGCCTAAAATAGTGCGTATTTTGACACAAGGTGTGCAGTTGAAATTGTCAGTGTTCAATGACTTGTCTAGAGTGTGCAGCGTGTAGTATGAATTTGAGCGATTAGCTCGTCAACTACACACGGTTTCATTCTAGTACCTGAAATCGTAATTACCATTTCATGTAGGCTTTCATTTTGACAGTTGAAGGAGAGTGTGCAGTTGAGATTTCTAAGAATTTTAGGAACTGAATTATAGACTACGAGGTCAGCTGTTTTAATTACAACTCTGTATACGATATATTTCTAAAATTTAGTATCTTCGGTAATTTTTCGTGGATTTACTACTAGTATAGTAAGCCTACTATGGCACTATCATAAAAATAGTAAACAATACAATGAAAAAATGTTACAAATATTTAGAAATTGAACATTTTATAAGTAGACCGAATTATACCATACATAAATGCAGGGGTTAAAGTGGAGTGGGAACTGTGGGAACGGCGTTCCCACTGCTCTCGAAATTCTTTGCTTGCGTTCCCACTGCTCACGCGTGCGTTCCAATGAAATTGTTCTTTGGCGTTCCCACTGCTCACCCAAACCACTTTAACCACTGCATAAATGCATCTATGATTTATACAGATGATTTTATATTTGCTAACAAATGTAATCAATGTTCCAAATTGGAATACGGGCGTCAAAGGGCGTCATTATTTGTACAATGAAAGAGTGACGGGTATTCGGATGCCCACAAAACTTAATTTAGTACCTGGGCCGCGTTTAAAAAAAAATTCGACATCTCTACTAATAGACCCTATAGCATCTGTCACACCCTTCCGCTATAAACTGGCTGACAATTTAATGCTCTTCTTGATACTAAAAATGCCAGAGGCGCACGAAAAACTGTTTTTGTAGGCCTACCTTGCATCTTGTAGACCTACGGTCATTCGGTCAGCAGAAAGGACATTTGATATGTTAAGATTTCATAATAACAGTTTGTAGTGATAGTGCAACTTTGTAGAATCTTTACTGTTAAGGTTTTGATTGCTAAATGGAATCAATTTCTGCGTCATCTGAACCAAGCAGTAGTACAAATCATGATCGTTTTTTCGGGCAGTTGTGGGTTTGACGAAAATCCGCTTTCGAGACGGGTTCTTGCACTGCATAGGTTTCTACCATTCGCGATAATTTAAAAGCACAAACAGTTCCACACAGGAAGGATACGTGTAATTTTAAATGTAATTACAACAATTTATACTACATGGTCAGTAGCGAGCTACATTTAGGGAGCTTAACAATGTCGGTTGTCAGTGCAAGTAGACCCTACTAAGAATTACGTAGGCCTAGTAGGTCCTAAATAAAATTTGAAACAATTTCACTTTAATCCAGTAGAATAGAATAGAATATTCTTTATTGGAACCAATTGCAAACCGCATTTTAGTGTACAGCAACGTAAACATGTTTATACAGATAATATACTAATAATATGTTAATATTAGCTAATAATATTTGTCTCAGTTATCCCAAGTTTATATTGTTTTACCCATAGCGTAAACTAGGCATAGTAGGAACGATGTTCAGGTCTAAGCTTGGTATTAAACCGTCTTACTCACCTGTAATCCTATGTATGAACGCTTTTAGCGTCAAAGACTTACATTTGTCCCGAAGTGTATAAGAGTGCCGAGTGCACGTTTGTGTATACGGCCGCCTTTTGATTGAGAGGTAGTCTCAGTGTGCCTGTTAACCCATCTCTCACACGATAGGCCCTAATGTGTGGACACCGAAGAAAGCCTTGTTAAACAGTAATTATTTACTCAGTCAGGGCAGTCTATTCATGCCGTTCACTAGGCCTAACAGCTCTGCTATGAAAGCAAGTGTTTGCAGGGTTTAAAGTGGGTGGGAACGCGTGGGAACGGCGTTCCCACTGCTCTCGAAATTCGTTGCTTGCGTTCCCACTGCTCACAAGGCAAGAACCCTGGCAATGCATGCGTTCCATTAAAACTCTGCTTTGGCGTTCCCACTGTTCACCCAAACCACTTTAGCCCCTGAGTGTTTGAAATAGCATATAATTATGAAGAACAAAGTTTTAAAAAGTAAAAGAAAATATAGAGGAACGTCATCATGCAATATTTACACTTTTTACAAGCCATTTTATTCCTTGTTGTAGACCAGCTCAGAATACCCTGCGTCCACATATCCACGATGTTGAGGAGGAAGGATTGATGATTAATTTCTGCTGATTAGCCTAAACAGCAAAAGGTTTGCAGCATATGGAGCAGGTAAATGTTATTTTAAAAAATCCAAAGAAGCAGCGGAGAAAATGCCAAAGGATAAAACGATTCTGAAATGAACAAAGTTGCTGGCTTCCTCAAGGTTTTAATGCTTTTATGAGTCTTGTGAGCGTTATAGGGGAGAAATTCTTCAGTCCATGACTTGCTGAATAGTTTTAAATAGAAAATCATAGGAATTATCATAGCTTGTAGTACAAAGTTAACAAGAACTGGCTATTGAAGCTATGTGATGCACATTTACACCGGTTCTCTCACAGAAAATGTCTGCGAGAGAACTACTTCAAACAGTGGCGGCGCCAGGGGTGGGCTAGAGGGTGCTTAGCCCTTCAAATGTGGTTCAGCCCCCCCCCCAAAGCAAAAGCGAGAAATCTCTGAAACTTTGAATGCCCACTTATAAATAGCAGGCTCCATAGCACAAGAATTTCCCCAATTATTCTCAAAGAAATGATGCGTCAGAAACGTAACTAGCTAGCCCACTGTGTATTGGCCCCTCTGATATAGATGACTAGCCTAGCACTCATCCATCATCCAGTTAGGGTTGTACAGGCCATCGCAGTGTATGAGCTTCAAGGCTTGGCTCCCGCTTGACACATGACCTTGTATAGCAAGTTTTAAGGCCAGAAGACCTGCGCTCGAGGTAGCTGGCCTCTGCACTATATGCCTCCTTCGTCCCGCTCTCCCCACTCTCTCCACATCTCTCTCTCCATCTCTCTGTCTCTGTCTGTCTGTCTGTCTGTCTGTCTGTCTGTCTGTCTGTCTGTCTATCTGTCTGTTTCTCTGAATTTAGTAAACCAATACTAGTCTTGTCGGTGGCCACGCACATAAGACCAATACAAGAAGACCAAGACCATTTTATAAATTCATATATATATATATATATTATTTATAAATTTATATATATTTATATTATTTATAAATTTATATATATATTATTTATAAATATATATATTATTTATAAATTTAGATATAATATTTTATATATGCCTACGTCTGAACAAAATAAGGAAATTGTCAAGCTATACCGAAGTTTTTACTTATTTTAATTTTTACAACTCAATTACAAGAATGGGTAGTTGGAATTTAACAATTATTGAATTACAGGATATGGGATTTCATTAAAGTGTAAAAAAATAGTTTGTAATTGACATTAGACAGACAGAAAGAGAGAGGTCCTTTATTACTACAATTCTACAAACATTTCATACATTTACAAAACTAAATAGTCAGACACACGTTGGATGGCACGACTGCGAAAGGAGCCTTACAAAATTTATAGCTACAACCAGAGGCGTCTACCAAAGGTGGGGTTTGGAGAACGATCTTCATCGAACTTCAAAAGTGGGGGGTTGACATATTTTGGCCGAAAGTAAGGGTTTGCATTTTTTTCATGATATCTCTTTTGTCCCGTGTGATAATACAGCCTACATTAAGCCATTATCGGTTAACGCCTTTTTGTTCCACATGGGATCGAAATCCTCTTATGTTTCCATAACAGTAGCCAACGGTACAACAGAACACATACTGCACAGCAGCTCGTCTCCACTGCCGTGCAGTCCGTGATATCTACATTAGCTCGTCTGCTGTACGAGCCTACGACCAACGGGCCAACGGCTTACGTGATCTACCGGCCAAACAGTTGGGGAGGGGGACCCCGGGGGTGAGGACCGTGAGTTTGCTTCTTTAATGACACGGCGGCCTATACTGAGTTCTCCGCTGCAACCTGCACGTGTGTGTGTTTGTGTAGATGTGTGTGTAGGCAGTGCGTCTGATTTAAGGCGAGCGATCGATCGCTCTCCTTGGTCGCTCGCCTAGCAAAGGTACCGGCGAGCGATTTACCGCTCGCCTAGACGAAGGCTTCTCACCGTCGGTGACAGTTGGTCGTCGCTCGCTGAGTTTGAGTTAGACTCCAAGACAATAGACGAACCTGGAGCCAGACCATTATTTTATTTACCTAATTGAGATTACTTTAATTTAGTTAGCGGTGTATGCGTGACGTGACCTGTCCTAATTACTGCTGATTGATGATTCCAATTTCGTGCAATATGATTGGCCATAACAACAGGGCTGGCACCTCACACCGCGTGACATAATCCGTAACATCACCAATTTCGAATATTATTTTAAACAACAATGACGGCGAAGATGAGGAAGATTATGTGCAGTTGAGCACGTATCTGTCATGTAAATTAGGCGACTCGTTCGATGTCGATGTAGTCGAGATAGAAAACCGTCGAACTGTGAACAAAATTTACTGCCAGTCCTGCCGAAATCACGCCGATAAAATTCGAATGGATTGCCTGAAAGGTCAAGCTAAAAATTAGTGTTCAACGTATGCCGAAGGCTCAACCAACGTTGTGAAATCAGCCTTCACACTTCATCTTACGTCAGTGCGAGGCTATGTTTCTAGTGAATGTTCACTCATTCATTCATTCAGAGAATTTTTATAGCGCCTCTTCAAGATACCTACTCAGATAACGGAACTGAAGTGAGATAGGCCTACTAGGTGAGTAGGCCTATACTGTAGCCTATGCAGCGATACGAAAAATTACGAATACGATACACAAAATACGCAGTAGGCCTACACAAGAGCTCCCGAGGTCGACCGCATATCGCTCGCCTACTCGATCCAGCGCGATCGATTTTCAACCCGCCTACTATTTTCAAATCAGACGCACTGTGTGTAGGTGTGTGTAGGTGAGTGCGCGTGTCATCGCTCTGCTTGCCACACTTGCCTATCTCTGACCTGTCCAGTCAGTATTGTCAGTGTGTGGCACACACTTCAATTGAGTACATCTATAGGAGTACTAATTATAGCCTACGTTGAACTCGCGAATATATGAACGTGTTGCGAGTTGATTTAGATCACAGGTGTAGTAAATCATCTGCAGGATTATATCGTACAATCACTGCAGTCACTAAAACTCGATTATTTTGATGATTTATTCAGGGGCGGCGATAGTGGGGGAGGGGTCCACCCCGTAACAGTGAGGGGACACAGTATACAGTTCTCGCCCGATGTTTAAAGAAACTTTTTTATTGCTACTTTTGTTAAATAACTGCCAAGTGGAAACTTGATAACTGAGACCAGGCAGCTGACACGTCAACAGCAACTAACAAAAATTAATGAGTTTTTTACATATAATTCTGTTTATATTGTTTCGCAATAAGTAACTAACTAATAAAAATCAGTTAAATTTAGATTTGAATTAGTTTGAATGTAATTATAAAATTTTATGAAAATGCATAATCTACATGCCGTTACAAAGTGCTTGCCCCTTGCTTTTTAAACGCATTTTTCGTGCACAAAAAAAGATCAACAAATTCTTTCACGCTCACGCGCGATTAAATATTCAGCGTAGGGCTCTAGCCCCTCCAAACCTGAAATCCTGGCGCCGCCACTGCTTCAAACTACATCACTTGTCAACTACTTGAATCTCATGCTTAGTTATGTTAATGAGACATTTCTTCAGTGTTAATAATTATGAGTCTTTGCTTCTCTGAATCCATTTCTCTGTATCCTAAAAATATCGAATCCATGTTACTTACAGTGACATTAAGACACTGTTCCATCTAGCCTACAACAATGATATCAGAGTGAGATTATTTTAGCAGGGCGTACGCTTGCGGCCTACCTAAGTTTCCTTCATGCGTGACCAAATCACTTCCGTATTACTTTTTGTATGCAAACATTATGCACCAGTTCCCATGTAATCATGTCCACGTGCTAAGGTGTTCCATCATGGTGGCTGACGTGCAAATAGTTCACTTGTTTACTGCGACACAAAGGTTTTTCTCATAACTTATTTGCATGAAACACTTGAAACCATTGGCAATTACACCAGCAAAGCCAGCAGAGCTTAAAAGAGCTCAGATCTAAAATTAGCCTACATGTTGTTTGAACGCAGCGTCGTTTGATTCGATTCTTCTTCGACCTCTCTTGTATTGTTTGCCTTATTGCATGGTGACAATTGTCGGTGGTTAGGGGTCTATCTTAGAACCCCACAGTTAAGTCTTCATTGTACACCCCAGGGGGTCGATTCCAACTTCTTCAGTTGTGCTAGTATGATTTCGCATTATTTGACTCTGAGTCTCTGACAAAGAGAAGAAATTTTCATGGGGTATCATATATGTTAATGGTTTACTGTGAGATTTGTGACCATATGAATTGTACATTAATAAATTTGGTGATTTCATCACTTTAAGGAGTTTAAGCTTTCTATTGCATTTTTGAATTTTCTCAGTGTGCAAAATACGGATAAAATATTCAACTTCACATGAATCAAACTCATCAAAGTCTTTTTTTCTGCAATTCCAAGTATTTTTTCTACAATTCCAAGTCTTTTTTCTACAATCCTCACAATGCCTTATTAACTTGTTTGGTGTGAAAGAAACCTTCATCTCGTTGGCTTACTCGACCGGAACTCGACGCCTTCTAAATTTGACCGTTGCGGTATTTGACTCTTAAGACAGAGGTAATGGCACAATGTCTGATGTGGCTATATAACTGTTCTTGAATTGCTCTTCTCTGCTTTGGGTCTTGTACATATCTATCTTGCACTACAAAAGTTTCTAACTACTGCTGCTATTAATAAATTTGGTGATTTCATCACTTTAAGGAGTTTAAGCTTTCTATTGCATTTTTGAATTTTCTCAGTGTGCAAAATACGGATAAAATATTCAACTTCACATGAATCAAACTCATCAAAGTCTTTTTTTCTGCAATTCCAAGTATTTTTTCTACAATTCCAAGTCTTTTTTCTACAATCCTCACAATGCCTTATTAACTTGTTTGGTGTGAAAGAAACCTTCATCTCGTTGGCTTACTCGACCGGAACTCGACGCCTTCTAAATTTGACCGTTGCGGTATTTGACTCTTAAGACAGAGGTAATGGCACAATGTCTGATGTGGCTATATAACTGTTCTTGAATTGCTCTTCTCTGCTTTGGGTCTTGTACATATCTATCTTGCACTACAAAAGTTTCTAACTACTGCTGCTATTACTACTACTACTACTACTACTACTACTACTACTACTACTACTACTACTACTACTACTACTACTACTACTACCACTACTACTACTACTACTACTACTACTACTACTACTACTACTACTACTACTACCAGGGCTTTTTTCAGCCGGAACGAGCCGGAACGGCGTTCCGGCACCTTTTTCAGCTACTAAAAAATAATTTATTTATTTTAATTATTAAAACAATAATTTAGTTATTTTAATTTAATTTCAGTGTTTTTGAACTGTTTTCAGTGTTTATTGAGACCCCTCCCAACCCCCAATTCCGTTTTTCTCGTGATTTTAGCCAGCCCATAATTGTTTGCGTTCCGGAACCTATTGTTCCGTTCCGGAACTTTTTTTCTAGAAAAAAAGCACTGACTACTACTACTACTACTACTACTACTACTACTACTACTACTACTACTACTACTACTACTACTACTACTACTACTACTACTATTACTACTACTACTACTCTACTACAGCAACTACTACTACCATTACTATTGCCATTTTCAAGAAAGAAGGATCCTGAACTGAACAATTATGAAAGGGCAAAATCGGAAAAAGCAGAGGGGATTTGAGGAGGGGTGTCGGTGAGACCCTCAACAAGAAAACTTTTCGACGTCGCATTAAATTATTCTTTAATTAATATAAAAAAATTATTGTTTAATTAAAATGACTAAATTATTTTTTTATAGCTGAAATAGGTGCCGGAACGCCGTTCCGGAGCGTTCCCGCAGAAAAAGCTGACTACTACTACTACTACTACTACTACTACTACTACTACTACTACTACTGCTGCTGCTGCTGCTGCTGCTGCTGCTGCTGCTGCTGCTGCTGCTGCTGCTGCTGCAGCTGCTGCTAGCGTGCTAAATGGCAGTAACTATTGTACGGTATTTGTGTGTAGATGAACTTTATGGACCTGGATTCCGTAGAATGGATCGGTGAGTCATTAGAAATCAGACGATGTTTTTGCCGTCGAGTGGAAGAACGTGTTTATTTCCCAAACCCATACATAACGTCTTCATAGCTTTTGTTCTTCCAAGTCCGCCTGAGTGTGTGATTGTTTTCGCTCATACCATCCTTCACTTCATCCTCGCAAACACTCTGCTGGTCTGTTGCTTCTATGCCATCAGTTCTTGCATTGGTCCTTCTTGTATAGGCTACATGTATGTATGTTTGTTTGTATGCATGTATGTAATTATGATGTATGTCAGTGTATGTATATATGCATGTGACCCTATGTATGTATGATGTATGTAGGGCCTATGCATGTATGTATGCACGTATGTATCTATGTATGTATGTATTTATTCCAGATATTTCTATAGCGCCTCTCGAAGTCTACTACTACTCAGAGGCGCTCCCGACTACAGCATTTGATACTGTGCCGGAATTTTCACGCCGAAGCGCCACGAGCAATTGCGAGTGAAGGACTTGCCCAAGGTCCGTACGCAGCGGCTAGAGTGGGATTCGAACCTGCAACCCTCCGGTCACTTGGCACAGAACTTACCACTGAGCCACCACGCCCCACAACTGATACATAATATCATTTCATTGTGCAGTTAATGGCTGGCGTAATAACAATGGAAAGCTTAACGCATGAATTACTGGGCCAGGTTCGATTTCGCAATGAGAGCCGCGTACTTTGGGTCTTCATTGTGCCAAATGCTGGCTATAATTGGCAACAGAGCTGCACGATGTGGTTGAGCGCAGGGCCCAAAAACGTGGTTGTCCGGGTTGGTTTTTCTTCGATGGGTGACTCGACCACTTAGGAAGTTCCATTTTCTTCTTGCTGATCGCATCCTGCTGCGAGGTGGACGTTATTGTTGTTCTGTTTATTATTAAAATTATTATTATTATTATTATTATTATTATTATTATTATTATTATTATTATTATTAGTAGTAGTAGTAGTAGTAGTAGTAGTAGTAGTAGTAGTAATAGTAGTAGTAGTAGTAGTAGTAGTAGTAGTAGTAGTAGTAGTAGTAGTAGTAGTAGTAGTAGTAGTAGTAGTAGTAGTAGTAGTAGTAGTAGTAGTAGTAGTAGTAGTAGTAGTAGTAGTAGTAGTATGCCCCAAGGGAAAAATGACCCCTCAGGGACATCAAGATTAGTAAACCTGTTAAGGGCCTGGAACGGCTAGAACTACTCCTCCTCCTCCTCCTCATTATTTTTTATTATTATTATTATTATCATCATCATCATCGTCGTCGTCGTCATCACCGTTACTATTACCACTACTATTACTACGATTATTTTATTCATTTGAATATTACACAGTCGTTATTTTACAACTGTATGCATGGTCGACTGCGGACTATGTAGGTTGTGTGTGATGAGTAATAATTATTGTTATTGTAAGTGCTCATGTATACATATATAAAGACTCTTCAAGTAAACTCATCGGATTTGCTCCCCATGTGCAGTGCACCTGACTAAACAAGACCATAACTAATTGAATGATCTTCAAACGCATGTGAATAGAGGTAGGTCTAAGCCCTATAGAAAGGAAGATAATACTTTCATGGATCAAAATAGATCCATAGATCAAAACACGACTCGTTTACAGTATTCATGGGCGCCCGCATAAATTTTACCATGGGGGAACCATTTTTAATGAAGCAGATATCCTGTTGGCTTGTTCATATTCCCATATATACGACCCACGAGAGCCCATATGGGGAATATGGGCGAATGTTTTGGGGCATAGGCCTACTTGTAAAGAGCGTACGGATTTGAAGCTATATTAATTTTGTGTAGGCCCTAATAGTTGAAAATCGAAGTGCAATATAATAACAGTAGAGAATAACTGACAAAATATTTACTGTATTAGCACATGCATATATTCTTAGAATACAACTAATATTAAAACCTCACCGAATGAATGGTGGGACAGTGGTGGGTCAAAATTCAGTGGTGGGTCAAATCCGACCAGCGGTGGGACATATTTTCCACCACTCAAACAGTTAAAGTAGGCCTATGCACTGATGAAGGCCCTACACCCTTTTTCTTTCTCTATACCGGTTGTCTAACTCTATTTCTAGACTCTGTGAAAACAAAACTTACTCGAGTGTTTCTGTAACTAAATTAAATGGTGAATATAAGACGTACGTTATTCAAAATTCTAACTCACCACTACAAACTTAGCCGAAATTCACTGGCAATATCAAAAAGATAGCATATCCGCATGGTGTGTAGAAATTATGTTAAGAAATAATTATGTCTCTAAATGCCCCTTTGTGAGATAATTGATGCTTATCAGCAATATCACTGTTAAGTTATACTTTTAAAGTAGGCTAAATGTACCGTGGATACGGTATGGCGAATAGCCAGCCTATCGCCTGTATTAAGATCACCTGTCGTTCCAAACCACGATACGGTTCTGGATGCATGCTGTAATCAGCCCAGCATATATAGTCGTTTGCATGTATTCATGGATATGTAAATAATTAGAACTCTGCGCCCCGTAGAAGATTGCTGCAGTCGTAGGTTAGTTAATGTTGTTTAACGACACTGTGTCGTAACAAAGATGATTAGAGTCGACCTCCTTCTATCTCGCAAAAATCTCGAAACAAATTTCTGCCTTGGCGGGAATTTTAATCCTCGACCTCTCGGTTAACAGTCCAGCACGCTATCACTACTCAAAATCTAAGCGCAGGGCACCACCTTATTCACGAGCGTTTCCAGTGAAGTCCAATTCAGTTGTCAGAGGATCAGGCATCAGATCTGAAGACGCCTATGGTGGAAAGCTATTTGGAGCAGCGAGAAAGACAATAGTGGGAATGAGGATGGGATACAATGGGATATACTACGATCATAAACTGCAGCCTCTGCAACAGTCTGGAAGCACAGATTCCCATTCCTGCAAACAAAGACCGTCGCAGAGACTCGTGGACCGATGACGATTTAGTCCATCGAGTGAAAAGACTCGATAGACCTACTACGTCGGTGATGAAGGATATATCGTGGCAAAGGATCTTTCGTCGTTGAATCTCCGACTCCTTCCTAGTAGAATGCCAACGCAGTTCACTGTGTCGTGAACAAGTCTGTTCCCCCTGAAGACTACGCCAGTAGAAAGAGACTCCGAATTCATCGTGAGATCATGTTCCAATGAAGATTAAAGAGCACCCTGAGCGTATTCGGTGCGTATTGGTGTTTAGTTCAATGCGGTCTTTGGGTTATGGCTCATTTCGGAAGCAAACTGATATTTCAATTCCTCCACACACAGTACAGTGTTCACAGTACAATGTTCACGATCTGACAACGGAGATAGGCTACATGCGATTGTCTGTAGTCTAGCACGGTTCATACACGGGGACCTTCGAAGGCGTGGCATTCATTCAACGGACGGCGGTGGTTGTAACGAATCTCACCCGATCAGTTCATTTATAAATGAGACCATATGGTTGCTACAGCAAAAGTGTACACTTACATTTCTATATTTACATGTCTCAGACGATTCCTAGCTGTGCGCCTCAACCTTAGTGTCGGCTAAACAAGAATTAGTAATGTTCCGAACCGTGACGTCCACTTCAGTGTCACTGGCACCATCTGGTGTCTACCTGAGACAATCGGTTTGTTGTGATTGGCGAACCATTGCAAGTTCTTCGTCAGTGAAGAGTTGCTCTAGATCAGCCATCGCCTCCTTCCAATTGTTTCTTCTTACGTTCTTCCTCACATGTTCCTCGATTTCATTCCACGCGTGGGTGTCTTCTCGGTTCAGAGCTTTTTCCACGTGAGAGACATCGAAAGAGACACTTCTTCGCCTGGTTTCCCTCTCAACGAATCCTCCTCTGCCAGATCCCGATGCGTTATTCTCGTTCCGGTGGATACCTGGTAAGACGGGACTTTCGACCGTGGTTGAAACTTTATCCACTTCAACGTCTTTTCCTGTTGTCTTCGCTGAGGCAACTGTGGGCAACTTGACAAAGAGACAGTCGTGATGGGACGTTGTTTCTATGGACGCTTCATTGAGACGCTTTGGGATAAGCCTACTGT
>OY744602.1:94887179-95122962 GCA_963556255.1 Allolobophora icterica | reverse complement strand
AGAGGCGCTCTCAGCGTGTGAGCCTCGCGGAAAAAAGATAAGACTTTAAACGATGAACAACAGAGAGACACAACCTAGTAAGTATGGTCCCACGCAGTACCAATATAGCTCCAGCGGCTTACTTTACTTTGCATTCCTTTGCTTACACCATTTTAGTAATCAAAATTCCGTTTTTCATCACAAACAATGAGAAGTCAATGTAAGAAAAACAAAGCACAACCAAACTGAAGCGTCGTATGTAGGACAATCCATATAGGCCTAATCCACCTAACGTATGGACTTCATATAAATAATGTATCGGCCTATATATGTAGTAGGCCTACGTATGAAACCATAATGGTAGTCCTATCTCTGGCTTGAAGCAGACATCGTGATTAAGCTGGAGCCATTCGATAACCTTTTAAGTAACGTTTTAAACGTCTTAGAGCTCACGCTTAAGATTACGAATTCTGACGCAGTCTGGCTTTCTATATCTTGTTAACTTTAACAGATACTGTTTTAAGGGTGATTCCATTAGCAGTCTGGAAGATAAAACAGCTATTGCTTACAACAAGAGATTTTCCATGGCTACGAGAACTGTGGTTTAAGTATTACAAGGACGTTGTTTCTATACCCCTAAGCCGTAATTTTTCTGGTTAACGGCTGGCTGAGTAAATTTACGGCTGGTTTTTCGGCTAGCCGTAAAAGAGCGTAAACTACCTTTTCGGCTAGCCGTAAATTTTTACGGCTAGACGAAAAAGTAGTTTACGCTATTTAAGCGCGTAAACTACCTTTTTCGACTATAAGTGCATCAATCATTAACACAGTAATACAATATACAGTAGGTACTACTTTTAAATTGAGACATCCATGATTGTGACTGACGTCAGCAATTACCGCTCATTGAACACTAATATAAGTACAAACTAGCAAGCCAGCGTGGAAACTTTATAATCACAACTGTGCGCATGTTCTAGCCGAACTTTTTTCCGGCGGCTAGCCGTGAAATAACTCTCGGCGGTTTTTCGGCTAAGCCGCAAAATGTCCGGCGGTTTTTCGGCTTGCAGAAATTTTTTCGGCTCGGCGGCTAACGGCGGCGGCTTAGGGGTATGGTTGTTTCTGACTTTTTGATCTCCTACGATTGAAATTTTATCTTGATATTCTAGACAAAAAATAAATATACTATCCACGATGGTTGTGAACCCAAGAGTTGAGCTACTGGATGATATTCGTTGATCTACACATTGAAGAAGAAGATTGATTTGCTTCGGGTAATAAAATATATAAAGTAGGCCTAGACAATCAGTTTAATGGAAAGATCGATCCACTCTGGTCGACAAAAGAAGGTTTAGAGAAGAATCGGGTCTATTCGGGGCCACCCAAGGCAACAGAAACAAGATGAATTAGTTTGACATCATATCACAACAATAGTAGAGTAGTTGCGGAAGAATAACAAAGGGTGCGACAGCAATGAAAGTAATATTAAAAGGTTAAAATACAAAGGCAGCACATTTGTTTACATGTCTCTATGGAAACTCGTCAAAATATCGAGGTCTAATGACTTTGAGGTGGAACTGCCCTATCGTCATTGAAACAGTACAATTTGGCTTTTGTACTGGTTTATACCTATCATAATACAAGAAGAAGGAGATTAAGCGTATGCCATACATCAAAACTGACTTCACAATGGCTCCTGAACTCAGACTCAGACCAGTATTGTCTGAACATACGAGAATTATTGAATCCATGTTATTCAGCATATGACGAGCTAGTGCATCAAACTGAATAACAACAGCTATCTTCCCAAGGTTAATGCAAACTCATTTACGTACTGTCGCATTTGGCTCTAAAGTAAACATTCTCAACTCGCCTTAAAACGCACTTGTGTAAATAATAGTCAGATAGTCTCACGTGCAGCGCTTTTGTTAGATACTCAAAATGCGCTACAACAATTGTTCTGATTTCAATTCAATTCAATTCAATGTCGTTTATTGCAATCCTGACAGTTGTAATATACATCTATGCATGTACCCTGCAAACATTTCACAAAGAGTCTAGGAATGCAAAAGGAAGACCCAAAGGGACCAATTAGGTCCCGCTGACGGGCTGCCTATACATGTAACGTACCAAGACAGATTAAAATAAGAAGCAGGATGAGAAGCAGAGGAAAGAAAAAGAAAGAAAGAAAAGAAAAGGAAAGGAAAAGAAAGAAAAGAAAGAAGCTCGAGGAGAGCATAACTAAGAAGAAAATAACCATCTAGGTAATCTTAACTACTCTTAACTAAATTAAGCCCTCGCCAGAGGGCATTCAGCCGACCTCCCGACACCTCCACGCCGCGCACACACCCACCGAGCAGAGTATACTAAAACAGTTCTGAGTGGAGACACAATTGAGAGTTCCTCAGTTTACATGCAGGTGTCCTCGAGCCAAGTAGAGATTCCTTAAGATATTTTTGAAAGTATAATAAGTGGTATATATATATATATATATATAATTATGTAGGGCCTATATACATAGCTGGGGAAATACCGCAATTCCTTACTTTGACAGGTAAAGCTTCTTCGATTCGCCGTAGCCGTCTAGGTCTGTATGCATACACCGACACCTGATCGCCGCTCTGGCTGACCCAAGAGATGTTTGCACCTCTACGCTTCCGTAGTTTGCGCAGCTGTCGTCTTGTAAGGGGCGACTGATGGGTTTCTGAGGACATCCTCCGATCTGAGATACAGTTCTCTACAATGGTCAACGACGACACGTTCAACCAATAGAAACACATACAAAGGAACAATTACACTGACACTGGCCCAGTTAGCTACATCGGTAAGAGAGTTGGCTGCGCGTCTCATGCCACTCTGTGTTAGAGAGCATGCGGACCGCGGTTCGCTTCCCGAAGGTGGCTTATTTCAGAGATTTAAATCTCGGGCTAGCACGGTCCCAACACAGGGACCTTAAATGGCGTGGTACCCATTCAACCGGGCAGGCGGTGGTGAAGGATCTCACTCGATCAATTCATTGAAAAATGAGCAGGGTCGAGGCCATATACGGTCGCTATAGAAAATCCCGTACATTTACATTTACTGACTATCATAAGTACATATACACATAATGTACAGAAACATATGGAAACCACACTCACTGTCACGATCACACCACATAGGCCTACAGGTCTACAAAGACATACACAGAGACATACTCACGAGTACTTCGGTCATTATCGCAAGCGCTAACACAAATACAAATGTTAAGAATATCTAGACACACACACAGACAGACAGACGACTAGACGGACAGACAGACAAAGTGAAAGATCGACAGGCTGACAGATAGACATAACATACAGACAGATAGACATGCAGATAGAGAGCCGGATATATGGATAGCGAGATAGATAGCGAGATTTAGAGAGATAGGCAGGCAGACAGATATATGCGATTATGCGTATGCACAGACAACCAGCCAGCCACACAGATAGAGAGATTGGCAAGTAGACAGACAGACAGATAGATAGATTGACAAGTAGAGAGACAGGCATACAGACAGACAGACAGGCCTATGCGCATGCACAGACACCCACTCAGACAGACAGACAGACAGACAGACAGACAGACAGACCGCAAATGAGACATAAATGCCTGTTCTTCTGTGTCGGTTACCTCTGTGTCGTTGGAATCCTTCGTCTCGAAGAATCTTCTCCTTCTCCTCGATCGCCATTCTCGCAAGTCGTTGGTTGACTTTGTGTTGGAGAATAGCTCCTCGCAGAAGTCCCTTCTCAGTTGGCGATATATCAAAACCCTCGATCGACTCCACGTTCAACCGTTCGACGTCTCCAATCGACCGGAAGTGGTTGCTGCGGAGGACCCGAGTGGTGTTCGTCGACAATCCAAACGACTCACACCATCCGACCAAAGAGTCCTTCCATCCAACATCCACAGATTTTCCCATTCCGCTTTGCATCCTTCTTAAAGCAATATGCTCTCCACTGGACTCTTATCCAGATAGAAGTCCCAGTCCATCATGGTTCACATGAAATACAAGGAGTGGGACCACGGTGAAGTTTCGCGCGTGGACGAGGCTTCAATGAGTTTCTCTCTGTTAAGTTAAAACTTACTCTTTAGACGAAATTTTGCATAATCAGCTGCAACTATCTAAATTTACGTAGAGCTTCTTCTATTATAAATGGATGAACTGACTGTTCTTAACACCTAGCAACCTAGCAAATAAACAGGATTAGCCTGACCTTATATTTAGTAAGTTTGTGTCCACGCAAATCAACCGAAATTGCATCAGACTGCAAAAGGTCAAAACAGCCGGATATACACTTCTAAAGCATTACTTGACAATTCTAATCTTGGATGAATGGATTATATCCACCGTCATTACGCATGTAAAACTATACTCAGCGTCTGACAAAACACCTTTTCCGTTGATGTCACCAACGCCAATGCACACCAGCCTCGCTCACAGAACAACAGGCCGAGTCCGTCCCTATTCTTCTTATCGATCCACAAATGCTGACAATTATCAGCCTTTTGCGATTGCACCGGAGCTGAGCTGCACCTTAGCGGAAGTGCTCAGAGAAGCACCAATATATCGACTGCCGGCCGAGTCCGCCCGTTGAACAACAGAAGATGAGTCAATGCGTTGAAATTACAAGAAGCTTTTGTTAAGATATTATGTCATTTTATGGCCTATGCAGACCGCTGAATGCAGATGGTAGATGAGTACAATGCAGTTTAAGTCTGGAGGAGGTTGCCAACTTTTGATATTGCCAATCTGGGATGCCCTCATAGTCACTCGATATGCCATTACCAATTTACCCTGTGCACATCACTATATGTGTGTTGGGTCAGCCTAATGGAGGATCTACAGTCAACTGAAAATAGTCGTTAAAAATTACGATCAAATCATCAAAAGACAAGTGGCCTATATAGAACAATAGAATCAACTTCAAGAGCAAAACGTTTATTAAATTTCAGTAACCTATCAGGCTTACAGACCCAGCACGAGCGAAGTTCATATATTCATGCATGCAAAAACAAGAACCACATTTGGTGAAGTGGAAATTTACTCCAAGCTCCGGGACAATTTGGGATCAATCCGGGACACGGGACGCACAAGGCCGATTCCGGGACTGTCCAGGCGAATCCGGGACGGCTGGCAGCCCTAAGGACGAACCATGGACCACCACACCCATACCTCCGAGTCTATTCAAATTCAATGTATAGTAAACATTTACTGCAGGTTTCCGTGTTACAAGTTACAACGCCTTCCTAGAGGTTCTTAAAACGCGCTACATAAGTGTTCAGATACATACATACATACATGCATGCATACATACATACATACATACATACATACATACATACATACATACATACATACATACAAGCATAAATTCATGCATACATACATACATACATACATGCATACATAATTACATACATACATACATTCAATTCAATTCAATTCAATCAATCTTTATTGATATTCACGACAATTACAGTATGTTATGAGCATCCGATAGACGTGAAGTGCCTAGTACAATTACACATTGGTATGAAACAATTTAACAGTGAAAGCACTTAGTAGCCTTTAGTAAAAATAGACAATTTCATATCACGTATTGCCATATAAATTTAACATACAGTATACTTAGCAGGTTATTAGTCGCGAATAGCAAAGGGTAACCCTAAAGGGATGGAAGTCCCGCTATCCAGGGAAGCCCTGCTATTTCTATTGCAAATTAAATGATGGCAGCTGAAAAGATCCAATATCGGATACATGATTTGGTAAACATAAGTTATATGTAAACTGCATGGGTACTTTTTAGGTCTTAACTAAGTCTAACTAATAACGCTTAACTAATAAGGCTTACAGTATATAAAACAAGTATATAACCCAAAAAGAAGCCCAACAAAATTGGCTTCCACGGGTCCAGACTAAGACTATACATACTCATTTGTTGGCAACAGCAGTTAAAGGAACAAAAGAAAATAAGAACACAACTCTTACATTTGACTCCGCCGTTGTCCACAAACAGGATATGTACTAGCACAGGGATGCAGAAGTCTCAGGATAATTATTCATTAATTAAAAACAATCTTAGGTTCTTTTTGAAGGTGAACTTGTTTTTCGCATTTCTGATTTCCAGTGGTATAGAATTCCAAATTCGCGGACCGGCTGACTTGATGCTAAATTTTCTCAGATTAGTTCGAGCTTTGGTTGGTCGATAGAGTGCAGCACCTCTAGTATAGTGATCGTGTATCTCTGAATTTAAGATGAAATACCCATCAAAGGAGGCTGGTAGCAGTTTCTGATTATAGGCATATAGCAGCTGGGCAATTTGTAGTGTCTTAATTTGATTGAGGTTTAGAAGGTTAAAGTCTTTGAATATTGGTTTAGAATGAACTGATCGACCCGCCCCCACTATCATTCGAACTGCTCTTTTCTGCAATATTACCAGTCGTTGTAGAGGAGAATCGTAATTTGAGGCCCATATTAAGTTGGAATATGAGAGATAAGGAAGGATTAGGGAGTTATATAGGCACAATCTGATATTTATAGGAAGCATTTTAGAAACTCTAGAAATTATTCCTATATTTTTGGCGATTTTTAAGGATATATAGTTAATATGATCCTTCCAACTTAGATGATTGTCAATGAAGACACCCAGAAACTTTATAGAGTCCACTTTGGTAATAGGTTCATTATTAATGGATAGTTCACCAATTATGGGCTTAATTTTCCTGTAAGATTTAAAAACTATGTAATTTGTCTTTTTTATGTTGAGTGTTAATTTGTTAGCGACAAACCAATCATTAACTTTGCAAAGCTCCGCATTGACAGAATTAATAAGGGTAGCCCAAGATGTACCAGATTGAAAAATGCTGGTATCATCTGCAAAGAGAACAAAATAGAGAGAAGTGGAAATCTGTGCGAGATCATTTATATATAATAAGAATAAAAGAGGTCCCAGGTTGGATCCCTGGGGCACCCCCGAGGAAATTATTCCCGGTTGTGAGTAAGCTCCATTGCAACTTACTATTTGGGTTCGTGATTCTAAGTAGCTTTTGAACCATTTAATCAAAATCCCCCTAATTCCCAAATTAATCATTTTTTTTATTAGTATGTTATGGTCTACAGAATCGAATGCCTTAGCTACATCGATAAATATCCCTACTGCATATTCGTTATTATCAAGGGCTTTAGAAATTTTATCCTCCATGTCGATCAGCGCCATGAAGGTAGAGTGTCCAGACCGGAACCCATGCTGAGAGGGATGGAGAGTTTTAGTTTTATTAATGAAGGAGCTAAGCCTATCGTGCATTACCTTTTCCAAAAATTTAGCAAAAAAAGGTAATATGGATATTGGTCGGTAGTTCTCACAATTTTGCTTATCACCTTTTTTAAATACTGGTATGACCTTGGCCGCTTTTAACTGATCCGGTACAATTCCATTTAGCAAAGAGGAGTTGATGAAGAGCATTAGTGGATATACAATTAAGTGCAGGTTAGGTAATGCTATATATGGGTCAATGTCATCCAATCCTTTTGAGTGGGTTTTTTTCATACCAAGTCCAATATTCAGTATTTCCTCTTGTGAGGTAGGGAGAAGTCCCATAGATGATTGGGTGGAAGCAGGCAAGTAATCCTCAAACGTGGTCAATGCAGGAGGTAATTTGCTAGCCAGATCTCTCGGTATATTAATAAAGTATTCATTAAATGAATTTGCTATTATCTCAGAGTTATCGACAGTAACGTTGTGAATTACCAAAGAGTCAATTCTCATGCGCTTATTATCCAGCTGAAGGGCAGAGCGAATTAATTTCCAAGTAGATTTAAGATCATTATGGTGTTTTAAAAATTCTTCTGCATAATAATTTCGCTCAGCGGCTATTCTTAAAGCTTTGAATTTATTTCGATAGATAGTGAACTTGCTTTTATTGTCTATAGTGGGGTTTTTAAGGTATTTTATATATAGTCGGTTTTTTTTCCTGGTAGATTTTAGTAGACCCACAGTCATCCAGGGATTCCTTAACTTATTATTTTTGCTTGTGCGATTTTCCTGAAGTGGAAAAGCATTATCATAAAGCCGTTTATATTTTTGGAAGAAGCAGTCATAAGCTTCATTAGTCCTACCTTGTAGGGAGTGTTCTGCTACTAGATCCCAGCTTTCCTCTTTCAGTGCCTCTGAAAATTTATTTAGCCCATTAGATGTAATAGATCTACGGTCATTGCATGTAGTTTTAATAGTAGGGTTGGACTCAAAGGAAAATTCGGCAATGATGGGCAAGTGATCTGAGATATCAGAAATAATAATAGAGGCCATGGTACGCTTAGACCAGGCAGTAGTCAGTATATTATCAATCAGTGTTTTAGTAGTGGGAGTAATTCTTGTAGGCTTGGTGATGACTGGGAGGTAATGGTGAGCAATTAAAGTATTATAATAAAGACTAGTTTCTTTATGATCATTTACTTTTAGCAGATCAATGTTATAGTCGCCAAGAAGTATTATATCTTTAGATTTTGATTTCAGGGTAGATAATAATTGGTCAAATTCAGCAATGAATACATCAAGGCCAAGTCCAGGTGGACGGTAAATGACACCTATTACGGGAGTCGTATTCTTAAGGTTAAGTCTGATGAACAGACTTTCGAAGTTCTCTTCCTGACCTCTGTTATCCCTCAGCTCCAGTATATGATAATTCAGGGAATCTTTAACAAAAAATCCAACTCCCCCACCCCTGCCTCTATTCCTAGCCCTACCTATAAAGTTAAATTCAGGTATATGAACAGTGTCTAATAGATTTTGGTCTAACCAGGTTTCCGTTACTGCGACTAAATCAGCCTTCGTTTTAGTCACTAATTCACAAATCTGATTGAGTTTGTGTGCAGCACTCCTGCAGTTTATGTGCAGCGTCGTTAATGAGGCATTTTTCTTTTCAGTAGTCAATCCTTTATTTTCTAATACCTCAAGAGCAACGTAGTCACTAGTCCATGGTATGTTTCTATAAAAATTTTGGTCCGGGTCTAAATAATCATTAGCATCGGCATCATTAGCTTCTGTTGAAGGTGGGAAGACTTCAAGTTCTAAATCCTGTGCTAACCATAAGCCTTCGTCTCCGCTTGAGTCAGAAGACTCGGAGTATTCAACTTCATTATTATCATCAATGAATCCTATAAGTTTATTACCCCCAGCGGAGTCAGCCCGAGTTGCATTAAGATCCTTGTTAAGATTGACAGATCTCGTTGAGTAGGCAAGATCACTTATCAATAGGCCTATATTGGACCCGTCTCGGCTGGAGTCGCGTGGAGAATTAGACGCTGACAGGTTAGTATATACACAGCACTCTTAAACGAAACAAAACTAGATCCATGCATAACCGCATAATGTATAGGATGAGCAATCCTCAGTTACTTTATTTACATACTATGAAACAAAACTAATCGAGGCAACTTATAATAACACAAAGAACAAAAAGAGTCATGTAATTAGCTACAGGCAACAAACGCAAACATAGACAAACACTTATTCTAATGTGAGGCAGATCATAAGGTGCTAGTTAGTAAGTAAGGTACGATATTCTGGTAAACTTAATACAGTATGTCAGACGGGAGCAGAGCAATGGCCAACCTTATAAGAAACAGGAGATAGAATTATACATTCCTTCGAGTCGACTTTCGTACAATTGCAGTTAGCAAACAATCATGATTCTTTAATATTGGTAACTAGTACAGTTGATAATGTAGTAGTTCAGTGTAGGTCTATTGTCCTATTTTGCAGTTTTAACAGAATGTTTAATACCATTCATTTTGTGAGATCAGAAACAGAGATTATACTCACAATGTTATTAAACAGATGTGCTATTGGATCAATAACCCCAAAAAATCCATTGAAAATAAATTGAAAATAAATGGTACAAATTGTATCACAAACAGTGAAACTCACAACAGGTTTTTGCACCAGAGTACGACATCGAGTTTAAGGCAAGAATATTCCTCCAATTCGGAGATCGTCCGCAAGGCACGACAAGGTGCGTGAGGGTAACGTTCGCAAGGCATAACAAAGTGCGTGATGGTAGTCAGCCATAGCGATTTCGTGCTCGCGTCCTGGGCCCTGGAGTCAGGGTAGAGACGAAAGCCACATCTAGGGCGGTGCGGTGGCAGCGACTGAGGCAGAACCCATGAAGCATGAGGTTGAAGTGAGTTTCATAAGATCCTGTAGCGAGGTTATCTTCGATGGTTTATGTCCCTGGTCAGTAGTTGTCTGGAGAAAGACCCATCCACCCGCCGTCCACGTTGAAGAGGCTTTACCTTCCTTGACCAATGCTCTTGTTTTGGCAAAGAGAAGGGCATTGGCTTGGGTGAGATGCTCATTAATATAAATCCTCGTTTTGCGCAGTTGCGTACGTGATTTGATAACAAGGTTCCGGATTTTCTGTGAGGTGAACGTGGCTACTATTGGTCGATGCTTTTCGTTAGGTTTTTTGGGAAGGCGGTAGGCGGTCGAGATCTCATTCTCAGTCATGCTCAGCCCCAGAGTTTCAGTACATAATCTGAGGGTAGAGTGGATCGCCTCCTTTTCCGCCTCTTGTCTTGACATGGTTGACACACCTAGTTCCTCCACGCCGTGAAACAGCAGGTTGTTCGATCTGGCTTCAACCTCCAGCTGAGACAAACGGCCTCGTAGTTGGCTGTTTTGCTCTTCAAGGTAAGTTTGTTTACATTGCACGACTTCTAGCTTTTCTTTCATTAGATTGTTGATTTTTTCATCAATGATCGGATCGATCTTGAGCATGATCCTAGCAATGATTATGTCGATTCTCTTTTCGATCATGATCTCTAAGGCTGGTGCCAGCGTGGTTTCCAGTCTTTCAACTAAGAACATAGTAACCTTGTCATCTTTGAGTAGCTCAACTAACTCATCTACTTTAGCGATCTTTTTTGCCATGATGTATTCGTAGAGGTTAGTTGTAGAGGTAGAAACTAAACAGAGACTTTAATACCGAAAACGAGTACCAAATATCGCTGTTTAATGATTAAGATGCCTAGGTCGTTACTACTTTCGTACACACCGTTTGTCTCACCGAGTATAAATGATATGGAGATACGTCACTTCGTACAGGCAGATCACTGTACAGTTGAATTCCAATACCTGCAGACGATATCAGTCCTCTAGTACCGAGTAGGTGACTTTGTCAGTAGCGCCTCGAGTGCCCATCCCTATTTTCCATAAGAATTTAAGTTTAACATAAAGTTGATAATCCTGAAAAAGTTCGTTGTTTTCGCGAAAAAAAGCCTCAGATTCCTGATGGCTGAGTTGAATATCCAACTGTTGACATCGACATATTTCACGAATTCAGTCTGCGGATTTTAAATTTTACAATAACATTCGGAGTGCGCGTGTATTGCAACCGATCTAGCCCAGCACCATCCTATATATATCAGATATATGTGTCAGATACATACATACATACATACATACATACATACATACATACATACATACATACATACATACATACATACATACATACATACATACATACAAGCATACATACATACATACATACAAGCATATAGCCATGCAAACATACATACATACATACATATATACATACATATGCGGTTTCAATATCGTCGCCTCGAGGTCCACTTACAGTCATAGCGATCTATCGTCCTGGATCTGTACCACCCTCGTCAACCTTCTTTGATGAACTTTCGACATTGCTGGAACAATTCGCAACCTTCAATTCTCAAGTCGTCGTTGCAGGAGATCTAAACCTTCACCTAGAGGACCTGGCCTCATCAGAAGCTGTTGATTTTCAGGAAATTGCTGACCAATTCGGCCTGATTCAACACGTTACCGAACCAACACACGAGAATGGCGGATGGCTTGATGTCATCATTACGCGAGACGACTGTGTGGTGTCAGATCTTCTTGTTTACCCGCCTACCATCTCTGACCATGGCCTCGTCATAGCGAACATTCCGTTTCTGCATGACATCCCGACCGTTCTCACAAGGCAGATCCGTGGTTGGAAGGGATTAGACCGTGAAGCCTTTGGCAAGGCGTTACAAAGGGTCAAGGCCGTCGCTGATCCTTCCGTACTGGCGGGTCTCACGGTCGCTGACGCCTTTGGAGTCTATGAGACGGCTATGACTGATCTTATCGACCGATTTCTACCAATGCGGTGTGTTCCGATGCGTCAGAACCTCAGTTCACCATGGTTCGATGCTGAGTGCCGCTCTTGGAGACGTCAGGCTCGCCGACTAGAGCGCCGACACAGGCGCACCAGTCTGCCCTCGGACCGGTCTACCTGGGTCCAGTATGTCCGTAACATGCATCGGCAGTACCGTGAAAAGGAAAGGGCGTATTGGGAAGCGAAGATTGCTTCTCATGTTGGGGAGCCGAAGCGAATGTGGGCTGCTTTCAATGCGCTCCTTGGCCGCCGCCAGCCCAATCGTCCTTTGACCACTTCAACCTTTACAGCGAGTGACTTCTTGACCTCGTTCGACACCAAGATCTGCGACATCCGCCAATCAACAGCTAGTTCGCCGCCACCCTATCACCCCCAGGGCTGTAGTGGTAAAATTTGAGGTGAGTATACGCTAGCTGTGACCAGCGGCGTAAAAAAAAATTTGAAGACTTTTTTTAGGAAAAATTTCTGACTTTTCACCAATTCTCAGAAAATTTTCAGACTTTTTACGATTTTGTCTCTTAAAAAGTTGATGACCTTTTTTTTTTTTTTTTTTTTTTTAGTCATTCGCCCTAAAAACCTCTAAAAACCTCTCATTTTTGAAAAATTTTCGTTCCCAGAGGTGAGTATACGCTGTATACCCGCGTATACCCTCGTGAGTATACGCTCTCAAATTTCTCTAGAGGTAAGTATACGCTGTATACCCGCGTATACGCTCCACTACAGCCCTGATCACCCCCCTACTGACTGTCATCTATCTGTCCTGAATGCGGTTACTAGTGACGAATTACGCCGCATTATCCTTTCATCGCCACCCAAGTCTTGCGAACTGGATCCTATTCCCACCTTCTTACTCCAGGAATTCATCGATATCCTGCTCCCCCTTCTCACAACACTCTGTAATCGCTCTCTTCAGGAATGCGACTTACCACCGACGCAGAAGAGATCAATCCTGATTCCTGCCTTAAAGAGTGATAGTCTGGATCCGGATGTCCCTACGAATTACAGACCGATAGCAAATGTCACCTTTCTCTCTAAAATCATCGAAAAAGTCGTCGCTATGCAGCTTGTCGCTTACTTAGAGAAGAATAATCTTCTGCCGTCAAGTCAATCGGGTTTCAGGAGATTCCATTCAACTGAGACACTCCTGCTTCGGCTTCTCTCAGACATCTACGGAGCGATTGACAGGGCCCAACTCACACTACTAGCACTCTTTGACGTCAGTGCTGCATTCGACACTGTAGACCATGAGATCTTGCTAGAACGGTTGCGTGTTTCGTTTGGCCTTTCTGGAGACTTTTATGAATGGATAAACTCATTCCTTTATGAACGTTCCCTCTGTGTGATCCATGGCACCACTAGGTCTTCATGGGTCCCTGCACGGTACGGGTTGCCCCAAGGCTCCGTCCTAGGACCTATTTTATACATCATCTACACCTCTGGTCTTTCGACGCTTCTGGCTGCACATGCAGTTCTGAGTCAGCAATATGCTGATGATGTCCAAGCATACATGCATTGCCTCTCTACCAATGCCATTCCAACAGTCCGGGTTATGAGTGGGACTTTAGATGCCATGGAAGCGTGGATGTCGTCAAATCGACTACGCTTGAACCCGTCCAAAAGCAAATTTATTTGGCTAGGCACGCGACAGCAACTCGCTAAACTTGACCTCACTGCTCTTGCAATTGAATTCCCCAATTATACCTTCTCAACTCTTGTCCGTGATCTTGGTGTTTGGCTCGACCAGGAGCTTACTTTTGCTCCACAAATACACCGTCTTACTAGGGACTGCTACTACCAGCTGCGCCAGCTTCGCACTGTTACTCGTTCGCTAACGCCCAGTGCCACTGCTACACTGGTTCACTCCTTCGTCACAGCACGCCTTGATTACTGCTCATCTCTTTATTTTGGTCTTCCATCTAGTCGTATAGTGTGTTTACAGCGAGTTCTGCGCTCTGCAGCCCGTCTCATTGGGCATATTCCTAAACATGGCCAAGTCTCTAGATATATGCTGGAGGTCCTTCACTGGCTTCCTATGCGCTTACGCATAGAATATAGGATCGCTGCCTTAGTATGGCGATGTTGTCAGGGCCCTGCCCCTGCTTACCTGCGAGAGCTATGCTGCGCAGTTTCAGGTGTCCAAGGCCGACGTTCCCTCCGCTCAGCGGGAAAAGGGGTACTCTTAGTTCCATTTGCTCGTTCCACGACTATGCAAAGTCGAGCTTTTTCAGTGGTTGGCCCGGTAGTCTGGAATAGACTTCCCTTAGAGCTCCGCATGTGCCCTGGGGTCACCCCTGGCATATTTCTTGCAAAACTTAAAACTGTCTTATATGAACGTGCTGGTGTCGGGAGCGCCTCTGAGTAGTTCCCTTGAAGAGGCGCTATATAAATCTTCGAATGAATGAATGAATGAATACATACATACATACATACATACATACATACATACGCAACACATATACATTCATCTCAAATGGCACAGCAGTGAGAATACGTCGTTTTGAGAACCATTTGGAACTAATCCAAAATATCCTTCAAAACTTTGCAGCAGGGTCATTTGGAAATATGGTTTCCAAAAGACTTTCCAACTGTGGACATTTCCGCCGTTCATTAATGAATTGTGCATAAGAAATGCTATCTATATAATTAGTTATTAAAAATTCAGCAATTCATTCCATTCAAAAGCAAAGTATATTTACTTGATTACAATTGACAATCACAGTGTTTAAACTTTGAACTCATTTACATATGCTCCTAGTTGATAGTGGATTGGAGTTAATGAAAAGATGGTCTGTTACAGCAACAGTTTGAAAAAGAAAATATTAAGCACTGTGGAGCTAATCACAATACAGCATAATTATGATTAATCAAGTCACAAGAAAATAATTATATTACACGAACTTTCTCAAATTACTTAACTGATGATTTTCAGTTTTATTCTTCTAAATGCAATACCCAAACGTAGTTAGTTAAATAAGAGGGAAAACTTCAGTGTTCGATTAAGAACAAAACCAAAAACTAAACCAGACACACTTCTGAACACACAGAAAGCGAATCTTATACCAACTAGAGTATTTACCCGTCATATATGACGGGCTGACACGTTGAAACGTCGCTCACGACTTGAACGTAATCGTCGGTCTTAGGGACTTTCTCAATTCATGGGACAATGAAATTTTGAAGGACTATTTACCAACAATATAGCATTTTCCAGTTTTATGACGTCGTGTGGACTGTAAGAAGAAATTATCAAGGACTATTTACGAAGAATACAGTATTGGCCCTGTATTGCAAGTGACCTAGCTAATGAGTCTTCGCCACGTCTTCCCACATCCTCCACTCAACCTGCCTTCAGATCGTGTGCCATAATGAGGGAGTGATGCCGGGAGAGAGGGAGTGAGTGAAGGAGGGACGGAGGGACAGAGCTAGGGCGGTAGGGAGGGAGGGAGGCAGAGACAGACTTACAAACCGCTGTTCGTCTGTCTATGAATGCGTCTGCCTTAGGCAGGTCGGCCAGATAGACAGACAGACGCATTCATTGACAGACGAACAACGGCTATTAACCGTCCCTCGAACTGGCCTTAGGGACGTCGGCCAAGGGCCTGTCAGGCAATGGAATGCGGCCAAGGTATTGTCAGGCATAGAACATTCCAAAGCGATTATCTTTCGATGGACACACAGAGCTGGGGAATTATATGAGAGATATTGGATATTATACATGAATGCCTTATTACAAAACTCGCTAAATTATGTGATAACGACAGTGTCAGTGATTGTGAACAAAGCATTTTTAATTTTAAAAAAGAAATACTGGCTCATTATGTAGGCCTAAGTGTGTAAGTCTAAATAAAAGCAAATCAAAAGATAACTTGTAAAATACCCAAGCATAATATGATGCATACGCATTGCCCTAATTCTGTGTATTACTGTGGATTCCATCGATATATATATACCATAACATAGGCCCTGTAACTTATGCTTTAGAATTTTTTAGCAAATAGCAATGCAAAAATGGTTAAAATAAAAAGAGTGAAGATATCTCCAAAATTCTGAACAGCCTCGTTCATAGATGGACGCGTCGACTGAACAGTTGAAGGTGTTTGGTCTGCTGTGGTTTTCGTTAAGTTGATGAATACATTTTCGAATATTGGAAATGCCTCATCCAACGAAGACTGACGACTTTGTATGTCTTCACAAAAACAAGACCAAAAATAATCAGTTTTAAAATGCCATAACATAAAAATAAATAGTTTCCTACGATATGTAACTACATGTATGTCACGTCGCAAATAAAAATTCCCGGAAATAATCCATCTGTCGCAGCATTTCAGCTAAGAATATAGTCCCTGGGTCTACACCAGCAAGCTATACAGAACACAACGGACCGTCTATATAGTCGTGTATGATCTGATGCCCTGTGTGGAGTTTTTAAGGAACGGTTTCTAGATTACGATTACACAGGATTATTCAGGGTTAGTCTAGGCTTATAGGTTTGCGGATCAGAACATTCCACCATCATCATTGCAACCCGTCCTTCATCGTCCTCCTCGCGTTCCTATATCTCTCACCCCCGGTCTTTCCACTCAAAATTGAAGTCTCAACTTTTCAAGTATTCCGATCCTTACTCATCTGATCCTCCGCCTTCCAATTCTGCTCACCCTAAACTGCACCCGCCTTAACACCTGCTCTGCCTCCTCTCTTGATCTGCCCCCGCGGTAACCGGACTCGGACATCCTTTGGACTACTCTATGGAAAAACCCTCAGATTTGACGTAGCGGTTGTGAATAGGCTGGTGCCCTGCTCTTAGCCTTCGAGTGGCGTTTTAGAAGTTCGGAGGTTACAACTACGATTACGATTACGAATAAAACAGAATTATCGAGTTGTTTTCCTCGTTGAGGCAAACAACTTGCCAAAATGGCAGAATCGGCGAAATATCTGGTAAAAGTGACTTCATGACTTAACGTTCCTTACTAAATAATAAATTATGGCATTTCATACAAATTTAGGTGACCTCATTTTGCAAAATTTTATATTAATTAATCAAACAATTTAAAAGTTTGTTAAGCGGGCTACATTATCAGAATCAGCTCGCCTATGCCATTTCTAATTCTGCCAGCATATTCATGTGCATTAGATAGGACCCATACGGGCTCCGTAGGGATCCCATATGAGAATATGGGCCATACATGGGCTCCATGTCCTCATGGCGGCAGGAGACTTTACATCGTACATGTTGAAGATATACTGCTAGATAGGAACCGTGGAACTTTAATACCTACCATGAAAGAAAGATATTCAATGATTATGGTAACACTAGCGCCACCTAACTAACTCCGATATGAAATGAATACGTCAACTAAGAGACCAGCAGTAAAGAATATGAAGCAAAAAAGCATGACTTGTTAAGTCATTGGATAGGTAAACTGTAGTGACTTACCCTCTGTCGAGTCACATCGTCCATCAACAACTCTGGAACATGGCAGACATTCAGGTCCCCATCGCCCAGCACTGCAGTTGGAACAATCTGCTCCAGCGTAAAGTTCTGAACAAAGACACCTACAAAAATGTCCATGGTCCATTTATGTCTCAACTAACAAGCACTAACAATGCACGTTCCTGTCTATGAAAGTTTATGGAAGATATATTATGAGATATATTAAATTAACAGATGGGACAGTAGTACAGTCGTCTTGCGATCACAATAGTTTTCACCAGCAATACACGCTACAATAGCATGCCTATTGCTCTTATGAATAAGTCTTAGATGCGAAGATACCGCACTACCACTATTAATAGAAGTAATGCCGCCAGTTTTGTTTTCGTTACTTTAAAAATATTTTTTTGGAATCAATACATGCAATGTACCGATGATAACAAAGATCAATGTTGTGTACTATGCTTTATGCTATGTATTGAATCAATACAAGTTGTTCAGTGTGAAACGAACCTAATTGGTTACGTGGTCATAATCCATGCAGTAGCTAACATTAAAATGGGACATTTTTATAGACTATTTTGCCTTTAGTTGTTTTTATTAAACGTATAGCTTTATGTTTTTATGTTTTATGTATGAAAACGCCGAAAAAGGTTACATAACCATAATCAACAGCTCCAAGAAAATCAGTGACTTTGTATGCAATGAGAGTTTTAGAACCCCTCTTGCTATTTCGGTTGAGATAAATTTATTTATATATAATACATGATATTTTACTAATCTATGTAAACCGTGATATGCCTTTTACAAAACCCATTGCCTGATAACTTGTAAGGAGTGATTGAATTACTTGGACTTACTCATTGGGAGCAACGCAGATGCCATGATCACTGCAGTTTCTTCGTTCTCTGCAAGATGCTTTAGAACAGTCGGAACCAAGCCATCCTTCTTCACACTGACAGTTGTTGGGTCCAACGCACCGCCCTCTTCCGTAGCAATCCGGAATTCCAACGCAGGAAGGTTGAGAACATGCTGGCCCGGTCCGACCATTGACACACTCACAGGTTTCAGGCAATACGCAAAGTCCGTTACCAGAACAACCGGAATGGGACTCACAGGTGAACCCCGAAGCATTCAGGAATGGTTCGTAGATTACCAGACCCAGCGAGGAGTCATCATTTTTGTCGAATATTCTAGATGCAATTTCGCTTTGGTTAGCTTATCCCCACCAGTTGAAGGCACAGTTTTCCTGGAAACTGCTAGAGAAACCTACTTTCAGATCGAGTCCAGTCAGCGGATTTTCGAAGATATTCTTGTTAATGTTGAGACGATTGTATTGCGTGAAGATGACACTTTCTGAAGCAAAGTTGTTAAGGAAAAGGTTCGAAGAAACATTTGAGAATGGAAACAACGGATCGGAACTGACTGATGCCGTTGTGAACTTCACAATATGCAGTCCGACATTTCGCAGGAATTTATTTTGACTCAAACTTGCGTTGCCAGGAGTGCCATAAATGTTGTAGGAAGGCCACAAGTATATGTCAACAGCCGCTGGTCCGCCAGTGAAGCTGTTCTGCGTGAAAGAATTGTTCTGAATTGTCGCCTTGGAATACAGTATATATTTTAAAACCAACGCAGTTTTAGAAACGTTGTTAAAGGTGTTGTTGATAATCATTATTGTTGATATCCAGTCTGTACTTCTAGACCTTTCAATGCTGAGCGCCCCGTTGGATAGGTTGGTAAATAAGTTATTTCTGAATTCAAGTGTGTATAGTTCCCTCGAGTTGAATTGAAGTCCAGAAACCCCATCCCCGGAATCTCTATTAGAATCAGCGACGACATTGTTTGAGAATTCAAAACTGAAGTCCCAATCACTGTTTCCATAAACGGCTCTCATATTTTTTACAAAGCGGGATTGACGTATCGTATATCTGGCGCTCTCTTTTACTAACCTGATTTGGATGCCCAGACTGTTGTTTAAAAATGTGCAGTCCGTAATGTTCAAGACTTCCTGACGTAGGACATCAATTCCAGTACCTGATGAGCTGAAGGTAGAATTTGATATTGTCGCGTTTGTAACTGGAGAGTTGAAACAAGGCGAAGAGCATATCAACGCCAGAGCATATCTACTTGCAGTAAAAGTAGAATTAAACACTGTGACATTTTCTCCTTGCAACGTTAAACCAGTAGTTGCGTTCAATGCCAAAGAACGTATGTTGATGACTGGGGCTGCCATTAAAAATTTTCTTTGATTTCCTTCGATTATGACGTGAGATATTTCAACAACTCCGGCTGAAAAGTCATTAAGATCTAAATTCAAATATCCTTCTAAAAATGAATATATATTTTTAATTAGGTAAAAACAATTAACGTAATTACACTATAACACGCTGCATTATAGCACCAACACTCATATAACGTGGTCAGATATATGGAAATGAAATTTAATTCAGCTTTGGAAACTACCTCATTACGGCACAACCTCATTCATTATAAGATGATCATTAATATCACCCTAAAGGCAGTGTTTTCGGGAGGTTCCGCTGCATTTAATAATCTTAGCAAGTTGGCCCATAGGCCTATTATGTAGTTTGCCGTTTTAGATTATTCACACGAAGTTCCACCACCTAGCACTCTCGACCGATGCCTTGGTCGTAATTAAAAATGGCGATATAGAATAGTTTTATTAGATTCTCTAGCCTTAATTAAGCCATAATAATTGGATTTCCCAATTAGGAGCATAACCCCTGTTTTTTTTTTATTTAATTGTTTACTGGTTTATTAATACGACTGTAGCGCTTTCGGCTGTTTTGTTGCCTCTTCAGCAGTCTATAATATTTATATATAACAGTTCACTTCTTATAGCCAGACCAAATCTTTTTAAGGTAAAAACGTCTTTAAGTAAAACCGTCAAGAATAAAATCGTAAAGTAAGTGAAGGTAAGGTAAATGGAATGTAATAGTAAAGTAAGAAGACGCGTAGATGGTGATAAGGCGCAGGGTGTATAGGTCTATTAAGGAGACTATTTTGCTATCAGTTTCAGAGGCATAAACTGGACAGGTGGAGAAGGTAGTATATGTCGAGGAGAGGGTGAGTAGACTGTATCAAGAGCAGTAAAGACTATAAGAACCTACTATGTTGAAACAGGCGAGTTGCGCCTAAAGCTTTACGTAAAGTACCACAACTGATAAGACACGACCAGAAAGTTCATGTATAGGCCCAGATAATATCAATTTTGCCTACATTTAATTTACAAAATTTTTTTTTATGGATTAATTTAAATCAGCCGCATGGTGGAATGGAATCCACACGTTTAAGACATCGGGAAGTTATCTTGACAGCATGATATCATTTTAAAGGCTACAAACAAACTTCAGGCTTACGTGTATATGAAGTTACTCACAAGTAAAGTTGGAGAAAAGTGGTTGCATAAGAACGATTCCGTTCCATCCTGCAGTCGATGATTGAGTAAACCTCACGGGTGATTCAGATGTTCCTTGAAGTACCAGCGTCCCTTAATTAAACACATATCCATGATGATAAGTACGAATATCAATGTTCACACGAGTGAGTGGTTTGGCTGGTGATTGGGTGGGATTGGATGGGTCAATTAGAGTAGGTAGACGGATAGGTTTCAGTTGCTAGATGGGTGGTGTTTTACGAGTGACTGGGTGGGTGGGCGAATGTGAGTAGGTTATTGGGTAGTTGGGTGGGTTTTCCTTGTGTTTGTGGGTTGAAAAATGGGTTTCGGGTGGGTGGGTGGGTGGGTGGCTGGCTGAATAAGCGAGCTTGGATTGGAGGGTCAGTTTATAGGGTACCGTAGTAGAGTTTCTGACTGGTGTTGGATATTACAGCCCCTACTTGTAATCAGTCGTCCCCATCGTCAGTATTGTGTAGGGGGCAGGCCTATATAGGATGGTTCCGTCTGGACTGTTATTATAATCACCTTACCAGTGGGCGGCCAGTCTTCAGAGGAATGTAGGCCTAGGCTACAGCCTCAGCGTGGGGCGTTACAATTTGGAATATATAACGTACTTCATTGAAAATGTGAATTCTCTGCCTTAGCTACGTCAACAACTTGTCCACACTATAGCCAAATAAGTTTCTCCTCGAAACTTCTCACCATTGCAAGATGAGATCGCTGGTAATTAATTAATTAATTAATTAAACTAAAAAATCCATCTATACAACATATGCATATTACGCTTAGCACAATAATATAACTACACACATTCTACACATATTTTACTAAAATTCAAATGTGTAGTAGAGGACACCGTCGCAGGGTGGGGCGGGTAGATAGATTTTGGTTGGTTGATGGTTGAGTGGGTGGATAGGAGAGTATGGGTGAGTTTGCATTGGAGTATGGTTTAGATGGTCGAGTGTTTGAGCGAGTGTATGCAGCATGTCCAACCTTTAACGAATATTCCACGTTCAGGCTTGAACTGCAGTACAACGCCTTTCTCGATGATCAAAGTTGCACCAATCCTATAAAAGTATGCAATTCAAAATGATGCTTATCATTCATGCCTTTAACCAGATGAAAAACATCGTGATACATATTGAACAATTCCTCCGACTTCTTCTCTGTTTTAAACTGTAAAGTTTTATATTTTAATATTTGCAATGGCGCTCAAGAATTATCACTATATCTTGGCTCCCCAAACATTTCTTTGACGAATAATGCAAATGTACGAATGATATGACGAATGCATTACTAAATTGTTTGTATATCTATCAATCAAATCAATCAATCAATCAATCAATCAACCAATCAATCAACTAAGCATTTATGTAGCGCTCCGTCGAGGCAACTATTCAGAGGCGCTCCCAGCCCTATCCCAGCGAAAGAGAACAGCCTTTTGGAGCAGAGAAGAAAACGGTGGACGAGTCTCGAGGAAGAGACTGCAGCTCAGGAGGAAGCCTGTTCCAAATTGAGGGCCCAACGACGGAGAAAGCGCGCTGCTGCATAGTAGCGGTGCGTGCAGAATGAACACAGAGGAATGAGGTCACAACGGTTGGCAGAGCGAAGATAGCAGTGCCCAGATGGAACGGAGACGCGAGAACAAAGTTCGCGCTTAAATAGGAGGGAGAACGACAAAGCTGACATTGCCAGACAATGGAGGCGACCCTTTGAACGATACGTTGCGAGAGGGTAACCAGTGGAGGACATCGCGCATGTATTCAGAGACGTGACCAAATTTAGGAATACACCCGACCAAGCGCGCACCAGAACGCAGTACGCGTTCGAGGCAGTTAGTCAGTGAGGGGAAGCCCGATATAGGAGAAGCATCGGTAGTCAAGCCGACAGGTAATGAACGCATGGACGAGAGTAACCGCCGATTTATGAGGAGAGAGAGCGGGAAACTACGCGAAGATGCCGCAGCTGAAAGTAGAAGGCGCGGCTCAACTGCGAGATGTGCGGAGAGATGGCGAGTTCTGAATCCAAGATGACGCCAAGATCTCTGACAGAGATCGAAAAGATAATTTGGGGTACTCGAAGGTAAGACTAGCGTGGTCGATCATAGCGAGCTGCCTGGGAGTGCCCAGTTAAATGTATTGAGTCTGAGAGGGATTCAAGCGAAGGCGGTTGGAAGATATCCAGACGACCAAGGAGTCGGTGTAGTGGCTCAAAAGGCGGACTGTAGCAACGGTATCGAAGGGAAAGCGGTGGCTGTAAGCCTGTATGTCGTCGCCATATAATGACAGGTGGCAAGAAAACGGCTAAGATCGGAGGTGAAGATAATATAAAGGAGGAGCCCAAGACGTATCCCTTTGGAAGGCCAAAACGGACGGAGGTCCAGAGGGACCTGGTAGAACAGTAGACGACCAAAGAGGAGCGGTTGCAAAGGTAGGAAGCCAGCCACTAAAGAATCTGTTATGTTAACAATTTGTCCAACCCACTGGCTTAGTTAATGCAATTCCTTACCAAAATTTCCATTACATTTTATTTTTGTCTATCTGTCACACCCAGGCTTTCCTCTAAAAACTAAAGCCTCACCTTCAGTGTGAAATTTTATATTTTAATATTTACGGTATGTTCTGTTCCTTGTAACTGGAGGGTCGCAGGTTCGAATCTACCACAAGCCACTGCGTATACCGACTTTGGACAAGTTGCTCACATACAGTTATCTAGCGCTCCTGAATAGGCTGGTGCCCTGCGCTTGGCTCTCGAGTGGCGTTTTAAAAGTTTGGAGTTTACGATTAAGATTACGACTACGAGCTAATGTTCGTTTATCCTACTCGACGTAGATGCTTCTTTCTATTGTGTATGAATCGTTCCTCGATGGAATAGTCACAGTCGAATAAACTTCGCCACCGGTTCCGTTCTCAAAGAAATAACTGTAATTGTTCGACATAAGTAATAGTGAATTGTTCTCCGGATCCAACAGAGCCGGCCAAATGTTGACTGGCACATTATCCATGTTGTTGTAGAAGCAGTATATGCTGTACATACACAACGCATGATATATTACTACTGAGAAAGTATATATTATGGAGGTAAGCTTACTGATACCTTCAAGCTGATTAAAACTTTTTGTTCTAGGTAGTGTTATGACTGAGATAAGTGCTTCTGTTATGAAGTCGTTAGACTACATAAAATCTCAAGAAACGAGGAGCTAATTGGTTAAAGATTTGATAAAGTTAGATACAGTTAATAGATAAAAAAAATTAATTGTTACCGGATTTCCATAAAACATATGTGCCTATTTTGAAGTAGGCTTACCGCTGCAGTATGCTCGAGTAGTTTTCTCTATTCCAGAAGTTTCCAGACAGATCATACGGCTGACTTTCGTAAGTACGTATGTTGAAGATGGCAACTTCATATGTTATGAGTGGGTTGTCGAAGATATTTGCATTAATAGAAAGAAATTGTACAGACGAAATTGAAATAGTGTTGCTGTTGAAGTCAGAGCGTGGAGGTTCGGAATTGTTTCTGAAGGAATTCCTGGAGATGTTTACGCTTTCGAAACTATAGATAGAAACTGCTACCATAGCCTTATTGTTACTCACGATGTTGTTTGTAAACTGTATACATGAAAAGATATACAAAACTTTTAATGCGAGCAGTAAAATCACATGAATGTTCGAAAACTAGCAGTCACTAACATAAAAATGTCCTCGACAGTCAAAAGAGTAGATTAGGAATTGTCTACGGAAGGTGCTCGTCCTCTTTCCTTACCTCCAACGTCGTCCAGGCTTCCATGTTGGAACTTGGAAGCCTCTCCCTTGGGACGCTCTTCGCCGCCTGCTGCTGGAGTCAACTGCTAAATTCTGTGAACTGGAGACTTGCTAAAAATTTTAATTAAGGATTTGAAATCTGTGGGAATTGCCTATACTGCCGTTCTTTGGCTTCAGTCCTTCCTCTCGGTTCTGTCCTGACCCCTGTCCTATACATTCTGTACAAATGTCGACCTGGGACGGATTCGCCTTCCTACGGGTGTTGTTTCCATCAGTATGCAGATGATATCCAGGCATTTACTCACGGCCCAGAGGGTGCTTCTCTTTCTTTTGTAAAGAGTATTCTTAATGCAACATCTGTCCTCAATCTTTGGGCGTCCTCTAACGCAGCGGTTCTTAAAGTGGTGGTCCGCGGACCGACGCCGGTCCGCGGAGCTCTGTTGACCGGTCCGCGAAGCAGTCCTTACAAATTCATAATTTTTCAACTTATTCTTGAAAATGTATAATATTTCAAACGTATTTTAATTGAAATCAGTAATCATTAACAATATTTAATTAAAAATAAAATATTACAGTATAATAAATCTGCAAGTTCTAAATAGGCCTATATTAAAAAATAGACTCAGTAAAAATTCAATTTTATTCGTCACTTGGCATTACATAGCACTACGAAGTTGGCCATCTGGCGAAAGAGAATGAGGAACATTTTAGGTTCATTTGTTGCTTTCTGTTCTTGTTATATCGTCGAAAAGGGCGATAATTGAGTAGACATAGTAGAACAAACGCTTGTTATTACAAAATTATTTTTAAAAATTAATCCTTATGAACACGAATAAACAAAAGCAATCCAGTCTGGACCTTTTCGTAAGTAGTAAAATTACAGAAGAAACGTGATCACTCTGGCTCTGGAAGCGAACAAGAGAGCAATAATAATTGCCAAGTCGGTCCGCGAGTTATTGGCTGGCGGGCCGCAAAATGATAGGTCTAACCGGAATCACAATTTTGATGGTACTCAAATTAAATTTAAATTGCATACAGTGTAAATTGTAAAACATACAAAACACGAGAATACGAAATTGTTCATACATAATAAATCGTTTTAAAGATGAAACAGCAACAAAAGTACAGTTGTAATAAACAGTGACAATAACTTATTATGAAATCTACATTTTGATATAGCATGCAATATAGGCTATGTAATGTACAACTAAGCTGGTGTTGAAAGGCAATGAAAGCTCTGGTCCGCGGTAGGGCCGGTAAAGCAACTACCGGTCCGCAGCATCAGAAAGTTTGAGAACCACTGCTCTAACGGTTCTATAGTGTTGACAAGTTGTTGACGTAGCTAAGGTAGAAAAATCACATTTTTAGTGAAGTACGTTATATATTCCAAATTGTAACTCCCCACGCTCAGAGTGTAGGCCTACATTCCTCTGAAGACTGGCCGCCCAGATGATTATAACAGCAGTCCAGACGGAGGCATCGTATAGGCCTGCCCCCCCACACAACACTGACGACTGATTACAAGTAGCCTAGGGGCTGTAATATCCAACACCAGTCCGAAACTCTACTACCCTATAAACTCATCCTCTGATCCAAGCTCGCTTATTCAGTAAACTGTAATAAGACTCAGCTCATTTGACTTGATGGTCACGCTCCGCTTGCTAAGATCAAAATCTTGAATTTACGCTAGAGGTTTCCGGACATTCTTTTCTCTTACACAATCGTTGTTGGACTTTGCTGGACAGCTAATACTGTATTTCGAAGCTTTACAGCCTGTTCTTAATGTCACTGTCCATCTTATTGGTGGTGTACCCAGGTTTGGGAATATAGCTTCCTTTATGCGGAATAGCCTACCTTGCACTAGCTCCCATCCAGCAGCGCATTCATTTTAAGATAACGACCCTTATGTGTAATTGTCTTGTGGGCTCTGCTCCATCTTACCATTGGGGCTTCTATATTTCAGTCTCTTCGGTCCCGGGTCGTGGCACCCTTAAGATGGCTGTTATGGACTTCTGGCTCTCCCTCGCACGTGTACTGCTACTGCTTAGTCCAGATGCTTTGCCTATGTTGGACCCACCAGCTGGAATCACCTTTCTTGAGAGTTGCGGCACGAACTCCTCAATCTGTCCTTTCCACAGTTTCACAAGCGCCTGAAGTCTGCATTATTTGACAGTAATTTTACTGGTTCGGGTCGGGAGTGTGCCACTTATGAGTTTATTCTTGATGAGGAGCCTTATAAACGTCTAATTACAACTACAATTACAATCTGTAAGTGAAACCCAACCGAACAGTATAAACAAAGAGGCCTATGTCTAAAGATTGCAGACCCTGGGAAGGTGACAAATCTTGTAGCCATTTATAATGTGAAATGGTCAGTGTTAGATGCATCTGTATTCGATATAAGAAGAAGTCGAGAAAAGGATGAAGAACAGGGAGGAGATAAAGAAGTGAGAAAAGAGAATGTCAAATAAGAGGAAGGACAGGATAAGAAAAGAAGAGCATAGATGAAGTAATAGGATGATAGAAAGAAGAAGAGACAATAGATGAAGTGAAGTGTAATACGAGGAGAGGAATAGCAGGATGAAGACCGGAAGATGAATGGACGAGAATCGACAGAGGTATAAAAAAAAGAGGCAGAAAAGAGTAGGCCTACTTGCATAAATTTTCATACCTTAAGCGAGGTTCCAGATAAAATATATGCGAGTTCGTCATTGCCATAATTGTTTCCAAAGTAATTTCCTTCAATCACCACTAAGCGGGATATAATATACATCGTTGCATAGTTTCCCACAAGTAAGTTATTTCGAACTGTGCAGATACTGAATCCGAAACATCTCAGGGCCCTGTACACATGGCCAGAGATCTCAGACGACTCGATTGCCGCATATGAATCATAATGAGAAGTTTCAGTAAGATCTATTCCGTTACCGCCATTATTTCTCACTGTACAGTTTATAATGGTAATGTTGCTTCTACCAGATACGCTGATCCCTTGTTGCTCGTTGCCAGTGATGTTGCACTCAATGAAGTGAAAATGAGAAGCGTACGATGTGTCGCTGGGTTTTAGAGCTACGCCGGGTCCTTTATTATAAGAAATCTCGGAGTTTGATACTGTGAAATTTCCAAGCGAATATGCCTTCTGCAGAATTCCACCTGTTGAGCAGTTTGTTATTACTACGTGGTCCAACTCAGGCGTCTTCCCTTCCACTGTGATACCGATTGTAGCTGAAGAAATTCTAACGAATCTCAGCTGAGACTTTCCATCGAGAGTCAGACCTGTGCAAATAAAAGTTTAAAGTACAATAGAATGTAAGTTAATCTCGCAATGCCTGTGATACTACCACAACCCTACAACAACAACAACTACTTTGGCCAAACCGGGCTGGGCCAAGTTACCAGGATGACCACCAACCCAGGATCCGAACTTCGTCCGTAGGGTGTCGGCTTTGCCTGTAAGGCCAAAGGCTCAGAAGACTAACTGGTTTTGTAGATGTTTTGAAGAATTTCACACCAAATCTGACTAATCGTCGTATATTAATCCCAATGAATTAAAACTCAACAGCAAGATCAAACTCAAATGATCGACACTCGCAATTATCGCAATTGATCTTAGATATCCACAAAACGTAAATCCAATGAATCGCAAATTAGGTGGCACAAAGTTCCCAAGGTCATTGGTAGACAAAGAAACTAAACTCGCAATTTGACGATAAAACTAAGTTCGCACTTCGACGACACAACTAAGTTATCGCTATTACAATTAGTAAACTCAACGCAACAATATCCACCAGGGCCGTTTTATCCACTAGGCACAGTAGGCACTGTGCCTAGGGCCTACGAAACTTTCGGGGGCCTACGAAAGTCTGAAAATCTGGAAATGAGATATTGAATGATTGACCAGGAAAATGGAAAAAGGAAAATTGGGAATCATAGGAAATTTAAATTTAATAACCTTTGTACTGAAACAGTTTAAGTTGAGGTAATGTGATGCGTTTAGCTTTAATGCAGAGTTCGCAGTTGAGTTGGGGCCTACGATGCAAGAGTGCCTAGGGCCTACGGCGACCTTAAAACGGCCCTGATATCCACGTCGAAGATCTCACGAATTAAACAAACTCCTTCTTAAAACACTTAATATTGAAACTCTGTCTTATCTATCTAAGTGTCCAAACATGTATTGTCACACATGTGTCTGCTCTGACTGTCTCTTCCTCGTTCCTCTTCTTCTCTCCTTTTTATAGGTTTTCAAATGTTTCATGTTCGATGCTCCATGTTTAATGTTCGATGTTCAAGGTTTTATTTTTAGAAAAATGAGGACGAAACACAAAAACGGCGGACCTACTGCAACACAAAATCTCTACCTGACTACCACTACTACTCCTCCTACTACTACTACTATTACGACTTAAGATGCCATTACGACATAAGAAGGATATCCATCTTCTTAAGATGGATATCCTTCAGAATGTGAGATTCTAGTACGGACCTCAACGCAATCAGATAACTGCGCATTTCCAACGGCCATGTGTTTTAATGGTCCACCTTCTTTGTTTTTGCGGCGGATTATTTACTGGCACTAAATGTTTGTACCAGACGTATTCTTCCATTCTGCTGCGAATTTTGTACGTTCTTTGTGGTGTTTACTTCGCGTAATGTCTTGCCCTACGTGATTGCATGAGAAAGAATGGGCAATGGGCTTCCTGATGTACGGTCGGGTCTGTGACTACGGTCCGCGTACGGTACATCGTTTGCAGCCAAGCATACGTCTTGTCCGGAGAGGAGCGGCGCGGGTATTTCAGTGACCCCAACCGTCAGTCGCTTGCGGAGCTTCGATGGGTAGCGGAAAGTGCGTCATCTTTCACGAATGAAGGAATGCCGAGTGGTGGCATTATCATGAATTGCGCACGTTATCGCCTGTCTTCGTTTCAAACTATTGACGCAGCCTTACTTCAGAAACTCTGAACGTGATGCTTTCAACATGGACTGGGAGTCCGTTGATTGGCCACTGCAACCAAAACGGAATTACTGCAGCACTTCACGATTTCTCGAGGCGGGAGCCTACGTTACTCTACTTTCGCAAGGAGTATTTTACAACAT
This sequence comes from Allolobophora icterica, assembly GCA_963556255.1. Taxonomy (NCBI): domain Eukaryota; kingdom Metazoa; phylum Annelida; class Clitellata; order Crassiclitellata; family Lumbricidae; genus Allolobophora; species Allolobophora icterica. The sequence continues at coordinate 95,093,072 of OY744602.1, read as the reverse complement.
CTCGAGGCGGGAGCCTACGTTACTCTACTTTCGCAAGGAGTATTTTACAACATCTCGAGGCGGGAGCCTACGTTACTCTACTTTCGCAAGGAGTATTTTACAACATCTCGAGGCGGGAGCCTACGTTACTCTACTTTCGCAAGGAGTATTTTACAATATCTCACTCTCTCAAGGCAGAAGCCTACTTTTAACGGTGTGTCTTCCTTGAGGCAGGAGCCGTATAGTGTTTACATTGTCAGGAGGTAACTATTCTATAGGCCTACTACCCTCGAAGATTTAGTGGAAGCGGAGTGCGACCTTGTAATCTGGCGTATATCGAATAACTCTACCAATCGTGAAATCGTGTAATAAAGTTGTTTTGCATTGTCTTCCTTATTGCCTCTGGCTTGACTGGCAGCGCCTATACCCGAGCTCATGGGCGCCGACTCTGCGAGGCCCGTGAGTGCCCAGCACCACCAGAAAAAGGCCATGCGAGGCCCGCCTATACCTGGGCACCACCAGAAAGCAGTCCTCAAAGAGAGCTTTTTAAGAGATTATTTTGCTAATAGCATTACTTACCAATAAAATAATATAACGTCTTTGTTTCAATTAACTATTATCACTCGTGCTGTAAGTTTAATGCTCTGAGCTAGGCTATGTCTCAAAAACGATTGACACACTTGTCTAAACTAGCCTGTAGACAAAGGGAATAAACTGCTAACTTATCGCCTGAATAAAATCTGCAACGATTTGATCTCATGCAATAGGCTTTGCAAAAAGAAATTTGCAATTTTTTAAATACGGCCAGGGAGACCTACAGAGAAGCCATTTAGTTGTGAATCATTGTAACATGTAAAGACATTATAATTATAAAACAAAAAAAATTGGAATTGATTCTGGAGAGAACAATGGCATTTTGTAGCATTGTAACATTCCATTGGAAGTTTGGAAATAAGCCATTTCAATAATAATATTTAAATCAGTTTAAAGTTATATCATTTTGCACTTGTTCTGTTTTTTCAATGCTCTCTAGGCCTATTTATCTACAATCTTAAAATTGGCTTATGAAATTATTCAGAGAAAATAGTTCATCTGATTTTTGTTTGTGCGAAATTTGACCTTGTAGACCCATTCTACCCAAGCTTATGGATATATTAAATTATAATTATGCTAGTCTCCTAGACTTCTTTGAATTAGTTTGCTAATGAAACTATATATCTGCATGCCGTTACAAAGTGCCTGCCCCTTGCTTTTTTAACGTATTTTTCGTGTACAAAAAAGTCCAAAAAATTTCGCGCTCACGCGCAAATTAATATTGACCCTCTTCTAGTGCCCCCTACCTGTCAAGCAAGATCGCAACCTCTGCATAGATTGCAGAGCAGATTCTTCTTTCAAAGGGATAATTTCAATGAGTGTGTCCTAAAGATTCCAACAAAGCAGAAATCGAAAATATAAAAAGGTCCAAAAAGTTAAGAATTGACACTGGACGAGAAGAGTCACGTTTTCGTAATTTGATAATAATTATGCCATTATAATTATAAAACAAAAGAATTGAGAATAGCCTAATATTGATATTGAAGAGAACTCTGATATTAGCATTGTAGACCTAACATAGGCCTGTTGTAGAATGAAAGGTCAAAAAAAGCGATAATTTATTTTACTTCCTTTGGGCACTCACACTTTTGGGCTCAACTCGGCGCCTATGCCCGCGCTGATACAAATCTGTAGGAACTGGGTAGCTGGCATCCTGGTTATATCGCCTGGACTCTTACAGTTTGGCCCCAAGAAGAAAATAAATATCAGTAGCCTATATAAATAAGACTAACCAAAGAATAAACTGGCAATGCAGATAAAAATGTACTGGCTCGGAAAACAGCAAGAATAAAATATGCGAGGGCTGAGCTAACAGAAAAGGTTCGCTGATTTCGATCAGCAGGGTCGTCAGTTACTTAAATGTTGAAATGTTCAGCGCCAAAATGATAACTTCATGAAGACTTGATGCAGGCAAGTCGGATGTTTTTGCAATTTCTTAATAGTTAAGTCTTATACTACTTAAGCTTAGGTCTACTTAGTTAGTGTTGCCATGCTGTTGCCAGGTACTGCGTTAATGTCAGACAACTCCTTCTATATTATCGATTTTAGAAATAGACTTGCCTATAGCTACGAAGTATAAGCACCGAAACGTTCGTAGTAATGAACAGTGATGGGCAATAGTTAACTAAAAACTTGCTAACTTTTAGTTTAACTAAAAAGTTTTAGTTAAGGAAGAAGTTTTAACTAAAAAAAATAGTTTAATTAAAACCATATTTTAACTAAAATGTTTGAGTTGCTAACTAAAAAGTTTAAAAAAATCAGCAATATGCAACTATTTTTCCACAGTGAAAATTGAACACTGTCAGCAAAAAACATTTTAACACTGCATGGTTTTAGCATTAACAGCCTGTGTTTTCAAGTTGATACACTACTTACAGTACACATGTAACTGTATACCAGAACAGTACACATTGCATAGTAGGGTGGAGTGAAAGTTAGGGCCTATAGGTAAAATTTTTTGGAGGAATCTGCAATTGGCAGGGAGTGCAAAACGTGTGTATGGCTACTAGTTTTGCTAGCGTAAAATATCTTGCCTCTAGGATTATGTTTTGAGGTGCCCCAACTGTGAAAACCTATCCCATTATAACCGAGAAATTGAAACCTTCCATAATAGACTAGGCCTGGAATTTTAAAATGACCTCATTAGAAGCAAATCATGTAACAATTTGCAAATAGGTGTGTCTAGACTAATTTGACCCTGCTGAAAGCGAAAATCATGGTTTTCTAGCTGGATTTAAAAAAAACAGATGGCGGCCAAAATGGAGGCCAGTATCTTTAAGTGGCTATAAGTAAAGTCATGTATATGATGGAAAAGTGATTTTAGAGTCTAAATTAACATTTTTGGGGTCAAGGAATGCGATGCAACTAAAGAAACATATGTAGCACTGCCAGAAAACAAAATGGCGGACAAAATGGTGGCCAGTCTGGAGTAGTGTTTACTTGGTTAAAGAAAACCAACAAAATAAAATTCTATATGTAGCACTGATGTTATTGCAATTTAACTGTCATTATTTACATAAAAATTTTAATAGCATGTGATTGCAGTTTAACCATTCTATACATTACGTATGCAATATTCGTGTTTCGTGACTTGACTTAAGCTTATATAGACCAGAGCTATTTCAATTAGAATTCTGTTAGCAGTTGTAAGCCATCTTGAATGAATTACTGGATCGGGTTTTCGATTAGCAACTTCGTCAGGGCATTTCCTAGCAGATATAGCTTGACATATAGGACTAGTGTACAAATACTTCTGATCGGTGCTTATAATTTTATGGGCATTATCAACACACAGAAACTTGTCTTGTGCAATTGCTGTAAAGGGAACTGCTGGTATATTTTCACATGCATGGTTTGCTTTACCAATTGGACCAGACAACGTTCTAGGACCATGTGTTACACTGTCGAATAACACCTCCAGTATTCACATTTGTGCTATTGCACCCAACAACAAGCAATCTGTTCGTTATAATTCCTTTTCGGTGCAGTAGGCCTATATCTGATATTCCTCTTGCTATACTTTATGTGTTTTCAGCTGATGGACTGAAATGACTTGCGTATTTCGAATTGGGTTCTGACACAACTGTAATATGCTCCTCGCCGAGTCCTCTGTTATAATATTCGAATACTACTGTCTTCATTTTTCACTTGCACTCTAGTTTTGTCTTTCAAAATATAACCCTGTTATGGATTCTCGTTCACTGGCTTGTAAATCTTTTCTGATTCTCGTTACGTACGAATTTTACTTCTGTCTTTATCCTGCAATCTGTCATCTTCATGCACTAGTCTAGCAGGTCTTCGATCAGAAACATCGTATCTGTCACATTTCCTTGCCACAGCACTCAGAGTTGTTTGCATCTGCCACTGCTGGATCAAATACTGTTTCATCTCGCCCCATGTCATCAGGAACAATTAGGAAGAACTCCATCATGCAGCACATGTCGAAAGCACTGTTTGGGACAATTCTGAAGGAACACCAAATACTGGAGAGCTATTAGTTTGTATTATTTTGGCTGTTTGGCTGACATCCTTGCAGTCTACCTTTTAGTCTTCAATATGTTCACAAAAGGCATCACCAAAATAAAATCACAATAGTGAAAAAGCATCACATTGCAAGTATAAAAAAATTCATGCCATCCATGCAAAATTTCGGCAATTCGTGTTTTTAGGGGCACCTCAAGAATTTAACCAAATTCAGTATTATTTTACATGCAGGCTACTAGGCACAGTAGACAACTTTTGCACGCCCTGCCGATTCTGAAAAGGTAATTTCATTTTTTCACTCCACCCTATTGCATAGTTTAAAGGTGAAATTGTCATTGACGCTTTGCATTATTACAGTTCATTTAACGTCTTTTATTGTGAAAATGTTTGTCGTAAAAAGTTGGAAAAAGTTGGAAAAAAGTTTAACTACTTTTTTAGTTTAGTTAACTAATTTCCAAAATCAGTTGCCAACTTTAGTTAAACTATTTTTTTAGTTGAAATAGTTTTAGTTTAACTAAAAAAATAGTTTAGTGCCCATCACTGACCCTACATGGTCAACCGTAGAAATTTTCATTCAACTTACTCTTGTTGGTAAAATTCAGGCCACTCCAGAAGTCATTGTTATAGTCAGGTTGTAAGGTTAAGTATTCCTGAGGTAGGCCATTCAGTATCAGCGTCCCTGTAAAAAATACAAAGCTTCGTGTTTAAATTCAAATGATCAGACTATGTTGTTATACGTAACCTAAAATCACTTTGTACGAGGCTGACGCATTATGCAACACGCAAAGCTTCGTGCTTAAAATCAAATCTATAATAATATGTTATTATGTGTAGCCTAAAACCGTTTGTTAGGCGCCGTTATACTCAAGTAAGAAATTATCGACGCAGAAATTGCTATTCGCGCTCGTGAGTAAGCTGGTGCCATGCGCTTTAGAACAGCGCTTTAAAAATTCGGAGTTACGAACATAAATCAGAGACTCAGCAATGAATTTTGGAAATTTACGTGAATGACAATCATTTCTATTTCCAGTCAGTTTTATTAAATTTTATAACAACACGTTAGTTGCTGCATAGTAGGCCTAGTAGAAAACAAATTCGAACCTTCGACCACAATTCCTGTGAGCTTTGTGAAATTCATAATTTTGGATCCAGTTAATTGAAGTTGCATGTTGCTTGGTACAAGGATAGAATTTATCACATGTATAGTCGAGACATTAATGGATTCCATGTTAATAGTTACATTTTGTCGGAGTACACCACCGAAATGAGAACTATTAGCGTCAAAATCTCTCCATGCATTTGAATCCACCAGACTCGTCATTCCCGAATTCAAGTACACTGACGAGGTGTCGACAACAGCTAGACGAACATCTGAATAGAAGTCATATATTCTGGATTCGATAAATCTTTCATCACTGCCACCCCACCAGTTTTGCTTAGCATCCAAGAAGTAGTTAGATTTCCAAGGGGTATCGATGTACAGTTCAGACTTGCTCGTTGGATTTTCAAATCTGTTTTCCAAGACGGTTGCGTTAAGCCTACTTGGAGTTACATCGTTCATGTAAATGGCGTTGGTAACGGAGTTGTTCAAAAAGGAATTACCAACAACCGACACATTTCCAGGTGGTAGATCACGACTATTTTGGAAATTCAGAAAGATGCATGTTGATCCAGTATTCCTTGAAAATAAATTCCTCTCTATCCTAAACACTCCTGAAGGATATGGGTCTAAATACAGCCCATTCAGGTTATTGCTAGATATATTACAATTCAGTATCAACAGAGAATGGCAATTTTTTCCTATGAAGATTGCGTAGAATCTGGAATTGAAGATGGAAGAGTTATTGATTGAAACCGTGTACTTTGAACGAGAGCTCGTATAGATTCCGCTACCATTAAAGCTGCACTGGTCAATCTCGATCCTGATATCTGATACATCCAAGTCGTCTCTTATGATCTCTAAGTCGGAGTCTTGAAACAAACTGTCGGAGACGCGCACCTGCAAAAAATGTCTCCTTTGGATATTGGCAGAACATAAAGCGCAAGTATTTTGAAGAAATTGTGAACCACGAATCTCCAAACTATTGCTTTTTCCAGGTACAGGTGCATAATCAAGTTTGAAATATATTCCATACCCATTATTAATGAAAACTGTGGATGTTACTAAAACCTTTCCAGAAAGCTGAAGGTCAGTAGCGAAGCTGTTGCCATGAAATAAACAATTATCCAACGAAACATTGGCGATGTTGCTGGTCTTCGTCGAGAGAACAGCTCTTCGGCTGTTCTTAATGACAACGTTTAACAGATGGAAGCCACTGGTTGTAAGATTTAATCCAGTGTTGGCTCCTGATATTACCAGATGGCTTATTTCTTTTACTGAACAATCTGCAATGTAAACAGATTCAGTGCACTCAGATTAGGCGTGAGAAGATCTTTAAAATGATGGAATTGTAACTAAGAAAATTGTCCATGTTAAGTTACCTTAGAATGCGCATGTGTAATGGCAAACTTTGTCACAGTTACTCGAGTCTTTTCGTACAACCGATATGATTATAAGAGCGTTTTGTTGTCTCTTTACCTAACTATAAGTTTAACATAATGCCAAGGAAGACAGGTCGGCCTAGCGTAAGGAAAGAAGAAGAATGCGAATAACAATAACAAAGATAAGAGAAAGAAGAGTAGGAGAAGGAGGAGGAGAAAAGGGAGAAAGAGAAAGAACAAGAAGACGTGATGCACAAGGCATAAACTGATTGTCGCTTCTTACGAAAATCAGTCAAAATCGTATTCATTTGGAGAAGTCCAGTACGTGGCAGACTGTTGACTTCTCAGCCACTAACTAGGGTCTAAGTTAGTTGCTGGCGAAAGAATGCAATTTCTAGAAAATTCCGTTTGCTTTAGAAGCGTAATGTATATTGAAAATGAAAATGCTATGCAGGCGAAAACATAAGGGCGTGTTAAAGTGTTTAGCTTATCAAACACGTCCCTATTAAAAATTCATTTTTTACTTAAATGCTGTTTAGTACTGTACCATAATAATTGGGTTTACCAATGAGGAGCATAACCTCTTTTTTTAAAGTCAAGTCGATCCGACTTGCACTATAACTAGAGTCCAGAAGTTGCTGTTGTATACATGAAATCACGTGTAGGGTTAGGTTAAAGTTCAATTCAAGTTTTATAGCGCAAGGATGGCTTAGTGTTCAAATTTAAGGTATGGAGGTAAGGGGGAACCATGCGGTTCTGAATGCTCGCTCTACATAACCCCAAAGGGGACGTATAAGACAATGCCATAATAATTGGGTTTACCAATATGGAGCATAATGGTATATGGATCGGTTGGAGAACTTGAAGCGAGTAGTGACTGGGGGAGGGCGACAGTGTGATATGAGGATGAACGGGTAGACCGGGATGGCTGGATGGTGGAGTTCGCGAAGGTACTTTGGCTGGGAGTACCGTAGTGAGCTGTAGGTTACCGATAGGACTTTGAAGTGGATCGGCTGATGGATTTTCATCCAGTGGAGTGATTTAAGAACGGGAGTGATTTGGTGATGTTTGTGTTTCCTGGTTACGGCTCGGGCGAGTGAATTTTGGATGAGATGTAGACGCTTGATTTCGGTGGATTCGAGGTTGAGCAAAAAAGAATAACAGTAATCATGCTTGGAATGGACAATAGAGGCAGCGATAGTGGATGCAGTGTTAAAGTCAAGCCTGGGTCGTATGCGAATGAGGTCACGAAATTGCAGCTCGGCTAACTGGTGGGATTCCGATGTATGATTATATCTAACTACATGTGGGTGGAGCTGCACTGGCTGCCCATGCGAAGACGCAATGAATTTAAGATCCTTATGCTGAGCTGCTTGGCCTGTTTGTGCTCCGTACTACCTTAGAAGGCTTAGAGAACTATGTATTCCAGTGTCATCATTAGCTGGTCGTAAATATCTTCCTTCTGCAACACAGAGTAATTTGTTTGCTCCTCCGTCGCGTACTTCCACAATGCAAAATGGAAGCTTTGCAGTTGTCGGTCCCTCATTCGAGGAAAGGCTTCTATGCAATCTGCGACATGAGCATCTTCTAGGCCCCTACTTCCCATGCCTCTATTTCACAAGCGGCCGAAGACCATTCTGTTCGATTGTTGTCTGAATGTGTAATCTGGTTGGGAACACATATGATAAGTTTCTTGACGATGCGTTATATAAATTAGCACTTGCAATTACAATTACAACACATATGTGACATTTTTAATACACGGAGAGTGGGCATACAGTTTCCTTCATAAACCTCTTTCGAACCAACAAACTTATTACGGCCATAGGAGGGCATACGAGGGTGAGTCACCCGCATTCCAGTTTTCTTCGGATAAGCTTAATTTACATGTAAAGAAAGGCTGTCGGAGATAATTGTTTCAAACAAAAGTAGATTTTAAAACTTACCAGAAATAAAATTCCCGGTAGATACAGGACTCATCGTTACTCCTTGCCAGAAAGGCCCGTTCCCTGAATCAGCTGGACATAGGAGACTCAACGGATTATTCGAACCCATGTGAACTTCAATGCCTTTGATACCATTCAATTGAAGACAACCTGCATCAATATGGATGAAATTAAAGTAGCATACTGTAATACGATGATGAAAAAAATTGCAAAATGTCTTAAATTTATCGCTATTATATAAAATACCCAACCAACTTATTTTCCTCTGTGCTCAAGGATTTTACACAGTTGTCCTTCATTGATGTGGAATAAACCCCGGCTAAAAGCAAATATATCTAATTCTAATACTATATATATATTCAACAACTTTTTGCATTTCTCTTCTTAAATTCCGATCATAATTATAATAAGACGATTTATCATGCACCACAGCACAGCCGAGGCAGAAGCAAAGGTTGCTCTACACGAGTTAAAAAAATAAATCAATGACAGTCTTAGGATACTTTAAAAGATAGGTCTTGAGCTGTAATTTGAATGTCTCCAGAAATGGCGCATTCTTCACATGTTTGGGAAGACTGTTTCATGCAGTGGATCCAGCGAAAGAGAAGGAACAGTCACCAAACCTCATAGAAGACAGCACCTGGCTATGTCGCCAAGGAGCTAAGAGCTAAACAGCTGAGCGTCTAGGTTTAGCTTCTTACATGCAGACGGAGCAAACGGTTAAGACCAGCATGTCTATGGGAATTAGATGGAACTATTTGGGTTCCATATGGATTCCATATTGGAACGTTCGTCCTATATAGGCTGCATGTGGGCATACTGGCAGGGGTTGTACATTACGGGCTACATGAGTTGTTCAAAGTTTACCTAACACGCTGAGGCCAGTGTCTCGTCCAGTGAACACAACTTTGACGCCAGCTTGAATTGCCAGAGTTGCACCAGCATTGACTGTAATCCTCTGTCGGACAACATACGGACTCTTTTCCAGACTCCACTGGCTGTTCGTCTGCCATAAATCAACAGTAAAAGGTGGCAATAACAAAGTAATTAATTGCTGACCTGAATCGGTGGCCACGAAAATAGGACTTGCTCCAGGCCCGTAACCAGCAAGAGGCAAGACGAGGTGAGTGCCTCGTCGTAATTCTCAAGACGAGGCAATACGAGGCATGCTTCGTCTTACTTCGACATGAGAATTACATATAAGATATCGTATAAAGAGTAAAAGAGTATTTCAGTACCTTGCCTGGCTTCGTCTGCAAGCGCGTTACCTAAATAATAGGGCCTATTAATGAGTTACCGTTGATGACTTTTATGTGTACGAACGCACACTGGGTAACTATGGAACACGCCTATACAATTTCAAATCATAATTTTTCTTTCTTTCGTAAGTTCCGGGAATCGAAAAAAATTTAAGATTAACTATCTGTTTTTAATTAATAATTATTATGAAACAAGTTTAAGAAATAACTGCAAGTAAGATAGGATTGAAAGACTTAGTCGGATACAGGACAAGGTCATGATGGGTCGACAACCTGTAAAACGACTATAAAGTCAGTCTAAACTTCGGTTCAGTTTCCTGACTATAAAACAAGGAGAAAAGTTCAGTTTCTCGAATAAAAAGAAACAGTTAAGACCGTAAAACTGATGAAAGTTATGCAGCAAATGTCGTTTAGGCATATTTCGGCGCAGGAGAAGACGGAGCATCGAAATGCACTTCATGAAAACTTGAATTTTTAACACAAAAATGATTTCAACGGTTATTTTGATAGTCGTTTTATCAATACAATCACCAGTGAGATAATACTAAAAAAATTCTTATCAAAATTGCTAGTACTTTTATAGATATCAATGTTTTTTTTAGAATTTCCTGTTAGTTTTCTTTACCCCACAGTAATGGGCAAAGAGAAACAAATGCTATGCTCCACTTTACCCCATTTCGTGAGGCAAAGAGATACAGTGCTCTGTTTTTTTTAAATTATACCTTATAGGGCCTACCAGCTGGTCTGAATAGAAGAAACGAGTCAATTTGGGTGTTTCTGGTGTTTTTCTAGATCTTCAATTTCCAAAATTTCCTCCACAAATTGTATTGTTTTTTTTATCTCGCTTTCTGTTTTCACTTACTATATAACATCTGCGGCTGACATGTATTTCAACCTTTACCCTTTTCAGGTAATTTTCACAATTACAATGTAAAGACTGTGGATGCCGATGGCAACAGTACTGCCTATTTTCCAGCATCGCAAATACATAAAAAGCCTCACATTGCAACTTTAATTTCAATTTTTATTTAGATTGTTCATCATGGCAGCCGTTTTGTGTTTACATAAGTCTTATATTTAATCTGTAGAATACTTTTGTGTGTAAACATGGTCGTCTGTGCAGCGTATGGGTGTCGAAGCGGATATGATTCCCAAAAATTCGCCTTTCCATTGAAAATGAGGATTGATGTAACAAGTGGGTTCGAGCGATTCGGAGAGAGGATTTTGTAGCGAGTAAATATTCAAAACGCTGTTCACTACATTTCAAGGAAAGTGATTTCATCGAAGTGAGCAGAGATACCAATAAACAGAGGAGAAAATCTGATAAACAACTTCGCAGGCGCTATCTAAAGGATGGTGCTGTCCCTTCAATCCTTCCAAATGCTTCTCAGTACCTGACAGACACAAGTGTGGTACCGAGGACAACTGTTAGAGCCATAACGAGCAGCAGAAGGGAATATGAATCGATCATCCTAGTACAAATGGAAGAGTCTTTCCTGGCTGAAGATGACATTTCCCAGTTGTCGACATGGGCGGCGATCATGGGGGGGACGAGGGGGACATGTCCCCCACCTTATAGAGTGGGGGACACGCCATACATTTGTCCCCCCAAATTTTGAAGTAACGCTAAAAAGGCGGAGAAATGTAATTGCGCGTGAGGGTTTTCGCAGCCTTTTTTGACCAGATGAGATGAAAACTCTATTTTTTTAGCAGAAGTGTCCCCCTACCCGAAAATTCAGAGAAAGAATTCGTAAAAAAGGTTATAAATTGTTTAGACGAATTCCTAAGAAAGGGTAATGAGATTATTCTTGGGAGACCTAGGGAAAAAAGGTCATCAACTTTTTTTTGAGATGAATTCGTACAAAAGTCATCAAGGTTTTCCTAAAAATAAATTGGGGAACATGAATTCCTAAAAAAGGTCATCGACCAGACCATGGCCGACTTTGCCCCCCCCCCACCTCTCAGACAAGATCGTCGCCACTGGTTGTCGACAGCTGAAATTGCTGACCGGCTGGAGAGAGAATCTACTCTTCCTTAGGGCGTCACAATAAAACATATTGATCAGACGCTATTCATCTATATGCTTGAAGTTATAGATGATGTGCCCAAAATTAAAGGCTCAGTTGCAGTGAAGGCTGATCTGTCTGTAGTTGTTAGCATTGATGAAAAAATCATTCCTGTGTCACAATTCAAAGACCTGGTCAGTGGCTCACTTACAAGGATGTCACAAATCGTCAACTTGATGGCTCGCGTCAAATCTTTGTGTTCAGAAACACCGACAAGATCCCTTGACCTGCTAGTTCACATGGCTGTACAGTGTCTGAAAGCTGTGTTGGCGAACATTAGGGTGTTCCCAAAAACATGAAAGTGTCCAAAAGTTACTCCCCAACCCACTATTGCGTGATACAAGCTGTTAGAAAACTCCAGTAAACATTTTAACAGGTTATTTCAATATTTAGGACTTGCACAAACCACTCGAAGTTTTGTGAATTTCGTTTTATTAGTATGAAAATCTGTACCGGAAAACGTTTTAATAAATGAATTGAATATACTGTTTGTATTACACTAGTGAGTCAAATTTATACTGTATTTTATACTGTATATTAATACTGTATACTGTGTCACACTGTTACTGTATAATGTATTGCATATACACTGTGTCCCGATGAAAAGTGGACCCCAAGAAAAAGTGTCATAACTCGGTCAAAACGTTTTGCATTTGCCTGAAATTTTAAAAACGACAACACTAGCCATATAACCACCAAATCGTAACGCCGGAAATGTTGCCGAGTTTCTCAATTTTATCAACGTTTGAGATGCAGTAGGCCTACTGAAAATGGGAAATTTCTAGCATACAAATTTTTGACAAACGTTTAGGGGTCTAATTTTCATCGGGCGGCTACTTCACATTCAACAAGACAGTATCCCTGCTGTGAGACCATTGCACTGCTGTCCCAGGAGACACCCGACTTCATATCCCCGCAGCTGTGGCCGCCCAACAGTCCAGACCTCAATCCAGTTGACTATCAAATCTGGAGTGTACTGGAGGAGCGCATTCATCGTTCCGGCATTCGTGACGTTGATCACCTCAGAGCGCGTCTGATTGAAGAGTGGCAGCTGTTTGACCACGTGATCATCGACCGGGCCATCAAACAGTGGCGTCCACGTCTACGGTCGTGTGTCCTTGAACAAGAAGGACATTTTGAACACCAGCTGTAGCTGAACTTCACTTCCTTATGGCTCGTGTATGTTAGAAATTTCCCCTTTTCAGTACTGCATCTCAAACGTTCAGAAAATTGACAAACTCACTAACATTTCCAAACGGCGTTAAGATTTGGTGACAATATGGCTACTGTTGTTGTTTTTAAAATTTCGGGCAAATGCTAAAAGTTTTGACCGAGTTATGACACTTTTGCTTGGGGTCTACTTTTCATCGGGACACAGTGTAGTACTATATTTACTATATTACGACATACTATTAGTCTGTTATACTAGTTATTGTTACTAGTTAGTTATTTCAGTCATTAACTGGCCTGATTCGTTCTAAAACACTAGCCTTCGTTGGTTCTGAAAACTTATTTCTGTGATCTTCTATCACTTGCAGCAAGAACTGCTTTTGTTCTTCATTGCATGTTATGGAAGAGTTAAATCTTGGATAAGAACGACTCCTCATTCTGCCAGGTAATTAACTACTCTGATCGATTGAACAATATTCTGGTCTCTTCTGTATGTTTCGTGGAGTTCCCATTGAATCACATTGCATGAAGTCTTCAGACTAGCCAAGGATCTTAAAAATCTCACAGTAGATTTTGTGACCAAATCATGTAATCCTGTTAGTGATGGTTCAGACAAAGGGAGAATGCATTTTGGTAGTTCCTCAGATCCTTCATTTTCATTGAGGGTCTTGACCATTCATCTCCTTCAACTGTGACCTCGGTGTCAAAAACATCAAATCCAGCCAAGACTTCAGAGAGATACCACAAATGGCGATTAAATGCTGTTGTAGCAGCCATCGCCACTTTCTTGTTATGATATGACGACAGTCACAACAGTGCGCAGAGCAAGGCAAGATAATTTCTTGGAGCTGCAGTTGATAGCGGACTTTGGAATCAGTGTTTGATCTAAATCGCAGTAACAAAAAGGCACAGGCCTACATCTTTCAGATGTTTCTATAGTTTGTCACTGTAAAAGATTCCACGAGTTTTTCTTGATCCGGTTGACCCTGCTTGCAAAGGTTCCTATTGGTTACGGAATAGCCACATTTTTAGACAACAAAATGGCCCTAGCCATCCAACGAGCACGGTGTGTAGCTCTTAGATATCTGAAATGTACTCCACGCGGAGGAAGGCCGCCTAAAAAATCGACAGCTCCAGCAATTTACCATAATCATCTCTTGGCTGGTATTTCTCAAGTTGGATTACAACAAACTCAATAACACTGTCTTTCCATGGAGCACTTATACCCTACATAGGCCTACTGTCGTCTTCCATCGCTGTTGAAAATGAAGCTTAGTCTACCCTTGGCCAGAAGTCTTTAAAATGGACAAACAGTTCCAGGTTTGGAGATTACGTAACATCATGGAGGCTAAAAACATTTTCTAGCATAATCTCTGACACATGATGACGACAAGCTAAGTTCAGAAGTTCTTGGCCAAGCTCAGTCTCTAAACAAGTACAAACTCCACCCTTAAGTCCAGCGTTTGACGCAGTAGTATTAAAACAAAGTTCTTTAATGCCATTTCGCAATCCCCACTTATCCATGATTTCCACAACTGCTCTTGACATGGTAACCGCTGTTCCACTGTGAAGTTTTGGGACAGAGAATTACTTTACCATATTCTTTCCTGATACCAAAACTGGAAGTAGACCAATCCGTTCTCGTCCAGAACCAGTGAAATCATCCATTATTTTTCCATCCCAGTGCAAGACAATTGGCACAACTGGATCAAAGAAAGCATTGATTTCTGAAGTAAAGAGTTCACTATGTTTTATTCGCGGTCTGAGAATGGCACTTGGACTTAAGATGAGCTCCTCAACATCTTGCTGGAGTTGTCCTGTAGAAGCTATTGCTGAAATTATATAAGCAGCTTTTCTATGGCTAGGTGCAACTCTTCAGGTGTAACTACTTTGACTCGAGATCTCCTCTAAACTTTAGTTTTGAAAGTTTTGGCATTGTAGGTCCAACCTCAGATTCTGAAGATATTTCGGATGTGTCGCTGTCAGAAGATACACCTTTGTTATCGTCATGAAGTCATAATTTACAAATATTTCTTGAAAATCTGAAAAAACCTATTTTGGCATAAATTCAACTGGCTTGTGCAAGTTCTAAATATTATTGTATCTTAACAAACATTTGGCAATAGAGTTTCTATAACATGGATCACCAAATGGCGGGTTGGGGAAAGATAAATAAATTATATGAAATTTTTCCATAGTAGATGGGAAAACCCTAGCGAACATAGATGACTCACAAAGCCCAAAACATCGGAAGTTGAGTTTTTATCGTAGAGCAGCTGCAGCTACTCTTAAAGCATAAATTTTCTCTCCGATACTCACCTCAATTGATAATTCTGTGCTTCATGATCTATGTTGCCAGCAAAGCAGCCTCTGGACACTGTTTTACGGGAGGAAAGCATCTTGGAAATTCCTCCAATTAGCACACTGCGAAAAGTTACCAGACGGGTGAACAACAGTGAGGGGTTGGACAACTCTTCATATTCGAAGCTAAGTGTTTCTTAGCTAAGCGCATTTGAAAGAGTTGTTGTGTTAATGATCGACGAGATCTACAATTCTACATTGCCAAGAGAGTGTAATATTCCGGCGAAAAAGTGAAGGGGCTGACACCAGATGGGCAGTTGCATCAACCCTGTTATGTTTTATGGTGAAATCCCTGGTTTTAAAATTCAAGGATCTCGTCGGTGTCTATCCGATGGCAAATCTGACGGCAATAAAGCAGTTCGAGTGCTATAATGAGATGATTTATCTCCTTCGTGGCGTTCATCTGAATGTTATCGCAATCTCGGTGGATAATGCAGCGACAAACCGGAAGTTCTTTGTTGACTTCCTCTGCAACGGCCAGCTGCAGACAAGCATCATTGACTCCGTCACTGGCCAGCCGATTTTTCTCATTTTCGACCCAGTCCACGACCTAAAGAATGTTCACAATAATTTTCAAACCAGAAAAACCTTCCAGTGTCCACCAATGGGTTCCAACTCTTCTCCGGAAGGCTGTACAACGGAGTTCCAGCACATCATAGACCTTTTTAACTTGGAGGCTGTCATGTCTCCTGAAAAAGGCACACCGGTTGAGCCCAGCTGTACTGCACCCCAAAAACTTTGAGAAATATTCAGTGAAACTGGCTACCGCAGTCTTCAATGAGTCGACTCATGATGCTTTGCAGTTCTATGCTGCCAATGAGAACAAGCCACAGTGGATGAACACGACAGCTTTCATCAAGCTAATTATAAAGTTCTGGAACGTCATGAACGTGAAGTCCAGTTACAAAGGCAAACATAAACGTGATCACACGATGGATCCAGTTCGATCTTCAAGTGCTTGCTTTTTTGCGAGAGTTTGCTGACTTCTTTAGGCGCTGAGAAACCAGCTAATCACGAAGATTTAACCCTCAGACTTTCTTGGCGCTGTGACACACCTGCCTAGCTCTGGCTGATTGCGCAGCATATCTGCTTGACAGACTGGCCTTCAATTACGTCTTGTTTGGATATCTCCAATCTGACGTCATTGAATCACGGTTTGGGTGGTTGCGGCAACTTTCGGGCGCTAATTACTACATTTCCATGAGGCAGGTGCTTGAAAGTGGCCGCAAGATAAGAGCGTTGTCTCTGCTGAAGTTTTCCTCATTCTCGTTGTCTGAAATAGATGACAACATTCAGACAGACACACAACATTCACTGTCGGTTGAAAACATTTATGCAGATAAGATAGTGGAAGAATAAACGTTCAAGTATTCGCCATCTTCCCGTGATGCTAACATAATTTTTTATATCAGCGGCTATATTGCAAGATCCGTGTTCAGATCAAATCGATGTGAATACTGCAAGGAGAGTTTGGTCAACTTTGACCCACTGGAACCGCTCACCTTGAATGAAACACTGGACAATAACGCCACAATATTCCTGGACTGCTTTAATCACGGAAGTCTCTCAAAGCCGACTGATTTTGCATTCATGATGGCCGTCCACTGCTGGAGAGTCTTGGAAGAAGTGAGGTCAACACCAGTCATGATACAACTGTTCCTGACCAGTTCCTGTCAGCGGTCACTTTTCTGTAAAGTGATGGACCGTGCCTCGTACACTGACAACTTTACTGATCGGTTCAGTGGTGAGGATATGTCACTAATTGCGAGACGGTTCTTCAACTGTGTGGCTAAGAATTTAGCAAAAGAGTTCAACAGTAAAGCCTATGAACAGTCGGGACAATCTGGAAAATCATGAGCAAAAAAGCGCAAACCGGCCAAACTCTCCAGCACTTCATCACATGAGTGAACTCTGAGAAAAAGGGCATAACTATTGACGCTGACTCGTATTCGTAATTGTAATCTCCAAACATCTAAAGCGCCACTCGAAGGCCAAGGCAGGCCACCAGCCTATTCACGAGCGCTGCGTCAAATCAGAAGGGGTTTCCAAAGAGTAGTCCAGAGGAAGTCCAAGTCCGGTTTCTATGGGGGCAGGTATTTATCTCTAACTGATTTGGTAGGTTTTTTGTTACACTTAGGTGGAGTGCTAGCTTGTCTTCTCAGTTGCACATTGGCACTGGTCTCAGGTAGGCAGTACCATGTCTCCTGCTCTATATAATCTCTTTAAGAATGCATAATGTTGCTAATTTAAGGCATTCTGATGCAGGCTGTCACACAAAAAACAGTTTCTATGGTTGCTTTTTGGATTAAATGTATGTCCATATTCAGAAGAGTTATTCTTTACCCCAACTGACACGTGCCCTTCTTGTTTTGACCTAACCGTCTAGGCAAAGTGAATGAATGTTTACTGACCTCTATAGAATAAATTAAGTTTAACGAATTGAATTTTGAATTCATGTATAAATTACATAGGCCTAGTTTATACTTTTTTTATCAAATGTTGCTATATACATAATCTACTATAAGGGTTTGTTCCGTTCTTTCTTATTTTTGCCATGGCTGTATTGCTTTGTGGTGTTTCTTCTGCCTTGCTGGCATAATAAAGGGTGCTAATAAGTTTAATCTGTTTTACAAGTATTGCAAAGTTACCAGAAATGCTTAATAGTCTATCTTTTCTGGCTTCTTACATGCTGTGACAGTATCAACTTGGCACAAGCTTGCTGTGTACAGTAGATCAACTGTTGTTTATGATAAGCGACAGCTGCTTGTCCTGGCTTCGCCTTATTATACCCGGGGTCCGCGGCCTGCGAGAAGTTGTGACTTTCGAGGAGTAGTTGACCAGTAGCGGTTTCACATCACAGCGGTGGGAAGCCAGTGCATCCAAGCCTTCTCGTGACCAACTAGCCTTTATAAACAGATCGGCTTTAAAGCTGTGCCTCATTATTTAAGCCCATCCTGTTGTCTATTCAGACATGTCAATCAAGGATTCGTAGGCTTGTCTGGCACACGAACCAGCAGCCGGCGCTGATAAATGGCTCAATAACACCATCAACTAAAAGGGAAGGGAAGTGTGCGTGCCAAGTAATTGATGTAGTCTATACACTGCCTGATCCCGCACCTGTTGTTTACAGTCTCTCGCGCATTAGTTCGCGCAATCTAGGTCAGTAACAACCATTCATCGTTGCTTTTAGCCATGGAATGTGTTTATAAGCCTATATGAGGCCTCGCGCACAACAGAACTATTAACCATTGATCATGCCGTTAATCAGATGTAGAGTGCTCGTATGTATGTATATATGTTTGTATATATGTAGTAGGTTATTAATATATTTATAACCGTTATAATGAAGCAGTGCACCGCTTTCTGTTTAATAACATATAAACCTCTATATAACATAACATAACATAACATTACAAGGTTTTAAGTGGCTCAGAAGACTATCATCTGTGTCAGAGCCTCTCTCTCGAGCTTCCTCTCAATTGCACCCCGTTCTAGTTATTTATTCTAGTTATGTATTCAAGTTATTTATTCTCTTGTTTCTGGTTGCGGTGGCTCCGCCTAATAAAACAAGTGTAATCATCGTATAGCTTGAAACGTTGCTTAACCACGTTTGCTTGAAAGTCTGCAGCACTACAATATATGGACTGCTATGTACAAAGTAATAGCCTGAATGAGTCTGTTTATCGAAAGGTTGAAAATATGTTGCCAGGTCGTCGGGCTTTTTGAGCCCACTGCTATTTTTTTAAGCAGTCCAGTTCAGATAAATGCGGGTATGGAATTACCGTGGTTTTTGCTGTGCTCGTTAACCTTGTGGCTGTTGCATTGTCTATATATCATAAAAACATGTGGTTTAGCACACTGTCTATAGTCATTGCCAAACGAACATAAATTTTTAAAGCGACCTGGAAAACCTATATTCACTTCAAAAAGGGGTCAGTCAGCGCGAAAATGGGTTAAACAGCATGTTTACCGCGCAAGAAAGATCATTCGTTTATCTGTGGTGTATATTTACTAAAGCACATAATAGAAAAAGGCTAAACATAGTACATTCGATAGGCCTTTTGCAGCATAATGCGGGTGTGGTATCATTTCGGGACCGGTTGCCAAATTTGGACCCCCCATATATTTCGTTATAAATTAGAAAAAATCAAACATTCCGCGGTATAATGCGGGTGTGGTATCATTTCGGGACCGGTTACCAAATTTGGACCCCCCATATATTTCGTTATAAATTAGAAAAAATCAAACATTCCGCGGTATAATGCGGGTGTGGTATCATTTCGGGACCGGTTACCAAATTTGGACCCCCCATATATTTCGTTATAAATTAGAAAAAATCAAACATTCCGCGGTATAATGCGGGTGTGGTATCATTTCGGGACCGGTTACCAAATTTGGACCCCCCATATATTTCGTTATAAATTAGAAAAAAATCAAACATTCCGCGGTATAATGCGGGTGTGGTATCATTTCGGGACCGGTTGCCAAATTTGGACCCCCATATATTTCGTTATAAATTAGAAAAATTAAGCATTCTGCTGTATTAGAAGTATAATGCGGGTGCGGTATCATTTCGGGACCGGTTGCCAAATTTGGACCCCCCATATATTTCGTTATAAATTAGAAAAATCAAGCATTCTGCGGTATAATGAGGGTGTGGCATGACTTCGGGACCGTTTGCCAAATTTGGACCCCCTGTAAATTTCGTTGTAAATTAGAAAAAATAAGCCTTCCGCATTATTAGAAGCTAAATATGGATGTGACACTACTACGAAACGTCGGCAAAATGTTGACCCCCTCCTAACAATATGCTGGTGGCGCGCTAGGAATTACAGACTCACTACTCCAACCACCTACGATGAAAATTTTTATATTGTGGTTCGCGGAAAAGACCCAGCGCTGGTTAGTTTCTTGATTAGTTCTGCCACCATCTGGTCTTTGCTTTGACTCGGCAACTCTTTTTTTCCATTCTTGCTTTGTATATCACGTTTCATCGTTCTATATTTCTCCTCCTCTCCCAGAATAAGTTTATATTCTTCATCGCTAATAGCCGTGTCCTCTAACGCCTTAGAAATGTGGTCATGAACAGTGTTTAGCTTACTCTCCGCCAAAATACAAATTTCGTCGTGTTTTGAAGCTTTAGCAACAAAACTTCTACTTACAACATTTCCAATAATATCCAGAAAACTCGTCGCTATGGCCAAACTCTCTAGAACAATACCAGGAATAAAACCAATACCAGTGGCTAACATAGCTGCCCCACCCACCCCAGTTCCAAGACTAACTATAGCAAGGCCGGCCGAGGCCCCATTAGCAACATCCACAACCCTCTTATACTTTTTGCACAGTTGTCCGCGACTTATAGCCTCGGACCTCAGGAATGCTTCTATTTCACCGATCTTCTGCAAGCGAAATGTTTGCGACGTCGTGTCTGACGAAATTGTTGACTCCATCAGCGGTGGGTACAAAGACATAGTTTTTTTTATAGTTGCTCTATCAGTAACGTTACGTTTAACTCAATAGTTGAAGTACTTAAAACGCCCCTCTTTTTTCCTTCAATTCGAAAACTCGTTTGTCCTGGAATGAATATTGCCCTAGATGCATCAAATTGTCCACTTTGAATGTCAACTGTACGATCGATGCTACCCGCGGCTGTAATAATGCGAACTGACGCATCGCCGGTACTAACACCAAACATTGTAAGCCTCCAGAATCCGCGGTCTAAAGAGACCGTCTCATTGTTAGTTTGCAACGTGATACAAGGATAGCGCGCCGCGGTCAATGGAAGCGTTTGCCACGAACTTAGGGTCACAGTTTTGGTCGCTGTGTAAATATCGCGGCTATGGTAATCGTCCGATACGAAATCGATGTGGATTTGGGGAACCGCGTCTAACATATCTGCGGTGGGCTTAGGGATAGTATATCCCCAGTTGGTTAGTCCAACCAAATCATCGAGGTTGTACTTGTGCATATTTGTTTCTCCTTTTTGTCGGAGATAACCACGAATCTTGTAGTGTGAGTCGGCCATTATTAAATCTTATGTGTCTCCAACTTTAAAATATGTGTAAATCTGAAAGTGGGATATTCCAAGAGTAGTTAGATTTGGTTGTGTACCAAGGACCGTCAGCCTGTAGTATTTGTATGCGGTGTCAGAGTCGATGGCAAACTCCTTCGCAATGTAAGTCAAAGCGGTGTGGGAGGTGAGGAGGTCTGTAAATACGAGGAACTTTCCTATTCCATCACTCGTTTTGGATACACACCCACCGACCTTCCAGGACGAAATACGCGGGATACTACGACTATCAATTCTCTCAGACAGGCTGATTTTCCATATCCGCACTGGGACCGGGCATTCAATCTGTAACCAAGTCCCAATAATATCAGCCGCAGCGGGCGTGGCCCTCCACTCACCTTCAACACCCGAGTTGAATGCCATATGATCCGGGTAATCGGAAAGAGATGCGCTGGATGTGGTATAAAAACCCGTTTCGGAAATGGTTTTGGTCAGCGGGGGAATGTGACCTGTATGGTTAAGAAATTTGATGCTGTTCACGTACTGTCTTACAGCGGCCTCTTTACTGTCTGTATACCTTTTAACCACAACAGCCTGATTGTCGACATATTGTTTATTGGCCACGTTCAAAGGCTCCGTCGGTATTTTATTTAATTTTGTCATTTTGCCGGTTACGATTCTCGTCACCTGCCCGATACTCGCCGCGTCGGTATTAGTTGTTGAGGCCCCCGTGTAAAGCCCAGTCACCCTCTTACCGCCCATAGCTAAATTTCCAGTCATTGCGTCGCCAACTTTAAGCACGCAAGCGCTCCTGACCATAGCGTCTTGTTCTTCGGCATAAGTTTTTGCAGCTTCGGCTTTCTGGTCCGCGTACCCCCTTGCGGCGGCGGTCTTTTGATCTGTATACAACCTCACGGCCGAATTAATCGCGGTGTCCTGATCGACCGCGTACTGCCTAGCAGCAATATGTTGAACATCAACATATTGTTTGTTAACCACGTGCAACGACTCCGTGGGAACTCTATCGAGGCTCAATAGAGCGCCGGCGACCGCTGTTGACACTTGTTTCCAACTCGCTGCGTCGCTATCAGATCCTGGAATCTCTGTTGGAAGTCCAGTTACTCGGTGGCCACCCATGACTAAACTTCCAGTCATTACACTTCCAGATTTGAGCACACACGCGTTCTTGACGATAACATCTTGCTCGTTGACGTAACTTTTTACAATAACGTCCTTTTCGTCTGCATACTGCCTAACGGAATCTCTCAGCACCTCGTTCTTCTCGTCCGTGTACTGTTTAGCATCGATAAGCTTCTGGTCTGCATGGCTCTCGGCCGCGGCCACCTTCTGGTCCGCGTACAGCCTGACGGCAGTGTCCAGCAGAGCGTCCTTATCGTCTGCGTAACGTTTAACGAGACCAGTTACCTCGGAGCTTAAGCCGTCTGCATACAACTCAGCTTGGTGCGCCCGCTCTTTCGCGTACTCCGTTATTTGTT
Organism: Allolobophora icterica; assembly: GCA_963556255.1. Classification (NCBI taxonomy): domain Eukaryota; kingdom Metazoa; phylum Annelida; class Clitellata; order Crassiclitellata; family Lumbricidae; genus Allolobophora; species Allolobophora icterica. Next base: position 95,070,224 of record OY744602.1, on the reverse strand, counting down.
TCCAACTCCCAAAGTTCGGACTCCCCCACCAATTCATCCCAACCCTCGTCTTCGCTATCAGATCCCGGAGTGTCCGTGGGCAAACCAGTCAATTTATGACCGCCCATTTTTAGAACGCCAGACATCGTTCCACCGGTGAGTTGCAGGTTGTCCTGATCTACGATGTCTGCATAAGCCTTTGTCGCGGCGTCCGTTTCCATCGTCGGCGTTCCCACATTTGTCAGCCGAAAACCTCCAGCCGAAAGAATTCCCAGCATGGTATCACCAGCCTTGTGGATGAGCCCAGCGGCGCTTATCTGCCCCCCTCCAAACCCACCTCTACCGTCTCTTCCAAATTTATCAACCGGCATTTTTTTTTATATAAAAAGGATGGTGGAAGTCTAACATAGGTCAAGCACGATGTCTTCAAAATTCTTTCCGGCAGCGAGCTCTCTTAGCACGAGCAGACAGAGGTGACCACAGACCACATCATCGGGACCCTGTAGCTGAAATGTTTGAGTTCTTATGGAACGGTTTAAATATCGAGAGATTTCTAGAGGCGGATCCAGCCCATAACTATCAAAATAGACTGCTATAGGCCCATCTATCCAATAGGCGACCCAGTGAGTACCATCGCCGGAACCGGAATCTAAATTAACAACTCCACACTCCTTCTCACGAGCCACGGCGGGCAGACCATCTCGCATGAAAACACCGCGGAAATGCGGCAGCGCTCCGGCAACTTTCTCTATATCGAAGTTGCTCAGCGGTTTTAGTTTTTTTGTCCGATGTACAGGCCGGATCCTTTACACATTGAACAGCAACCACCATAAGTCTGGCGCCCGAGATATAAACCGGTCCCGCGGACCTGAGCTTCGAGTTCGCGATTGTCACGCGCGGCCTCTGCTAAAGCCGCGTCGTCGATCCGTTTTTTCTCGGCTTGGGCCGCATCGCTGGCCTGTTTCTTGCGCAGAGCCTCTGCATCGCTGGCCTGTTTGTTGTGCACGGCCTTTGCCACCTCGGCGGCCCCTCCAGCCGCGGCACCCACCGCGGTTAACCCGCCAAAAATCAGCGGGAGGAGAGCCAGTAGTGGAAGAAATCCGCCCGATTTTGTCATCTTTTTCAGTTGCGTTTTGGTGAATCTCAGCTCCATGCCAACGCCTTCCGAAATCTTCCTCACGATTCGGGCGGCTTGAACTTTTGTAAGCGCGAGCTTATCGTCTCCACGAAGCTGGCCATGAGTGAGCCGGATCGTAGCGCCAGTGCCATCGCGCGCAGCTTTAGCCAATGTTGCCTTTTGCCCTTCGGTCAGCGAAAGGCCGAACGCAACGTATTCAGTTTTCATTTTTGGAAAAAATATATCTAAAAGAGGGCCTTGTATCTAAATGTGAAAAACGATTTCTAGTAAACGACGTTGAATTTGCTGCCATCCGATTCAAAATTCAGGAGTCGGTCGCTGATCAGGACGGCATATGCTGTCGTATTATTTGGTACCCCTTCGTTAAAGTCCACCTTGATTTGTATGTCCTGTACAGAGGTTTTAAGTCGTTCAGATTGCCTCCGCACGTCCAGAACGAAGATCGGAAACAAATCCACAAATTCGATTGGTGTCAGTTGGCATGACGATTCACGCGCGTCTATGCCGCAATATTCTTCCTTGAAGTCACGTAGGGCCTTGTAAGCGCGAGAGGTTGTCCTCTTGGTGAAGTCGAGATTCATGTCAACAACCGGGTAGCGATCGCTGTTGAGCATAGCGAAAATGTTGCGAACCTGCACATGGTCAAACAGTGCCGGATTCTGGCCTTGATGTGCATTCTTTCCAGTTTGAAAAGCAACAAGAATCCAGCGTGGCTTTTCCGTGCCCGACTTAACACTCAAACGCCAGGAAAAAGTCGTCGCTCGAGGCACCGCAATGTTGTCGCATTGCATGGCGCGGAATGCTACAGGTACCTTAACCTTGGCTTCAATCTGCTTCATTAGCATGCTTTTATACTCCAAAGCGGGTATTATATGCGGCATGAACCAGGAGAGTTTAGTCAGCGTGATCTGGCCATTGACCGCAGCGGCTTCCTTGAAGATCGCGTCTGCATCCCCCTGCCGGCTCAGCAGTAAGGAGTGTTTAATCCCGTATACGACCTTGTGATAATCATCGCAAAAGCCGAATAGATGTCTTAAGGGAACGATGAATGAAAACGTTCCAATAGGGACGGGTTTTCCAATGATCATCAGTCGACGGGCCTCGAAGCCGATATTCGCGGTCGCCGCCGCCGCACTCGTGTCCTTCTGCCAACACATGTTTAAACCTTCAGCTCTGGAGAAGTCGTCGCCGTAAACCAGCATGCCTTTCATCGTCGTGGCTTGCCCAGGTGACATGACATTCTCTATCTCGGTGTTGTTAGCCAGGTATCGAATCTGAGAAAACATGTACGGGACGGCGTTGTTGATGAATGACACCAACGTGTCTGCGATGTAAGCGGCGCCAGTTGTTGTAAGCCTGCCCTCCACAAGAAGGTAACTCTTAGAAGGCTGCGTGAAAATGTCTTGGTTCTGGATGTCTATCTGTATGGCCTGGCCATTGTTGATAGCCGCGGGATTTTGTGACTCATACTCGCGGTATTCAAACGATTCGATGCTATTGTCATCGGGCACCGCCGAAGCGATGTCCAACATTTCACTCGGCACGTCAAATGCCGCCATTATTATAGTTAAAAAAGTTCAAGCTTCAATTATTAATCATGTTGCAAATTAATTTCATATGTGGTGGGTTAAACATTTTTTTCCGTTTTGTGAATTAGTCGGAAATTTTTTTCATTTTGCAAGAAACAGACCCCTACCACAACGACTCGGCTTTATAGTCTTGAAACCGGATCCAGCAATGCGGCTGTTTATGTCAGCCATTGTCGGAACAACGGGTGGTGGACTCACAGCCAGTTGTTTTAAGTATTCGATGCTCTTGTCGCTGAGCGCCTTCTCCAAAGGTGCGGGGACAACGGGCGCGGCAGCTGAATTTTCATTTCGTAAATGAGCTTCATTTACGGCTGCAGCGCGTCTCGCTTTCACGGCATCAACAATTTGCCTGACGGCAGATGCTGTTGTGGCGCCGGCTTTCGCGACATTACCAACCGCCTTGGCAACGTTTGTGATTGTGCCTCTATTCGCCGAAATGAAGGAGCCTGCACGGCCAAGGAAACCCGCGATTTTGGGTATCCAGTCGAAAAGTCCACCACCCACGACACGACGCCGCTTTTTAATTCCAAGAACCAACATTAGAATATTTAAGTGTGAACATTTACGCACTGCGGATGTGAAACCTTATAGTTACTGTCTCACCGCGGAGGTTTAATTGTTCACCATTCTGGTCGGTCAGCCACACACGAATGCCCTGTACGTTACCAGCCGGTGCAACTGGTAGGTACACCAGATTTTTCGGAGACTCGATTACCTTGTAGCCGGGCGACACATCCGGGAAAAAACTGTAGATTACTGGCAGCTGGCTACCATTTCGATACGATCCAGAGATAATGTCACAATTTACCAGGATTGTGTCCACGCGGAGAATATCGACTGGATTTTCTCCCTCTTTATAACCACTACCAAGCCTCTGAGGGTTAAAACCGAGCATTTGCCTGATGGTAGATTGAGCCATATTTACCTTATATAGGGCATTCGTAATTTTTATGAAGGCGCGTAGGGTAGATGCGTTAGCTCCTATGGTAATAGGAGAATTAAAGCCGAGTGGTGCCACACCCGTCGGAGAATTTTGCTTTTCTAACTGCCTACCGATTTCATCATTAATCTGTGCGATCTCGTAGCTTCCGTCGGGCAAAATGATCGTCTTCCACGTCACACCATTGTCGGTGCTGTAGACGAACTTGTTATTTGTACTATCGATGTTGGGAATCGAATTATAAGTTTCAAGATTGACCAAAGCAAGCTCAAAGCGTCTTTTTGGATCCAGGTACAGCGGTGGTGAGAAAGCCGTGGTCCACCCTGTAGTATCTGAGGAAACAACTATACTAAAATTTTCCTTAGGCTGTAAAAGTTCTCTAATTTCTTCGAGCAGTTTCTCCGAGCGTTCCATCTGAGCCATGAATTTTGTTTTCTATTTCTATTTTATGAGCATGTTTCTATTCAATTCGAGTGCCAGCTCTTTGGAGATCGCACCGGAACGCAGTAACTCGTCGAGAATGGCGGAGATTTCGTTGCCGAGACCAGTGTTTCCCGCGGCCCTAGAGGCCACCAAAAGCTGCAACCTCTCTACCAGAGCGTTTGGGTCGTTGTAGAACTGCACCGCGCCGCCTCGAATCAGCTGGAACTTTTTACTTTTCCGGCCATGAATAGGCAGACCACACATCTGTACGAGTTTTTTAAAAGTCTCGATTGCCTGAGGCGAGTATTGCTTAGTCTTAACGAAGCGTTTTGTTAGTAGGCTGAACAACGACTCATCGGCCGGAGATTTGAGCACGAGGTTCCCACCTTTAAACACTCTCAGTCTACCAGCAGACAGCGCGACGGGGTCAACGGAGAGCTCACCCAAGGCGTTACCTTGTAATTTAAGAGGAACGGCTGGGACACTGAAACCCTTTCCTTTTTTGATGAGGCTGTGGCCCGCTAGCAGTGTATGGATTCGCTTTTTATATTCCCTTAGGGCTTCGATATCTGCAGTCACCTCATCTACCTTTTCTTCGTCTCCTTGCTTATTGGCTTTCCTTTTCTCTTTGCCCAGGGTGTGGCGATTATAGTGATTTACCTCACCGATTATCTTTTCAGCACCTGCAATGTCGGCTAAATCAGCTCGCTCGGAGGTTTAAACCCATGCCGTGTGATTGCCGCGACGTTGAGATATTTGTTTGGATCTACTAACAATGCGGGGGGAATTCGGGATGTTGGAAGCGCTGGAAGGGCTGGAGCAGCTGCTGTTCCTGCGGAATCACCGAACAAAGCTGCTATCGGGTTATAATTAGCAGACTCTGAAATCTGTGCTGGCAAATCCTGTAAAGCGCTGGTAACTTTCTGCAGCTCCTTAGACGTAGCCGCCTGGGATTCAGCCGTGGCTGTGGCTATTGGTTTGAAAAGCTTTGCCGCATCGTACTGAAGGTTGGCTTCACCGAGTTTCTCATCCACGAAACGTTGTCTCAATCGATTTCTCCGAGCTAAATAATCCTGAGTCAACGCGTCTCGCTCCTGTTTAGACGAAACTTTTGTCCACATCGTGATTGTATGTCGGCTATATGTTGCCTATATCGTGTCTTTAAATACTTGCCTTGGGCTTATAGAAGCGATCGAACCCGCAACGATATTTTCCGTCGTACACCTTTGACGTTAAATCTATGACTGCAAATCCATATGGCTGGGCAGCACACTCGCTGAAGAACGTACGGAACTCATCGAAAGACATGTCGCCGCCCACGAACGTATCGTGAATGGCTCGCAAATTTTTGCTGTCTTGGTTGAAGAGGACGATAAGATTAGCATTGTCACGGATCGCTTGCTTCGGAATTCGAAAATAATTCTGCGTTAAGTAGAAGCAGTCCGCGCCACCGTGTCGACCCATAGTGAAATACCTTTCGATGGGCGACTGTTTTTCAAGCATGACGTCATCGAAAACTAGAAGGCTTCTGGCATTCTTATTTAATGATTCAACTGGAACTATTTCATCTGAGCAAGAGTGAAAGGAAGCCACTTCCTTCCCGGCAACTTTTTCGAGTTCTGTTATCCAGTCCCGAAGAAACTGATATTTTTCCTGTCCCAGAGACTTTGAGTAGAGGTATAGCCGATCAAAACGCAGGTACCCCTTTTTCAGAAGGAGGTTGAGCAGTAGGTTTGTTTTCCCACATCCGCTAGGCCCACAGATTATACACCGTATGCTGGATGGCAACAACCAATGGTGGTGTTTTTTTCCATCGTCGGCTTCGAGATCGAAATTTGTTATTTCCATATAGAGACAACGAGTTATGATTGTATTCAACGAAAACAATGTATTGCCTACGATGTAAGAAACATACTGAGACTTCAAATGAAACAATTGTCGAGTTACGAAACGGTCGGCCAGCCAAGAAGGGAACCTGTGCCGTCTGCGGTGCAAAGAAGAGCCAGTTTTTGCCTTCGAAAGCGCGAAAGACTGGTGGTTCTCTACTGAATAGGGCCCTCAACGTTCTTCCTCTACCAGAAATGCATATGAGCCTTCCATCCGGTATGTCTTCGGAAGATAATCCGGGAGGTTCTTTTCAGAACACGGGAAAGTACTCTTACTGTGGACCATTCACAAAACTCGACAAACGGCTGTCACAGCGATATCACGGTGTTAATCAGCTCGACCGTGCGTGCCTCCACCACGATGTGGCTTACGCAGTTCATAAAGATACTCCGGGGCGTAACCACGCAGATGACATCCTCGCTGCAGCCGCGTCGAAGATGGCACTCACCGATGAAACTCCGGATTATGAGAAGAAGAATGCGCGGCTGGTATCGGCCATTATGTCAGCGAAGTCGAGGCTGGGGATGGGTGTCAGAACGAGCCAGCGAAAACGCAAATGAAATTCATTTGTGTATGTGTTTACCTGTTTGTAATATATAGTATTACTGAAATGTCTAAGCACCTTTCAGCCGTCTATTACAGCCCTAGAGGTTACTGGCGAGGTAAGGCTGCGGTGAAGAAACTAGCCTCAGCCGCCAAAGTTTCCGAGGCGGAGGCTCGTGATTGGCTGAAGAAACAAGCTGTGTGGCAGATTTATCTACCCGTTCCTCGCCCCATACCGCATCCAAAGTTTGAGGAAAATCGACCAAACGCCGTACACCAAGCCGATCTCTTGTTTTTACCTCACGATAAAGTAGGTCGAAAGACTTATAAATACGCCCTCACTGTTGTTGATGTTGCCTCACGATACAAAGAAGCTGAACCGTTGATCAACAAAAGTGCGACCGAAGTCGCCACCGCTTTAAGCCGGATCTATAAGAGGGGCCCATTAACTTGGCCTCGACTCTTTCAGGTCGATCCTGGACGCGAATTTATGGGTGATTTTACACCGTTGCTGGCGAAGCACGACGTTCTTGTAAGACGCGGACAGGCCGGAAATCATCGCCAACAGGGCATCGTTGAACGCTTTAACCGTACTCTAGCTGAGCGACTCTTCGGTGCTCAATACGCTCAGGAATTGCTCCTGGATGCAAGGGGGTCATCAGAACGGTCAGTGGAATGGGTTCGACGATTGCCCGAAGTTGTAGCTACACTAAACGATGAGCCGACGCGCTTGCTCGACATGAAGCCGGTTGAAGCGATGAAAGCTGCTAAAGTGACACAGAAGCCCTCTCATTCACAAATGAAAACTCGTTTGTGGGGAATGGATGCGCCTATTCTCGGACACGACGTTCTCGTCCGCTATTTGTACGCTCCCGGCGAGCTCGAAGGTGGAAGCAAACGTGCCACCGATCCTAACTGGTCGCTCACCATCCACGCTATTTTGGATGTTGTTCGGCAGGCTGGTAAACCGGCTTTATACCATCTGGTAGACGGTCCTGCCCGCGGATTTGTACGTGAGGAGCTGCTTCTGGTGCCTATGGGCACTGAGTTACCCCCCGATAGAATACTCAACCGTCGTTGATTTTGTAGTGCCCATATGCCAGCGTTGTTATCCCGTCCGGAGATATCCACTTTTTTGTGTCTAATGGAGAGAGGCTGATCTTATTCTGCTCGTACACTCCGATCTGGTGGTCGTGGCTTCTAATCACGACTTGTGTGTGCCGCATTTCCTCTCGTTCGAACAGGCATTCTTTGTATAACTCGTGGTGCAGATCCTTCTTCACAACCGCTCTCTGAACGCCTTTTGCTTTCCTGATTTCTGAACCACCAGATTTTAAGATCGAGTACATCTTCGGACGTAATCCCACGAATTCAGCGATGGCAACTCCGTTACATTCGTCCTTGAACTTGCCCACGACTTTCTTGTTCTCAACGTCGTAGTATGGGCTGTCTCTAGGAAACTCTGAGAGGTCATATTGGTGTTTTTTGTTCCACATATCGGCATAGACGTTCGGAGTTTCCACCTGAAATAACAGGCTGTCAGTGTCTGTATATAGCAACTGGGCTTTTTCTCCGTACTCGTTTTTCACATCGTTGTACCAGAAGTCGTACATCAGATGCTTGCTGAGGTCGAGGACAGCCTGGCCGACATATACAGGTCTGTTTAACTTGAGCTTGTTCTTCAAACTATGAATCGCGGCGAGTTGGTCGTTGAAGATTTTGTGGGATATGTAAGCAGGGTCCGCAATTAGTTTACGAAGTTTGTCAACTTTTGAGGTCGGGACCAGGTTGACCCTGATTCTTTTTCTAAGATTTTCCATGGTCTTTCCAAAGACCGCATTATTAGCCAGCTTGAAGAAATCCTTCTCAAATTCCGACGTTGCCTTCGCCCTCAATTTTGTATTCATCTCGATATATGGAGCCATCCATGCCTCCTGTCTAAACTTAATGACACGATGAATTTTAGAAACTCGTAGGCCCAACGAGTGGTAGAGTTTGAGATTTCTATAATGGACCACATACCGCTCCTTAGGTCGTAGGCTTGGTACTAACTTCACATGCTTTGTGAACTTGCCTCCCAACTCGTTCATAAGCACATTCTGATAGTCACTCAACCACCCCTCTTGGACTGTCAGGGTCTCCGGTGCTAAGGGATAGTCGCTATGTGATTCGTGGAGGTGCTCCGGGTACCCGAGATCGACTTCAAGTAGGAAGCCTTCAGGCGCGTCATCTGGAGTTTCCAACACTTCGTCGAGAGTAGGACTTTCCCAGCTAAATCCTCCAACTGGTAGTGGCTGTTGCATCGCCCAGCCGTAAAGATTATTCGCGTCGAGGTACATGATCCAGTTGTCTGGCTTCGTGGTATCGTAGTCGGGGCATTGCGGGTTGTTGGCTTTTGCGAAGCGCTTAGATACCATCGAGATTCCACCTCGGAGACCTTTCTCTACGAACAAATGCATATCTATATCGGTTAAAAGTTCGAGCTCGATTTTTGTCTTTTTCAACAAAGCGTCCCAGGCCATTCCTGGCAGGCTGAAGTAATTTGCCGGATCTAAACTGTAGTGCTTCATCGATGTGTCTCTGAAGGTCTCGAATACATCGGCTAATAGAAGTACATCCGTGCGGAGATACAAGTCGTGATAATCGCCCAGAGTTTTACAATCAAACTCGTTCCATACTCGTTGGGCGTGTTCATAATCCACATCAGAGATATTCTCTCGGGACAGCCTGCTGTAGAACGCTTCTTTGGGTGGAAGTCGGTCTTCGCCGAAGCGGTGGTAATCGTCAATGTGCTCGTAACAATATACACCCTTTCGCCTCAAAAGATCTAGTTTTGTCCCATCATTGTGAACGAAATTTTCCTTTATATACGCCGTTGTGACTTTCAGATCCTCAAGCGACAGATTTCCTGATAATTTATCCAACGAGCTGTTTAGAAACTGGAGACTATCAATGAACTGCAGTTGTCCAATGTTAAATGTCATGTATTTCTCCATATTGTTTGGGATGCAGTTAATTTCAGTTTTTTCATCCTGTGCGGCTTCACAGCCTCCGATCGCTTGCATGATGAGATGGCTGTCGTAGCCTCGCAGATTGTGGAAGACCACTGGTACCTTACACTTATCTGGATATATTCTAAGTTTGAGGTTGCAGGCGTTATGAGCGGCACCTCGATACTTACCGGTAATGTGACAGTGGTCGCGAACTCTATCCGCTTCGAGAGCATTTCCGCAGATGTGACATTCGATAGCCTCGCGGAATGATTGGCGATCAACTGCTGACATAACCATCTTAGCTGGGGTGGTCAGTCTTTGTTTGATAGAGGCCAGCTCGCCTTGTAATCGTTGCAGGAACTCTTGCACGGCGTTCTCTCCACGATATAAAACTGGTTTCTTCGTGCGGCCGTCGCATCGAACCACTATGTAACAGAAGCTGCATGGTTTCTGCTCAGCTATCTGTCTTGTATTGCTCTCGTTAGGGTTCATGGCCGCATTGATGACTGGCACGTTCAACGCCTCGAAGTCTGCGTAAACGATATAAGGAGTGCGCATCTGTTTGTGATGGTTCTGGAATTTGAGGATATTTTCATCCTCTTTTGGCATCTCAATTCGCTGAGGCTTCTCACTGATACCCTGGCAATCTTTGATATGGGCATCCAGCAAGTCTTGTCTACAGAATATGTGTAGGCAGCGACGACATGGATGCTTTCGTCCTTCAAATTTGCTGTTTTTATAAAGCATGCGGGCTAGATCCTTGATCCAGACATAGTGATAATTCTGTAAAATTTTCATTTACATCGCTGGCCAACAGTAGAAGATCAATATTGTGAACTCTAGTCTCGGTTGAGACATGGATTGGATACAAAGCTTTATCCCACCCGAAGACCGATACGGATACCATAGGGTTCTGACGTTCGAACTTACCAATATCAGTGACCTTCACTGGAAATTCTATACCGTCGAAGTTTAGCTCCTGAAGGTGGGCCTGATACTTATTGGGGCGATTCGGATTTTGATCTGCTGGGTACATTGCGCTTAGTATGGCCCACTCGAAGCAGCGGTTATCTTCATTCTTGACATTAATAACCGTGCGAGGGGGTATATACTTTGGTGTGGGAAAATAGCTCTTACCTCGGAAAGGCTTATATCTTGCAAAACTGAGGTCTAGCGCCACGACCCGCTTCACTCTCCACCCTGATCCCTCATTGGTGTACTCTTCGAGGAGTTTTAGTACTTCGGCCTTGGCCTTCCGTATAATCCCCTGGATTTTCCCCGCATTGGTAATTGGCACTGCTTTGCTTCGAAAGTAGGCCGTATTGGTAATAGTACCTGGGGTTGCGTTTCCGTTGTACACCATATCAACGGTCGGTGCCAACTTTTCCAAATCAACCGTTAGCACTTGCGAGTATTTTAAACCGCCATTTTTCAAGAGCTCTTCGTTTAACTGCGACTCAATGTTGTGCTCCATTGCACTCAAGAAAGCCAACGCATCTCCTTCCAGCCTGTGATTAAGCGGCACTTCAGCACGGAAGTCTCTCAGATGCTGATTGGCGAGCTCTCTGTGCGCTAGAAAGGGTGGTGGCCCACCTCTATCCTTCTTATTTAGGAGTGGGTCGAATTCTGTCAGGAGGGCCTTACGTTTTGCCCCTCTGTGCTTACGCGCTGGAGGAATTGGCCATGGAAGCAGTGGCTGTAGTAAGCGCCTTTTGACTGCATCTGGGATTGGTTCGTCTAAGATATTTTGTAGAACGGCTCGAAGAGCTGGGGGACCGGTAAACTCACCCAACAATTGTTCAATTTTTTCATTCGTTGACAATGCCATAGTTATAAATTATTTTATATTACTATGGCAAACTTTTCTTTAATATAATAATTATATCATTTGTTCAAAATGAAATTTTGTTTACTGATATTCGATTGACGCTTGCTCATCTGTATTACCTCAATACAATAACTATATCATTTGTTCAAATGATAATTTTTTTATTCTACTGATATATTTGATAGTCGCTTCCATTCTTTATTAAATTCACGGACTAGCCCACCTCGTCGAGCTCTGAAATATTTAGCGAAATAACCACACTTCATACACTCACCTAAGTGGTTTTTGATACCCCTTCCACATTTAGCGCACGGTCTTGTCCCACAACCGTTTCGCAGTCGTGCTAAATGCTTGAAACAGTACTCCCCAATGCATCTGTGACAGCAGAGAGTGGTTTTGCCTATCATAAGCCATTTGCAAAAGTTTTGCCCCAACATTATGTTTTTTGATGTATACCACAACCTATTCATTTATTTAAATTGAAAAATGACCCAAATGGTTTGGGCCGGCCTCGTGGGAGGGTCTCGGCCGGCAGCAAACGGTACTTTACATTTTAAAAAGCTTCTTTGGCAGACTTGTGGCTGGGAGAGTTCTAAGCAATGATATCCAAAGGCACAGCTTTAAAGCCAATCTGTTTATAAAGGCTAGTTGGTCACGAGAAGGCTTGGATGCACTGGCTTCCCGCCGCTGTGATGTGAAACCGCTACTGGTCAACTACTCGAGGCATCCTTGAAGGTGGGAAAAGAGTTCGAGCTTCTGATAAACATTAATAGTTTGTTTCATTCCTCGGAGTAGCGGAGTCCGTGGATAATCTGCATCGGTACTTGGTCTAGAGACCTACACCGAAGATCGTAGGCTACGTGGAAGTAAGTACTTACTTCCTTACTTACTTCCACGTAGCCTTCGATCTTCGGGTACGTGTTTTTAGACCGATCGCATTAAGATACTCTAATTGGCTGAAGGTAGGTTTGAGTGCTTGTGCTTTCATGTGAGAGATGTGCAGAGGTTAGTTATTGGTCGAAACATTAGATTACTGCCCGGAAGATACCAAAACAGAGCTTCCTATTTGAAAATAGTAGGCGGTTTGAAAATTGATCGCGCTGGATTGAGTAGGCTAGCGATGCGCGGTCGACCTCGGGAGCTTTTGTGAATAGCTTATTTTGTGTATCGTATGGAGTATTGCACTAGACCTGTAAGGTCGTCGTCATGATATTTAATAGCTATCATTAGGTCCTTATATTTGTCTAACAGTATCGAGCTTTTGTTATCATCGTTTTCATCAATTTGAAAGTGGAATTCTTTTCCAGATTGTTTATAATGTTAAATCAAGTTTAAAACTGTTATAAAAATAAGGTCTTCACACAATATAGTAAGTATATCGAGTTTCGCTCGTACCTGAATGTTCTGAGTCACTTCTGTTGCCCGAGGCACAGTTACGTTGACAGGGCACCCGAATATCTCAAGTCTGAGTCCAGGAGATACATTCCAAGTTCGTGGTGCTATGACAATTTTCACAGCCTAAAGGAAAAATTATAAACTGCTTAAACTATTTAAATGCAAATCAGAACACCGCATAAATTAAACAGTTCGACAATATAAGCTTAAAACTCGTAATGAAAAATTAAAGTCATAACAAAAAATCAATATTCGTGTCAAATTATATTAGCATAATAAGAAATTAACTAAAGAATAAAATATGACTGTTCTTACAATTGTAATTGTACTTGCAAAAATATATAGCGCCACTTCAAGAGAGACATATGAGAGGCGCACCCGACCAAGATATAACTAAACTGTCTTTAAGCGTTTGCAGAAAAGAGGGGGAAGGGTTGCGGAATTCGTGTCACAGGTTGGTAGGCAATTTATTCTAGGAGGATGGGCCGATCACAGCAAATACTTCTATGATGGACCGCGGAAGTCCGTGCAGATAGAACAACCAAGTCGCCCTGCGTTGGAGAAATCTGCGACCAAAATAAGGAAGAGACCGATACACAATGCTCCTTAAGATAAGGTGGAACACAGCCAACTAGACAATTACGCATGAGCATCAACATCTTAAACTCAATGTACTTTTGCAGACGTAACCATTAACCAGTGCAGTTCCTCTCTCCTCTATGTGATGGACTTTTCCAGACTGTTAAACGATATCAAAATAAATGAGTCACACTATATTAAACAGAATACAAAAACATGGTCATATTAACAGAATTCAGATTAGATAGGATCTACTATGTTACTTTGATACAAAAGATCACATGAAATTTAATTTATTTATTACAATGGTCCTTCTTCCTTTAAATTCATAGCCTTTCCAGCGTATTAAATTTTGCGAACCGTAAATGGACTGTTGAAATGAATTGGAACTATTCTGGTTCCTCCGTTGACTACAAACTCCTTCATTCCTCCACGTCGTGTGTCACTGTAGGCTGTCCAGAGGAGGTCATCCATGGAGTAAAGGACATTAAAGGTCTCGACGTAATATTGTTGGGATCCTTGAATATATAGTTTTGTGATTGTGTAAGGTCTGAGCAAATTCACTTTTAAATAATAACTACATGTATGAATGTCATAGCCTTTGTAAATGGGCATCCAGAAATCTGCAACATAAAGCATGACAGTATCAGAAACATTACAGCATATCTTAAAACAGTACAGTAGATGCATTTGAAACGTCTAGATGCTTGTGGATGTAATTTCTTGTTGACAAGTCAGCATATATATAATATTTTGCACGCGTTTGTATCGAAAGTTTCCGTAATGACATGATTATCGATAGGTCATCTGGTTGTTGACTTATTTGCGAATTGGCTGGCTGGCTGCCAAGAGTTTTCTGTGTCGTCAAGTCGATGAGTTCGTCAGGTTGCTGACATTTATTGACAATTATGAGCACGTTTATAGCACATGCTTGCGGTCACTGGATGCGTCTAGGTTCTATAAATAGATCACATGCCCTGAATGCTGCCATGCAACTGTCGGGCCCTAGTGAGACGTAATCTGGCGTTCACGCGAAAAACGTTGGGCTTACATTGTGATGACTCACAATTATATTTAGACTTTTCTGCCAATGTGGCAGAAACAGCCTATATGAAGCGGTCACAAATGTATTGAACGAGACTGGATCTTGTAGCGAGAGTCTGTTGCAGATTTCTGGATGCTCGGATAAATTATGTGGCGTAGTGTCAACTTGTTAACTCGCTACAAAGACACTCAGTCTTTGATTTATTTGCGTATAACTAATTAACGAAACCCCTTAATGGCAACAGTTACTGGCCTAATTCAATCGCCGACATAAAGATTTATGCAAGCACGAATATACGAATGACCCTAGTAACTCTAACTACCAACTGAGTATGCAAGCACGAATATACGAATGACCCTAGTAACTCTAACTACCAACTGAGGTAGTTAGAGTTACTAGGGTCATTCGTATATTCGTGCTTGCATAAATCTTTAAGTCGGCGATTGAATTAGGCCTGTAACTGTTGCCATTAAGGGGTTTCGTTATTTAGTTATACGCAAATAAATCAAAGACTGAGTGTCCTTGTAGCGAGTTAACAAGTTGACACTACGCCACATAATTTATCCGGTGAGGCAAGAGTTTGAAACTCGATCGATTGACAACTATGGAAGATTGCGGGAAACTGAAAATGATTATAATTCACTCTCGCATAAATGAATCTAAAGGATTCATTTATGCAAGAGTAAATTTATAACAATCACCATGAATAGGGCCAATAGAAAATTAGCGACTGGAAACATCACATGCTGGTCATCATCAATAAAGTTAATGATATTTTGAATCATGGGAAATGCTAACCAGAATTGGATTTGTTAATTCTAGCCTTATATGGCGCGTTTGTGTCTGAGTAATAGAAGGGATTGTCTGACGACGTGATCTGACGGTCTCCAATTGCTCCACTTCCCATTCCCAGAGCCATCGAACAGGAATCATTTGGATCATCTAGAACATATCTCAATCTTTCACCAATGGAAAAAACTTTTGCTGATAACTGCATGATTCATAACGTAATACAATGTAAGTAAGTATTACTTAATCTTTTTAACGCCTTTCAAAAGTGCGAAGCACACAAAATAAAAATCGTGTGACTGACAAAAGTAGACCTAATACTAATGCGTGAACAGTTTACTCCATAATTAAAAAATCTCTAGTTTCAAAGATGACGCATAAAATTTTTTCACACTGGCCCATCCAGTTCATATTTAGCACATCGAGTCTAACAAATTGGTCCATTGTTTCTATGCTTAATTTGATTTCCAAGATAAAGTCATAAAGGTTTTAAGTCCTCAATGCTTGTTATCAACGTGGAAAGTCTAATAACTGATCTTAAATGCAATTAACCAACGAATGAAACTGAAGCTGAGTCTTCCTTATTCCATCCTGTCTTGTTTCCTTGCTTCCCTCCGCACTTCCTTTCTTCCTTCCTCTCTTCTTCCATCCGTTCTTCCCCACCTCCTTCCGTCCTCATTCTTTCCTTATTCCCTTTCTTTCATCCATCCATCCATCCATCCATCCATCCATCCATCCCTCCTTCTTTTCTCCCTCCATTCCTACTTCATATCTTCCGTCCTCATTTTCTATCTCCTTTTTTCCCTTCCTTCCTCCCTTCCTTAACTCAATTGGCACTGTAACAACCAGTGTCGATCGCACACCTCCACTCGTTTGACCATTCGGATGCTATTCATCCATCATATATATAATCGTCGTCATTTCTGTCCGACCACTGCACTCCTTGTCATTCCTCTTCACATTACCCGCCGCGCTCCCCCAGAACCAAGGAAAACAAACCGAACTGCTATCTAAAAACCATCGTTACTTCATTGAAATGACTGATCAATGATCATACTGCATCTTGGTACATCGCAGTAATCCCACTGCAGATTGGTGCTGTTCGTATAGCACCAGGGACTGTAGCGTCTGTCCTGGTGACATGCATCCGGATTTGGATTTCGACAGAAGTTTTCAGCCAACGTCGGCTTCTTATCTGGCAGAATCTAACACGACAAGACCGAAAGAAAACGACACAGAATGATGCAGATAGGAAGTCATACCACATATCATCTATTAAGTAAACATAGCCTAAGGTGCTCGAGCGCGTGGTCTGTATGTATTGTGAACGTGAACGCTGGCGCTATCTAGCGGATAACATGAAAACATAAAAAGATTCTTTTAGAAAAGTAGGTATGCTGGGATAAAGTTCTCAAACCGGAGACAGTTTTCCGAATTGCTCTCATGACCCATGGCTAACTGGGATTAACAGAGGGTTTACCCATGAAGGGTTATTTTTTGCGAACTCAGGCTCAAATGCTCTACACGCTATAATTAGGATGTTACTTAATTATCAGGCTGTTATTTCATTCTTCGATGCGGTGGTCCAGTGGTACAAGTTCTGGGCTGTCAACCCAGCGGTTGGGATTCAAACGTTCTTCAAATAGGCCTAAAAAGATATTTCGAAATTTATGTTCTATTTGTGCCTCCTAGTCATCTCAAATACTTAATTTTTACGCTAACAGTTCGCTGTCGGCGAGATGATCAGGTCGTGAGGGAGAGGACTGGTTCAAACCCTCATGTGCCAAGGCTAAGAAAATGAGGTTAGCTTAAAAGATAGCTCTTCTTTGCTATTTCTCGGTACACGCGTACATGAATCCTAAAGTAGAACTGTACGCATACACATAAATGCAAAATAAATGTTTTTACTATTACGCAACGAGAAGAGGCTGCTATGCTGAAAGACTGGAAGTTTAGACGCAGAGTAATGTAGGCCTATATATTTATGTATGTATGTATGTATATATATCAGAGCACTTATATAGCGCCCTTAGTTAAATCACAAGGATGCTGCCAATATATGGGCTCAAAGTAACATTTTATAAAACTTTGAACAATAATTCTTCACTCTAACCAATCTCAAAAGCAATTCACACACGACTTTACTGTGTAATGCTTTTGCCCCTTGCATTTCTTAAACGCCATGCGCCTTCTCGTAAAATTGGTGGCCATAATAATTATTTAGGCATGTATTTGGTTTCTCACATTTTAATTAGAGTTTTCCATCATTATAAATTGACTTCTATTGACTTTCGGTTTGTTTTGGCTTACAGTTGAACATAGAAGTTTCACGTGGTTGGCCTATATTTCTGAAACAGGTTTCCACGCGATCTGCTCCATGAGCTTCTTCTGCTTTCTATGGCTCTGATTCGGAAACGGTTCCAGACCTTTTTACATTCGTGGTCTTGTTTTTCAAGTCTGAATATATAATTAGTAACCATGAAGAGGTGGTATATACATATACAAAACTACCGTGGGCCCACACTGCTCCATTGGTGGCAACTGTTGCTCAGCTGTAATTGCAATTGTAATTAGTAGCTTGTATCGCGCCGCCATCGAATGCACAAGACATCAGCCGATGGCACACCAAAGCAAGACGTAATCAGGTCAACATCCCAATCAGTTCTTCAGTTATAAGCCCAATATAGACTCAACGAGCGTTGTTGTCAAAGTTGTTATTGAAGTCTGGCAGTACGCCAGCAGTAATGTCATCAATAAAGAACTACGATCGAAGGCAAAGCACATACCTGACCACACCTGGATACTGCGACCCATGACACGCATGGCCGACCTGTTACGGTCTCATTCACACCTCCAGTGTACTCTTCGCCTGCACTGTTTTTCTTAAGACATTCACTCGCCAGTGACGCTAAGAAGAATGCATTCAAAGTTCATGATTAAAGATTTATTGTGGACTTTCATTTCGCCAATTATTCAATGTGGAAAATTCATAACTTAACGACACTTGAATGAATCGCCTAAAGCATGAAGGAAGATGTCTCGAGATACTGATTTACAGCTCTTCATGTCTATGTCGATAGGCAATCAATAATAAGGTGATGATGATGATGACGACGATGATGATGATGATGATGGTGGTGGTGGTGGTGGTGATGATGATGATGATGATGATGATGATGATGATGATGATGATGATGATGATGATGATGATGATGGCGGCGGTGATAATGATGATGATGATGATGATGACAAAACAATGATGAAAATGACGACATCAATAATGCCATTAACACTAAATCGCTGTTCCATGTGTCCACAATTAATCAGTTGCTAACCCACAAAAGCATTTTAATTAATACCGAAAAGTACTCATATAAATACTACAAAATTATACGTATTTCGGAAGGGCTTTTAAAATGGATCCCTGTGTAATACGGACCATGATGGAGAGGTCTATCTAGACTATAGGGCATTAGTTGCACAATTCTATTATGTTTTTAGATAGACCTAATCTTGTTTAAGTTCTTTTCCGTTCTGCAGTCGTCCAGGACGTAACAACTGGTAAAGAATTATTTAAAGTTTTGTACAAATGTTGATATTAGAAAGTGTATTTTTTAAATGTCCCAAAGAATACCCCTAGTGCATCGAGGTATCCGTTCATAATGGCGACTTCGAAAGGGCGACCATCAAAAGGGCGCATTCAAAAAGGCGCCGCTCAAAGGCGCATGTTTAAAAGGGCGCTGATCATAAGAGCGCGCAATCATCAGAGCGAGCTATTAAAAGGCGAACAATTATAGGTTTCAGTTCTGTTCTTCGAATGTTAGTCCTACGTAATTTTATTGATATACCATATTTATTACTATTGTATTTAGAGATAATAATAACAGTAACAATGTCTGTTTTTCAAATGTTAGACCAACGTTATTTTATTGATATTTTCAAGTGTTGAGGTTTGAGATTATAAGCGATCCCTCTTAGGTAATCCATTTTTGTTCTGTTGCCATAATCTTCAACTATATATAGGGTCTTGGTACGTTTGGCAACTTCCTGAAGATTTTCCTTCCAAGCGAGCGATGTTGACCCGAAATGAATTGCTCGAACTTCATTTCGTTGCGACTGTTCTTTCTTCAAACTGTCTATGAACTTCCATATGGTGGGATGAGAAGCTCCAAGTAGTAACCTAAATCCCCTATGCCAACCTTCGACCGAGTTGTTTGTTTTGGGGAGATCATGGAGTGCGGAATGGTGGACATTCCAAATTTCTAGGTTGTAAAACGGGTTGCTCCGCCCACCTCGTCGTCCTGGTCTTCCGATCCAGGTATCTTCGAAATAATTCAGCAACTCTTGCAACTCTTCCGCATTCTCTTGGAAGAAATGCGTATCGACTAACTCCTCGAACGATGCAATTACGTCGTTTGGTGGAATGAATGCAAGGGGCCAATAGTTGACGAATAGAAAACGCACAATCAGGATCCTCAATGTAACGCTTAGCGAGACCGTTGACCTGTTGTACCTTGCGCCATATACATGTACATTGTACAGTGACTCAGATGATAAAGGCATCCTTGTTGCTGGACATTTGGAAAGATACGATGAAATGCTAAGAGTGCAGCATTTTCAAAATCAGTCATGATCGTCGACGGATTTAAACCAGGATGTAGTTTGTGTTTTAAAGTCTATGCTTCTTCCAACTGCGAACTTTCTCGCCTCTTCGATTATCGCCCCTTTAGTAGCGCGCTCTTTTGATCAGCGCCCTTTTAAACATGCGCCTTTATGAACGGCGCCTTTGTGGTTGAGCCCTTTTGATGGTCTCCCTTTCGAAGTCGCTCTTATGATAGTAAATCGTGCATCGACGAACATGTTATGTTTTTCAAGTATTAGATTTAATGCATATTTTTTATGGAATAAACCCCGATCGCTCAAGATGACGCAGTCTATCGATAGTGTTTGGCCAATCAACCATGCCACGTGTAATACGGACTACTTTATGAGTCTATAATGCATATAATTATTTATATGTGTGTTAATGTGCTAACGTAATACGGACCCGGTCCATGTTATACATTTGTAGGTTAATGTGTATCAAATGTCTATAATGTACACACAATCGATGTGCTGGATTGGATGATATCGATGACAGTGATTACACATGTGATATTTGTGAATAAAGTATTTTAACAAAAACTTAGTAAGCCTACAGATTATTGAAGTCTAGGGCCACATGTTAATGTTTTCATAGGCCTAAGTAGCTGCTTCTTACCACATTAGTAGGCCTACTCTCATTGATGATTACAATACAGTACAAATAATATATTACACACAAGTAATTAAGTATTACAAGTATTCTTACAATTGTAAGGCCTATAAGTTATTAGTCCAGTTAAATCTTTTGGAGCACGGTAGCCTATTGGTCAAAGCGCTCGTCTTGTAACTCCGAGAGTACGGGTTCGAGCCTCGTTGCTTTGTAGGGACTTTGAGCACGTCCTTCACTCACACTTGCTCAAGGCCACCGATGCTCTGTTACAGTACATTACAGTACAACTGTATCTGATATTGCCCTTCCTTCGAAGTTCAGAAGTGCACACGACCATACGACACAACATCGATTATAGCGCAGAGTAGGCCTAATTGTGAGTGAAGGACTTGCTAAAGGTCCCTACGGATATAGATGAATGGTAAAACTCTTGCATGAAGAACGTAAGATTTTGAAAAACGCGGTTCGATATCCGCAAGCTTCCTGTAGGTGGACTCAGTGTTCAGTTAGATCTTGATAATTGTTACGTCATGTTTCAATATTTCAGCGTAACTTACGGCGGTTTGTCAGTGAGATTGTGAACATATTACACACAAACTGCCTGGGGCGAGGCTCGAACCCCTACTCTCCACGTTACAGGCCGAGCGCTCTACCCAATCGGCCACCGTGCCACAGGGTGCGGTCGTGTGTGCACTTTTGAACTTTGGAAGGCGCAACATCAACCAAACAAATACAGTTGTATTAGATTGTATTTGATGACCTGTTGCTTCTAATACTGTTCCTAATAGTAATTATTATAGTCACCCACTGAAAGGACGAACAATACAATACAAATAATATACTGTATATTCTTAATTTATTTAACAGTAGGCCCTAAACTGACGTGCACAAAAATCCCTCTAAAACAGATAGCCTAGTAAAATACTTTCTCGAACATGAAATCGTTGATAACGTGAATTGTATGACTAATTAACAAGATTAAAAGATCTTTTATATCTATGATTTCAACAAATATGTATTACAGAATGTGTGCACGAGCCTACGGTGGATAAGGTTTTGGTCTGACAAAATATTGCTAGCTGATCGTGCAGTTCAATAAAAAAAGCTAGGCTTATGCATAAAACAGTTCATCTATTATTCGGATATCTTACTGTTGCAACCGCTGATAGGCCTACTTACAGGTAAAGTAAGACGCCTGGAAAATCAGAGGAACAAGGCAGCTCCAAAAGACGCCGTTCAAGAGCATCCTTTACTTGCACGACGGAAGTTTCGTCTTTTGACAAAACACTAGTTAAAACTGCAATAGGAAACTCAAGTTTTATCGCACACATGTATAGAAATCGAAAGAAACAATACGGAACCGTTGTTTTGCGACACAGACTCAGTAAGGTCATATACGATAACGGTCCCAGCAAACTGATTAGGCTAATATCTCCCGTTGGGTTTTTAACGAATTTTACACCGTCTTTAAATAGCTTGAAGCGGCAAGGTATAGAAGGCCTGCCCTAGTTGGCCTTGATGCGGTTCAGCGATCACGCTGGCCAGCATACGGACTTTGAGCTTTAGACATAAGCGCATTGGCTCTGACGGCGATGGCGTGACGTTATTAGGGCTAGCGGCGCACCGATCGTCCATCCTCAGCGGAGTCGACGTTTCAGGGCCGCTGAGTTATATGTATGTTAGTGTGTAGATATTTCTGTAGCGCTTTGCTGTAGGCACTTGTAGAAGGTGAATGATGTTGGCATATCTGCACAATAGCAAAACGCTCATTATATGATTGCCTCTGACTTACTGTGGACTGTCTTCTTCTTTGGTTCTTTGGTTCTCTGCCTTTAGGCAGGTTCATATGTCCAACGCGCCATTCTTCTCGGTGTTGAGCCTCTTCTTTCATCTTTCTGTAGCCGTCCTTCTTCACTATCCAGTGGACTGTCTAGAAATTGCGATATCACTTGTTCACTCGTTCTCTTGCCCGATATCCAGCGTTCTAAATGGCAGTAGGCCCAAACCTTATGTGCGGTGCGTGTAGGCCTAGAGGGATTTTATGAACCTGGATTCTGTAGACACGGATCGGGGGGTCATTAGAAATCCGGCGATGTTTTTGTTGCAGAAATCTTTGTTCGTGATCGAGCCGAGTGGAAGAGCGTGTCTACGGTAACTATTTCCCAAACCCGCAATTAGGGGTCTGTAACTTGCGTTCTTCCAAGTTCGCCTACTTGAATAATAATTTTCGCTCTTACAATCCTCAGACCCTCATCTGCACACTCTGTACGTAGGCCTATGTATGCATGCATGCATATGTATGTACGCCTGTATTTTCGTATGTATGCATGTATATGTGTATGTATGTATGTATGTATGTATGTATGTATGTATGTATGTATGTATGTATGTATGTATGTATGTATGTATGTATGTATGTATGTATGTATGTATGTATGTATGTATGTATGTATGTCTGTCCTCTACTAACACATCTAAACTTCAGTCCATCCTTAATGCTGCTGCTCGCCTTATAGGGGGCATCATGAAGTTTGCCCATATCTCTTCCTACATCCGGGACTCCCTTCACTGGCTTCCCATTCACCAACGCATTCAATTTAAGGTCCTTTCCCTCATGCGTAACTGTCTTGTTGGCTCAGCTCCGTTGTATCTCAGGGCTTACTGCACCCCAGTTTCCAGTTTGCCTGGTCGGGCCTCTCTCCGGTCATCTGCCCGTGGCCACTTGTTAGTCCCTTGGATGCGCACTGCTACTGCCCAGTCCCGTAGTTTTGCGGTTGTGGGCCCTTCCAGTTGGAACAGCCTCCCTCAGGGCTTTAGGCTTGTCCTCCTCTCTCTGTCTCCTGCCCAGTCTCGCAAGCGCCTGAAAACATTTCTCTTTGTCAGTGAAGACACTGACACGGGTCGGGAGCGCCTCTGATTATGAGTGGCGCTATATAAATCCTCGATTACAATTACAATTATGTATGTATGTATGTATGTATGTATGTATGTATGTATGTTCGTATCTGAGTTTTATAGAGCCATTTTGTAGGAACTTCTCAAAAGTAGGCCTACTGTGAACACGCCTTAAGATTTGAGTCTTAACAAACGACGAGAATGATATGGATACTATCCCTCTATCTTCCTGGCCAACTTTACCTGCATGCTGTCATCCGTAGTCGGTCCTACTGTCGTCCATCCATCAGTCCATTCATCTGTCCATTGAATTCATCCGTCGATCCACACATGCAGGCCTATATTCTTTTAATCCCTTTTCACAATCTAATCGGTTTTATCATTTAATTTTCTGTCCCTCATTCTTTCTCCCACAATTTCTTCTTCTTTGTCGTAAGCAATAATAATTATTGATGGAACATAGTCCTCCCGTTATTCCTACTCCTCCTCTCTCATTCTACGGGTAAATGAGTTCACTGGATAACAAACGCCGTTTAATTATGTATCACTTCCATTGTGTAGCTGATGGCTGGAATCAAAACAGTGGAAAGTCTGACGCATCAATTGCTGGGCCAGGTTAGAACCCACCTTCACAGTGACGTACGTTGGGCCTTTATTGTGTCAATTTCGGCCTAAAGTTGGCACCAGAGCTGCGCGTTGTGAGACAAAGTGGGGCACAATAACAACAACAACAACAACAACAACGTTGTTGTTGTTTGTGTAGGTTTTTCTTCAATTTGAATAAGGTCGAGGCCACACGGTCGCTCTAGCGGTATCCGTACACGGGGAACTTAACAGGCGTGCTACCCATTCAACCGGGCAACAGTGGTGAAAGATCTCACCCGATCAATTCATTAAAAAATGAGTCGTTGCTATAAGAAACGTGTAGGCATAAACCCGTATACATTTACATGTTTCAGATGATTCCTAAGCTGCGCGCCGCAAACTTAGCGCTGGCTAAACAAGAATCAGTAATGTATCGGAACGTAACATCCACCGCAGAGTCACTGGCTCCATCGAGCTCGTGTCTGATTGCGCCGTCGATTAGGCCTAATGGCATGTACATAAGAATGGCTATTAGTATAATCAGTATAATTATTCAACATTCAACAGCTCAACCCATTCATAAGCAAACGCTATATTCACTTGAATATAATTTTACAATTACAATGCTTATACTTTAAAATCATTTACGAAGGCTCCAAGTTGATAGTGGATTAGAGTTATTGAAAAATGTTCTATAATGGCAGCAATTTGATTAACTAGAAAATAACATTCTGTGGTGTTAATCAGAATACAGCGTACACTTATTCAAGTCACAAGAAAATAACTATATTGTACGAACTTTCTCAAATTACTTAACTGATGATTTTCAGTGTTATTCTTCTAAATGCAATACCCAAACGTAGTTAGTTAAATAAGAGGGAAGACTTCAGTGTTCTATTAAGAAGAAAACCAAAGGCTAAACCAGAAACACTTCCGAACACGTAGAAAGCGAATCTTATGACAATATTGGATATTAAACATGAATGTCGTAGCCGTAGGCCTACCTATTACAATATTAGTTAAATTATGTGTCAGTGATTGTGAACAAGCATTTCTAATTTGAAAAAAGGAAATACTGGCTCATGATGTAAGTGTGTAAGTCTAAATAAAAGCAAATCAAAAGCTAACTCGTAAAATACCCAAGCATAATATGATGCATACGCATTGTCTTCTGTGTATTACTGTGGATTCCATCGATAAAAATGCCATAACATAGGCCCTGTAACTTATACTTTAGAATTTTTTAGCAAATACTAATGCAAAAAAGGTTAAAATAAAAAGAGTGAAGATATCTCCAGCATTTTGAACAGCCTCGTTCATAGATGAACGCGTCGACTGAACAGTTGAAGGTGTTTGGTCCGCTGTAGTTTTCGTTAAGTTGATGAATGAATTTTCGAATATTGGAAATTCCTCATCCAACTGACGACTTTGTATGTCTTCACAAAAACAAGAACAAAACTAATCAGTTTTAAAATAATTAGTTTCCTACGATATGTAACTATGTCACGTCGCAAAAAAAATTCCCGGAAATAATGCATCTGTCGCAGCATTTCAGTTAAGAATACAGTCCTTAGGTCTATACCAGCAAGCTATATAGAACACAACGGGTCGTATAAATAGTCGTGTATAATACGATGCCCTGTGTTGAGGTTTTAACCCTTTCCCCTCAGCTTGGCAAAAAATCTTGCCAATTCAGATTTTTGCCTAAAACTCCATATGGCAAACATTCTTGCCATATTCCTAGGAACTGTTTCTACTACTCCACCAGGCGAGAAAACCAACCATTATTGATTATTGTCTTATGCATGCATCGCTCATTCAGAAGCATACCCACAGAGGGCTAGGTCAACGTTTATTGGGTCATGGCTCTGGCTGTGCCTAGCGCTCAAAGAGAGGGATTTAGGTCAGGTTAGATATGGCTGTGGTTTACACCAATCATCTTCGTTATGAAGTATTTATGGCCATTTTGAATGTCATATTGGTAGACAGTTGCGACGACAGTCAGTTGGTGGCGTATAGTTTTGTACTAATTACTTATGAAAGCATTATAATTACATCATAATTTGGCTCATACAGCCAATAAAGTATCAGCTGCAGGAATTCGAGGCAAGTGAGCAATTTCTCGGAACTTGGTAAACAGTAAAGTAAAATATATAAATGAATGGAATACTTGTGTAATATTATTATATACTATTTATACTAAGGGCAATAAAGCAATGACCCTCATGTGGCAGGATAAACGTCAGGTTGCTATGCTTAGTACTTACCACACCAATGATACACAAATTGTGCATCGTCATCGGGCCAATGTCGTGGAGGAAGTCAGAAAGCCAACAGTTATCATTGACTACACTTCAAAAATGGGAGCAGTTGACCATGCTGATCAAATGTGTGGCAGCTGCAACTTCTGTCGCAAAAGCTTCAAATGGTGGAGAAAGCTTTTTTTCTGGTTACTAGAGGTAGCCGTGGTGAACAGCTACATCCTGCAGAACATCTCCAAGCGTCAGGCTGGCGAACGAGAGATGACACATTTGGATTACAGGCGTCGCTTGATAGTGGAGTTGGTTGGTACTGTTCGTCAGAAGGAGAGAAGACTCGGACGACCCTCGACGAAGGACCTCGCAGAACGTATGTCTTGCAAACCCCATTTCATCGCACAGCACAAAATTCAGAGAGATTGTGCTGTCTGCAGCGACCCCAAGATTCCTGGAGGGAGAAAGCGAACAGTTTTCTTCTGCAAAACATGCACGAGGAACCCGGGGTTGCATCCAGGCGAATGTTTCGAACGCTATCACACTCTGAAGGATTATAGAACTGAATGAGGCTATAATTATAGCAGATTACTTTTATAAACTTTGGTCAGAACTATCCAGTATCACAAAAATATGTTTGGTTTCAGCTACAAGGTAACGTGATTATTTGTAGATGTTGAAAGTACTTTTATTGGATTCCTTGACACTGAAAACCATATCGTAGACACTAAAATCAACTTCCTATGACATGTAGTTCCAGAGATATGGACCCTTGACCATTTTGGTCATGTGACCTTGACCCACTACGTGCCATTCCGGTTACTTGACCTTGACGGAAATGGTCATGTTGATTTATTCCATTATAAAAACACCACCTATGATAAAAATTAGCAAGAGGAGACCCAATACTCCATGCTTGAGACTTGACCTTCATTTGCAAGGTCATTGCAAGGTCAAGGGTCAAGGTCACGACGACGGCACTATTTTTCCCGCATTCCTTGACCCAAACTTAGTCGGAAACGACACCAACATCACTTCTTTCTGATGTGTGGTTCCTGAGATAGGTGGACCAAATCATTACAAATTCGCACATATGATAAAAATTAGCAAGAGGAGACCCAATACTCCATGCTTGAGACTTGACCTTCATTTGCAAGGTCATTGCAAGGTCAAGGGTCAAGGTCACGACGACGGCACTATTTTTCCCGCATTACAAATTCTCACATATGATAAAAATTAGCAAGAGGAGACCCAATACTCCATGCTTGAGACTTGACCTTCATTTGCAAGGTCATTGCAAGGTCAAGGGTCAAGGTCACGACGACGGCACTATTTTTCCCGCATTCCTTGACCCAAACTTAGTCGGAAACGACACCAACATCACTTCTTTCTGATGTGTGGTTCCTGAGATAGGTGGACCAAATCATTACAAATTCTCACATATGATAAAAATTAGCAAGAGGAGACCCAATACTCCATGCTTGAGACTTGACCTTCATTTGCAAGGTCATTGCAAGGTCAAGGGTCAAGGTCACGACGACGGCACTATTTTTCCCGCATTACAAATTCTCACATATGATAAAAATTAGCAAGAGGAGACCCAATACTCCATGCTTGAGACTTGACCTTCATTTGCAAGGTCATTGCAAGGTCAAGGGTCAAGGTCACGACGACGGCACTATTTTTCCCGCATTCCTTGACCCAAACTTAGCCGGAAACGACACCAACATCACTTCTTTCTGATGTGTGGTTCCTGAGATAGGTGGACCAAATCATTACAAATTCTCACATATGATAAAAATTAGCAAGAGGAGACCCAATACTCCATGCTTGAGACTTGACCTTCATTTGCAAGGTCATTGCAAGGTCAAGGGTCAAGGTCACGACGACGGCACTATTTTTCCCGCATTACAAATTCTCACATATGATAAAAATTAGCAAGAGGAGACCCAATACTCCATGCTTGAGACTTGACCTTCATTTGCAAGGTCATTGCAAGGTCAAGGGTCAAGGTCACGACGAGGGCACTATTTTTCCCGCATTCCTTGACCCAAACTTAGTCGGAAACGACACCAACATCACTTCTTTCTGATGTGTGGTTCCTGAGATAGGTGGACCAAATCATTACAAATTCTCACATAGATTCTTGAAATTCCTGAAATTATATATGAGTTGACGAAAATAACATGGGATATTTAATGTTATAGGAAAGGAACGGTTTCGAGATTACGATTACACAGGATAATTCAGGGTTAGTCTAGGCTTATAGGTTTGTGGATCACAACATTCCTCCATCATCAATGCAACCCGTCGTTCATCCTCCTCGCGTTCCTCTATCTATCACCTCCGGTCTTTCCACTCAAAATTGAAGTCTCAACTTTTCATGTATTCCGATCCTTACTCATCTGATCCTCCGCCTTCCAATTCTGCTCGCCCTAAACTGCACCCGCCTTAACACCTGCTCTGCCTCATCGCTTGATCTGCCCCCGTGGTAACCGGACTCGGACATCATTTGGACTACTCTGTGGAAAAACCCTCTGATTTGACGTAGCGGTCGTGAATAGGCTGGTGCCCTGCGCTTGGCCTTCGAGTGGCGTTTTGGAAGTTCGGAGATTACAACTACGATTACGAATAAAACAGAATTATCCAGCAAACTCCTCGTTGAGTCAAAGAACTTGCCCAATTGGCAGAAAAAAGTGACTTAATGACTTAACGTTCCTTACTAAATAATAAATTATGGCATTTCATACAAATTTAGGTGAAATCATTTTGCACAATTTTATATAAATTAATCAACCAATTTGAGAGTTTGTTAAGCGGGCTACATAATCAGAATTCAGCTCGCCTAGGCCTAGGCTATATGCCATTTCTAACTCTGTCAGCATATTCACGTGCATTAGATGGGACCCATACGGGCTCCACAGGGATCCCGTATGAGAATATGGGGCATACGCGGGTTCCATGTCGTCATGCGGCAGAGGACTGTTTGCATGGTTCATGTTGATGATATACTGAGTAGATAGGAATCGTGGAGGTTTAATACCTACTATGACAGACGGTCAGATTCAATGATTATGGTTACACTAGCGCCACCTAGCTAACTCAGATATGAAATGAATACGTCAACTAAGAGACCAGCAGTAAAGAATATGAAGCAAAAAAGCATGACTTGTTAAGTCATTGGATAGGTAAACTGTAGTGACTTACCCTCTGTCGAGTCACATCGTCCATCAACAACTCTGGGACATGGCAGACATTCAGCTCCCCAACGCCAAGCACTGCAGTTGGAACAATCTGCTCCAGCGTAAAGTTCTGAACAAAGACACCTACAAAAATCTCCATGGTCAGCTCCATTTATGTCTCAACTAACAAGCATTAACAATGCATGTTCCTGTCTATGAAAGTTTATGGAAGATATATTATGAGACATATTAAATTAACAGATATAACAGTAGTATACAGTCGTCCTGTGATCACAATAGTTTTCACCAGCAATACACGCTACAATAGCAGGCCTATTGCTCTTATGAATTAGTCTGAGATGCGAAGGTGCCGCGCTACTAGCCTACTATTAATAGAAGTAATGTCGCCAGTTTTCTTTTCGTTACTTTAAAAATATTTTGTTGGAATCAATACATGCTATGTACTGATGATAACAAAGATCAATACATAGGCCTATATATATTCGTTTATTGAAAAAACTGGATGGCACACCGCACCCAGGAACATTAACACGGGAATCATAGCGAAAAAAATAATAATAGGCCTACATAGCTTTATGCTATGTATTGAATCAATACAAGTTGTTCAGTGTGAAACGAACCTAACTGGTTACGTGGTCATAATCCATGCAGTAGTCTACATTAAAATGGGACATTTTTATAGACCATATTTGACTTTATTTTTTATTAAATGTAGGCCTAAAGCTTTATGATCTGTACGAAAAGGTCGAGAAAGGTTACATAACCATAATCAACAGCTCCAAGACGATCAGTAACTTTGTATGCAATGAAAGTTTTCGAACCCCTCTCTCTATTTAGGTTGAGATAAATATATTTATATATAATACATTTTATATATATATTTACTAATCTATGTAAACCGTGATATGCCTTTTACAAAACCCATTGCCTGATAACCAGTGTGATTCTCGTTAACGTTAACGATAACGAAAATGTTCGTTAACGAACAAAAAATGATTTCGTTAACGATAACTATAACTATAACTAAAAAATATCATTAACTATAACTATAACTATAACGAAAATAACACTAACGAAAATTCATTGCTATTTTCGTTAATACGATAAAAAAAAGTGCAATATCAACTAACGTGAGAACGTGAAAATACAGCCGTTAACGAAAGCTATGTCGGTGAATATGGAGCGCTGTGTATTCATGAAGCTGAATGCACCCATTCGTCAAAGCTCTAAGCAAATTATTGCGTAACACGTCTTCCTAATTCAGTGTGATTTTCATTAACGATAACGGTAACGAAAATGTTTTCGTTAACGAAAGCAAAATGATTTCGTTAACGATAACTATAACTGTAACTAAAAAATAATATTAACTATAACTGTAACTATAACTAAAATGAAAAACCATTAACTATAACTGTAACTGTAACTAAAATAAAATCTGTAAGGAGAATCACACTGCTGATAACTTGCAAGGAGTGATTGAATTACTCGGACTTACTCATTGGGAGCAACGCAGATGCCATGATCGCTGCAGTTTCTTCGTTCATTGCAAGATGCTTTAGAACAGTCGGAACCAAGCCATCCTTCTTCACACTGACAGTTGTTAGGTCCAACGCACCGCCCTCTTCCGTAGCAATCCGGAATTCCAGCGCAGGAAGGTTGAGAACATGCTGGCCCTTTCCAACCATCGACACACTCACAGGTTTCAGGCAATACGCAAAGTCCGTTACCAGAACAACCGGAATGCGACTCACAGGTGAACCCCGAAGCATTCAGGAATGGTTCGTAGATTACCAGACCAAGTGTGGAGTCATCATTTTTGTCGAATATTCTAGATGCAATTTCGCTTTGGTTGGCTGATCCCCACCAGTTGAAGGCACAGTTTTCCTGGAAACTGCTAGAGAAACCTACTTTCAGATCGAGTCCTGTCAGCGGATTTTCGAAGATATTCTTGTTAATGTTGAGACGATTGTACTGCGTGAAGATGACACTTTCTGAAGCAAAGTTGTTAAGAAAAAGGTTCGAAGAGACATTTGAGACTGGAAACAACGGATCGGAACTGACTGATGCCGTTGTGAACTTCACAATATGCAGTCCAACATTTCGCAGGAATTTATTTTGACTCAAACTTGCGTTGCCAGGAGTGCCATAAATGTTGTAGGAAGGCCATAAGTATATGTCAACAGCCGCTGGTCCACCAGTGAAGCTGTTCAGCGTGAACGAATTGTTCTGAATTGTTGCCTTGGAATACAGAATATATTTCAAAACCAACGCAGTTTTAGAAACGTTGCTAAAAGTGTTGTTGATGATCATTATTGTCGAAATCCAGTCTGTACTTGCAGAACATTCAATGCTGAGCGCTCCATTGGATAGGTTGGAAAAAAGGTTATTTCTCAGTGCATGCGTATCTCTCATACTCGTCTGGAGTTGCAGTCCAGAAACTCGATCCCCGGAAGCTTTCTTAGAATCAGCGACTACATTGTCTGAGAATTCTAAACTTCCGCCGGCCTGAACGCTTCCATAAACGGCTCTCACATTTCTTACAAAGCGGGATTGACGTATTATATATCTGACGTTGCTTTCTGCTAAGTATATATGGATGCCCAGACTGTTGTTTAAAAATGTGCAGTCCGTAATGTTTACGACATCCTGGTATTTGGCATAAATTCCAGTATCTGATGAGCTGAAGGTTGAATTTGAGACGGCGACGTTTGTGACTAGGGAGTCGAACCAAGACGAAGGGGTCAAAGCCAGACCATAACGACCTTCACCTCTTGCAGTCAAAGTAGAATTAACGACTGTGACATTTCCTCCTTGCAACGTCAAACCACTAGTTGCTTTCAATGCCAAGGAACGTATGTTGATGACTGGGGCTGCCACTAAAATACTTCGTTGATTACCTTCAATGATGACGTGAGATAATTCAACAACCCCGGCTGAAAAGTAATTAAATCTAAGTTCAAAAGCCCTGCTACAATTGCCTACATATTTAATATGTAGATGAAAACAATGAACGTAATTACACTAGATCCTCCTTATAACGCGCTGTATTACTGCACGCATATACAACGTGGTCGGATACATGGATCCAAACTTTACATCAGCTTTGTAAACTACGTCATCACGACACAGTATCATTATAAGATGGTCATTAATATTACCTCAGAGGCAGTGTTGTCGGGAAGTTCCGCTGCATTTAATGATCTTAGCAAGTAGGCTCATATTACGTAGTTTGCCGTTTTAGATTACTCACACGAAGTTCCACCACCTAATTTGCAGCACTCTCGACCGATGCCTTGCTCATTATAATAAGGGCGATATAGAATAGTTTTATTAGAATCTCTAGCCTTAATTAAGCGTAAAACACAAACAGGAAGTTCGTGAAGAGTTCATTCGTGTTTAGATAACATAATTTAATGTACCTACATTTAATTTACAAAACAAATATTTTGATGGATGAATTTAAAACAGCCGCATGGTGGAATGGAATCCACGCGTTTAAGACACCGGGAACGGGAACAGAGGAGCGTTTACGCATAGGTGCACTAGGCGCGCGCGGAGGGCCCCCAAATCTCGGAAGGCCCAAACGAATGAAAATATTTTTTTCTCAGTCATAAAAAACATTGTTTAATTTTGATTTTTTTTAATATAACCCATTTTCTATTTTTTACAGTTCAATTTCGTGAGTCGTTGCACATGATAGGCTAAACACCACAAAAGCCTCAGACTCTCAATCTACAACTTCAGAATTAAAGGTCCCCTAAAATGCTTGCGCCTAGGGCCAGTTTTCTGTAAAAGCACGGGAGGTTATCTTGACAGCATGGTACAATTTAAAAGGCTACAAACAAACTTTAGGCTTACGTGTATATGAAGTTACTCACAAGTAAAGTTGGAGAAAAGTGGTTGCATGAGAACGATTCCGTTCCATCCTGCAGCCGATGATTGAGTAAACCTCACGGGTGATTCAGGTGTTCCTTGAAGTACCAGCGTCCCTTAATTAAACACATATCCATGATGAAAAGCACGAACATCAATGTTCACACGAGTGGGTGGTTTGGCTGGTGATTGGGTTGGATTGCTGAATGAGTGGTTTATAGGTAATGTTTGGGGTTTACGGGGTGTGACGAACTGCATTGTAATTAACTGTAGTTGGATCCTGAATAGGCTGTTGTTACTTGGACACCTACATATAGCCTTGGGTGTTTGGACCGGGTTTTGCGTGCAGCCGCACGTCTTATTGGTCGCATCCCCAGATTTGGCCAGGTTTCTCTTTATATGCGGGATGTTCTGCACTGGCTCCCTTTCCCGCTGCGGATCGCCTATAGGGTCTCTGCACTGGTTAGGCGTTGTCTAGAGGGACTTGCTCCCCCATACCTGCGGGAGTTGTGTCGCTCTACCTCGGGGGTCTCGGGGATCTGCTCTTCGCTCGGCTGACCAGGCCGAGCTATTGGTCCCCCGCACGCGGACAGCCATTATGCAGCGACGTTCTTTTTCGGTCGCTGGACCTGCAACCTGGAATGGCCTTCCTGTTGCACTTCGCCTGGTCCCTATGACTCACTCTACCTTGTTTCTTGCAAACTTAAAAACTACTCTCTTTAGCCGTGGTTGGACTAGGAGCGCTCCTGAGTAGATAACCTTGAAGGGGCGCTATATAAAAGCTCATTAATAATAATAATATAGCCGCTTAAGAGAGTAAGAATGTTCTTTAATAAACGCTAGCAAACGCACAGCACTTTACATACAATATTACACAGAGAGGGAAGAAAATAGAACAATAAAGTAATAATAACGTTAGATGAAAAATGAAATAATAGCAACAGAGCCTAACTGTACAGCATCATACCCAGGAAACCTCGTCAGGAAAAAGTGTCAAATCTAGGGAGAACCAGATTATGAGAACGCGGGTGCAAATCATACCCGGTCTCTAGAACGGGAGGTAGGTCATGGAGGAGGTGACTAGGAATGTTTGAATGTGACCAATAGCTGGACGGGGAGGGGTCCAGCGGAAGTGTGGTGCTGTACGGCACGCGGGAAGAGGGTTAGGCTGATGTTGAGGCGTTTTCGAAGTTTTATTTCAATAAAAAATAATCGACTGTTTACATCAAACGAAAACAAACCAAAAGTCAATTCCCTATCCACTATAATAAACAATAATATAATTTCGTTAATTTCCATCCATCGAGACGTAACAACGGACTCGGTACTCTCTCGTGGAGTGAGAAGATTCGAGGTTCAACTCAACGGAGAGAGTACCGACACTGTTGTTACGTCTCGATGGATGGAGATAAACGAAATTATATCATTGTTTATAGTGGATAAATAATTGATTTTTGGTTTGTTTTCGTTTGATGTAAGTAGTCGATTATTTTTTTATTGAAATAAAACTTCGAAAACGTCTAAGACTCGTTATAGTTCGGTCGAAGAAAATGGGAAAAATTTAATTTTGGTAGGTAAATGGGTGGTTCTGTAGGGTGGATGGGTTTTGAGGGTGTATGTGTGTATATATATGTTCATGGGTGTAGGTTGGAAAATTGGTTTAGGGTGGGTAGGTGGGTGGGTCGGTGGCTGAATGAACGAGCCTGGATTGGTGGGTGAGTAGGATGGGGTGGGTGGATAGGTTTCGGTAGGTTGATGGTTGGGTGGGTTGAAGGGAGTTTTGGGTGAGTGTGTGGGTGAGTGTGTGGGTGAGTTTGGGTTGGAGTATGGTTGAGATGGTCGAGTGGTTGAGCGACTGTATACAACATAATATTATGTAATGTAATGTCCAACCTTTAACGTATAATCCACGTCCAGGTTTGAACTGCAATACAACGCCTTTTTCGATGATCAAAGTTGCACCAATCCTATAAAAGTATGAAATTCAAAATGTCGCTTATCGTTCATCCTTTTAAACAGCTGAAACACATCTTGAAACATATTGAATAATTCCTCCAGCTTCCTCTGCTCTTAAGCTGTGGAGTGCTGTATTTAATATTTTGCAATGGCGCACAAGAACTGTTACTATATTTTGGCTGTCAAAACAATGATTTGGCAATTATTGTAAATGTTCAGTCAACAATTCGGATAATGAATGCATTAACAAATTATTTGTACACTTATCAGTATCCGTTATGTTAGCAAGTTTGTCATCTCGTTGTTTTAGTTCATGCAATTCCATTTCACAGCAAATCCACTTCAAAGTCCTGACGCCTGACACTAACCTACAACCACCTATAATATTCCCAGCCTAAGTACCTCCGTGACCTCATCACTATCCAGCGAACCCGCTCCACCCGATCTTCTTCCAATCTCAGTCTTTCTCAACCCCCTTTCACCAGGCCCGCCGAGAGGGAGGGATAGGGGGGGGGGCAAATGCCCAGGGGCCCGGCGACTTTTTAGGGGCCCGGGCCGGGCCCGCAATCAACTTATGAAAAATAGTATATTCACTTTTAAAAGTTTATGATTTATGCCTTTTAAAATATATTATCTGACGCTTAACTACAATCAGTTTAAACCTCGAGCATCTGAATAAAATCATATAGTTGTATATCTATATTAATAAAGCGAGAATTCTGTGTGTGTGTGTGTGTGTGTGTGTCCCTCTGTCTGTCTGTTTGACCGGGCTTAACTTCTACAATTTTGCACCTTTTCACTCGAAACCTTCACTACTATGTCGGCCTCGGCTTCGGACACCCAGTGGAGGGGTTCGCGTCCCCCGTTTTCACCCCTACCATGGTGAAAATGCCCCAAAACTCTACCCACCCGACCGTCAATCACGCGCAAGCCCGCCTATTCCACTGCGAAGCGGTTCTATTTATGGCGCCGGTATTCCCCAACGTCATTAATAATGCGCCTAACGACACCGCGGTTCTATTTATGGCGCCGGTACTCCCCAACGTCATTAATAATGCGCGTAAGTTGTTTACTTTCGCACAAAATTTAATGACGATCGATTCGAAGTATATTCATCGTTTTACAGCAAAATTTTAACACATCTATATTCAAAGACAAGATCTAAATTATTTACAGTATATGAAACAACCAGTCTGCTTTACTAAGGGCGAGGCCGACTACAGACCGGCAGTGAGGGATAGATTTCTGGTGTTTTCTTTAACACGCCAACGCCCGGTTCACCCTCTAAGACTGCGAAGCAGTCAGTCCACGGGAGACTGCGAAGCAGTCTCCCCCACAGGTCGCCAGACGCCACAAGGGCCTCCAAGACTAGCTGGATTACCCGGCGTTGCCCGGGGTTATAAGTTTCACACCACCACCACCACCACCACCACCACCACCAACAACAACAACAACAACAACAACAACAACAACAACAAGGACTGCTTGGCAATCTTGGCAGTCGCCCTCTGGCGGCGACTACTTAGCTGGATTACCCGGCGTTGCCCGGGGTTATAAGTTTCACACCACCACCACCATCACAGCCACCACCACCACCACCACCACCACCACCACCACCACCACCACCACCACCACCACCACCACCAACAACAACAACAACAACAACAACAACGACTGCTTGGCAATCTTGGCAGTCGCCCTCTGGCGGCGACTGCTTCGCAGTCTTGGAGGCCATTGTGGCGTCTGGCGACCTGTGGCGGAGACTGCTTCGCAGTCTTGTAGACGCCTTCTGGCATCTAGCGACCTCTGCCGTGTAGTGACTGCTTCGCAGTCGCCCTCTGGCGGCGACTGCTTCGCAGTCTTGGAGGCCCTTGTGGCGTGTGGCGACCTGTGGGGGAGACTGCTTCGCAGTCTTGTAGACGCCTTCTGGCGTACAGCGGAGACTGCTTTGCAGTCTTGTATACGCCTTCTGGCGTCTAGCGACCTCTGCCGTGGAGTGACTGCTTCGCAGTCGCCCTCTGGCGGCGACTGCTTCGCAGTCTTGGAGGCCCTTGTGGCGTCTGGCGACCTGTGGGGGAGACTGCTTCG
Organism: Allolobophora icterica; assembly: GCA_963556255.1. Taxonomy (NCBI): domain Eukaryota; kingdom Metazoa; phylum Annelida; class Clitellata; order Crassiclitellata; family Lumbricidae; genus Allolobophora; species Allolobophora icterica. Next base: position 95,032,990 of record OY744602.1, on the reverse strand, counting down.
CAGTCTCCCGTGGACTGACTGCTTCGCAGTCTTAGAGGGTGAACCGGGCGTTGGCGTGTTAAAGAAAACGCCAGAAATCTATCCCTCACTGCCGGTCTGTAGTCGGCCTCGCCTTTAGTAAAGCAGACTGGTTGTTTCATATACTGTAAATAATTTAGATCTTTGTCTTTGAATATACATGTGTTAAAATTTTGCTGTAAAACGATGAATATAATTCGAATCGATCGTCATTAAATTTTGTGCGAAAGTAAACAACTTACCGGCGCCATAAATAGAACCGCGGTGTCGTTAGGCGCATTATTAATGACGTTGGGGAATACCGGCGCCATAAATAGGACCGCTTCGCAGTGGAATAGGCGGGCTTGCGCGTGATTGACGGTCTGGTGGGTAGAATTTTGGGGCATTTTCACCATGGTAGGGGTGAAAACGGGGGACGCGAACCCCTCCACTGGGTGTCCGAAGCCGAGGCCGACACAGTAGTGAAGGTTTCGAGTGAAAAGGTGCAAAATTGTAGAAGTTAAGCCCGGTCAAACAGACAGACAGAGGGACACACACACACACACACACAGAATTCTCGCTTTATTAATATAGATTATATTTATATAAAGCCTAAAGATAGTTTAGAGGCCCATAACTGCTCTGCCTATGGGCCCGTGACTGTTCTGCCTAGGGGCCCACGACTGCTCTGCCTAGGGGCCCGTGACTGCTCTGCCTAGGGGCCCGGAATTTCTGTCGGCGGCCCTGCCTTTCACTACTCATCCCAAGTTCTCCAACCGAGCCATGTCCAACACAGCACCACGCCTCTGGAACTATCTCCCACCTGAATTCCGCAGATTCTCTGTTCCTTCATTCTCATTGCAACCCGTTCTCCATCCTCCTGTTCACGTTCTTCTATTTATCACCCCGGGCTGTCCATCCAAAACTGAAGTCTCACCTTTTCAAGAACTCCTACCCTGACTCTTCTGATCCTTCGCCTTCCAATAATTGCCCTGAACGACACCCTGAACGACACCTTGAGAGCTGCTCTCTTTATCTGGCCCTCTGGAACCGGACTCGGATCTCTTTTGGACTACTCTCTGGAAACCCCACTGTTTTGACGTAGCGCTCGTCAATAGGCTGGTGCCTTGCGCTTAACCTTCGAGTGGCGCTTTAGAAGTTTGGATATTAGGATTGCGATGCCAAAATTCATATTACATTTTTTTATTTTCTATGAGATAATGCTCGTTAATCCTACTCGACGTAGATGCTTCTTTCTATTGTGTAGGATTCGTTTCTTGATGAAATAGTCAAAGTGGAAAAAACTTCGCCACCGGTTCCGTTCTCAAAGAAATAGCTGTAATTGTTCGGCCTAACCAACAGAGAATTACTTCCTGCATCCAAAAAAGCTGGCCAAATGTTGACTGGCATCTTATCCATGTTGTTATAGAAGCAGTTTATGCTGTAAATACACAACACATTATGATATTATATTACTACTACGAAAGTGTTAGCTTATACGAAAACTAATAATACCTTAAAGAAGATAAAAAAAACTTCTATTCAAGATTGTGTTATGGACTTTAATAAGTGTTTCTATTATTAAGTGACCAAGCCACACAAAATCACAGATAAATGAGGAGCATTGGTAAAGGATTATTTGAATCGATCAAAACAAAATCGATAGGCAGGTAACGTACAGTTTGGTTCTAGAGGTTAGACAGACAGACAGACAGACAGACAGACAGACAGACAGACAGACAGACAGACAGACAGACAGACAGACAGACAGACAGACAGACAGACAGACAGACAGACAGACAGACAGACAGACAGGCATCTGATGGCTAGGATGGACGATGGTTAGCAATGGATCTGCGAGAGATCAGAGAAAGAGAGAAATCCTGATAAGATTTGTGGAAGAGGAGTATTTTATGCATATTATGAGAGTCTACCCTGCCAGCATGTCCAACAGGGGTGAAAATTGAGCCCAGAGTCCCTTATTGCACCCGTATACACGTAGAACGGTAGAACCCATATGGATCCTATCAAATTTTCATGAGCATGCTAGCAGGGCCTACTCAAATCGACTCAAACAACGGTAAGACGACTTCCTTTCAAGCAGTCCTACCGCTGTAGTATGCTCGAATAGTTCTCTCTGTTCCAGAAGTTTCTAGACAGATCATACGGTTGACGGTCGTAATTGCGATTGTCCAAGGTGTCAACTTCATATGTTAGGAGTGGGTCTTCGAAGAGATTTGCATTAATAGAAAGACCTTGTACAGACGAAACAGTAATTCCGCTGGAGGTTGAAGAGTACTGAGGCATGGAATTGTTTCTGAAGGAATTTCTGGAAATGTTAACGCTTTCGAATTCATTGATATAAAATATAATTGGGGCCTGATTACTTCTCACGGTGTTGTTGGTAAGCTGCAAGCATGAAAACATGCAAAACACTTTAAAATGACGGATATGATTGAACATTAGCAGTCGCTAAATATAAAATGCACTCTACAATTACACTGACAGCCAGATGAGTAGATGGAGATAAGTAAAACTACCGATTAGTACAAAACAATGGGATCCGTGTCTAAAGGCAGCAGGTAACAAATCCATCGCCCACACATGCAAAATAGCCAAAGTTCGGAGCGTCTGCAATAGATTCCAGAAAAAGAACATGAAGAGAAAGAAGTGAGAGAAAAGAAAGACAAATAAGGGTAAGGACAGGAAAAGAACAGAAGAACAGATTCGTATTATGAAAGAAGAGGAAGATCCGTAAGAAGAATAAGCTTACGAGAATGACGACGAGGAGATGAAAGAAACAAAGTAACAAGCACGAAAGAGAAATATGAAGCGACAGATAAGAATAAGAATAAGAAGGAGAAGGAGAAGGAGAAGGAGAAGGAGAAGGAGAAGGAGAAGGAGAAGGAGAAGGAGAAGAAGAAGAAGAAGAAGAAGAAGAAGAAGAAGAAGAAGAAGAGCAGTCCCTTGAGCCAACCTGAGAGGAAGCCATAGGTATGAAGTGCTAGCGGCTTCATTTTCTCAGCCTCGGAATATGAGAAAGGATGGCCTGTCCGCTTCCTCGCGGGCTCATCCTCCCGTATACAGTGCTTGGTCAATGTACTCACTATCACCGAGCTGGCTAGGGGTCCTAAGCGGAGCAGAAATCTCGGAAGAAATTTCTGCCTTGGCGAGGATTAGAATTTCGGTAGGCAGTCGAACACGCTAACTCAGAGGCGCGTTTAGGGCCCCCAAACGAATGAAATTTTTTCAATTATAAAAAAACATATTTGAAATTTAAATTATTTAAATATGACCTATTTTCTTTTTTTACAGTTTAGCATTCACAAAAAGTATATTATTGTAATTTAGAATTGTTTTGTTAATTTAGGCTAAAAATTCATTTTTGTTAAATTGTGCAAATTGACATCAATCTTGTTAGCAACAAGCCGCAACGGCCGTCTGCTGCAAAAATGTTTGCTCCCAGGCCCAGTTTTTCTGTTTGCAAACGCGCCTCTGCGCTAACCACTAGCCTATCACGCGGGGGTGAGCAAGAGAGGTAAAATAAAGAGGCATAAGAGAGGTAAAATATTACTGGGTGCAGGCACTTTACTTTCTTTGCATAAATGTTCATACCTTTAGCGAGATTCCAGAGGCTATATATGCAAAGTAATTGTAGTAATTGCAATAATTGTTTCCAAAGTAATTGCCTTCAATGACCGCGGAACGGGATTGGATCCTCATCACAGTCTGATATAAGTTTCCGACAAATGAGTTGTTTCGAACTGTGCAGGTGTTGATACCGGAACAGCTCAAGGCTCTGGAGACATGGCCCGAGATCTCAGACGACTCGACTGTCGCATATGAATCATAGAACGAAGTTCCAGAAACATCTATTCCGGTCGCGCCGTTGTTTCTCATAGTGCAGTTTGTTATGGTAAGATTGCTTCTACCAGGCATTGTGATTCCTTGTTGCTCGTTGCCAGTGATGCTGCAGCCAATGAAGTGAAAATGAGAAGCATACGATGTGTCGCTGGGTTTTAGAGCTACGCCGGGTCCTTTATTATAAGAAATCTCGGAGTTTGATACTGTGAAATTTCCAGTCGAATATGCCTTCTGCAGAATTCCTCCTGTTGAGCAATTTGTTATTATTAGGTGGTCCAACTCAGGCGCCTTCCCTTCCACTGTGATACCGATAGTAGCTGAAGAAATTCTAACGAATCTCAGCTGAGAATTTTCATTGAGAGTCAGGCCTGTGCAAAAAAGTAAAGTAGAAGTTAAATATAAGGTAATCTCGGAATGCATTATATACCACTAACACTACTGCCGCTACTACCATTACTATTACTGCTACTGCTGCTGCAACTAAAACTACTACTACTGCTACTGCTACTGCCAATACTACTACTACTGCCACTACTACTACTACTACTACTACTACTACTACTACTACTACTACTACTACTACTACTACTACTACTAATAATAATAATAATAATAATAATAATAATAATAATAATAATAATAATAATAATAATTATATAATATAAAATACAAATAATAATAATAATAATAATAATAATAATAATGATGACGATGATGATACTACAACAACTACTACTAATATATACTAAAAATAATAATGATGATGATGATGACATGCTGTTTGCGGTGGTCTTGCTCCAACAAGTCTAGACACGCTATACCTGTAGCAGAAGGTCGCTGCTTTAATACCCTTAGTCCTTACATCGAGGCTAAAGAAATGGACGGTGCATCTTCAACACCAAAAACGAGGAGAATGCACTAGGATTACACCATAGGGCCAATAGTTTCAAAAGCATTTCCGAAATTTTTTACAGGGTTTTACACGGGCAGATTTTGTGTCAACGGTGCAATTGCTGTAGGTAAAAAAACTCAGATTTATGTGTCAGAAATTTCTGAAGCTAGTCGATGTATGATGCATGATAAAATTTGGACATCGTTTGATGCATTGTGCAATATCTTTTTGTAATTGAAAATATAATTAACTGGAATGAATTTACCAGATGTGTCTCTCTTGCGGCGATTCGATATTGATGTGGGCGAGACAAGGCGAAAACTTGCAGCCTCGTAGAAACTGCTGTCGTTCTTGATACGCTGCAGAGTTAACGGACCATTGGCGTCAGACTGCATTGACACAAAATACCCAGGCAGATTGACAGATTCTAGAGCTACATAATTAGCAAGAAATCGACCTTCTCGAATACGGAACGATGCATCACTCGCAAATGTAGTTGAGTTTCTTGGGTTTGTTTTCGGCTCCAAAAGTAACTGATCGTCGCCAAAGTGCCTTAGAAACCATCCAGGCTTTCTAAGAGTCATAAGGGAGACGCAGTCCGGAATTAAACTGCCTGCAAGGCATGGACGATTGGCCATGAACAGATCCGACAAAGTGTCGGTAGGTTCTTCACTGTGACCTACAGTATCGCTAAGCAAAGCCTTGACCTTTGCACCAGAGTGGCTGATGATATTGTAGGTAGTGCCTAAAATAAACAGCATAAGTCTATATATCGACAATTTTATTGAAGATCTCGAACACATACCTTAACATGTGTTGAATGTTAAAGTAATAAGAATACAAAATTATCGCATTGGATTCACGCAGGCATAGGCCCAATGAAACAGTAATAAAGGACACCATCTGATATTATGCTCTCGCTTAAACAGTAAACCATACACTGTTGCTCAATGCATCTCTATTACTTGTGCAAATGGCTTTCTAAGAGTCATAAAGGAGACGCAGTCCGGAATTAAACTGCCTGCAAGGCATGGACGCGAGTTGATGATCTTGACAGCTGCTCTGCCTCTCCTGACCTGGTACCCTGGAAATCGGACTTGGACATCTTTCGGACTACTCTCTGGAAACCCCCTTTGATTTGGTTTGGCCTCCTGGAAATCGGACTTGGACCTCTTTTGGACCACTCTCTGGAAACCCCTGATCTGGTACCCTGGAAATCGGACTTGGACCTCTTTTGGACTACTCTCTGGAAACCCCCTCTGATCTGACGTAGCGCTCGTGAATAGGCTGGTGTCCTGCGCGTGGCCTTCGAGTGGCGCTTTAGAAGTTTGGAGATAACGATTACGATTACGATGTATATCTATGAAATCTGTTCCTTTTGTAGTCTACTTCAAATATGTATGTAATTGTTGTATACAATGTATTGCATGCAAATAAAGGCTACTTACTTGCTTATTGTGTGTATCTAGTTTGGTATTGGTTTCACTTGTTGGCCTACCTTTGTTGCTCGGGTATCACGAAATAGGTCATATAAAATAAAACCCTAGATAATATGAAACAAAGTCATAGATTAGATGAAATAAAGCCCCATGATCTTGACTTACGTGTACTTTGATTGGTACTTTGGAAACAAGTCAGCTTCAGCAACGAATTGGAGGCGTAACCATAAGGCTGGAACCTACAGTCTCCAATGTGCTTTTCATTTCCATTGCAGAATATCTGAGCCCGTTTCTTTGGATCCTTGCACGGAGGTGTTCTGTTGGACAGTTGATCCCGAGTTGATGATCCTGGCAACGAATTCTTTTGTCTGGATGGAAGTTAAACACGCTGGTCAATTTGGCACAATAAAGGTGCTTTATTTAAGTGTCTAGATATATATATATATATATATATATATATATATATATATATATATATATATATATATATACATAAATGTATACATAAGTACATAATACGCATGCACATTTTGTGCAGGGGCGTCTACACCATAGAAACCTTGGAGCAAATGCTCCATCCAAGAAATGGGGGGGGAGATCTGTCAGTGTGTGCCACTATTTTAGGGGGGAGGAAGGGGGACAGGGAAGAAGAGGGGGAAGTGGGAAGTTGCTCCAATGACTTAGGGGAGATAGACGCCCCTGCATTTGTGTATACATGCATACATATACAAATATTTGTTAGGTACTTTCTTGCTCACTTACATAATATCTTATCTCATCTAACTTGCTTACTTACATGCATATCTTATCTCATCTTATCTTATATGGTTATTTATAAAGAGCCGCTCACAGTATAGACTATTCAGAGGCGCTCCCAGTGTGACAGTCCCGAGGGAAGAGAAAGGTCTTCAGGCAGCGAAGAGAAGAGGGCGAGATCCCAAACAATATCTTGCTACGGAGTGAGGGGGCAGATCGTTCCATAAGGAAGGGCCAAGGATGGCAAAAGCACGATGCTGAGCCCTCGAAGTCCTATCCCGAGGGACAAGGAGATCAAGGCGGTCCGCAGACCGAAGAGGACGGGAAGAGAGAGCAGAGAGAAGTTTACGCATTAGTCACAGAGGTACTTAGGAGGTTTTCCCTGCTGAGTCCTAGAGACCAGGAGGAGGACCTTGTATTGGATGCGGGAAGGAACAGGAAGCCAATGGAGTACATCAGTCGTAAAGGTAGTTATGTGGGAGAAGCGAGAGAAATGGGCAATGAGCCTGGCAGCGGCGTTCAGAACAGACTGTAGGGATGACAGGCGCGCCTTAGGGAGCCCAGCAAACAATGAATTGCAATAGTCATTGCGGCAGCAAATGAAGGCATGGACCATAGTAGTACAAACAGAAGGGGAACTGATCTCCTGACGGCCCTCAAACGCCTCAGGTGATAGAAACAGGAGCGCGCAGGTGCGAGAGTTGTTCAGAAAACGAGAGTACTATCCAGGCTGACATATACATCCATACCTGCATAATTACTTACCTACTTATTTGCATGCAATACGTTTATACTTGCCTAATTACTTGCTTAATTACATGTATACATACATAAGTACACGCATATATACATAAATTCCTACCCACTTACTTGTCATACATTCTGTATGCATTCATACATTCATACCAGTGTGCACGTGCATACTGTTTGTAGAGTTGAGCCACTTACTTAGTTCACAATATTAATCCAGTCAATTCATACAAGAATGCTAGACTTTTCAAATATAAACTCTTTTATCTGTTGATTACTGTATTGATTGTTAAAAAACCATAAGTTTTACTGATACATTAGTTTTCATGACTAAAATTCTAATATCTTAATCTCCACAAGAATTTTGTAATGCGCCATTTATATTGTTTTATTAAGGTTCATAATAAATCTGGATAAATCGCGGATTAACATTTAAACGACTGTGTGTTTGTTAAATGAAACAGGCAGGCTCCTTGCCCTTGGAACAGAAAGTAGATGTTTTATATTTTGTAGTGATGTTCTGAAAAACTTTCGATTGACTTTGTTTAAATTGTTTACATATCACATTTGATTTTATTGCTTTAGCGCAATATTTATCTCTGCTGCGTATCTACAGTTGTCTATAGTATAGCCTAAGTTATTGCATACAATTGAAGGGCTTGCAGCAATAACCAGGTATGTCGGATTTTTTTAGTTTTGGGAAAATGGCTTCAAAGATTTGACACTTCAAACTGTTGTATATAAGCCATTTTAAGAGATATCGACAAGCTGTTGAAGCACCATGTGAGTTATTACTGTATTTCACGAAATTGTTACATAATGCAATGCAAAAGATAACATTAATGTTTTTTTCACGACATTTTGCTTCATACCTGGTTATTGACACTCAATAACCCAGTATCAAGCAAAAATCGTCTGCTGTTAGTCGACATACCTTATTCTTGCACCAAATGGTGACTAGCACACAGTACAAATTAATCGTGCAATAAGAAGGTAAGTCATCATAGAAAAAAATAACACAAAATCAGTGAATTGTAGAGTAAGTAAGAGACAATAACCGGGTATGTCAAATGACCTGATTATTGCACCGGTTTTAATACAAAGATTACAAGAAAAAACGACAATTTTTTTTATCATACCGGGTTATTGCATTGGAGTAATGCTGCCGGCTGCTAAATACCATATGTCGACAAACTGTTTTATCCAAAAGCCAATTCAAAAATAATCAGATTTGCACCAAATTTGCAGGGTATATAGAATACAATAGTCCAAGCACGCTGGCATACTTTTTCACATAAACCAGGTATGTCGACATACCTGGTTATTGAGGCAAGCCCTTCAATTATATATATTCATTGATGCCACTTCGAATAATACCCTAACCATTTCTAGCTTTATGACAGGGCGTCCGTAAGGAACGCTCGAATCGCAATTGTTGGATTAAATACAATACAACTGTATTTGATATTGTCCTCCTTCCAAATATCAGAAGTGCACACGACCATACGACAGAACATTGATGGCGCAGAGTAACCGAGTGAAAGACTTGCTCAAGGTCCCTACACACTAACTGCCTCGAACGAGTTTCGATCCCTTACTCTGCGTGTTACAGGCCGAATGCTCTAACCAATCTGTCATCGAGCCCCCAGTCCAAACATGCTACCGAATTGACCAAGTTATGCCATTATTATGCATAAATTTAAGCCTATGGTTTGAACAGTTACTACCGTCAGGTTTAGCCTACCTGCAGTCGTATGGTCCAAAATCTTTTGCACCCTGAAATCCAACCTCCTTGCATAAAATGTCGGCCACTCGTTTCTGGTTTTCTAGGTCAGATGACTGGAATGCCAACGCTTTCCACTCGGATTCTACGAGAACCTCCCACCAATCAGACTCATGGCGGTAAACTAACTCTGCAAAAACAAAGCAGACCTGTTTATAAAACTGCACAATGCGCAATTAGTCAAGGATTATCAACTAAAAATTAAAAACAAGAACAGAACTCTTTATAATATTAGTTCAATGCAGTATTAAACAGCAAAGCAATAACGGGCAATGAAGAAATGATGCAACTCACTCAGTAGCCAAGGCGAGGATACTATATAGTCTACCTAAGACAGCCTATGAAGGATACACATTTCTAAATAGGTAAGGTAAGTCTTAAATCTTAAATTAAGAACAAAACGGCAAGCGACTGAGCAGAACAAATAGATGCAGGGACAGCATTCCAAAATCTAAGTTCCGCTACCAAAAAAGCTTGTTCATCAAGAACATTTATATTAGGCCTAAGCCCTCATCTCATCAGTGACAAGAAAACAATTATAAAGTAAAACTCATTGAAGAAAACTATTACGCTGTTACCGTTAAATTTCTGATTGAAAGCAATTCCTGCCCAATTGTTTGTACTGAATTCCGGACGCATTGTTATCCAGCTACTCTCTGTTCCAAGGGCAAGGAGCAGTCCTGTTTCATTTCACAAACAGATATTCGTTTAAATATTAATCCACAGTTTATCGACATTTATTATGACCGTTAATAAAACAATATAAATGGCGCATTTAGTTAATTAACGTAGTGATTAAGTATCTTCGCATTTTAGTCACGAGTACTAGTAATAGCAGTAAACTGGGTTTTTTTACAAATCAATACAGTAATGAAAAGATACAAGAGTTTGGCTTTGAAAAAATCTAGCTAACATGGCAATGGTTATATCATGGTTATATCAAATTAAAATTATCCTAACCTTCTACAGTTATTCCTCCCTGTTTAAAGACAAGCTGAACGCCTTCTCGTATGGAAAGCGTTTTACCATTTGGTATAAAAATTTCTTCAACGACAATGTACGGATGTCCATTGTTTTGCAATGTGATATTTTCTGTCAAGGAACCACCAATCTCGAAACCATCGTTTCGAAAGAAAGTGTTTTCCAATGTTCTTAGGGAGGTAAGGTTGATGTCTTTGAACCAGGGACTGATCTCCACAGCAGAGAGACTTGGGTCGTCCTGACTCTCATAGACGCGGGCTGCTATGTCGCCGTAACTCGAAGCATTCCAGAAGTTTCCTGTGGCATAAAGATTGCTTTCTTCGTTGAAGGCGACGGAAGACCGGTAGTCGAAACTAGACTCAGGGTTCTGAAAGATATTGGCCGTCAGAAAGAGACCACGGCAATTATGACTCAGTACATTTGTGGCAGAATTGTTGTAGAACACATTTCCAGTCACTTGAACCGAGGCCACGTAGTCAGGATTCAAATTACAGTTTAAATTAACGACATCAGTTGCAGAGTTGCTACTGAAAATGTTCCTTGTAATTTTCACAGCGCTGTTCTCCTCTGTTGGCGAAGAAACGTTGGGGTACGATCTCCTCAAAAGTATTGTCAAAACCGAACTGCTGGAGTCGCTGAAGACATTGTCACTAATGTCTAGGACTCTTGGTCCGCAAATGTTCATTTCGGTACGTCCTCCAATAAAGCGATTCTTCTGCACTCTGACTGAATCGTTCAGTCCGCGTGGGGTGAAGATGTAGAGATTGTCTGAAACGAAGCTGCCCGCTTTAAACGTGTTGTTCAGAAGAGTCAGGTTCCAATTTCCAAGATAGAATGAGTACGTGTCCGCACGCAGTGTCGAGGAATCAAATAAGCTGTCAATCACTGTCACAGTCTAAGCAATCAAAAGAGCAAACATAAGAGTTACTAGAATAGAAATAATACAGCTGACAAACTCTGCCAATCCTCGCTAGAAGTCTCTGCAGATTGCAGTTTGCGCCCTGTGTTGCGCGATGTTTTAGACATTGTAAATGTATAATAAGCTTCTGTTTATTTTTATTACATACAATACAATGCAATAAACCTGAAATTTGAGATACACCTACACAGTTCAGAAGTTCGCACATTGTCCGGGCAACAGAAATCATTAAGAACCATAAGCAGACGGGAAGAGATCAGTTTTCAGTGTGTAGCAAAAAATAGCATTAGGCCTAGGCGAAGAGTCGCGAAAATGAGTAAGCAGAGAGTTCCAGACTGAGTTCTGACAGAGTATAAAAAGGCGTTAGGTAAATGGCAAACAACAGCAGAGCTTAACAGAAAGTGGATGCAGAACTTGCATAGAGATATTCGGAGCAACTGTAGGGCCTACATAACATGGATCTAAACGCGTTACTAATATTTACAAGCACATAACGTTTGCCAAAACTTATAAACTCTGATAATAAAGAATTTGTCATACTAACCGCAAATTGGTATACTATTAAAACGGTTCCTTGGAAAGAACTGCTCAGAATGTTCAATGTAAACTTGGTATCCGGTGCCGAGGGGGTGAGATTAATAGCGTAATCGTAGGGCTGTGAAGAGATAACACTGTTCTCAAAAGTCACCGTGGCAAATGAATAAATCTTAACATCGACTGCAGTACCGTATCTTTGAGAAATTTGGCTACGGTTGACTACCAAAGCAACGTTGTTGCTGTTGACATCCAATTGAAGTGTGGGACCGATAGAGCTCGAAATGGAAGTATTAGTTATTTCCAGGATCGTCGGTATACTGCCTGCACACGAGATGCCTTGCCGTAAGTTCAGGATGCTATCGACGATGGTCAGAGATGAGTTGAGGAGTGTCAATCCGGCCTCGACATTCGTCAGCCGTGAGTTTGCTATGTATGAACCTAAACGCAATAAACACCTACAGTTCGTTTGAAGTTCAATGCCTTGGTGAAAGAAACAGATAAGCAACAACCTCTCAAACTGTTGTGGTAGAAATTTAGCAGGATTTGCAGTGCGAGCTAGCATCTTGGACGCAACACCCATCGCAAGACTCAACAGAAAGACAGTCTAAGCTGTGTTTAATCTAGACGTCTTTGGGGGGGGATTCCCCCAGGATTTGTGTTTCCCCTCAGAGGCCAGCAATATACAACGTAGAGACCTTTAGGGGATGGAATCCCCCCAGGATACATGGTTTTTCCCCCAGAGGTGAGTAATATACTGTTTGAGAGACGAATTCCTAAAAAAGGTCATCAAGGCTTTTTGGGAGAGTAATCTAAAAGTGCCAATATGGTAATACACGAGACATCAATCCGTGGTCGCTACAGTACATATTAACAATTATTTAGAATAAATCAACATCCGATGAGCCGACAAGGAACACCTCATTAGACCAGCGAGCGATACAGTGGATAGAGCATTATCGGCTGTTCTAAAAAAAACATCGTCATACATAAATGTTAATATCTATTGCGGTGCCGTATTTTGCAGTATCATTTAGCATAGAAATTTTCTTCCAACTTACCATTGCTGTTGACAAACCTTAGGCCACCCCAGAACTCATTATCATAGCCGGGCTGTAAGGTCAAGTATTCTTGAGTTAGGCCATCCAGTAACAGGGTTCCTGCAAGGAAAAGTGACGCGTCATGCTTAAAATCAAACCTATAATTATTATGTCGTTATGTGTGACCTAAAACCGTTTGTAAGCATTACGCTGTGAGTTAGTTTACTCGAGCACAAAAAATCTACGAAGAAAATTGTCTTTAGGAAAGGCTATAGACTTAATATAAAAGAATTGACCATGAATTCAGAATTTTTTATTAACGACAATCATTTCCCTTTCATTTTTCATGTATTGTATAATTCATTTGTATTAAAATTCTATAAGAACACCTCAATTGTTGAATTTTAAGAGAAAACAACTTCGAACCTTCGACCACAATTCCTGTGAGCTTTGTGAAATTCATAATTTTGGATCCAATTAACTGAAGTTGCATGTTGCTTGGCACAAGGATAGAACTTGTCACAATTATAGTCGAGGTACTCATGGATTCCATGTTAATAGTTGCACTTTGTTGCAGTACACCACCGAAATGAGAACTATTAGCGTCAAAATTTCTCCATGCATGTGAATCCACCAGACTCGTCATTCCAGAATCCAAGTACACTGACGAGGTGTCAACAACAGCCAGACGAACATCTGAATAGAAGTCGTATATTCTGGATTCGATAAATCTTTCATCACTGCCACCCCACCAATTTTGCTTAGCATCCAAGAAGTAGTTAGATTTCCAAGGGGTATCGATGTACAGTTCAAACTTGCTCGTTGGATTTTCAAATCTGTTTTCCAAGACGATTGCGTTAAGCCTACGTGGAGATACATCGTTCACGTACATGACGTTAGTAACGGAGTTGTCCAAAAAGGAATTACCGATAACCGACACATTTCCAGGTGGTAGATCACGACGATTTTGGAAATTGAGAGAGATGCATGTTGATCCAGTATTTCTTGAAAATAAATTCCTCTCTATCTTGAACACTCCAGAGGGATGTGCATCTAAGTAGAGTCCATCCGCCTTATTGTAAGATATTTTAGAATTCGATATCAAAAGAGAACGGCAATTTCCTATTATGGAGATTGGAGAGTATGCGGAATTAAAGAAGGAAGAGTTATTGATTGACACCGTGTACCTTGAGCAAGAATTCGCAATGATTCTGCTACCATCAAAGCTGCACTGGTCAATCTCGGTTCTGACATCGGCGGCACAGTGGTAGTCTCTTATGAGGTGTAATTCGGATGCTTGGAACAAACTGTCGGAGATGTGCAGTAGCATAGAATGTTCGTCGAGGACATCGTCAGAGAATAGAGCGTAAGAATTGTGAAGAAATTGTGAACCACGAATCTCTAAACTGTTGTTGTTGTTTCCAAGTGTAGGTCTATAATCAAGTTTGATAAATATTCCATACTGATTATTCTTGAAAACTGTCGATGTCACTAATACCCTTCCAGAAAGGTGGAGGTCAATAGCATGCTCGTTGCCATCAAATATGCAATTAACCAACGAAGCAATGGTGATGTTGCTGGTCTTCGTCAAGAGAACAGCTATTTGGCTGTTCTTAATGACAACGTTTACCAGATGGAAATCACTAGTCGTAGTTGTCAATCCAGTTGAGGCTCCTGATAATACCAGATTGCTTATCTCTTTTACTGAACAAGCTGCAATATAAAACAAATGCAGTGCACTCTTCATATCGGATTGAAGCATTAAATTGACCATAGCGCCATTCCCATTCGTTAGACCCACATTGTATCTATGACTCGCTCCGATTTCATCGGTGGAAGAATATAGGGCCCACTTTGGTTCCAATTAACGCAGCTGCCTGTCCCTAATCAGGCTATAAGAGTTTCTTATCCATTTTAATTATACCTATATTTAGCATACTCAATTGCGAGCTCACTGGTCGACAGCCTGAAGTAATGACTGCAATCCGTGATATTACAAGATCTCTCCTACTCAATCTTGGATTCATTCAATATAAGTTGATATAAAAAAACATTTCTTTGCTGATTTGGATTTGCATTCCGGTAAGTCACTGACACAAAAAGTACCGGTATGTAAAATCTTGAATAACAGAGGGTGGGCTTACACTTCTCCTGACTACTCCACTTCAAGCCAGGAAGCAACAAACTTATTAGGATAAATAAATTCAACTCTCTCACTTCCCATGTATCTCTTTAGACATTTATAAATTCAGTTTGCATGCAAAGAAAGGCTCTGTGAAGAGAGCTGCAACAAGTCATAGTAGAGTTCAAACTGACTAGAAATGAAATTACCGTTGGATACAGGACTTATCGTTACTCCTTTCCAGAATGAATGTCCATCTGAATCGGTTGAAAATACGAGACTCAACGGATTATTCGAACCCATGTGAACTTCAATGCCTTTGATAGCATTCAACTGAAGACAACCTGCAACGACATAGATAAAAATTAAAGTAGAATCCTGTAAAAGGAAATGGGAAACAAGGCAACATGTCTCAAATTTGTCGGAAATAGATAAAAGTTCAACTGGCTCAGCTTCTTGTGTGCTCAAGTAGGCCTACTTAGCACTCTTAGCCAACTCTCCTTCATCATATGGAAATTCCCTGGCCGATACTAGTTGGAATCTACATGTACATGAATTGTTCAAAGTTTACCTAACACGTTGAGGCCAGTGTCTCGTCCAATGAACACAACCTTGACGCCTGCTTGAATTGCCAGAGTTGTACCAGCATTGACTGTAATCCCCTGGCGGACAACATACGGACTCTTTTCCAGACTCCACTGGCTGTTCGTCTGCCACAAAGCAATAGCAGAAGGTGGCACTGACAAAATTATTAATCACTGACCTGAACCAGAGGCCACGAGCAAAGCGGATGTAAGAAGCTAGCCAGCTTAAGGTACTCCAAAACATTTGGACACCGAAGCTACAGGTCTGTGATACTGAGTAGTTGTTTTAACTCATATCTTAAATAAATTAAACTGTTGGATTTCACGGATAGTATCGTATCGTATCTAGTAATTTATAAGGCGCCTCTCGCAGTATAAACTATTCAGAGTAAACTATTCAGTGCATGAGCCCCGTGGAAACAGAAACGTCTTGAGCAAGCGAGTAGATGCAGGGGAGATTCCCATCATGAGTTTAGTTCGAAGTCGAGATGGAAGACCATTCCAGGCAGTTACAGCAAAAGCTCGACGTTGGGCCAGAGTGGTCCTAGTACGAGGGACAAAGAGATCAAGACGGCCAGTAGAGCGCAAAGGACGAGCAGAAGTTGCAGAGAGAGGTTGTCGCATAAGGCCAGAGAGGTATTTAGAAGCAAGCCGTAGCTGGGACTTGGAAACCAGAAGGAGGATCTTATACTGGATACGTGAAGTAATCGGGAGCCAGTGTAAGACTTCAATCATATATGTGGAGATATGAGCAAAGCGAGGAAGACGTGCTATGAGCCTAGCAGCAGCATTTAAGACTGACTGGAGGGGGAGAGCCGTAGCATGGGGAGACCGAGGAGGAGAGAGTTACAGTAGTCGACCCGAGAGCAAATGAATGCATGTAGAATGGAGGTAAAGACAGTAGGTATAGTGAATCGCCTGATAGCTCTCAGTCGTCTCAGTTGGAAGAAGCAGGAGCGAGTCAGAGTCGAGATATGTAGACGGTAGGCTATTCCAGACAGATACATGTCGCCCAAATGTTTCACTTTATTGAGTATTTAACGAATCGTGACTAAACGTGTCTTCGCCGTTCACAGGCTGTAATGTAATGTAATCTAATGTAATATAAACATTTGTAAAGCGCTCCTTGCAGCAGAGCTATTCAGAAGCGCTCTCAACGTGATAAGCTCGTGCAAAAAGAAAGATCTTTAAGCCTTTAAGTGAAGCTGGTGAAGACGCCTCGAGCATCTTGCTCCGAATCTCAGAAGGGAGTTCATTTCAGAGTGAAGGGCCAGCCAAAGCAAAGACCCGATGCTGAGTTAATGAAGTTCACGATCGAGGTACAGTATTATGTAATTGATTGTATTTCAAAACTTCTAAAGCGCCTCTACCCAGTGCCCACCAATCAGAGGCGCTCCCTATGAGAAAGTGCTCGGGAATATAGGCAAGTTTTAAGACAACGAAAAGTTGTGGCAGGACCATCAGGTAGTAGTGCAGCCGGAACCGAAGGAGGAAGCTGATTCAACAATGAAGGGCCAATACTAACAAAGGAACGAGACTGGGCCATCGCCGTTCTCACTTGGGGAACAATTAAGTCAAGTCGATCAGAGGAACGAAGGGAGCCAGCTGAGGCGGGAAGACTTATTGAGTCACAGAGGCATTTAGGAGCAAGCCTCAGGTAAGATCGGCAAAATATAAGGATGAGTACCTCTAGTTGGATGCGGTCAGTAAGAGGAAGCCAAGACTAAGACTAGGCCTATATCTAGGACTTTCGATTACTGGAATTTATCCCTAACTTACAGATAGGTCTTGGGCTCTTGGCACACTGTGCATCTACATCATCATAGTGTCTGTATATATATATATATATATGTATATCAGCTTTTTGACGAAGTCACAGTGTTCATTGTTAAGATTTTATATGATACTTAGAACAGTTCAACTCGAAGAGAAGTGATATTAAAACTTCTCCATTCATTATGACAATTAGCGAGGTTTTAACGACAAATTATCGAGTGCCTATATACCGGTACATGTATAATGTTTACTCAATTTTCAAACTGGTTTCAAAACGATGTTTACACACTATGTAGTAAGTAAATAAAAATTAGTCCCGCTAGTACCTGAATGTCCTGAGTGACTTCTGTTGCCTGCGGCACAGTTGCGTTGACAGGGCACCCGTATATTTCAAGCCTGAGTCCAGGCGATGAATACCAAGTTCGCGGTACTATGACAATTTTTACAGCCTTAAGAAAAAAAGAAAAATTGATAGTAATAAATTGCATCAGGTCATTGAAATGTAAATGAGAACACTGCGTAAACAAAACCATTAAAAACATAAAATCCGCAATGAAAAAATTTGAATTAATTAAAATAATAAATTTATTCGTGTCCAATTATATTCACATAATATGGAATGAAGGAAAGTATGAATGTAATACTGTTATATTTTACAGTTTTCCAGACTATTAAAGGATCGAATAGAAAAGAATGAGAGCAACATATAGGGCCTATATGTATATATATATATATATATATATATATATATATATATATATATATATATATATATATATATATATATATATATATATATATATATATGTATCAAAATTGACGAGTTACACTATTTTAAACAGAATGCAAGAGAATATAATCACATCAACACAATAATATTCAGATTAGATAAGTTATAGGCCTACTATGTTACATTGGATCACAATAAATGAAATTTATTTAATATAACGGCTAACTTCCTTTTAGCTAACTAAAAATTACAGGCTATTGGATATCACTAACCGTAAATGGGTTGTTGAAGTGAATTGGAACTATTCTGATCCCTGTATTAACTACGAACTCCTTGATTTCTCCAGGGTGTGTGTCACTGTAGGCTGTCCAGGCAAGGTCATCCATGGAGTAAAGGACATTAAAGGTTTTAACGTAATTGCTTTGGGATCCTTGAATGTAGAGTTTTGTGACTGTGTGAGGAATGAGCAAATCGACTTTCAAATAATAGTTTTTATCTCCTTTGTTTGAGGGCATCCAGAAGTCTGCAACATAAAGCACGACATCATTAGAAGCACTACAAAATTTTACCAAAACAGAAGTTGGATCTGTAATGTCTAGGTTGTTAGTGAATGTATTCTTATGTCGGAGTCAGCGTGTACAGTATATTAAACGCGCGTTTCTATCGGAATTTTCCATGACGTCAATTAGATGAGTAGTTGACTTGTTTGCGATTGGCTGGCGGACGGGCTCCAGTTTTTGAGTAGGGACTATAGTTTTTCTGCGACGTCACGTCGATGAGTTCACCGGGTTGTTGACATATTGAGCACGTGTGTATCACATCCTTTCGGTTACTGGATGCGTCTAGCTAACATGCATGGATCGCGTGCTTCTGAATGCTGGATGCGTCTAGCTGACATGCATGGGTCGCGTGCTTCTGAATGCTGGATAAATCTAGCTGCCATGCATTGAGCGCCTGCTGGGCCTAGTGTATCGTTCACGGGAGAAACGTCGGATTTAGGTTAGGAGGACTCACAGCCATGTCTAAGCATGTCCTCTGATGTGACAGGAAAACGCCTGTATTAATGCATTCGGAGCGAGATAGCGTGAAGAGATCTTATAACAATAGTCTGTTGTGTACGAAATTGGTAATTTTAGTTGCAGGGATCATTCTCATAGGCTGTTGAAGTTCTCTTTGAACTTAGAAACGCCCATTTAATTAGTTATTCGTAAATAAATTTGGTGAGGCAATGTTTCAATGCATAATCGATTGACAACTATGGAAGATCGCCGACACTGGCCTTTGGACTAATTTAGGCGACAGTAAATTGTAAGGCCTAATAATTGGCATGATTTCAGAAAATCAGCTATTGGCAACATCACCTGGCATGAAGTGTTAGTGACTTCGTTCTTCTGTCCTTGGCATATGAGTGTGGGTGGCCAGTCCTCTCCTCGCCGTCTGATCATCGCACCGACAGTGTACAGTCGGTGTACTCATTGCAGCTGTGTTGGCTAGGGGTGCAGATGGAGCAGAAATCTCGAAACAAAATTTCAACCGTGGCGTGGATTTGAACCCCCGACCTCTCGGTTGACATTCCATCACGCCAAACCGCTAGATTATCGCACACCATTTATGTAAAGGCAATTCGAATCACGGGAAACGCTCACCTGAATTGGAATTGTTGATCCTAGCCTTGTGTGGTGCGTTTGCATCGGAGTAAACACTTGAAGCCGTGATCTGACTGTCCGCAATAACTCCATTTCCCATTCCCAAAGCCTTCGAACAGGAATCACCTGGATCATCTAGAACATAACTCAGCCAATCACCAACCGATATAACTTTAGCCGATTACACGCTTACTCGTAATGTGAAACTGCCCCCAGTTGACCTTGGAGGCTGGACAATAGTACCACAAGCACTGTTCTGTTTGCGCATCGGATCTTTGCACAAACACACCCCTTTCTTCCTTCCTCCCTAACTTTCTTCTTCTTTCATTTCTTCCTCCTTACATCCTTCTTTCCATCTTGTTTTATTCCTTCCGGCCACCCTCCGTCCTTCCTTCTTTCCATTCATCCTTAAATCCTCTTTCTTCCGTCCTTCTTTCGTTCCTTCCTTTTTTCTTCCTTTCTTAATCAACAGGTTCAGTGCCCAAACTTCCAATTGTTTCACCATCCGGGTGCTGTCCAATGTGTATAAACAATCGTCATAAATAGTCTTCATCATTCTGTTTATAAATAATCGTTAACATCTCGACCTACTGCACTCCACATCGTTTCCCTTCACACTCCCTGCAGCGCGCCGCCAGACAGGGCATATTTTAAGAGATTTACACTACTGGGACAAAGTCGGTCGTCTGCTGGTTTGATGACCTTATTTTGGGAATTCATCTCAAAAAAGTTTATGACCTTTTTTAGGAATTATGAATTTCATAACTTTTTTCGGATTTTCTTCTTCAGGAACGACAATGCATTTTCATTTTACTACTTTTACTATTGGGACAAATCTTAAAACACCTGCAACATGTGTCCAACTAGTTATAGTTTAAACACACATTGCCTGTGACAAATCAGCCTCACTACTGGGACAAATCCTAAAACTACTGGGACATTTGTCCCACCAGTAATACAGTTAAAATATGCCCTGCCGCCAGAACCAAGGAAAAGAGACCGAACTGTGCTCTCTAAAACAATCGTTTCTTCAATGAAATGTCTGATCAATGATCATACCGCATCTTGGTACATCGCAGTAATCCCATTGTAGATTGGTGCTGTTCGTATGGCACCAGGGACTGTAGCGTCTGTCCTGATGACATGCATCCGGATTGGGATTTCGACAGAAGTTTTCAGCCAACGTCGGATTCTTATCTGGCAGAATCTAACGGAAGAAAACGACGCAGAATGGTATAGATGCAGTCATAATATAATATCATAATTATCATATATTTAGTAAAATAGCCTCAGATGCCTGCGCGCGTGGTCCGTTTGTATGTATTGCGATCGTGAACGATGGCGCTATCTGGTGGATAGCATGAAAACCAAAAAGTTTTTAAAAGAAAAGTCAGTAAACTGGGATAAAGTTTTCAAAACGGGGACAGTTTTGAAAATTGCGTTCATGGCCCATAGTCAAATGGGAGTAACAGCGGGTTTTTCTACAATCTGTGCCATGATCTACTCTTATCTTTGCCTCTATTTCGCAAGCGGTAAAGATCATGACCTCTATTGCGCTGGTGTCTAATGCATAAGGCACCAGCAATGGCGCACCAAAACCAAGTCATAATCAGATCAATCAATATCCAGATCATTCCGTCAGTAATAGACCCTAGGTGAACCCAGCGAGAGTTGCTGTCAAAGCTGTCATTGAAATCTGGCTGTATATTTTATTTCAGCAGTACAGTTATCATACTAAAGAATTACGCGTGAAGGCAAAGCACATAGGCCTACCTGACCACATCTGGATACTTCTACCCAAGACACGCATGGCTGACCTGTAACAGTCTCATTCACACCTCCAGTGTACCCTTCACCTGCGCTGTTTTGTTGAAGACATTCACTCGCAAGTGACGCTAAAAGAACGCATTCAAAGTTTGTGTTTTCAGACTTATTGTGGACATTCATTTAATAAAATGTTCAACGTGGAAACATTCATAACTTAACGAGACTTGAATGAATCGCTAATGCATGAAGCTTGTCAGCTTGATTTTGAGAATAAACGAAGTTGATTGATTGAGTGATCGAGATACTTACTGATTTACAGCTCTTCATGTCCAAATCGATAGATAATCGATGATATTATTATTATTATTATTATTATTATTATTATTATTATTATTATTATTATTATTATTATTATTATTATTATTATTATTATTATTATTATTATTATTATTATTGTTGTTGTTGTTGTTGTTGTTGTTGTTGTTGCTATGACAACGACGCTGATGACAACGACGACATCAATGATGCCATTAAAACGAAATCACTGTTCTATATATCCACAATTAATTAACTAAATAAGTATTTTAATTAATACTACAAAATTATACATATTAAATCTGGGTGCTGCTCATTATTTTCAGAAATTACTTATTTCATTTATCTGTGCAAATAGTTACGTATCTATTTATTACGTATTTGCTTCAACCAAAGATGTAATGAAATGCTGAGCCAGAAAATAACAAATTTTAAAAAGTGATTTTTTTAACAATGTGTCAAAAAGTAAAGAAAAGCGATAAGTCATATTATTAGTCAACTGTATGGTGCAACGAAGCCAAAATGGCCAGCGTAGGGACACGGTAGCCGATTCGTTAGAGCGCTCGACATGTAACGCAGAGTGAATTGATTCCAGGCTCTATTCCGACCATCACTATATAAAGACCTTGAGCAAGTCCTTCACGCAAAATTGCTCAACAGGTGGCCGCGTGTGACCTTGTGAACTTTGATAGGAGGGCAGTATCAAATAAAGTTTACTGTGTTGTATAAATTTGCTAGCTCCTAGTAATATTATTATCACCCACTGATCGTAGGAACAATGCACTATCAAATGCATATTATACTGTTTATTAGCTAAACATTCTGCATCTTTACTTAAAAATCAAATTTAAGCAATTAACTTACATGAAAGATCCCCTTAAATATTAAAATACTTTCTCGAAAACGTGAATTTTAGGACAAATAAACAAGACCAAAAGAGCTTTTATAATTATTTATCTCTGATTTCAACAATGCTGTGTTTATAAACAGTGCACAAGCCTACGGCAAGTAAGGCTTTGGTCTGACAAAATAACTACAAGCTGGTTCCGTCGTTCAGTAGATAGCTAGGCTTATGCATAAAACGGTTAATCTATTCTTCGATCATCGTAATAGTAATCGTAATCTCCAAATTTCTAAAGCACCACTCGAAAGCTAAGCGCAGGACACCAGCTTATTCACGAGCGCCGCGTCGAGTTAGAGGGTTTGTCCAAACGGTAGTCAAAAGGAGGTCAGAGTTGAGAGTTCGGTTGCCAGGAGGTCAGAGGAGGTAGAGTAGCTGTTAAGGGTGGTGTCGTTTAGGTCGAGATTTGGAAGGAGAAGGGTCAGGTGAGTCGGGGTTTGACTTCTTGATTAGCCTATCTTACTGCTGCAAAAGTTTATACTTACAGGTAAAGTAAGACGCCTGGAAAATCAGAGGAACAAGGCAACTCCAAAAGACGCCGTTCAAAAGCATCTTTCAGATGCACGACGGAAATTCGTCTTTTGACAAAACGCTAGTTACCACTGCAACAGGAAAGTCTTACGTTCTATCGCATGTATAAAAATCATCCAAGGCAACACGAGCGCATCGACCGTATCATTCCTCAGAAACAGGTTCAGCACAATCATATATGTATGTACATATATATATAAACATATGTATATATATATGTATATATATATATATAATATATATATATATATATATTATATATATATATATTATATATATATATATATATATATATATATATGCACATGTGTCTCGTAATTGCACTCGGGTGTTGCACTGTTTAAAATTCAATTATAAAGAATTGTGCAGGTCTATATATCAGAATTCTCAAGTAATAGCATTGTCATCGAACTTGCGTCAGCCACAATTTTTTAATAAACAATAAACATGCTCCTACAAGTCATGGAAACAGGTGTTCACTGACTTGTACTTACAGAAAGCAAAACAAGTTCTGATTTCTCGAATCAATCGCCCTAAATTATACGAAATTTAATTAAAACAGCAGTATTGATCCACTGCTAATATCACATGCTGACGACAATATTGAATACAGTATCACAGCCAGATAATGTAAATGGCAGTTTATTCTGTATAACTATAGTATCTATTGTCATATAATATTATAATATTATGTTCCTGTGTATAATTCTTACACCATAAGTTAACGGTTTACGAGGTTCGAGCTTTCGCTACGCTAAGATGACAAACACTGTACGGTAGCTCGGCAGTTGAAATCCCGGTGTACAATCTGCAGTACAGTGTTGGCCTATAGGGCCTACCGGTACTTGAAATTAAAATGTCATTCAATCAACGTGTGTGATGGCTCCATTGTTGTTCGAATGATGGACTTGTTGAGCAATCCTTGCTAACTTATGGTGCTACGCAAATTGTTATCTTTACATTACGCACGGGCGGGGGATGAACCAACTGAGACGCCGTGTTTAAACAAGGTCAGGAGACTGACACTCTTGGTTTCGATGAGCACATTGATCGAATATGCTGTGGAACCAGGCAGTCCATGTATCCCTTTCGCGTTCTTACTGACCATGGTCTTGTTGGTCCTAGGCTGTATGATGTGGTGCGAGCTACTATTATGCTGTCACGTCTACTGTATGCCGATCCGGCATGGTTGGGATAAGCTGGACAACAAAAAAAGGAAGGCTTCAGGCAGTTGTAAATAGGCCCTAGGCTAATCCGACAGAGATACCTCTGGTGATTGCCCAAAGATTGAAGAGCTGAGCCGTCTGGCCAATACCCGTCTATTTTCGACGGTTCTCGAAGAACCGGGACATGTCCTTCAGGCCCCCCCTCCCAGTTAAGCCAGCGATTGACAGCCTGCGCCCCAGACGCCATGACCGGGTGCTGCCAAAAGCAGACAATCAGATGAGGAAAACATTTATAGTCAGAATGTTATTCACATATTAATTTATTCTGATGTATGTATGTTGATGCTTAATTGTCCACCAGAGTGCTGTTTGGCAACTGGTTATATTAAAGAATATACTCACTTACTTACTTATTACAGTGAAATACAAAATTCACGTAACGCACTTGTTGGCCTGCCTCTGTCGAAATTCCTCAGAAACAGTAGGCCTACTTAACTGTTGACCCGGTAGAATTGGCTACAATGGTTGACTCCATTACTCCGATTCCTATTGAAGTCTAGCAAACCGTAGAAAGAATTGGCTTGACCACGACAGTTCGAGAATATACATGTATTAGAAGCGCGTAAAAACAAAGAACCTGTGGAGTCAAGCTAACATGAAATTGTAGGCCCTACAACTTACTGACAACCAGCCCTCCGTGACGCTCCGTTAGATCATGGGGAAAAACTTTGGTCTAAAAAGTGGGGTGGGGGTACCAATTTCTTACATACATGAAGCAAGGCGGAGACTGCGATCTCTGGGAAGGCACAATAATATAATATTGATTGTTCAAAAAGTGGGGGTACGGTGCCCCCAGTCCAAAAAGTGGGGATAGTACTAGTTATTACGCCTGTAATAACTGTATTATTTTGATGGAACAGTTACGCGGTTGACTGATGGTAGAAACGCAATAAAGACAAATTGTCAATTTCACACGAATTACTTAGGCTGCTGTAAAAAATTGCCCTTGGGGTTACTTTCAATCAAACTTAAAGACTCGGTATAGATTTTTTGTAAATCACAAATAATTTAAGCTGATGGTCATATATTTTTGTCTTGGTGGGCTGGGACGGGAGCGCCGCCTACGAGTAGATATATATGAAGGGGTGCTATATAAACGAAAAACAAAACTAAATATTAATTAAACACACTACATTAATTACAACCGGTATTGCAGTAGAATATAGGCCTATATATGAAACAAGTGCCGCTGTGGACATAGGCCTATCTGAAACAGTTCATGAAGTATAGGCCTACCAAAGTCAAAATAAGAACAACGAAATGGAAGGGTGAATTCGGCGCCGTTACTTCAATAAATGATGTCACTGTGTGTCGCAATCGAAGGTCGCCTGTCGTGTGTTTGCCGTGTGTTGATGTCGACCCTCGACTCGCTTGTTCTTTTACCTGCACTTTTATTTAACGTGCCTAACTTTTCTATAGAAGATTCACGACGAACTTTGTTTAGTTAATAAATGAATTTAATTAAAGAAACAAATATATACAATAACTCTACGGGAGCTTCCACGTAGTATTAAAGCGTTTAGGTATTAAATCGGACTATCTCAATGTTGCTTCGTACAGCCTAACTACAGATCGTTCTTCGCGTCAGTCTCTGAATCTGACGGACTCTACTCTGCCGCCGCCGCTGGTCGTTCCTCTCGCTGTTGATCGCTCGTCCGCTGTTCACACGTCGCGCTCGTCAGTAGTACAAGTCCCGTATTCTCCTTTTCCTTCCGTTAAGTAGGAACTTCAGCGTGCATCGGTCAGCCCCCTCCCCACGTCAAGCTATCGTCAATTAGTGTCAGATTGCTCTTCGAGACGCGGGTCGTCGCTCGCCTGTAGCGCGGGCGGTGTCTGGTTACACCATAGCCGCGAGGTGTCCTATTACACCTTGGCTGTGTGGTGTCCGATTACACCTCGGCCTCGCTGCCTTCATTGTTGACCAAGTGGAGACTGGCTTTCGTCCGTCATCATTCTATCTCGACCGCCAACGACGACTCCATCCTGATGATGATGACATCTCGTCGTTGTCGTCGATCTCCTCACGCGACACCTCCCTTCCCGGGGGAGGACAAAGCCAGTCATTGGTTCGCCTCCCGGCTGAGAATGATGTCGTTCCCTCCATCGATTTCCTCCAGACCATGTCCTCGTCGTTCCCATGAAAATACAAAATATCAGTACCGTTAGAAATTATTATTTACAGTTGTCGCGGTGCCTTACCTGGTAGTCCGCCTTCTCCTCAATCATAGTCTGGACAAAAGATCAGCGGGAATATTCATCGACCCAGGTCGATATTCAAAAGAAATATCGAAGTCCTGGAGGGCCAGAGCCCCTCTCGCAAGTTTAGCACTTGTGGGCGTAGAAGCAGTTAGGAAAGTCAAGGGATTGTGATCAGAATAGAGGGTGGTCCTTGACATAAAAATCCAATTCCTAAACTTCTTCAACGCAAAGATTACAGCATACGCTTCGCGTTCCACAGTGGACCCACGCGCTTGCGTAGCATCTAATTTAGAACTGGCGAAACATATTGGCCGTTCTGTTCCATCGTCTTGAATTTGGAATAAGCAGCAACCGACTGCTTTGTCTGAAGCGTCAGTCGATAGACCAAACTCTCTGCCGTAGTCAATTGTCTGCAAACATACAGCGTTATTCAAATCGTGCGTAAGTTTATCTAGCGCATTTTGGTGTTCAGCTCGCCAGGGTATCTTAACAGGCACCGATTTCTGGGTCCAGTCAATGAGAATTCTGGCTGTCACTGTTCTGGCCTGATTATCTAGACAGGTCAAGAGTAATCTGCTACGAAGGTCGTCCGGGACAGCGCAAGAGTCGAATACCCTTTCACAATGCACAAAGAAACCAGGGATTTGCGCATGGTCGCTTGGGGATCTCGGTAAGAGTCCTTGCAAGCTTTCACTATACGTTATCATTCGTCCTACGACCGAATGCCTTAAGTTATAGTCCCTTTCGTCTCTGAGTCTCCTCTCTGCGTCCCTTTCCCCTCGGACTTCCTTCTCTCTCTTCTCTGCCTCCTCCTTTTCTTCTCTCCTCCGCTTCTCCTCCTGAAGCCTCAATTTCTCTGCTTCCTCTTTCTCTTCTCTCCTCCGTTTCTCCTCCTGAAGCCTTAATTTCTCTGCTTCCTCTTTCTCTTCTCTCCTCTGCTTCTCCTCCTGAAGCCTGAGCTTCTCAGCCTGCTTTTCCTCTAGCGTTCTGAGTCTCTCTGTTTCCTCCTTTTCTTCTCTCCTCCGTTTCTCCTCCTGAAACCTTAATTTCTCTGCTTCCTCTTTCTCTTCTCTCCTCCGTTTCTCCTCCTGAAGCCTTAATTTCTCTGCTTCCTCTTTCTCTTCTCTCCTCAATCTTTCCGCTTCCTCTTTCTCTCTCCTCCGTTTCTCCTCCTGAAGCCTTAATTTCTCTGCTTCCTCTTTCTCTTCTCTCCTCTGCTTCTCCTCCTGAAGCCTGAGCTTCTCAGCCTGCTTTTCCTCTAGCATTCTGAGTCTCTCTGTTTCCTCCTTTTCCTCTCTCCTCAGCCTCTCTTCTTTCTCTTCTCGTCTCCTCTCTTTCTCTTCCTCTCTTCTCTCTTTCTCTTCCTCTCTTCTCTTTTTCTCTTCCTCTCTTCTCTCCCTTCTCTCCGCTTCCTTTCTCGCTTCTTTTCTCAGCCTTTCTTCTCTCCTTTCTAGTAGCCTCTTTCTCTCTTCTTCGATCCGCCTGCGTTCCTTTTCACTGCTTCTCCTCACCGCTCTCTCCGCTTCCTCTCTCTGGTATATTATTTGTTCTAATATGACTCGCCGCATTTGCCTTGCCGAGCTAGTACTGCTACCTGGGCTACCTGTGCTTACTTCCTCACTTACTTCTGGCGGGGTCTCCCTTCCAGAGCCAATTATTTCAGCACTAGCCTCTCGGAGTTGGTCCATCCTCATGGAACCCAATTCCTCCTCTCCTAGTCCCATCTTTATCAGATATGCGACTAGTCTGTGACGGGGCATGTTCAGCACCCTCACTCTTTTCCCTATCGACAACTTATCCATCTTCCAACAGTCCGCTCACTAATAGAAAAAGATAAGTAAGTTAGAGGAGAGTCACCGCTGGTCAGAAATCAAAGAAACCAACGTCCTAAAATTCTACCACAAATACAACAAGAACAGAACTGAGCAAAAGGAGCTACGCAAAAGCCTCGGCTATTCGCACACCAATCCTCATCCAGACCTCAACCGCAACCTCACAGATTACCACGACTACCAGTAAGGACTTACCCTCTGAATACGTCGAGCGTGCTCCGTCTTTTGGTATCTTGGCTGGTCCGCTGTCCTCCGTTGCCACTCCCGTCCGTCGTTGCTAGCGATGGTCGGTCGTCCGTTGGCGCTCTTGTTCCTCGTCCTTGCCTGTTGCTGTCGGTTCCTTCGAGTCCTTCGTCTTCGGAGTCCGGCACTCGATTTCTCCAGTTGCGAAGGGTTGTATTCGCCGCTGGTCCCGATTTGTTGAGATTCCTCTTTCCGTTTCCGGTTCCCCTCTTCGTCGTGACGTCTTCAGTTGAAAACCCTGTCGACTGCGCCAATGTCGCAATCGAAGGTTTTCTGTCGAGTGTTTGCCGTGTGTTGATGTCGACCCTCGACTCGCTTGTTCTTTTACCTGCACTTTTATTTAACGTGCCTAACTTTTCTATAGAAGATTCACGACGAACTTTGTTTAGTTAATAAATGAATTTAATTAAAGAAACAAATATATACAATAACTCTACGGGAGCTTCCACGTAGTATTAAAGCGTTTAGGTATTAAATCGGACTATCTCAATGTTGCTTCGTACAGCCTAACTACAGATCGTTCTTCGCGTCAGTCTCTGAATCTGACGGACTCTACTCTGCCGCCGCCGCTGGTCGTTCCTCTCGCTGTTGATCGCTCGTCCGCTGTTCACACGTCGCGCTCGTCAGTAGTACAAGTCCCGTATTCTCCTTTTCCTTCCGTTAAGTAGGAACTTCAGCGTGCATCGGTCAGCCCCCTCCCCACGTCAAGCTATCGTCAATTAGTGTCAGATTGCTCTTCGAGACGCGGGTCGTCGCTCGCCTGCAGCGCGGGCGGTGTCTGGTTACACCATAGCCGCGAGGTGTCCTATTACACCTTGGCTGTGTGGTATCCGATTACACCTCGGCCTCGCTGCCTTCATTGTTGACCAAGTGGAGACTGGCTTTCGTCCGTCATCATTCTATCTCGACCGCCAACGACGACTCCATCCTGATGATGATGACATCTCGTCGTTGTCGTCGATCTCCTCACGCGACACTGTGGTAGCAGCTGTCAACGTTGTTTCATTGAATGCGGGTTCTTATAGTTAGGGGAGGACGGGGCAAAAAGGGTCAAGGGGCAAAACGGGAAATGAGGTTTTCGGGCGAATGTAAAGGTGTCATATATATCGTCATGGTTGAGAATGAATCTGTTGGCTCTTGGAGTGATATGTTTCCCGCAAGATTGTTATAAGTTGCGTTGGTGCACATTTTTTGAAGAAAACCAATAATTTTAAATATTAAAAAGATTTAAGATCGTCACGGAAATCGGTAATATTTCACTGTTTCCCTATGGCAACATTTTATATTAAATTTTTGATAGAATTAGTGGACATTTAGACAGCTTATTTTATCGCAATAATGGTGTTCCCGCTTTCATTTAAGTATAGATTAAGCAATCAAGAAACATGGTGGTAGTGAGGCAAAATGGGACGTGTTTTGGTGGGGCAAAAAGGGACGTTTCTGAAAGCGGAAAACCTAACAAGATGAGCCTGATTGAAATTGAAAATTCAATAATGAAGAAATTAGAAATCAAAAATCAGAAAAGAAAACAATCAGAATTATTAGGCCTATGCCTAAGTCTGAAAGTATGACACAGAAACCAACCAAGTATTACTGCATCATCTACTTTTCGTTGAACCAGTGACTGAAGATTGGATACAACGTTCAAAGTGTAGACTATGGTGCCGTGAACAGTGCTCTGCTGGTTACAGTGGCTTTAATGAGTTCATTTGTGATAATTGCAGACCATAATAATAGTGCATCGCAATCAGATCATTGTTTTTATTAATAGGGACATGTTGAAGTGTCAAACAAACTTAAGCTTAAGCTTGATCAAAAAGGGACAGAGCATCCCATTATGCCCCGACATTGGGGTAAAACGGGATGTACAACTGCTAATAGTTTTTAATTTACCAACATTTAAAATACAGATTTCTAAAAAAAATTATTTCATCATTAAATTAACCATACTTTCGCCTGTTCTCACAAATATTTTCAGATTATTATGATGAATAGGTGGCTTGCAATGCGAGGGAAACTGAAACCTGGTCCGTTTTGCCCCGTCCTCCCCTATCTGTCAACTGGTAATGCCGTAATGGTTGATACTGACGTATGTGTTAATTGTGTAGGCCTACGTTATGTTTACCACTGTTCAACAGAGGGATATTGTAGAAATGCTGGCAGGGTAGCCGACCACTTGCACTGTTTGCCGGTAATCGCGCATAACTCTAGGTCCAGCTTGTGAAGTAGGCCTAAAATGATAATGCTCTCTCCTCGGCTTGAGCTCCCCGGACTCTGACCTGGCTCCGGAACGGACAGGGCAGCCTGGTCAATGCGGACTTGATTTGATATAGCGCCGGTGTATAAGCTGGTCTCCCTGAAGTGGTTTTGTGTGGCGCTGAGTAATTTCGGAGATTTACGTTACATAACATTACATTACATTATAGACATTGCCATTGTTGTGATGATGGCATAAATATAATAATAGGCCTAGCCTAATTGTAGGCCTACAGGCCTATCTATTCATAATGGGAGTTTCCAGTGTTTAACAACTGATGGCAATCAAAGACCGTTGACGTCGCCATCCTTCTTTTTCCAGACTTGGGACTGACACAGTGGCGCAGTTGGATTAAATGGGAGCTTCATTGATCGCACTGATCGGTTTACCGATAGCTAGTAGGCTATAGGTGTCGATCGCCACCATATTAGGCTAAGCATCATAGTAGCCTAAATTTGTCAGATGGGACACGATGGGTCAATGACGAACAAACCCCGTAACTAGGGCACGTGATGTATTCTGGTCTGTCTGCAGGAATTACACTAATTTTTATCAATAATGCAGTAGGTAGGTCTAGGTATTCCCAATACACCCACGATTTAGCTTAGCTTGGAACCTAGCCTAATTTAAAG
Organism: Allolobophora icterica; assembly: GCA_963556255.1. Lineage (NCBI taxonomy): Eukaryota > Metazoa > Annelida > Clitellata > Crassiclitellata > Lumbricidae > Allolobophora > Allolobophora icterica. The sequence continues at coordinate 95,001,274 of OY744602.1, read as the reverse complement.
CAATTACACGTGCAGTTTGTTTTAGCTTAGGCTTGCGCCTCTGAGTAGGCTGTACTGCGAGAGGCGCTTTATAAATTCGTAAATACAATACAATACAATACCATACAATACAATACAATACAATGCCACAATTATAGTAATGGCTGCATAAAAATGCAGCATGATGTAACTTTTGGTTTGGCAAAAATAATTTTTTTAAATGGGCTTTAAATAAAACTGCTCCAATATTATACGACGATCGTTAGGCCTATTAAGCGCTCTCATCCGCTCGAGTGAGTGGAGTTATTTGTTCTGAGGCAATCCCATTAGGGCTACGTTGCTTAGGGTAGTGTGTTCTAAGAAAATTTTCGTTTTTCATGAAACTGGATTTAAAAAAATTTATATCCAGCACATCAATAGAACTGCAAACCAAAGTGCTACACATGGCCGGAGTGTCACCTGCCAAATCTATATATATAAAGCAAAGACTCTGTCTGTCTGTCCCTCTGTCACAGCGATCTTTGACCGGGATGCATTTCTACACTTTTCGACCTTTTCACTCCAAACCTTCACTACTGTCTCGGGGTGGGCATTACACACCCAGTGTGAGACTTCACTTCCCCCGTTTTCACCGCTTCCATGGTGAAAACGGGCGAAAACCTCTCAAAAAACCCCACTTCTTAAAAATTCGAGTCGACCTATTTTCATTCGCCAGATGGCGCCACCCGAGAAGATTCTCTGTGTTTCACCGAAAATTCTCTGTAACCGGCACGCATTTATAAAGATTCGCCAGATGGCGCAGCCGTAGAGATTTCACTTCACATTAACTGGTGGTGGTGGTGGTGGTGGTGGTGGTGGTGGCGGCGGGGGCAACGCCGGGTAAACCAGCTAGTAGAACGATATATTAAGATATTTTAATTTTAAAATTTTTTGTCAAGGGGCATCTTACCCAGCCCCTGGGGTAAGTTGCCCCGGGGGCGTCTTACCCCATGGCATGGAATTTTACCCATAAAACATGGCTTTAAAACTAAAATTAGTAATAATAATTATCTTATACGTTTTTATCTGTTAACAAGTATTTGTTCATGATTGACTAGTAGGCCTAGTCAAGATGTTTTGTGTTATTGGTGTTAACACAGTAACCCTTTCAGTTTTACGCTATGGACCTAAATGAAACATCAGGTATTATTTATAATACATTTCTTATTGGTATCCATGTTAAATCTAAGCCTTAGTTTATCAGTTGTGGCTCATGAAGTAAAAAAAAGTATGCCTACATTAATGCATTACGAGGAGCCCTGTTTATCTTACCCAAATTAGGATGTTGTACATAACAAGCAATAGAAAATTAACCGTATATCGCCCACCAAATTCACAACCAGATATATAAATTTTAGGCCCTTATTAGTGTTGACACTAAGCATATAATAAAAAGTTCATATCTTGATGCTGTAATCAACCAAAACTTTAATATGTTTCTTATAACACGACAGTGCGAAAACTTTTAAAATTTATATAACAACACGGTAAACCATTGATATGTATTAATAGTTAGGGGAGATCGGGGTTGGTTGCAACAGGGGATGGTTGCAACACCCTCGCTAGCTAAGCGCTATATAATAACACCGTGAAATTAACTCGCCTCACATGTACAGAATAGCTTTTAGGTCAACATGACCTAATGTGCTTGTAGGTAATTGATAATGGCCACATAAAATAATTAAAAGTTTTTTTTCGGCAATCAAAGTAAGTTTCCCGGCTTTGGTTTCTTTCGTAATGTAGCTGAATGTTGTGAATCAATTCAAAGTGTTTTGGTGTCATAATTTGGACAAGGAATTGGGTTTCAAAATGCAAGCAACCATTTTAATTAAAAACAACGCTGTCGATAGAATTTTTCATGACAATGTCTATTCATTGCTTTGGGGTTGGTTGCAACATTTTCAATTGGGTTGGTTGCAACATGTTGCAACCAACCCCATGCATTTGTTTCAATAAACCGTATTTATATGCTCGTCACAATTAGGGCACATTATATTCAAATATTATATGCATTGTACTAAGTGGTACTAATTGAATTATTTTAATCCTGGACGTGCTCTAATCATTTAATCTTGTATTTTGTTAATCTAAATAATAATAATAATAATAATAATAATAATAATAATAATAATAATAATAATAATAATAATAATAATAATAATAATGATGATAATAATAATAGGCCTAATAATAATAATAATAATAATAATAATAATAATAATAATAATAATAATAATAATAATAATAATAATAATAATAATAATAATAATAATAATAATAATAATGATAATAATAATAGGCCTAATAATAATAATAATAATAATAATAATAATTTTTTCTTTAGTTAAGCGCCTGCAAACGCACTGCGCTGTACATTGTACATACATATAGTAGAAACGGCAGCCACGCAGGGCGCCTTACATACATGTATATAGTAGACAGCACACGATAATAGTTTTACAGGAGTCGAATATAACTGTTTAAGCGGCAGCCACACGGCGCCATCATGGCCTACTATTCATTTAACCACTGCCACCTAGCAAGTGGAAGGCTGAAAAAATCTTACGGGGTCTGTCGGGTTCGATCTCGGTACCTTCAGCTCTTCACGCCAGTGTGTTATCCATTACTCTAATGCAGTGGCGTCTAACCCCCCCCAGAGTAAAGGAGAATCAACCCCCCCAAATTTTCCGTCCGAAATACACATTTTGGTGTTTTCACAGATTATGCAGTGGGAGAGACGCCAATCATCTTTGATATGACGGTGTCGTAAAATAAACGAATTAGTCAGTCATTCTGAGACAGGTAGGCCTACAGATTAGTGAATTAATGGATGACTTAGCTGAATGTTTTCTACCATAATAGGTCCAGAGTTTACGTCTAGACTGAGAGTGTTGAAAGAGAGTCAAAGTAATTATCGCGCGAAAGCGCGAAAAAATTTTTGGGACCTTTTTGGGATTTTATTATTTTTGCTTTGTTGGATTTGGCTATATTATCACACGGGACAAAAGAGCTATCATGAAAAATGCAACCCCCACTTTCAGTCAAAATATGTTAAACCCCCCACTTTTGAAGTTCGATGGAGATCGTTCTCCACACTCCACCATTGGTAGACGCCACTGCTCTAATGCTATAGATCTCTGCAAACAGAGCGATGTGGTGGTACTGACGTTTCCTCCACACTGCTCTCACGAACTTCAGCCCCGGCTTGACCGCAGTGTCTAAGACTCTAAGGGCTCTCCAAGAAAAATTTCGGTATTTCTGGAGTAACTTGGATGAAAAATCATCCTGGGATTAACATGACAATTCATGATTTACCAGGAATTGTATCTCAAGCCCTCCCAAACGCCATAACGCCGTCAAATCAGGGTTTCGGGTATCTGAAGTGAGGCCATAAAATTAACAGTTTAATATTTTGATTGATGACTTTGATTTCTTACAATTTTGATTTTGTTAAGTTTATTACATTCTTTCATGTAGGCAGGCTTCAGTATACAGCCTTAGTTTAATAATTAGACTCCTTTCAATACTGTTGCAACCTTCCCCAGGGCTGTTGCAACCAACCCCGGTCCGGGGTTGGTTGCAACACTTTGAAGCCTTCTGTTCAATTAGCGATTGTGGGCACATGTTTTGTCACCATAGCTTGTTTTGGTGCCGAGATGTAAAGGATATATAAGGGCTAAGCAGGTTTTAGGTTGCTCGAAGAATAAAAAAATATAACAACAAATATGAAATTTGTTGCAACCAACCCCGGTCTCCCCTACTAGATAGCTAATGGGCTCTGAAAGTTCGGATTATCGCTCGGTCTGCCTTGACCATGGGCAAAAACAGAGCAGACGACAGAAGAATTGTGGAAATTTTTTTAAAAACTTTTTAATTATTTAAAATACTTTGACCATATAATTATCTATTGTAATTAAATTTTAGAAATATCGTGAAATATAAAGTATCATATGATTTCGCTGCTTAATTATACGTCAACAAACTTTCTGCCTTGACCTCTCATATTCGCCGTCGGCCATAGACCAATGACTGAAGCTTTATCAATCCAGTACTATTAATACATATCAGTGCGGTAAACGACCAAGACCATGTGATTACTTCAGAAACACTCACTAGATGGCAGCTCAATGCTAAACTAAGTGAGTAAGATATAATTTATTTGGATTGCCAGATACCAGAGGTGGGCGTCTTATCACAGAGGGGCGTCTTAGAACATGCTACCCTACGTCTATTCATAACCTAGTTACGGATTGCGGAAGCAACTAATTTTAGTGACCCATCTTGTTCATTTGTTCAAATCTTTGGATCATACCACACTTTCATTAAAGTGGCAATGAGGACTAAATATAAAATTTAGCTCTGCCTGTTTGTCCTTGCTCACCTGAGTAGTGCGTTCAAGACGGGATGCTCTAACCAATTCCAATCATAGGCCTAATAATTGGTGTTGTATAGGCTAGGCCCCTATTGTGTTGTGGCAATCACTCACATTTGACGGTGGTGATATCCAGGGCTGTAGACTAGTGATAAATTAGAATTTAGAGGTGAGTAGCGTATAGGCCTACACGCTACCGGTTAGTTTTCCGAAACAAATTAGAGGCGAGCGAAATATTTTGTGAGTTTAGTATACAGTCTCTAGAGGTGAGTAGGCCTACACGATGTATACCCGCGTATACCCTTGACTAGCCTACAGCCCTGTAGGGCCTACTGATATTTTTGATAAGTTCTTTGAATATGAGCAGCATCGAAGCCATATAGGCCTACAGTCGCTGTAGAAAATTGCATGGATTTATATTCATAAAAATGGCTACAAATGTCTCTGCTACAGTGAATGCTAATTTACACGCTTAAACCTTGTAACTTCTATAGCGACCCTGTGGTCTCGACCGTGATCATTTTGAAGTTTTCCCAAATACTCTATTGGTAATTAGAAATACCACATCACCAGCAGTTTCTGAGTCTGAGTAGGAAATTATGAATGCGCGCAAAATAATGCTCTGAATGAATAAATAATTAATTAATAACCGAACGAAAACACATGCAAACTAGTCGTTGCTCTTGGTACGGGGTCTTGTCAAGAAATTAATCGTGGTATATTTCGTTTAGATTACTCTGGACCGGCCGTCGACTCTAGGAAAAGGTCAAGAGCATGAATGTGTTGATTTCGACGAAACCGCGTAAACCGAAAGGAATCGCCATCTCCTGTCGAAAACCTCGTTTCTCGTGGCGATGGACGTTGAAGTCGAGATGGCAGGGAGTGGCAGCCATCTCAATACGGACTGCTTGACGCTGACACGGTGGCTGTTGGCCGAACAGAAGAAACACCCGAAGGCTTCGGGCGATCTGACACAACTGATGACGGCCATATTGACTGCTGTCAAAGCCATTTCGAGCGCCGTGCGTAGGGCTGGCATTGCCCATTTGTAAGTGTCATTATGTAGCGCAATTACTTAACAACGATCGATTTATATGGAGAATAACTGTTTAGCTGTCTTTCAATGTATAACCTAATCCTTTGTTAAATCCCACGTGTTACCATCCATAGATAGATAACCTGATCCTTTGTTAAATCCCACACGTGTTACCATCCATAGATTGTGTAACATCTGAATTAAGAATTTAATTCAATCATAAAACCAGTTTCAGTATTACTTTCTGATACGTGAGTTCAGTGTGTTTGTATAGGATTACTTTTGCTATTTATATTTAACTTGGTTTCAGCAAGGTGCTAAGTTAACGTAACTTGTGCTATTTCTATATAACTTGATAACAGCGAGGTTTTTAACCCAATTATTGTTTGGGATTTGACTTGATTACAGCTTGGTTTTGTTACACTGTCTTGGAGTATTAGACAATGATAATAATAATAATAATAATACAGGAAATAAATTATGCTAGAGCACGATAGTATCAGCCTAATATTGTCAGGGTTGTGTTTGGTTGAAATTTGTCATTTTGTCATTGAACGAAACCAGTTTCATCTTGCCAGCCATACATCAAGTATTGTCCACATGCATTTCAGTCTTCCTGATCTCGCATTTCTTCTGGTCTTGTTGAACATTTAGCAATTTTTACTACAATTATGCTTGAAGCACCACCGATCCATGCCTCTAACAATATAACAGTGCTATTTATGTCATGATAATAAATTTGCATTTCTTCAATATGAAGGTAGAAAGTATAATCAGATTAGAATTGAAATATTAGTATTTTACATCCACAACAATTCTGTAATCCATTTTGTTGAACCTTAGTTTTTGAAGAAGCTGTCACCGACCTTCCAACGGATTTTAAGTAGGGTAGTTTTTGTAGCCGACAGAATTCATGTCGGTACTTTATTAATAGAGATTGACTTTTGGCAAAATATCACATAATGATTTATTGACTGCATTGTTGCTCTGTGTTAATCTTGGTCAACTCTGGCAGTTGCTTTGTTTTCATTTTGGGGGTATGAATGATTCCTCATAATTGTAGTAAAATTAATAATTGAATTAAAAGAAAACTACAGACATTTTGTTTTAAATTTGCATTTGTCTAGGTTTGGAATAGCAGGTGTCAGCAATGTCCAGGCTGAGGTGATGAAGAAATTGGACGTGTTTGCCAACGATCTGTTTATAAACATGATGAAGTCATCGTTCATGACTTGTCTTATCATATCAGAGGAAAACGAAGAAGCCATTGAAGTCGACCTTGACAAACAGGTTCAGAAGAGTTTTGTTCACTGGTTCAGATTGTTTCATTGTTCTTGGTCTTATTCATCTATTGTTGTGTTGGTCTTCTTTATCTGCTGTTCATGGTTCTATTCATCTTTTGCTCTTTGTGTCCTCTTTTGGTCTTGTTCATGTATTGTTCTTGGTTTCTTTTGTGTATTGCCATTGGTCTTGTTCATCTATTGTTCTTGGTCTCGTGTGTCTGTTAACAATGGTCTTATCCATCTGTTGTTCTTGGTCTTACTGTCAGGTTGTTCGTGGTCATATTCTTCTGTTGATCTTGGTCTCTTTCATCTATTGCTTTTGATCTTATCCATCTGTTGTTTTTGGTCTTATTTGTGTAAATTGTGAGTGGTCTTTATTTATATATTACTATTGTTATTGGTCTGTTGTATCTATTTCTTTTTTCTTGTTCATTTATTGATCTTCGTAGTTCTTGCCTGTTGTCCTTTGTCTTTTCGTGTACTGCTACTGGTTCTATGGTCTCATTTGTATATTATCAATGATCGTTTTCATCTGTTGTGCGTTATCTCATTTGTGTGTTGTTATTGGTCTTATTTGTCTGTTGTTTTAGTCTTATGTGTCTATTGTTATTGACTGTATTCATGATGTCATTCATCTGTTGTTTTAGTGTTTTGGACCTATTATTAGTTTTCTTGTAAGAAGCACTTGAAAAACAATGTTTATTTAGCTTCTTAAGAATGTCTCAAAAGAGGTCTACCCAAGCCACTGTGTTTGTTGAACAGATAGCTTGCATGCATTGTGAGCTGGGGCAAAGGTGTCTATCGTTAGGCCTATGTGGACCAAACAAACATTGATGTATGGCAAGAGTCTTTATGCAATCCTGAGATGTGTAGGACTGTTGTACCTGGTTTGAAACTCTAATTTAATGATTTTGCTCGATCCTTTGTGGAAAGTTTGTTGAACATAAACTGGACCACTGTTCCAGCATGGAAATTTATTTTATTGTATTGCAAATGTAACAAGCATACGTATTGGCTCTCGTGCATTCCATGTTGCTGCCCCCAAGGAATGGAATTGCATACAGGCCCTTAGCCAGCCACCCGTCCAGCCGTCCTTTGGACGACTGAAAATCATTTTGGACAGCCATAAATTGTGCATGGACGCGACGTCCTAAATGTGATAGGCTATAATGTATAATCCACTCCCCTTCAGCTGTGTAACGATGTTCTTTTTCCCACACAAGATACACTTCTCTAGCAGCTATATATGATCTAGGATACGTGTAATTAAGTGCCAATTAGATGAGGTTGTTTCATGGTAATTGGTAACTGATTTGACTATATAAATACCTTGAGCTTATGAATAATTATAGGGGTTTGGATTGATAACAAGTAACGTCTGTTCCCTAGGCTATTATAATCAAATAAAAGAATTAAAAATTACAATCTGAAGTCAACAGATTGTTGTTTGTATCATAGTATATAAAACATAACTGTTACAATTGTGATCAAAACCCAAAAGTCATTCAGTGTAGGGGCATTGTAGACTTTTGCAGTCGGACTCATACGGTCGCAGCACCGGGCGGTCGCGATTTCATATGCTCACGGCATCGGGTGGTCACGACTTTGAATGCTTTTGGACGCCCTATTCTTTATTTCTGGCTAAGGGCCTGATTGCATACCGATGTCTGTTCAATGCTTGAACTCTATCTCTTCCTCACTGTATCTCATCAATTGGCTTTCAAACTTCTGGATATCTAACTAGTACTCTTCACCTGGCAACTGACTAACCATGCCTCAGATTCACATTTCGATGTGACTTTGCACATATATGTTCAAATGTTTGTAATAAGAAAAGCAATTGGGCTTCTTAAGCAACTGTCGGAGGTATACACTGTTTGGTTCTCAGTCACATGGGAAGAGGTATGTTGTTAAGTTTGGTGAGAATGTATGATTATATACTTGTACTTCTCACCTAGAAGTAAAGGCTAGTACTTAATTAAATTCGAGGTAAATAGTATTTCAGAAGACTGGCCAGTGGATAGAGAAGCCGAGATTTGTTTTTGTGATTAATAATGCATATGAATTTGAGATTGCACGTGTCTATGCATGAGAGTGGTAATACTATTACCGTAGTAGTTGTTGCATGTAAATTATTTTGCTCGATTTCCCAAATTATGAGGTCACAGAAACAGTGTAACAGGTAATAAGCTAAAACCTCTAACATTTCGGGCGCCTGTTTCTAATTTAGCGTTACCCCTTACCTATGTATCTAAAATTATTTGATATTAATAAATTACAGAATGCTTTAGATTAGATTGGTCAGTCTCATTACCTGAAAGTAACTGAGGTATGCCATTGGTTTCCTTGCCTATTTAGATTTGCATATTTGCCTATCTGGCCTATTTTGCTAATTCGTTATTTCTTCTGTGTCGTCTTTCCAGGGTAAATACATTGTTTGTTTTGATCCTCTGGACGGTGCGTCGTACATTGACAGCCTCGTTACCATAGGAACAATATTCACAGTATTCAGGAAGGTGAGACACTGTAAAGTCTGTTATTAATAAATAGACAGCTGTAAATTGTTTCAGTTAAAGAGAAATAGCCAGTGAATTAAACAAATCTGATATAAACTGAGTTTCTAAATAACTTTTTCTACGGCACCAAGGAGTTGGTTTTTTTTGGCAAGAATATCAGTCCATTAGAATGAAGTCTTAATGAGCTGTTATGAACATAAAAAATGTGGGCAACTTCTCCTACTTGTCTGGGTGTGTGAGTATGGGTAGCCACTAGCCAGTCATGAATACCTTCTGGGGTCTAATCTTCCCATCTACAGTGAATCTTAGTCAATACTCATTTAAACTGTAAAATGTAATTAAGATAATTTCTATAGCATCATCAGTAGCAAGCTACTTCTAGTTAGCTAGAGTTTGCCAATGGAACAAGAATTCTTTATATGCATATACAGTGATACCTTATTCTATTGTGAGTGTGTAAGTGGCCTGATGCTAAGCAGTTGTGTGTTAATGACCTACTTGAGCATCTCGTATAGTGGCTGCCTTGGAATGTTAGAACTGAATATAAAGTGGGTATTTTTGTGACTTGGTTTCACATTATACTGGGATTTGAATATCTGATGCTAGAAGTGAATATAATGCATTTGCAGCTGGCAACCCTGATGCAGCATACAAACATTTATTTTATACATTTAGTGTAAGAGCTCAGCGATATGCTCTGGTATCCAGACACAAACAATTGAAGATATTTCTTTACCCACAGTGTTTTATATTTTATTGTTTGTTATACCAATGTTCATGTAGTATCTGTTACTACTGCCTAATTGGTATTCAATGACACTATTGTTCATGAAAGACTTGCTGACGGTCCTTGCACATCTGAGGAATACAGATACACCAGTCGGATATTTTTTCTTGGCCTACTTTCATCTTTGAAGCCAGACACCAGACGTACGTTATGAAGGACTACAAGAAGAATAGTCCCTTAAACTAAATCTAAGAGGTGTTAGCGATGTCACTTACCCTTGGCATATTTGAGTGGATGGCCAGTCCTCCTGGTATTTCCTCCAAAAGTGTACAGTCAATTTTATAGCTGAGTTTGCTAGAAGGTGCTCATGGAACAGAGATCCTGTAATACCGTTCTGTCCAGATGAAGATATGAACTACTGACATTTGAGTGAATAGTCCAGCATGATAACCAACAGACTATCATTCATGGCATGGCTTACCGTAATTAGGTGCAAGGGTCCTGTACTGTGGACTAATTTTACTGTTTATGTTTTAGAAATCAGAGGGACCAGCAACTATCAGCGATGCATTGCAGTCAGGTCGAGATGTTGTGGCAGCCGGTTATGCTCTGTACGGCAGTGCCACAGCCCTTGTTCTGTCAGTTGGCACAGGGGTCAACTCGTTTGTCTTAGACCCAGTAAGTGTTCTTTTGCTGTGCTATAGGCATTAGGTGTGGTGTAAGACCAACATCTTTGGATATATTCAGCATTGAGTTCTGAAACTTTCCAGACCGTCATGATGTATATCTGTACCATATGTATGTACCCACTGTCTGTACATATTTATGCCACAGTTTTCTGGCTCCTGCACTGCAGAGAGCATTTTTGCTGTTTATTGGAAAATATAGGGCTGGAACATTGGAGGATGTGATCATTTTCAGTTGATGTGTGTTTGTAAGGTTTTTTAAGAAAATATTAGGAATAATACAACTTCTATGTTTCTTTCAAGTCAATAGGTGAGTTCATGCTGACGGAGAGCAACGTCCGCATCAAGCCTCGTGGCAAAATCTACTCAATAAACGAAGGCTACTCAAAATACTGGTACAATCCAATCAGAGACTACATTGCTGGTCTGAAAAACCCAAAGGTCTGTACAACAAAATTGATCACTGCATTTAATAAAAGATCAGAAATGTAACATCTTCGGACGATCATCTTCGTCTGAACTGTTTCACCTATCAGATACTATGAGTGCATTTTGGGACAGATTTGTCTGTGCTTTGCATGTGTTTTAACCTGTCTTAACACTTTAAAGATGAGAATGTACAAAAAGCAACTTGTAAACCAATACTGCTTGTCGTTGAAGTGTTAATGCACAAGTGGTTGGATCTGTTGCACAGCCCTGTGTTTAGTTCTTTGGAGAGGTCCATAATAGGCTGTGTATTAGTTATCTAATGCATTCATACACAGTGGTTGAATTTTTTGGTGAAATAATAGACTTACATTTTAGCTGTGTATGAATGGGTGATAAGAAGAGACCCTGTGTATTATTTTACTAAATTATTTTTTAAATGACAACAGGTACAGGTTTATGCAAAGGGTAAAGATGAATGGCATCATCTGAACATGATGTGATGTAGTTTGCATGTAGCTTCAATCCAGCTTGACTTGAATTTTAGTAACTGGTTAATTGCTAATCTGTTTGTGATTAGGGTGGAAAGCTGCCATACAGTGCTCGGTACGTTGGCGCAATGGTGTCTGATGTTCATCGGACATTGAGGTACGGCGGAATATTCATGTACCCTGCGACAAAAGACTGCCCTAAAGGAAAGGTTTGTACTCAATTGAGTTTTATTTCATAGAACTATTGCTTTTAAGATGTGTTCATTCTCATCAGCATTTTGGTTACCCAGGCACGTAACTAGCCTTTTTCGTTTGGGGGGGGCTTAAGCCTTGAACATGGCAACATTTATACAGTGTTCATACGAATTTTAGCCGTAAGCATACAACGGCTTGACTTGTTTGGGGGGGCTTCAACTTCGTTTGGGGGGGCTTAAGCCCCCCCAAGCCCAACGCTAGATACGTCCCTGTGGTTACCATTGCACGTCGATTACCACCACAATCCATCCAGACATCACTTAGCCACGAAGTCGATCTGTCATGGACAGCCACGAGATTGATGGTAGAACATTTGGTCGACGGTTGATGCCTTTCCAAGGCTCTTCTTTTATATCGGCAGCTTAGATAGGTCTTTATAGGGGAGCGCTGAAACAGGTCTTTGTAGGGGAGCGCTGAGACTGTCCATATGGAACCTTCCTCTTGAGTAGAGGACTATTCCAAGGACAGTACTTAGGAATTCATAAGCAGGAAAAACTGTCCAAAAACTCAAAATCCACAGCTGACTCATGTAAATAACTCCAACATGCCAAATCGATCACAGTAACAATCCAAACAGAATTTCTTAAAAAATTTTGCTTTGAAATAAAGTTTACACTGAAATGACAAGTGGCAAAAACACATGACGGCATCGTGGCTGCCGTATATGTGATACTGACAAAAATATAAATGTACAAAGTAATTGAGGACACAACTCGATAACTTAGTTGGACATACGTTGTTTGTTCAGATTTTAAAATGAGGGCCTTCACTAATAAAGTCTTTCTGGGCTGCATGTCTTAATTTCTGTGAGAAATACGAGCTCATAATTGGTTTGTAAGTAGTGGATTCAAAATGGAAACAGTGAGATATGATTTAAATGGTAAAATATAAAGAAAGCTTACAAATAAGAAGTACTGTTGTCTGAATCTGTTTTTCGTCTTTTTAGTTTGTTCAAAGGTTATCTTAATAGTCTATCCCTGGGAGTTTTCATTCATGTGAACTATTGTTTATTAATTGTGCTGGGGTTACCTTAGTCTTTATGACTGAGACTTTTCATTGAGGTATGAGCTTTTTTATTAATTTCTCTATGGTAATCTAATACTTTTATTCTAAGTAAAATAGATTTGTGATTGAATTAAGTTTAGGTTTTACTGAAGTATCATACATGTAAATGACTAGTTTATCAAACATGTTGCAGTTACGATTACTGTACGAGTGCATCCCGATGGCGTACATCATAGAGCAGGCAGGGGGTCTGGCAACCACAGGGTCTTCGCCAATACTTGATGTGATTCCGAACAGCATTCATCAAAGGTCTCCAATCTTCCTTGGCTCAAAGGAAGATGTTGAGGACGTGATCGAGTGTTTCAAGAAGTATGTTCATGTGATCTGATGATGAATCTGTATTAGCCAAGGAATTTGCGGTAGTGAAGTTGTTAACATCAGAACTTTGCGTGGAGGAAAAGCCATGCTTAGCTCTGGGTGGAGGTTTCATGGAAGTTGCGAAGCAGGAATTCTTGTTTGGAATTTATCAACTCGACATCTCATTCCGGAACATTGCTGAGGATGTAGTTAGTAGGAAGTCATGTTTAACGGCCTTGTTCTCAATTTGTTATGTGGAAGCTGCCGCATTTGGAATGTCGGTTTAAGCAACGTAAGAGGCTATTGCTTGATATTTAGCTGCTTGGGTTTTGAGGCAATTCCATATCTGAGTTGAATTTTATTTGTTGTGTCGTGCTTTGTTTTCAGAAACTATTTAGCTAAACCATAAGCAAGAAACTTTGGAATGCAGATGTTAGATGTACGATTGTGAAATCTACCGGTAGTATTGTTTTTAAAACGTGTTTCAGGTTCATATGCGGCTGAAACTGTGACCTAAGTTATTTTGTTACAACCTAAAACTGGCGTGGTGTATTTTTTCACTGTGTAAATTGACTACCTACAGCTTTAAAAAATTAAAAGCTGTTCATATATGTAAACTGACAAATTGATTTTGAGTTTTACTAAATTAGGCTGTAGGATCTGAGGAAATAAATGAGGCTGGAAAGTTTGACCTAACATTGCTGGGAAGAATAGGACAAGGAGAGCTAATTGAAACTCATAAGATTATATCTGAAAAGGAATCTACATTTGGGTCCAATTCTTTGGGTGGTTGCCAAACTGAATTACCATGGGCTGCAGATACAGAGTGTTTGAAAAACAAATGGGATCGTTAGGGCAGAGATTCTTCAGTGGAAGGGTTGTACACTACCTGAATAGCTTGAAAGCCCACATGCCAATGATTTTAGGTTTAACTAGACAGATTATACTGACTCCATAGACACTGCTGTAATTTTTAAGATAGGAGGAATCGGCTTTCGAGTTTTAAATCCCTATCTGCATTTCTGAGATCATTAGAAGCGACTGGTGAGCTCTGTATCCGTGTCCCATATTTGAATCATAGGCGTAATTTGTGGGGGGTACGAGGGGTACCCGTACCTCCCACTTTTTGGACTGGGGGGTACAGTACCCCCCACTTTTTGAACAATGCCAATCTATATTTTAGTATTGTGCATTCCCAGAGATCGCAATCTTAGCTTTGCTTTGTGCATGCAAGAAATTGGTACCCCCCACTTTTGAGACCAAAGTTACGCCTCTGATTGGAATATCCGAATATGGATCCTCAGTGGGCTCCGCATAGGCAGGGATGTAGGCCTACCAGTACAACACACTAGTTTTAACAGAGATACATGTAATTATCTTCGGAATCTCTTAAAAGCCATGTTATGTTTGTGTGTGGCTAGTGCATGATGGTCTAGTGGTTTAGCATTCTCCAACATCAGTTGAGGGTTCAAATCCCTGCCAGGACAGAAGAGGTTTCTAAATGTCTGTTCCGCATGGGACCTCTGGCGAACTCGGCTGTAAAATCAGAAAACAGACCGTACATTGTCGGTGGAAAGATCGGGCGGTCGAGCTATGATTATGCGAGACACGCTGCACTGGCTTCCGGCCCATTGAGACCCTTTGGTCCTACAGTTCTTAGGCACATCGTGCTTCCTCATGAATTGGACCATCCTCTTGGAACAGTCTGCTATTAAACTACGAACTATTTCGTCATGGACAGTTAAAGAACCATTTTCAAGCCATCTTAACATGCGCCTTTTCAAGGCTTTCGGATCTGTTATATTGCCACGTTAGGGGCCATCCATATACATGTATATTATTACGTACACAATGAGGGATGATCGGATTTAGGTGATTTTGCGTACGGGTGCGTATGGCGAGGGGAGGGGTCTCGACAAAATGTGTACGTACTAGGTCTACGTACGCAAAATAAATTTCTAATTGTGACGTCTGCTGACTATTCCTGCTTTATCAATTTTATGTAGTATTAAAACTTTTTTTAAATGCAAGTGTTAGTGTTGTTAGTATTTTTATTTCTTCATAACAGTTAAACATTTTTAGCTAGCAAATATGGTGTTTAAAAAAAATAAATAGCCTATGGTAAAATAAATGTCTTATAGATGACTTTAGCTAATTAACTTTTGTAAAAGGAGGGGCGGCCCGGACGGGGTTAGAGAAGCTTAGTTGTACGTACGCATGGGGTCCACAATATTGTATGAGGTGCAACAGGGATGGTGGGCCATTGCCGTCTTATGGCATGGGCACGCTGGGCAGTCGCCAGAGGCCCACGATTCTAGGGGCCCCACATTATAAAGACTAAAAAATTTACGTGTACGTGACCTCCACGCGCGGTAGAAGTGAAACTATAGTTATGAGTGCAAGGCTTATGTTATATTGTTAAAAAGTTTGTACTTCGCTTTACATTATGTTTCTTTATGTTTACACATTCATTCGTTACAAAGTAAATGTTGAACTCGATAGTACCAATAAATCTATAGGTTTATTTTTATTGACGGTTTACATTTTTATCCCAGTGGGTGGGCAGAGGCCGTAGTGCATTTACTTTGCCCAGGGCCAACATTGCTGTTAAAACGGCACTGGTGGGGGCATGAAAATAAGATTTTTTCGCGTAGGCCTACTTAATATATGGATGGCCCCTTAAGGACCCTTGTGAGGTTCTTAACAACGTTTAAAAATAATTGATCGGCCTACACGTGCATGCATGCTCAAGGCTCACAGACTGCTCAAGGCAGCAATCGATGCTCGCTGCTAAGCAAAACCATGCAAGCCACATTTCACGGTGAGTCCGTTCCTTAGTCATGGAATCCAAGAAGACATGGAAATAGCCTATGGAGTCCAGGGAAAGACAGGTTTTAGTCGAGATCTGAAGGCCAAAGCATACTGCAGTGCAAACGTACGCTAGCTGGGAGAAAGTCCCAGAGTGTAGAGTCGACCACAGGATAGGCGTGCCTGCCCATGGGCGTACGCAGGAATTTTGTAAGGGGGGTAAAAAAATTTAGGGAGGGCAACATTTTTTAAGGGGAGCAAAATGCCGTTTTTGCATAGAGTAGCTAGCTATTCATGAACACAGAACACGTGACAACTTTAACAGTAGGCCTAACTAATGGTCTAGGACTTTACCTAAATAATTAAGTGTATTTTCGCATTGAAAATCGTGTTTAGACTGTTGTAGTAATCATAATAATCAAAACTTTAATTTTTGTAAAATATTTGCAAAATCCAGGGGGCAAATGCCCCCTAACCCCCTCCGAGCGCCAATGCTAGAGCTTTCCTTGTCTACGGAATAGTCGGATTGAGAAAGCTGCTCGAGACAAGTCATTTGAATCAGGAAGGATTGAAGATAGTAACATTGGCTTAAGTGAAGAGTTTTGTATACGACTAGGCAGTCTTGAATGTTATCACTTTTCTATGGGCAGCCAGTGCAATGAATTTTACATTCGGAGAGTAATATAATGTTCATATATTTTCGCTTAAGGTGATCCCCGAAACTTTTTTTATTTGGGCGCTGTAGAAATCTCGATGTTACGATAACGCAACGATTTTTGGAGTTAAAATGATAGCTGGGACCAAGCTATCGTAGAAGCTCCTATGCCGAGACTAAGGAAATGAAGTCTCCAACACTTCTTATATAATAGGCCTATAGGCCTATAGGCTATTATACCAATTGTAGTAGTAGTAGTAGTAGTAGTAGTAGTAGTAGTAGTAGTAGTAATAGTAGTAGTAGTAGTAGTAGTAGTAGTAGTAGTAGTAGTAGTAGTAGTAGTAGTAGTAGTAGTAGTAGTAGTAGTAGTAGTAGTAGTAGTAGTAGTAGTAGTAGTAGTAGTAGTAGTACTAGTACTAGTAGTAGTAGATGATTCAGTTTAACGACACTGTGTGATAACAAAGATCATTAGGCCTAGCGTCGCCCTCCTTCGAAGATCTAGGCTTGGACAATAGCTGCATGTCTGGCTTAGCTTAAGAGTCGTACTGGTCATCTTGTCTGTTTGTCTTTAGTGAATTCATGTCGGAAGCTCCTTGTCTAACTGTAATTACAGTTCGTGAGAATGTCTCTCGTCAAACAGAAGAGTAGTCATATATGTTGTGCTGTGCTTGTTTGGTTGAAGGAGTTGAAAAAGTCGAGGTATTCTGGCTCTCAGTGGAATACACTTCAGTTGTCAGGGTCCGACCTGTAACACTTTAATGGCCTACTAAAAATGGCCTACTAAAAATAACGGAAACCAATGCAGGTGTCGTTAAAGTGTTAAAATCTCAGTTGTTGGGAAGGGCCAATTAAGTATCGTACCCACCCACCTTTTCTATTCGAATTGGTTGGGGAATCCTGAGCAGGTGGATCGCTGTGCTAGGCCTATGCAGATAAGTGCTCTGGTGACAGTTTGGTTTATGCCATATGACTACCGTGTAGGCCTAGTCTATTTACAAACATAGCCCATTGTATTTCGTGGTTATTTTCATGTTTTTTACCAGTGTGGGTTGCATGTTGCTGCACCCATAGCATATACTGCAGGCGCCTTAGGCATTTTGCGTCAACCGCTATCTATGGGTTCTGTATAGGCGTGTGGTGTCTTTGATTTCACGTCATATTGCAGAATCCATCATGAATCGTGTTTTCTGTCACGGTTCCCGATCGCGCCGATGGTGTTTGGGCGTCCTGCTGAATGCTGCCATTGTGCGGCTTATAAAGAGACGAGCAGGCAGAAACAGACAGACGTATAAACACGGAAACACAGAAATTAAAAGCAGCTGACATAGACGAACAGAGAAATACTGAAACATAATCTCAGCTGAGCTAGAGACAGGATAAAAGTCTTGATCTGTCATCTGTGATAAGTGCATTTATCAACAGCATTTGAGCATTCCGTACAACTGCCATCGTCGACTAGTAAATACTAGGCTGGTATTATTGCGTTGACTAAAATATATGGGTTTGGTTTGCGTTGTCTGAAGATGCCTTCGTACACTGGGATTGTTTTGATCGTTTTGGTGATTCTCCCTTTACGATCGGAAACGCAAGGTAGGAAAGTATTGCCATAGTGGGACAATCTCTTGCGCCCACAGCAAACCAGTATTGTGCCAAATGGTGGCCCACTGTGGACCCGATGTTGGTCCAACGAGCATGACCCTCAGGGAGGCATATTTACGGGGTCATAGGGCTGAAGAGATCCGATTGTTCCTACTAACTGACCAGTATCGTTTGTCTGTCTGCCTTGGGTAATGCATGTTTTGTTATAAGTATTTAAATGAAATAAGAAATAAATTTTTTTAAATCTGATACAACGAAATGGCTAAGCTTAATCTAAGTGTAAAAATGCCATGCTTGATTAAATAAAATGAGCACAGGGTAATGTCCTCCACCTATAGGTCTGTAAGTATTAAGACATCTATGCATGGTTAGAAGAATTATGTAGACCTGCTACGAGCAAGGAACTTGAATTCAATTATTATTCTTTATTAATTTATCAGTCTGCATAGGCGTAATTTGTGGGGGTACGAGGGGTACCCGTACCCCCCACTTTTTGGACTGGGGGTACCATACCCCTCACTTTTTGAACAATGCCAATCAATATTTTATTATTGTGCCTTCCCACAGATCGCAGTCTCCGCCTTGCTTCGTGTATGTAAGAAATTGGTAACCCCCACTTTTTTGGACCAAGGTTACGCCTCTGCTTACCTATTATTAATCAGGCCATAATTAAGTCAAATTATCCTAAGTCTAAACTTCTGGAAGGCATAGGCTAATTAACTAATCAGATTAGGGGAACTCAGTATCATGCAATTCTTGAACGCTTTCGTGAAGCCTATAGCCTATAGCCTATAGGCCTAATCTACTGGATAGCCTAAAATCCAGGAAAGCCTAAGATGACAAAAACCCTATCTATAGCCTAGCAGGAATAAGACAATTCTTTTTCTTTTTCAACTTTTATTGATCGAACAATAGACTTCATCGATCTAATTAATAGACCGCAGACGAAAGTTCATCTTCAGCGGTCGCTCGAATCTTCTCTATCTCCAGCCGAACGATGGACGGACGGATGGATCCGACGTAGGCCCGATGGCGTCTAGTGGTGGCGTCGTCGGCGGCGGCGGCGTCCGTGGCTTCGTCGACGGCGGCTGCGTCGGCGGCTTCCTCGTCCGCGGCGTCTCCGTCTTCGTCGCGAAGGAGTCGTCGCTCCCTCGTCATCGTCCTTGGTCGCCGCTGCTGCTGCCGATGCTCTCGGCCGAGCGCTGCGAGACCTCGACCTTCCTCTCACTGCGACGTCATCTCCCAGTTCTTCTTCCTGTTCACCCAACAACAAACCAAAACCCTTCCCTAAGAGAAAGCCATAATAGGGACTTACACCCAATGAGATATAATATAAGTTTATAATATAGCCTACCTCTATGCTTACACCCAAATATAAATCATTGCAGGCCAGTGTCTCAGCTAATCTGATTAGACATAGGCCTAGGCCTACAGGATTAGTAATATCAAATAAATGTAAGCAAATCCTATTTCAATCTAATTAATCTGATATTTATTAATCTAATATAATTAATATCAGTGCTCCTTTGTAGGCAGTCTATAAGGGGCGCTATATAAAATTTGCTTTAATAATAATAGCAGTATAAATCAAATCTAAATACTTTAACCTAAAGCCTAGGATTGCCCTGTTCTCTTGTAAGTTTGACCCTTATGCTTGCCGAAGAAAGCTCGTCTTCGGCTAGCATAAGGTCAAACTTACCAGTTCGAGATCTTCGTAGTCCGACATCTTGTTGTTCTTCCGATCCTCTTGCAGCGTTGATGGAACTGAGCGACTTACTCGACTCGGCCCCCTTTATGGGCTTCCGCCCAAGAGAAACCAATCACAGCACAGCTCCGAACACAATGCGTTGTCATGGTAACCAATATTCAAATCGGTCGCTTTTAAGCATTTTCGGCCCTAGAGAAACCGTCCTCAGCCAATCACAGCACAGCTCCGAAAACAATACGTTGCCATGGGCGCGATTTTAGCGTTTGTCTTCTCAATTCAGAAAACGTACGACGATAAAGTTTGAGTAGAAGTTATGCGCTGGCAAAGTAGGTCCTAGTATACAGGGGCCTACTACAGCGG
This sequence comes from Allolobophora icterica, assembly GCA_963556255.1. NCBI lineage: Eukaryota > Metazoa > Annelida > Clitellata > Crassiclitellata > Lumbricidae > Allolobophora > Allolobophora icterica. The sequence goes on along the minus strand of OY744602.1, from coordinate 94,980,972 downwards.
TCAGTGAACTCAGTTAAAAGACTTGTATTTTTTAAAATTCAAAACCACGGATACTTATCTTCCCTGTAAGCAGACACCGTCGTATTATATTTGCCAGTCAGGCCCGAATTAAGGGGGATGCGAATTAAGGGTGCTGTAGCACCCGGGCCCGCAGTTTTGAGGGGGCTGCAGTTTCGGAAGTACATTAAAAACTTTATTGTAGGCCCCTACTTGAAGTTGGGGCCTACAATAAAGTAGGCTACTTGTAATGGGTCCCCGCGCTGATGATGGCCATAGGCGTAATTTGTGGGGGGTAAGAGGGGTACCCGTACCCCCACTTTTTGGACTGGGGGTACCGTACCCCCACTTTTTGGACTGGGGTACCGTACCCCACTTTTTGAACAGTGTCAATCGATATTTTATTATTGTGCCTTTCCAGAGATCGCAGTCTCCGCCTTGCTTTGTGTATGCAAGAAATTGGTACCCCACGTTTCAGACCAAAGTTACGCCGCTGTCAGTCTGTCAGTTTGAATTAGGACGAGGCCTATTGCCTTTTACTTCTTTCTTCTTTCAACTTCATGATTCGTTGAATTCTCATCCATGAGTACAAAAATTCTAGAAGAAAACTGTATGAACTCTCTACAAGTAAGTAAGCAAGTAATTATATTCTTTAAACAAGTCTTAAAACCTGTTTCCCTAGAAATAGATTACTTAAATACGCAGCCGATAGCTACCATCATTATTTTTACAATTATTCCACAGTTCCTGTGCACGTTTAAGTGACAGTTCAGGTTTCATATTGCAGGATGTGCAGTAATAAAAGCTCTTTAAAGTCGCAGTAAAGGTAATCCATGCATGAGGTTTTAGGCAATCACTTCATTGACCTTCTCGTCTTTCAGGGAAGGCTGAAACAAGGTGGTATTTAAAAATAAATTAAATCATGATAAATTAAAAATCTATCAAATTTTAAATTTTAAATGCGGACGTCCGCACTGGTCATAACCCTCCCTCCCTCTTGTCCGCATTTGTCCGCATTTCGATGACCCATTCCTCCCCCTCATTGCGGGCGTCCTTTATGGATGACCCCATACGGCAGCGCCGTGTCTTCTCTGTGGCTGCTCCGGTGCTTCCATGACCTGGAATGGGCTCCCTACCAAGCTCCGTCAAATACCGATTGGTCACTTCACCCTGTTTCTTACTGTCCTCAAAACTGCGTTGTTCGACTGTGGTTGGGCTGGTAGTGCTCCTGAGTAGGCAATCTTGAAAGGGCGCTTTATAAAACTACTTTAATAATAATAATAACAATAAACGTATGAAATAATAATATTTATTTTAACAAGTTTCTTAGCAAGCATTTGATAACTGTTCCCATTCGCTGGGCTGAGATGAGGGCGCATCTTAGTAGGTCGCTCAGAGAGGAGCTAAGGAAATGCTGTTGATTAAGCAAATACGGTAATGAAAATGTCCATATTTGCCCCTCTATCCCCCATTCATTATGTCCATTTCACCGGTCAGGAGGCAGAAGCTTCTATGTATCGTTTGCTGAACAACTTTTGACACCGAAGCGAATCATTTTACAACGAGCACTAAGGGATTGCTTAGGTGTGGTATGGTATGGTAGCGTAGGGTAGGATAAGAGGAAACATTCTTAGGGCACTAATTCAAATATTAATTTTATTTGAAACACGCAAACATTTGGAACACCGTGTGTCAAAGGAAGAGCGTAGACTGTTCTGACTGTTGGGCTTTCAGCTTAGGCCCTACATTTAGAAAGAACTATACGCTCCGGAAGAGAACCGCGTAAATCACTAGGAGCGCTTACTTAGGCCTACTTAAGCGTTCCAGACCACATGAAACCCACATAGCCATAGGACTTATTTTCCTATATTGAACCCGTTAAATTATGACCCATGTGGGTCCAATATAAAGCCCTATGGAATGCTGTAGAGTTGAAACGCGGTATTTATCCAGCTGTGTTGAACCTGCATGAATCCTTAACGGTTGCGCTGGTTCATGCGATTATTATCAATAGAGCCAATCGGTTAGCAATAACAGAGCATTTTCCTCTTGAAAGCCGTGTGCAAATAAAGTGATTTACTGTGGTCTTGTAGGAATATCAGCCAATCCTTCGATGTCAGAACCACGCTATTAAAATCTCTAAAGGACTACATGTGCGGGCGTGCAAACATAAATTTTGTCTTTATAATTGACCCTTTTTTGCCGTTTGACGCGCATATTGAAGTGACCCAATGCCCTCGCGCTGTTGATTCTTAGAACACTTCGTTGGCGCAATGGGTGTTCTGTTTTGAGACCTATCTAGTTCGAATATTGTGAAAGACAAGTTGTACCTCGTAAGCCACGAATAGATACTCGAGCTCCTGCAGCTTTAGCACAGCATTTTTTTACCAATGCTATCGTACAATTAAGATGCCAAGCGTCACCTTTAGCTTTGGCACAATGCTTTGAAACTTCGTTGTTGAATGATGGTTGGATAGGATTACTTCCTATAGGACTCCTACTGTAAATGCGGAATGCAAATTTATTAGTATACAATTCACACGGTCACAAAACTCACAATCAACCAGAATATTACTTTATTAGTAACCCGCAAAGTGAATTGTAAAAGAAATGCTAAAATATGTGCACAATATAATCACACTAGCTGGGGGGTTGGAAACGATCCCTGGAGTGTGCAGTGAAGACTTAATTGGGGTCCTAAGAAAGACTAGGGGGTTGAACACCCACCCCCGACAATTCTCACCCTGATATGGCATCGACCCTGCTCATTTTCAATTTATTTATCGGATAAGATCCTTCACCACCGTTTGAATAGGTGCCACGCCATATATACGAGTCTCTGTGCACAGACCGTGCCAGCCCGAGATTAAAATCTGAAAATAAGCCACAATTGGTATGCGAGCTGACATCCTCAAGGACTGAGGCTCCTTGTCGTAGGCGAACCTAAGCTTTAACCAATGTAGATAAACAGACCAGAATGTTTACGCTCGAATAATCCCTCAAATTTGAAAGTGTGCTTCGCTTGAGTTGTACATAGTGCCTACGCATGCATTGGCCTACGCATTTCAATATCGCAGCGTACAAAGGATAACAAGATGGAATCACAAGCTGTTTGCAGTTCTGAGCTGCAAGTCTATTAGGCCTACTCTGCCTAAGACGCACGGGTTTAACCAGGCCAATAGAATGAAGTAAGTAGGACGTGTAGTTGTTTGCGAACGACTAAGCTTATAGTAGATACCGTTACATATTTTCTGCTACAACTGTTTAACAATCGCGAAGGGGAAACGATGCTAAATTTATTAGACCGCACAACTTTCTAGACCAAAGTTACACCACTAGTGCTCAACATATAGACCTATTTCCAGTCAATATCCTAAGTCGAACTTGTATAAATAAGTACACAGTGACGAAGTCACGTGAGAGTTACTTAGATAACGGTGTCGTAGATGTCAATAAGTTCAGGTCTTAAATTCTTGATGCGTTGGCCCTATACGTAAACACGTTCAAACGCTGCCATTGTCGAGAGGTTCCTACAATACATTCTGACAAGATCTCTTCTATAAACTTCACTTTTCAGACGAATTAAGCCCTTTCATATTGCATTCTTTACACTGGCTGCCCATTCAATAGCATATTCATTTTAAAATCTGCCTTATAGTTTCGCAAAGCACTAACTTTTAACCAGTCTTATGGTTCCATGCTGACTCCTCGTAGGCCTACATATAAATCTTGCACTCGATGAATGGACGTTGTGACTCTTGCAGTGCCCCGCACCCGTTCATCTCAGGCCCTCGGGCTTTCTCGGTCACTGGACAAAAGCTTTGGAATTTCGCTGTCCATTTCAAATTCGTTCTGTCAATTCTTTGATGTCATACAGGTCTAAAGGAACGACTTATCTCTTTCAACTTGCTTAACGACCGTAGCCTGGCTTCTGATTTCTGTGATCTCTCGGATTTCAACATGGCTTCTCCAGTGGCTTATATTTTTATTACGATTTCAATCTCAGCGAACATCGATTAATTGTATTGTATTGTATTGTATTGTATGGTATCTAAGCATTTATAAAGCGCTTCTCACAGTGTTCGTTAATCAGAGTCGCTCCCAGTGCGAAAGACCCAGTGAATAGAAAGTGGTTTTAAGACAGCGGAACGAGGCACTTGAGCCACCAGCTAATAAGGAGGCACGTGTCAATACAGGGAGTTGATTCCATAGAGCAAGACCAATGGATTTAATATCTTGGATTCTTGGGCAACAAGATAACGGAGCTATGAAAGTCTTCTTGCTGCTCGTAGGCCTAATGATATCTTTAAGTAATAATTATTAGGGCGAAGGAAGCTGTTCTTCTTGACTTGTCTGCGGCTTTTGATACTGTTGACCATTAATTCTTTTCTTTGTCATCGTTTCCAGCACTAGTGTTAGGTTTATTGTTTTGCGCTGAATGTTTCTGCTTCTTACATATATATCTTAGCCAGGCACTTTGTCGCAATATTTACATAATAAATTCGTCTACTGCTTTGTTGATATGTGCTGGATACTCTTTTGTTCAGTTATACACCACAACGGTAGGTAGGCTACAGCTGAACGATAGCCACACAATGGGTTCCATTTATATGCTGGTGATAGGCCTACACAAATCTACATTTCATTTGACAGTTTGTCCCTGTCATCTGTTTTTGCAGCCGTTGTCCGCTGCTTTAGTGGAGATTCAGTTTTGATTGGTGCTAATAAACTCTTCTTTATTCCAGCGAAGACTGAATTTTACTATTTGGTAGGGGCCTACTCCACAGCACCTTAATCAACTTTAACGGCCTGAACCTTTGAAACTTGTTGACTCACTAGTTGAGTTGGCTGATGTTGCTCGTAACTTGGGCGTTGGTTTTGAATATTATAATTACGAGATTTTTAACGCTCACAAAAGTAGACACTGAGTAAAATAGGATTTGAAATCGAAATTATTTTTATTTTGATATTTCTGTCAGTCTTTTGTTTACAAACTCAACCACAATTATTACTAGCATGCAAACATTCCTGATTATGGTAGCAAGAATGCACTCATTAGATAACTGGGGAAAGTGTACGTAATAGAACTTTCAACAGATAAAGTAGAAATGCCTCTAATATCTACAAATGTTATTTTATTTAATCATCATATAATTATATTGGTCAGCTTATTTGTCTACTCGTGCAGCAGACAAGATTGCAGTTCTGGATCTTTATGTAGGCCTATCTTATATGGCATTTTAATTGTTTTATGTCCATGTTCTTAAAGTACAGTAGTACCGGTACTACTGTAGGCCTACTGTTCTTAAAAGCATTTCACCTAATGCCAGCGAATTGTCTTTGTGTACCCAATGGCCTCTTGGGTGCACGCGTGCAGTTCCTCGACCGCGCTACACCAGTAAAATAACCCATTCATACATATAACTGCCTCTAAGTTGTTGCCCTCGACAACAGATCTCAGAAACTTTATTGCGACAGTTAAATATATGCAGAGCCAGCGCTCTTAACAATGCATTCAACCTTTCAAGTAGTTTGAAAAGGAAATTTATGCTGTGCTGTTGATAGCAACATGGGGACTGGATTTTGAAACTGGTCTTAAAGACTTGCTAGTGGTTTGTAATTGCCCTGTCAGCACCCCACATGGATCACAGATAGGACCCATATAGAGCCCACATGGGTCTCATCTACTGGACTAATGCCCATGGAGATGCTTGCAGGGTAAGGATAAAAATACCAAGACGTTTGTTTCAAGCTTGAGTTATTGTGTAATGTGTAGCTTGTATGACATAAATGCGTTGTGGTGAACAATATAACTTATCAATTCGCTGCCGTGTACATAACTATTACATACCGCTGTTCCACCAGATCTCATGGCGACTTCCACTCTTTTATTAAACAACGCCGCGTATCTACGACTGCTTCAGTCCCGCTATAAAACAATAATTATGCTTCTAATCTTCAGAAGCTTATGATCGGCGGCCTATCTATAGCTGCCATTCCTTAGCATTGCTCTAATAAGAACAATAAATGGCTACAAGCCTTTTATTCTTTGCAAAGAATAAAATGTGTCCGAATGTTTCAGGTGTGTGTTCAAGGCAGTTAGATATAGCGTTGATAATCGACCAGTCCGGAAGTATCCTGACCGATTCGAGTGGTTCCAGAATCTGGCAAGACACCATCCTCGAGTTTGCTGCCGGTCTTGTCCACGTTCTGCCAATCGGTCCAGATGCGGTGCGGCTCGGTGTTGTAAAGTTCAGCACCAGCGCACGCGTTGCTATAAACCTCGATGAATACAAGGACCGAGTGAGTCTCGAACTGGCGGTCAGAGACCTCGAGTATGGAGGTGGAGAGACTAATATCGCGGAAGGGCTCAACGTTGCTAGAAACCTCCTGAATGACAGTGATCTTGGTGCACGAAACGGTGTCAAGAAGATAGCCGTTCTTATCTCGGATGGAAGAGCGAATCTGAACAAAAGTCGAACTCAGGTGGAGGGCAACTCAACCAGAGCTGCTGGGGTTGAGATATTCTGCATTGGGGTCACGAATCTGACCAATGAGGCGGAGATGAAGGGTATCGCTTCCTCGCCAACATCGACGCACTATTACTTCGTATCCGACGGCGATGTGTTGAACAAAACGATCACATCGGTTCTCACTGAATTATGCACTATACAGGAACCACTGCCAACCTCAACGGTCTCTACCATTACTCCTTTGCAGTCACCGGCTTCGTACAACTGGACAAGCCCAACTTCGATGAGTATTTCGAGCACAGTATCGACACCATTGCCAAATTCAACAGTCTCTACCATTACTCCGATGAATTCAACTACTTCTTCCAACTGGACAAGTCCTACTTCGATGAGTACTTCGACTATATTATCGACACCATTGCCAAATTCAACAGTCTCTACCATTACTCCGATGAATTCAACTACTTCTTCCAACTGGACAAGTCCTACTTCGATGAGTACTTTGACTATATTATCGACACCATTGCCAAATTCAACAGTCTCTACCATTACTCCGATGAATTCAACGGCTTCTTCCAACTGGACACGTCCTACTTCAATGAGTATTTCGACTACATTATCGACACCATTGCCAAATTCAACAGTCTCTACCATTACTCCGATGAATTCAACGGCTTCTACCAACTGGACAAGTCTTACTTCGATGAGTATTTCGACTACATTATCGACACCATTGCCAAATTCAACGGTCTCTACCATTACTCTTTTGCAATCACCCGCTTCGTACAACTGGACAAGCCCAACTTTGATGAGTATTTCGACCACATTATCGATGAGTAACTCGACGATATCCTCCACACATACTTCCTCACCAAACATATCAACAATTGCAAGTCCACAGACAACAACGCCACAGCCCAGTAAGTATCCTGCATGGGTTTGCTGTTATGGTAAACACAGGTAGACATACTTTAACGTTTGCAATCGGAAATCGATTAAAATTTTTATTTCGATTAGAATTGTCAAGCTGGTTGCCACATGGTTTGCCAAATTGGTTGAAGCCACTTTTCAATTGGACAAGCTTCACACATTCAGGAACCTAAAATCGTTGTGATAAACCTAAACTGTTTGGTTCCTAAACTTTTCTGCAGAGTAATCGAATGCCAGTTTACGCTCCGTATCGTTTGATTTATTCTTCGAGCATTTCCACTAACATCATATATGAGCGCTTCTGAACAGCTCTGCTGCGAGGAGCTCTTTGCAACTGTTTATAGGCCTATTACAATACATTACATATAAATCAATATCGTTTAATCAAAGCATCAAGCTGACAACAACGCAACTTGCTACACAGAAATAATTAGTAGGAGGAAATATTAAGAAATCTAGGGTTAGACTATTGGCGAATGTTTATTTAAAATAACGTTTGATACTTTTTATTAATGGAGAGTCTATAGTTTATTATTGAGAGGTTATTCGGTCAGTACAAATCCTTAAAAAGTACTCGAGGGATAAAATGTATGCATGTATTTAACACGTATTTTAATTTATGCCAAGGAACTACAGTATAATACTGTTTGATGTATACTATTTCTGCTAGCCTGTTTGAAACGTGCCGACATCGTGCTGATTATTGACGACACGAGAGATGACGTTCTGGACGGTTACAGCTGGTACGATTTCATCCGCAGCTTTTCTATTGGGATCATCAATGCCCTGCCTGTAGCTCCGTTCATAGTAAGACTCGGAGTGGTCACATACAACACAGCTGCACATGTAGATATAGACCTCGGTCAGTACATGGATGCTGCCAGTCTGGAACGTGCAATCCTAAACCTCCAGTTTCAAAGCGGAGCAGATAGAAACACTGCGGATGGGCTGAATGTCGGAAGGAACCTCTTGTTCAGCGGCAGCAGAGGAGCCCGTCCTGGAGTTCCGAAGATCGCCTTTCTCATCACGAATGGAAGGTCGAGCAGAAACATAGGCCTTACTCAATGGGAAGCTGATCTCACCAAATCTGCTGGTGTTGTGATATTTTCTATCGGGGTGACAAATCAGGTTGACGAGATCGAACTGAAATCAATTGCTTCCACGCCAACTGCGACGCATTATCATTTTGAATCCACCTACAGTTTAGTTACTAGGCTTATCATCATGGTTTTGAAAGATTATTGCACACCAGTGCAAGTGACGCCGAGTTCCAGCGTTGTGTCGGCAACGTCATCCATAACAGTTTACAATGCAACTAGACTAATAGATATCATGGTCAATACGACTGATACTCCAACAACAACGACAACAGCAACAACGCACCAAAGCATAAGCGCCACAACACCGGTAACAACAACTTCAACTACTCAAAACACTACGACGTCAAACACTACCCAAACTACACCAACCACAAATACTATAACTACTCAAAGTATTTCATCGACTAGCGCTACCCCAAATACACCGACCATAGGTACTTCAACCACTCAGATGACATCTTCAACCACTATTTCGGCAACTACTTCTTCAACAATTACTTCATCAACAACTTCAACTATACCGACAATAAATACTTTAACACCTCAAAGTTCTTCAACGATGAGCACTACTTCCACTACACCGACCACAAGTACTTCAACTATTCAAACACCTACAACCACTACGTCGCCTACTACATCGACTACAAGTACTCCAACGAATCAAAATACTCCAGCAACCACGACAGCCTCAACTTCACCAACAATAAGCTTTTCAACTACTCAGAGTACGTCTACAACTACTCCAACTCCAACTCCATACGCATCAACTACAGTTACTTCCACTACTCAAAGCACATCTGCGAGTACTACTACCCAATCCACATCAACTAGAAGTACATCAAGAGCAACTAGCATAACTCCATCATCGTCTCAGTCAACCACTGATTCAGTAACGACTGAAAGTACAACTCCAACCACAACAGTCACTCGTGAGTATCAAAATATTTGTAGCTTCATCTAAGTAGGGCGGCAGATTGTCTGAACTTTGTCCGTGTATGTTTGAATGTATGTATGCATATATGCATGCATGTACGTACATGTATGTACGTGTACATGTATGTGTGTGTCTGTCTGTATGTATGTATGTATGTATGTATGTATGTATGTATGTATGTATGTATGTATGTATGTATGTATGTATGTATGTATGTATGTGTGTATGCATGCATGCTTGCATGTATGTATGTATGTATATATGTATGTATGTACAGTATGTATGTACTATTTATGCATGCATGTATGCATGCATGTCTGCATGCATGTATGCATGCATGTATGTATGTATATATACATGCATGCCTGCCTGTCTGCATGTATGCATGTATGTATATATACATGCATGCCTGCCTGCATGTATGTATGTATGTATGCATGTATGTATGTATGTATGTATGCATGTGTGTATTTATTTATGTCATCATAAATTTTGCTCCTTGGTCCACAAGAGGGCGCCATGATATTAAATTAATGGTGGCATTTTGGTGAAGTAGGCCTACTTATCCAGATATTATGTCACGCAATGTAAAGTAATCTAATGACGACAGTTTACATAGTATCATCTGCAGTAAACTACTTCTAAGGTGCCTTACAATATCAATGGTAGCCGCAAGTACTAAGAGTTAGGCCTACACAACAGACAGAATTTCAATTGTTTCTGAAAGCGTGAACAATTGTGACACCAGGGGTCAAAACCCGTCACATGTCGGTTTTTGACCTTTTTATTTAGTCATATTCTACAATTAATCTGCTTCAAAATACTTTTTACAGAATGAAAATATCTTTTTGCTAACTGAAGTTATGTTCGTTTGATTCTTTCATTAATATATAGTAAGAAAATCCAATAAAAAATTTCGGAATATTCGTGTCATCAAAGTCCTCAGCAACCATTACTTGCTTGTACTACACATTTGCTGGACAATAAAGGGCTATATCCTGTATCGAATAAAACAAACGGCATCAAAATCGGATTACTACATTGCAAATTATGGCAAATTCATAGGCAACTAGTGAATTGAAGAACGTTCAATATTTTTGACCCCTCTCGCCTATTTCGGCTTCTAGCTCAATATCTAGGAAGCGACAAGCGACGGGTTTTGAGCCCTGGCGTCACAATTGTGTTATCATGAACAGATGCTGAAAGGCTTCATGTAAGCTACCATTCGCGCCGACCAGTGATCCTAAAGTGCAATTTTTAGATTTTTATAGCACCCGAAAACATTTAGTCGAGTGAACCAGCTCATTCACAGTCATGTACTCAATCAAAACCAAATCGATAAGCAGGTGAGGTCAGATTCTGTTCCAGCACAGACCTGTGATCATGGAGGCAGTAAAGCGGCGTCAGTGGATGGTGTTTGGAAGTGGTGCGGAGAGAGAGGTAAGGTGAAGAGGAGGAATCAGAATAGGATTTGTGGAAAAGGAATGTTTTCAACTTGGAGTGGAAGACCTGCGTTGAGATTGCAAGACATGCAAGTTTATTGAGTTCGAAGGATAGATCACATAATTGTCCTATCTGCTGACAGGAGAACGCTTGCAGACTTTGATGATCGCGGTCGCAGTTGGTGATGTATTTGTTCCCAGCAGGAATCGGTTATGAATAATTAAGATTGATTTTAATAGTTCTGCGGCCTAATAAATACTTAGGTATTGCGACAGTCAATAGTATATTTACAAAATGTGGCGTGGAAATAAAGTCTGTTTAAAAAACTATAATATTATTGGGTTAATATCATTAATAAGTGATATAGTTTATGATGTGATTTTGTTTCTGTTTTGCCGTAGCATGCCCAAAGGAGATAGACATTGTGCTCATCTTAGACGAAACAACCAGCATCGTTGCTGGTCCGGGTGGTTACGAAAACTGGTATGGCTACATTCTTGGCTTCGCTGAGGGCTTCGTCAATGTCTTTCAAATTGATCCAGACCTCGTCCGCATAGGAGTGGTCAAATTCAGCTGGTTTGCCAGGGTCGTCATAACACTTGATCAGTACAGCGATGCTGCGAGTCTTGTGAAAGCTGTGAAAAGTCTTGAAATTGATGGTGGTGAGACCAACATTGCTGATGGACTTCGAGTCGGTAGAAGTCTTCTGTTCAACACCAGTCTAGGAGCACGAGAGGGTGCAAAGAAGATGGCGTTTCTCGTTACGGATGGCAGAGCAAATGTTCAACACGATCTGACGGATACGGAGGTTAACTATACAAAAGCTGCAGGCGTTGAGATCTACTGTATCGGAGTTACATCCATGATCTATGAAGTAGAGTTAAAAAGCATCGCTTCCGAGCCGATTTCAACACATTATTATTTTGTCTTGAACTACAATATGCTGAACCAGGTATTGGAGCAACTCCGAAGGACAATATGTTTCGCATTGCAACTATCCTCAACAACAATTGTTGCTTCTGGTACCACTTAGTTCACCGTTCACCGTGATTGAAACTGTTTGTTATTTACTACCTCCAGTTGCAGTGCAAATAGACCAGTTGAACGAAGCATTACATGGTCCATTGACAACGGTCGTTGTCTATCTAGCGATGAACAATGACGATTACAATTCTGGCCTGTACCTTACTCAGCAAAAGTTATTGACATGATCACCGATACAAATGCAAGGAAATCTATGACAGGGAGAAGGTTTGATCTGGCGTTAACATTAGTTTTTATATTTTGCTTACGACTCATATTCCTCTACGGGACCCGTATCCAGCCTAATGGGTCTCATCTGATGTCCATGCAAATGCTTGCAGGATAGGCTATATAATCGCGAAATGAAATCATGGTATATCCAGGGGCAACACACATTGCAAAAGAAAGCATTAAGTAGGCCTATAATCATTACAGATACGACTGAAGAGTTTTGTAGGATATAAAAAATTATCAACGAAAGACTTTAACTAAGAGACAGAGAAGAAAAATTGTCATTAGCAAATAAGTAAGCGAATAACTACTCTTTAATTGTACACACCACTAACGAGACAGAATAACTACTGCCCTAGTATGGTGATTTTGAGTGCAATACGTGACAAAAGTAAGTCAAGTTACAACAAACTGTTCACTATGGGCATTTCTACAGCCTCCAATGCTATTAATTACGACTATTTACTAAAAGAGACTATTATTGTACAAAAGGGCTTGTATATAAGTGATTGAGCAGTCGTCTAATTGGAATTGGTAGAAATTAATGACACTGAATCAGAGACACTAGCGATAAGATGCGGAATGCATGAAGATTCAATTTTATGTACCAATAAAATATTGTTTGTCTTGTATTATTGAGTTGTCTAAAATTGGAGGATATTGCTCTTTTCTGATGATAGGAAACATTAAAACATATGACAGTGCAATTATCAAGATGTTATAGAGCACACGTCTTAGCAGGGCAGCTGTTAAGGCGGGTGGTGTTTAGGGCGAGAAGAATTGGAAGGCGGATAGTCGGATGAGTCAGGGTAGGCGTACTTGAAAAGGCGAGACTTCAGTTTTGCGTGAAAGCCCGGAGGTCATAGATAGAGAAACACGATGTTATATTATAAATCAAAAGTTTTGGTTGTCGGGCTGCAAAAAGGTGGAATTAATGACAACAGTATGTATCACTGCAACAACAACCTCAACAAGCTCAAGAGTTGTTTTTTTTCAACTGGTTCATCAACTGTATACGCTGCCTCTGTCTTTGCGGCTGATCTTCTAGAATGCCTTCGGTGCTCTGAGAAGAGACTTAGAAGTAGCAGTATTGGTTACATGGACGGCCTTACTCTTGCCGGACCACTTGATAGGGTGGAGCAGAGCCGTAGCAACAAAGAACGTGGCCCCCTCGGAACATATGTCCGGGGCCCCTTACAATGCGGAAACTGGAATGTGCGGTCCCCTCCGAACATACGTCCGGGGCCCCTTACAATGCGGAAACTGGAATGCGGTAATATACAATATACAGGGTTTATATTATGTGATGTATCAAAACAGTATCATAATAACTTCACGCAATTCATGTTTTTTTGCCACTTTTAGGGGCCCCCTTCCTTGCGGGGCCCCCTCCGGTCGGAGGGTACGGAGGGCGGTCGCTACGCCTCTGGGGTGGAGTACGACATCAGCTGCATAGAGAAGCACGCATCCATGTATCCGGTTAAATGCTTAGCAGTTGGTAGGCTTCATGATGAAATAAATAGGAATCGAACTTTAGTCAATACTGAGCGAGTGCAAGTTGAAGACCTAAGCTTGCTGGCAGCACCACAAGTGCCAGACATGTCTGCAGGGCTGTCTACAAATCTATGTAGAAAAAACTAAAGACATGGAGAAGTCACCACAAAGTTTTGCGACGGTACACCCTCAAGAATCGTCCGTTCTGCTCAACCCCTTATTTCATTTTGTCCTCAACTTAAACCTACCTTTTGCAAATTGCCTATCCATCATAGATACATACATACATACATACATACATACATACATACATACATACATACATACATACATACATACATACATACATACATACATACATACATACATACATACATACATACATACATACATACATACATACATACATACATACATACATACATACATACATACATACATACATACATACATACATACATACATACATACATACATACATACACACATACCTATCTGACCTTGTGGACTGATCTTCTGGATATTGACCTGATTACGGCTTAGATTTTGGACGATCGGACTTGAACCCCACTTGGTATTTCTGGACAATTTCTCTGACTTGACGCAGCGCTCGTGAATAAGCTGGCGCCACTCGCTTAGCTTTTGACTAACGAATTGCTTGACGAGAAGCAGCTTTATTATTCCGAGGTTTCATAAAAACATCCATAATCCGTTTAAGAACATCAGCCTGCTTTTTAAACTAAGAAATTCTACATCAATGGAAAAGTCGAGAGCAAGTTAAATAAATTGCGCGGAGTTTAATGCAGTTAGACCAGTTTTTCTCTGGGCAAAAAGCGAATCTGAAAAGGTGCAGGTCTCTTAACTATTTCTCCTGTTGCACGATCGTCGATTATTTTCTGGTTCAGCGGAGGGAAGACGTTGAACTGTTGTAACAGCCCGGTAAGAAAGAGGAATATCTCCTGTCGAGCCAACACTTCTCCAGGACAAGACCTGCGACCTGAAGATAAAGAAATATTCCGACTTGTTGCAAAGTATTAATATTCACAACCTTCACAGTAGCTGATTAGTTGGAGCGCCTTGCTTGTATGTATGCACGTATGTGTGTGCGTATGTAAGTATATATGCATGTATGTATGTATGTATGTATGTATGTATGTATGTATGTATGTACGTACGTTCATATATTATGCATGTATGTATGTGTGTATGTATGTATGCATGCATGCATATATGTGCGTATGCATAGGCCTATATATCTATGTAATGTAGGTATGTATGTATGTATATATCTATGTAATGAAGGTATGTATTTATGTATGTATGACATGTATGTATATCATGTAATGTATGTATATGCATGCATGTATATATATATATATATATATGTGTGTGTATTTATTTTTCTGGATACTCATTATATATTTAGTTGCTCACAAAAGCACTGATCAGAGGGTAGAAGCTTGTAATGTGAATAGTACGCTGAATTGACATTGTTGACTTATTTTACTGACAAAAGAGAAGACATAATCGAAACCATAATATTATTATTAGGGTGTCTTGTTCATGTTGATTTTCTGTGACATTTTCGGGCCCCCTTGAGTTGCGGGCCCCTTGCGACCGCACGGTTCGCACGTCCCTAAGGCTGGCCCTGGTTCGGGTCATTTTAACTCACGTGAATCAACGAATTTGAAGGTTAAGGATAAAGTATCTTTAATAAGCCTATTTGTAGTGCTATATCATTTAAAAGTAACGCAAAGTAACTATTTTTTTGCATTATTTATTACCTTATAAAAGAAATATGAGAATGTAACAGTTTCTCCAATTGGCTGTGTCAATTAGTGACTATATTACAACCCCCATTTCCAAGTTCTTAACTAAACTACTCTATTTCATCTTGTGCACTATTGGAAGCTTATTCACAGTCGGTATGCAACATACCCGGACTACATGTATATCTGGACATTCATTATTCAAGCTTTATTGATTATGTTTAAAGTAAAAAGAATCATAAAAATCAGTTTTGATCTTAAATATTAACGTTTAAAGACAATTTATTAAAGATTGATAACGATCTTCTAAAACCACAGGACTCGCTGTATATCCATAATATATTCAAACAAAATGCAGATAGCTTACCAAGAGAAAAAGGGATCACTTTGCCTCCTTCAGTGACTCGGTTGTTGTCGTCTAGAAATCGTTCTGGGCGGAAGACATCAGGATCAATCCATGTTATAGGATTCATATGTGCACCGTAAATAACTGGCATAACCTGCAAGCCATACAAGGTATGGTCCGGTAAAGTAATCCTAGGCAATTTTAGGCAAAAGAAAATATGGTCCAGTAGAGTAATCTTAGGCAATTTTAGGCAAAAGAATGTGTGGTCCGGCAGAGTAACCTTAGGCACTTTTAGGCAGAAGAATGTATGGTCAGGTAAAGTAATCTTAGGCAATTTAGGCAGAAGAATGTATGGTCCAGTAAAGTAACCTTAGGAAATTATGCGCAGAAGTATGTATGGTTCGATCAAGTAACCAAATATAGAAATTTTTTAGGCAGACTAATGTAGAGGCCTAATGATGTTATGATAGGTTAAGCAAGGTTAGACAGATTAAGGTAAGATGAGGTAAGGCAATGTAGCTTTATGCAGGGTAAACAAAATTAGACTAAACAAAAGTAATGCAAGGAAAGGTTAGCTAAGGTGAGGTGATATACGGTATCTTAAGGTAAGGAACAATCAGGCAAAGTAATGCATAGCTTTGTATAAAAATACTGCCGCTTAACGACACTGTCATTACAAAGACGATTAACGTCGCCTTCCTCCTTTCTCAGGACTTGGGACTGGCACTACTACAGTTAGGGTAGTAACAGAGTTTTTTCTGCATACTTAATTGCAAGTTTACTACAGAGTATGGTAAGATAACGGGTTAAGGTAAGGTGCCTTACCTTACTTCATGTCACCTTATCATATAATGATACATGTACATCTTATCTTATCTTTTCCGACCTTATATTAACTTACCTTACCTTGCTATACCGGTATCTAACCTTGCCTTAAATTGCCTTAAATTCTAAACATTGTTGAACTCCATGAACTAAGTAATTTAATGAAGAAAATTTACCAAAGTTCCTTTGGGTATAAAGTAGCCAGAAACTTCCGCATGGCTTAACGTTTGATGAGGAATGGCCAATGGTGCAATGGTCCTGAGACGCATAACTTCAAGGATGGTGGCTTCGATTAAGGGAAGCTTTGACTGGTCGTCTATAGAAGGAAGTCTGTCTCTCGGAACAACCTCATCGATTTCCCTCTGAAGGCGCTCTTGTAGAACTGGGTGGTTGGCAGTAAAGACAACTAACCAGAGGAGAACAGCCGCCGTTGTCTCAGTTCCTGCTCCTATCAGATCTCGAAGGGTAAACACCAGCTGCTCCTGATCGCAGGCAGGACCCGCTTTTGCCAGGTAACTTGAGACAAAGCACTCCAATCCAACGTCTGCCTTTATCCTTTCGATTTCTCCCGTCAGTATTTCTGTGACCGCCGACATATTACCGACGAAGGCATTCAGTTTCCTTCTGAAATACGGAATAAATCGGAGAACGTTAGGTGCGATGTCTATTGCAAAACTAGCTTGTGATGAAGGGTCCATTAAACGTCGTGCAATCTCCGAAATTCCACTGTCGTAGTCATCTCTCTTTCCTAGCACCATATTGATGACCACGTTAGAAGAAAACTGCGCCATCAGTTCTCTTGGATCAAAACTTTGCCCATTCTTTGCACGTACAAAGCTAATTACAGCTTCTAATTCGGTCAGTACTCTCGACTCCATTAGGCTCTTTACTCCGAATCCAAATTCTTTTAGCACTGACATCGACAGCTGGTGAAATTGTTTAAATTCCTGTGAGAACTGCCTGGTTATGAGACCTGCGGACACAAAGCAGAATAATTTTGTTCAATTGCCCAAATGGAATCATGCTGTACCAACTTTCTCTACGAAGACCTCATTGCAATTATACAATGTTAATCGATATAAGAAAGTTCTTGTTGTAACTAATAGTAACATCCGCTGGACTTATTCGTCATTTCTGTTCTGATCTTTTTCTTTTTCATGGTGTTTCTGTTCACGTGTCGTCTTGGCCTGCATGGCTGCATGAGGAATGATTGGCTTCCTGATCTGTAACTATGGTCCCACACTATAGCCATCTGCAGACGCCTTACATCTCGGCAGAGAAGAAGCGAAGTGGGTCTTTGAAGGGATCGCGATCGTCGATCGCTGATGGTGCTTCGATCTACCAACTGGCAGGCGATGATTGATAGCTCAACGTACACCCGGAAATTCGGTGGATAGTCGGACGTGCGTCTTTATCGATGAGGGAATACTCGGTGATGGCGTTGTCGTGGGTCGCGGATGCTACAACGTGTCGTCGCTCTACATTATCGACGCGGCTTGGTCCAGAGACTCGGAACATATCTGTCTAATTTGGAAGAGCTCCATGTGTGTGCGTGGGCCCACCACTGGCGACTCTTCTAGTTGTCTGTACACTGTTCTGCTAACTGATGACATATAATGTTCTTAATGACATCTAACTTCATTTAGGCTCGCACAGAGAACGCCCCCTGAGTATTTGAGTGGCGCTGTATAAATTACCTTGATAAAATAATAATATAGTCTGTTATTATGTCAACCAGCATACCCTTTTGGTTAGGGTTGGCAAGTGTGTCCAAGTAGAAACTAGCTCTGCCAGAAAAGGAAGCAGACTGTTTTACCAGAGCTTCTTCTATGACTTCTCTGGTTGTCAAAATGAGACACAACCTATACGTAGAACGAAAACAACAGCAGCGAAGTATAGGTTGATATAGCCAGAGAAAAAGACATGTAATCAGCTGCGATTTTGTCCGACTTCATTGATGAACAAACTATCTTTTACATTACTTCGTTAAGTAGGTTTAACAGTTAATCCAATCTAATGACTCCTAGGGCACTGTTTATAAAGCATAGGCACCAATCTGTGGCCGCTTCAAGTCGTAGTCTATGTCAAAATCCGTTAGAGAAATCCGATTAAAAGAGAGGTTAGAATAAACACTCACAGTTGTTATAAACCACTAACGTGTTAGACATAACAGTAGTGGGCTACCAGTTTTAACCGACTTCATATGGCATCAAAGGCCGTTGATGTCTTCATTAAAGTTTACTGCCTTAATAAAAAAAATAAGTTGCGTTAATCAATATCCAAGGACTCGAAGCTGGAAAGAAAGTTTACCCAGTTCTGTATAATACCTGTTACCAAGTTTGAAGGTGAAGACTGGTCCAAGTTTTTCAGCCGTCTTCTCAAAGTAATATTCCATTTTGTCGTAGCCCAACATGAACGGAAGCGATCCGACCAAAGGCAGCGACGGCACAGAAGGTGGATAAGGACGGCTGTTGATCTTTCTCTTGCCAGTCCAAAATTTCACGAACAATGACGCCACGCAAAATGTCGACAAGAATATGACAACATCCATTAAGGAAGACATTTCGTGAATAGTTTATCGGAACGAAAGATGTTCTGTTGTGTTGAAACATTCAATAATTTATCAGCGCATTTCTTACATCACTCCAAGTAAAAAATTAAACAACACAATCTGAGTGTTTTCCTGATATTATACTTTAGACTGTCCTTCTCTGGCGGAGAAGCTACTATCAACTAATGTCTACCACATGATGATTACCGCATAGAATTCTTTCATTCATTCACCTTTTATCAACTGAAATCAGTTCTGACATCTACATGTGTCAACCTCTCATTTATGCCATGTCAAATGGACACTAATTTGTTTTGAGATTTTTTGCTCTACTTGCGCCCTTAGCTAACTCAACAATACCAAGTAGGCCTACACTCTCCGTGTGTAAGTATCAGACGGATAGGAATAGGTGCCGGGATGGCCACCCGCCCTCAGATGCCGAGGCCAAGCGAAATAAAGTCGCTGCTTTCATACCTATGGCTGTCTCATAATTGTAATTGTAATTGTAGCCGAACATTTATATAGCGCCACTCAAATCAGCAGCGTTCTCGACCCGCATCACTGCCAGCACCAGCAAAATGAAAGGTGTTTAAGAGT
This sequence comes from Allolobophora icterica, assembly GCA_963556255.1. Classification (NCBI taxonomy): domain Eukaryota; kingdom Metazoa; phylum Annelida; class Clitellata; order Crassiclitellata; family Lumbricidae; genus Allolobophora; species Allolobophora icterica. The sequence continues at coordinate 94,961,259 of OY744602.1, read as the reverse complement.
CTACGGAACTGAAGAGGAGAGAGGGCCATAAGCTTTTGGCGGAGGGACTGAGGAAGACTCTTACTAATTGGCCTAATGGACCGCTCTTCTTCGATCTTCTTCTTCTGTAGAGGCCAATAGGTGAAGGAGACCAAAATGACATTATGTTAAGGTCTTTCTAACTTTAGTATAATGTTGATGGCGCAAGTGGGACTTTGTAATTCTGTTCAGAAGACATCTAATGGTTCAAATACTAATTAACATATGATAATAGGCTAAACTGTAGTTTTCTGTCAATCGTAGTTCTCTGCCAATTTGGCCGCATACTGGGCATAGTGACCTGAGGTTGGCAAAATTACATAAACTTATGACCCAATGTATACGGCTCAATACAAAATGTTATGTTATTTTATGGTAAAATCAAAAGTATTACATGCTTTACATCCATGGTAGGCCTATAGGCTTAACAGTTCTGAGATGTTCTGCGCCCCAAAAAAACGTTGAACCAAAACGCAAATTAGAAAAAAACTTTGTTAAGAACATTTTTACCACGACCTAAAAATGCTACATTAACAATCCGAGGACAAGCAGAGTTTTAGTTTCACTAAAACTGTTACATGTAAGTCAAACACATTTGATACTGATAAGCAAATAAAACTGAACAGCTATTAGGTCAACAACACTAAATAGAAAAGCGTCCAAAGGCGCTTAATGCATAAAAACTCAAAATCAATTGCTACAAGTCTTTCAAACCCTTTCGTACATGCTAGTGCCCAATTCGAAAACAAAGGTTCCTACCTGAAAGTTTGTCTGAGCGTTAAGTAAAAAGTTATAAGTACACGGACACGAAAGCAGTAAGCCTACGCCACTGTAAACAAGTCCGGGCGATGCCCTCATTCTTCTTCGCATAAAAACAAGACTAAATATATATCTCAAACGGTAAATACTGCAGTTGAAGCTAACGGAGTCAACGACCTCATAAGAAGCGAAAGCAGGCCATTGTATCACATGCCAAAGTTGAAAGTTCCATTGAACAAACCAGGCGCCGCGTCAAGGGACGACTCTGTTTATTCCTATATTTGACCGAACTGTTAACAGGCCAACGTTCTCCAACCGAACGCATGCAAACAATGTCCTTAACCTATTTTTATGTGGAGCGTTCAGCAAACTTCCCAGGCTTTGAACTATTGAGGCATTTTTACAGTGCATAGACATTTTGTTTCTGTTGATGTTCCTAAGTAAAGTGTCTGTTTTTGTAAGCACAATGTGTAGCCTTTATGCTAATCCCAGGACCAGACAGCGTAAGCTGGGCATGAAACGCAAATCCCTGGCCTCGTTTCCAGGACCTTGGGATTTGCACCTAACGACCAACAACATATCATCACCCAGGCAGTCTATAAACATTTCTTAACAAGCACGTCTTAAACCCACATTCAAACATTACATTATCAGTCGTGTCTTGCAGGGATAAACTCAGAGAGTTCGGTTGACTTCATACATCAGATTCACGTTCACTCAAATTCAGTCTAGTGGTCCCGGTAGCTCTTTATGCGAAGTTCACTCATCGGGTGCAATCGACATTCGTTGATGTCATGAAACCTGTACAGAGTGACGAAGCACATCGACCGAACTTGTGTGTGTGATTCTGCGGCGCGCCGGCAGCCAGTGAAGAGACCGCGGGCGAAATAACATGATCATGATGGCCTAAGCGGTGAAGAGACTCGTTAAAACGATCGTAATTTTAATCTGGAGATTTTAACAACGCCCAAAGAAGCGAAGTCTCGAGAACCTGCTTATTCACAGGCGCTCAGTCAAAACAAAACCAAGAGGGTGCAGGTCAAGCAAGATCCAAAGGGTCAGGCAGGCAGGCTGGTAGTTAGACAGAAGCGGTGGTTGGTGTTTACAATCGGAGTAGTTAGAGAAATTGGGGAGTAGGAGGAATCAGGAGAGGATTGTGAAAAGAAGTAGCCTATTTTCAATGTTGAGTGGAAGATCTACGGAGAAATATCAAGATGTAAGGTTTTGGGGAGTTCACAGGATTGATCAAACAATCGTCGTAACTCTTGAAACACCAGTATTTTTTGGTTATAGTCAGCGTTGTGTCACATCGAATCTGCAAACGTCAGTATATTTTCTTCCTGACAGCAATGATTGCATAAAATTTATGGTAAGAAATTATAAGTTGGCAAGCACAACTGAAATCCTCATCCTCATCAAAAATCAAAGCACTTTACACACCATACACTTCACCCTATCCACAACATTCTTTCGATATCCGTACAAAACACCCATAAATGTCTCGACGGAAACCTTTCAAACATCCCATTACATTGCATTCCATTTCATGTCAAGACCTGTCAAGTTCACAAGCAAAACGGATATACTCATCCCCATCACAGACCAAAGCATTTCGAAGACCATAGGGCAGGTTGGGGTAAGATGACCCCCGAGGTAAGATGGACAGTCTGAGAGAAAACTAAAACATACTGGAGAAGCCGTTTGTTTCAACAACGAGATTCGACGATGACTCACATCCTCTATATGAACTACAGCCTCAAAAGATCCCATCTGCATGCCAGATAAGATAACAATAATAATACATAAATTAATAAGTGTCGCTTAGGTAAGATATATAAGATTCATAGAAGCTGTGACATTGGTTTACGTGTTTTAATACAATTATATATAGACATCAAGATCTAAAGAATGTCTGATTGTCTAGATTATACCTTTCATTAGTAACATTCATTATCCTATTCGCCTAATAATAACGAAGCTAAATGACAACCGATTTGCCACACCGTACAAAACATCCATATCTCGACGACAACCTTAAAGGCTTAAACACTTTATTTTACATTGCATTGGACTTCATGGTTACAGATTACAAGTTCGCCAGTAAAAATGAAACACTCATCCTCATGAAAGAGCAAAGCACTTTGAATACCATATACTCCACTCATAAGTTAGCACTAAAAGTACGCCGTCTGATATTCGTACCAAGCACACGTATTTCGACAGCAGCATGTGAAAATTTCCATTACATAGAATTTTTGTGGTAAGAAATTGGAAGTTGGCGAGTAAAAATGACACAATCCTCGCTGAGTGCGGTCGATCTTTCTAAGTTGCAGAGAGCTCTTTTGGTATTTGAACCGCTCTCTTTGTTAGAGGACTTGTGTTGTTATATTGGGAGCGATTCTAATGAGCTCTTGAAGAGACTGTATACAGTTGTGCGATCTCACTTTCACCCTGGAAGCGCCATCGTTCACAGGATAGAAAATGATGAAAATTTATAAATTAGGCCTATAAGTCAATCGATTCAGCGTTTTATTTATAATCGTATCCAAAATAATCCGCGTCTTGAACCTAATTAACATGTACATGTAATGGATCTTAACACTAGTTGCTCTAGATCGGACAGTTTGTACTATGTTAATTTTGCTCATCGTTATTCTCTTACGTTTACAGAAAATTTAGTTTTCTCATTTGAGACTTCGGCTTTTAAGCCCAGGCCTACTAATCACCAAACCGGAGAGTAGGTATGCAGGATGTATGACTTAATGCCTCTTTATGTATTTTTACCACATTAAATTTTGCCACTCTGAGTTCGGCTTTACGATCCTTAAGTATTTAACGATCTCTCTTTATCTATGTTGTCATTTAAATTACGGCTTAACACCTAGTCTTCTCTACTGTTGGACGTGTGGGTCCACTTCAGCTTGCACGCTTGTTCTGCCAGTAAGAGAATGCTGAGCGGTTTCCGTCTAACGACCCTCGGCAAGTTGTTTTCGCAACTGTGCCTTTGTCAACAAGCAGTATAATCGTTGATAGTGGTTGTAAAGAAACACCATATATAATTTTAGTTGTTGACCTTCACTGGCAGTCACGTCCTTATCCAATGCAAATTGGCGCTTCGGAGTACATGACTTATAGTTATTGTTCTTTGAAGTCTTACGATCACTTAGGGTCCACTACGCAAGCCGGTTAGATGAGACGCAAATGGGTATGAATGTTGACTGACTGGTTCACGTCGCCACTCGGAAGAGTTATACCGGTAGCTTTATATACAAAACTATGCGGGTTATAAGAGACTTAAATCTAGGAAGTCGATGTTTGCCTCGCGATGAAAAGGCAAGAAGAGGTCCTTCTGCGCTTCTTCAAGTATTGAGTATTAGGAAAGTCGACAAAACGATAGGAGAGTCGCAGATAGTATATTCTCTTTGACAGCGAATACACACTGATTTTCTGTTGAGGTTTCCTAGAAAAAAGCTTCAGCTACTAAAAGCATAAAGCGACGAAGTCCAGTCTTTTACTATTTCAGAACCAGTTAGAAAAACCTCACACCGTCGTAAGCTGACCTCATGTTCGTGACCTTGGGATCGTACATTGCCGGCTCCTGGGCAGGTGAATTAAATGAGCGCCTTACGTGCATTCTACTTGGGACACGTCATAGTGCTTGCGATCTTTCGGATGTCTTAGCCAATTTCTGTGTTTTTTGGAGGGCCTGACCTTCTGACACTGACAAGGGTTAATGTGCCGTCTGCATTATCATACTGGGGCTACAGATATTTAGACCTTATTTTCTGACACGTTGATGTGCTTTGAATAATATTGCGTAGAGTCATTTATTCAAATATAGAACAAAAAGCAAGCTTGGAATAATTTTGGGCGTATGCGTAATTTATGCGTGAATAAGCTGGTGCTTTGCGCTCAGCTTTACAGTGGCGCTTTAGAAAATTGGAGATTACGATTAATTTGAAATATTTTTACTATGGCACGTACTAAGTGATGAGTTCGCAAACGAGTTACTACAATATAATACAGTACAACACAAAACAATATCGCATATTTTGGTGTGCTATTTGCACCTAATGCCCAAACGCGTATTAACTCCGCGATTGAGTGCTTCAGCGTCAGTCCTTTCCTGCAGGGCTACATGTAGGGAGTTGCAAGCGGCTGGGTTCACATATGAGAAACTTGTTTACTAAATTTTAGTCTTAAGAACGACAGCCAATTGAGATCCCCCGGAGTTCATTCGACTGCCGTTGATGCGCAGAGACCTGAGCGCAGACGGCTTGCACGTGATTCTTTAGCGAACTGGCAGACAGTGAAGAGGTCCTGGACGGGAGCTATGACTGCATGGTAGTAAATTCCTGTATATCAGACCACAGCAATTGAACTTGTTCAGTGGCATTCCTGGGAAACTCGTCTTGGACTGAAATACAGTAATCCAGCATTGAAAACGAACATTGAGACACTGCTGGAGCCTGGACGTCACTCTTGTATCGAGTATTCACAGCAATTGCTTCAGGCGACACAATTGGTAACAGCAGGTGGCCTTGTGCATATATCGCTATACTGAAAGTTGTGCTGTGACTGCTGTCGAGCAACAGCTGACAACCCACGTAGCTTCTTCCATTGATGTTCACCAGTCTCCATAGATTGGCTTCGTGTCCAGCCAGCTCTCGAGGACTCTGCAGCAGATGAGTGATGCCTTCCAGTTCTCTGCCATCACGCACACTTCTAAGGTACAAGGAAGAACCTTTGCGGAACTGCGAAATATAGGTCACAAAACCCAGACCCATTATTAATACTACTAGTAGCAGCAGTAGTTGTAGTAACGGTAGAAATAACAGTAACATGATCCAACAATTTCATTACCTTCTCATTTCTTTATGTCTACTAAAATATTTAAAACGAAAATTCAGTCACGATATATGAACAAGCTCTTTGTTCTCGAGCGATTTAATGCCTCTATTTGTAATTTATGCTATCCAAATGGATTCTGGGTCCATGCAGGATGTACCTTTGTCCTATTTCCTAACAACAAAAATAGTCAATAGCTTTCGAACCAGGAAGAAGTTGTATTACTTTGAAGAGGGCGATCATGGTGTGATTTCCCTTTGAAAGCAATGGCGGGATGTAGGTGGCTCGTTATTCTATCCGAGCACTATTCAATACTTCAACGACGAGCTGCAGTGGTTCCCCAGCCGCTTTTAGTACACTCTTGTTGTTAAAGTGTTTATTTGCATATAACGCATAATCGCACCTTGAAGGACACAGGTGCGAATGTAATCAACCATGCTAAGCATTCGGCAATGTAGCGTGTCTCGTAAAATATTAATCTCAAATATAATAGTTACTAAGACAATTATTATTTCCCCAAAAGACATAAACGCCATGATGACGTTATTCTACAACATCTGACCTCAACTGTGTCACATAATCAGCATGCAATTTTATAACATTCAGAGCCATTGAAAATGGTGAAGAACAGTCATGCGTGTGATGGTGGTAGGATGGTGGTCGTGATAGGTTTGGGTGATGGTGGTGATGATCGTAGTGGTGGAAGTGGTAAAGTAGTGGTAGTGGAGGGTGGTGTTGGAATGTGTTGGTGACGATAGGATGGTGGTGGTGGAAGTGGTGACAATGATAGTATTTTAAAGACTATGATGGAACATTTACACTACCGGTAGGGGCCTACTCTGATTTATGTATCTCCAGCCATTGGAGACAATCCCAATATTGGTTTGACAGCTGAGATCATCGTCCGTCTGGTGGACATTAGTAGAGATTGTTACAATAGTCTAGCCTGAGGATAACAGAAAGGATAATTCATGCAATGAGAAGTTATTAATTGATTTAATTGTCTAGGTTTGACAATTAAATCAATTAATGTACTCTGGCAGCAGAGTTCTGGGCTAAAGTGTCAAGGAGAGTTTCTATGTGGTAAGAAAAAGATGAGTTTACAAACCTATGTAATGTTGCTGAATAAAAGTAGTTAAAAACAGAATGGGTAGAACTGGGATAGAGAAATTTAGAGGAACCAGCTAATTTTAACCTGATATCAGAGATTTTACCTGCGAGGAAATCCAGGAACTTATTGGTAAGCTCATGTGTAGCCACAATAGGGAATGCATTAACTTTTCACGAAAAAGCTTTCGTCTATCAAATTAGATTATTATGCAGACGTGGTAGATAAAATTAGAGTTCGTACAAGTGTGCATTGTTGTTTAAATCTGACGTGGCCAGGTTAAAGAAGGAACGCACACATATGACCCATTTCAGCAATGTAACCTTTTTAAGGAATCCACCCCCTATCAACCCGAACCACGCAACGACAATACAGACGTGTCCTGAATTAGTCGAGAATGGAACAGAATCTTCAGTTGACAGCGACTCATGCTACACTCATGAGCGTAGAAAGCCACAGTATGCCAGACAGATTAGTGTTGACCTATATCTAAACATTTACAGAGCATTGGCAGCAACCTGTTGCTGAGAACGAAATCAATCAACAGGTCAGACCACACAAGCAGCGGCGGCGATCTTGTTTGACAGGTGGTGGGGGGGGGGCACATGACACTTTTGAACTGATCTGGTCATAACAGTGTTCAAAGAAATTTGTTGACCTTTTTTGGTGTTCCTTCAAAATGTTGGAGGAGGGCAACTCTATACTGTTTCCCCCACTGTTAAAGTTGTCCGGGATTTGTCACCCTCGACCCTCCGGGATCGCCGCCCATGTACACAAGTAAAACGGACGATAATACAGTGACTTGACTCAAGCCAGTGGCAAAACGAGAATAAATCAAAACTTATACTGCAGCAGCGGAATTAATATGTTACTTAACTTAATTTCATTTGAAGAAAATTTACAGGCCTAATATAATCGGTTAAAGTAAATTCATAAGTAAACACAGCAATATTTAAAATCAACTGAGCGCAGACACTATCATCAGACGGTGTCGCTGTAAACATAGTTTAAACTAGGGCCTATATGATCCAGCCATATACTGTTTGATTTATTAGCGTGAGCAACCTGTGCCCCCATCGCTTATTTCGATTGAAGTGGTGATCGTTGTTTTCACAGGTACAAGGAAGACATGCGAAGTGAGACGACATTGCAAAGTGAGACTTCATCCAGTTCCGTGATGCATGTAACATTTCGTCAAATGACAATTTGAAATTCTTGAAAGACTGAGCCCGCACTGTCGATCTGTCCGAAAAGTAGAGTACTAGCGCAACTCAAAACACGACACACAGTCTCTAAAGTTTATTTTTTCATTTTAAAACCAAAAAGTTTAATAAACTAGTTCCAAATTAGTTCACCTGAACATTCAGCAAACCGCCTTGCTAACTCATACAATCGACAAAGCACACACAGATCATTGTCGCACAGACTATGCCTGTTACTAACGCATCTGATGAAGCTCTGTCCACTCTCCCTCACTACCAAGCGCCGAATTATTTCAACGCTTTCGTCATTGCCTATGCGTGACACCTGACCGGTCGCCCTCATATACAGAACTTGCTGAGGTGGACTGAAATCCGAACTCTTCAATCCATAGTTGTTAAAAACGATAGAAACTAAAAAAAAACGGGAAAAAATTTCGTTTTTCAAAAAAATAAAAAAAAGGAAAAAACGGGAAAAAACGACAAAAGAAAATAATTCAACTTTCTCGCATCTTGTAGGCCCTACTGCAATTTAAAATTAAAAACCTTATATACAGCATTTAATCAGCAAATAACACTACTTTATTAGTAAACACTAAATAACATCAATCTACAACAATTATTTTATTTCTTATAAGTTTGGTTTAATAAGAAATTGAGAAATTAAAAATATTGATATCTTTTCAAATTTAAATTGTAGACATAAGTCCACATAAGTCCATGCTGACTATACTAACACAATAAATACTAAACTTTGTAGGCATAGATTACATAGTGTAAACTTTCTCACAGTAAATGCATTTCAATTTAGCCAATGCTGAGTTTTTGTCATTCCCGTTTATCAAAGTAACGTGAATCCATTCCGCACCCTTTTCTTTTGACATTTTAGATAACTTAGAAATAACTTTTTTAAATTTTATTTCTTGTACTGTGCTTTTTCACAAAATATTTATTTCTCAAATGATGACACAAATAGTGACGTAAATTAGCTGAATCCTTGAAAGTACGGAGACAACGTAAGGGACATCAGACAATAAAATTAAACAGAAAATGAAAAAATTAACAGACAGTAAATAAATAAATAAATAAAGTTACATACAAAAAATAAAAAACTGAAAAAACGATAGGAAATATAAAAAACGAAAAAACCAAATTATTTGGAAGAAAAAAAAACAAAAAAACGATTTTAACAACTATGATTCAATCTATCCTACTCCTGATTCTATTCCTGCGCTACCACATGATCACCATTATCACCGATTACCACCGTAGCACTATGCTGTCTCCTCGAATTGACCTACCCAGATTCTGATCTGGCACCGGACCGGACAAAACAACCTGGCTGTATCGGACTTGATTTGATGTAGCGCCGGTGTATAAGGTGATCTCCCCGATCTTTTGTGCGACGTTGAAAAATTTCGGAGATTTAAATTACAATACATTAGACAAAAAATGACATCTATGCGCTTATACATTTACATGTCGCAAAAGTGGTCACGAATACAAATACCACGGAGGTCGGCTACAAATAAATATATATAGCAACAACCATTTTCTTTCTTTCTCTGTAGATCAATCAATCAATCAATCAATCAATCAATCCTTTTATTGAAGCCATTTGAAGTACAAGGAAAATACAACATAAAAGTTTGAACTTTGGCAACAAGAGGAGACCCAAAAGGGATCTTGATCCCGCTTAACAGGGCCACCTAGTTAACATTTATCGTAATACAAGTAAATGTCAGCACAATCAATACTTTTAACGGTAACATCGATCAAGTTATATGATCAGCAAGTAAAAGAAACAATGATAGAACTCTTAACTAAAGAACTTAACTACCAGTACACATGGATTCCAACTAAGGTATACAGATCAATTGTCATTAGTTACAAAGAGATGAAAAAAAAAAAAACAAACAAAAACAAACAAACAACAGTGCCTGTGTAAATAAACACATAGGCCTAGGCCTAATGCAGTCATGTGAGTGCATCCAAGAGATAGAGTTTCAGTTTTTGTTTAAATTGATGCATAGTAGGTATACCAGTAACTTCAATAGGCAATGAATTCCAGAGTATCGGGCCACAGACTTTGATGCTATGCTGCTTAACAGTAGTGTGGACACTACGTTGATGGTACTTGTTGAGCGATCGCGTGTAATGATTGTGTACGTCAGAATTTTTACAAAAACAATTTTTAAAATTCACAGGCAGTAGATTCGATTGAAATCTGAACATAAATAATCCAACTTGCAACTTATTTATGCATTCAAAAGGCAATATTCTCAAACTAAGAAATAACGGCAGAGTTGTAGCTCTAAAGGGTAAATTACATATAGTCCGAATGGCTCGCTTCTGCAGAGTTTTAAGAGTTGTTAAGCGAGTATGATACGTGGAAGCCCAGGAGATATTACAATACGATATGTAAGGGTATATTAAGGAGTAGTACAAATTCACAAGTATAGATGACATGGTGTTAGAAAGGCGCGAAGGCTACTTCTGTTTAACAACTGGGAATGACTCGATGTCAATGTACATGTAGATACACCGGTAGTTTATGGCCTATAGAAGCCTGTTTGGCGATTCTGTGTAGCCCTGCTGGAAGAAGAGCTTTAAACATGTTCATATAAAATAAGATAAGATAAGATAAGATAAGATAAGATAAGGTAAGGTAAGATAAGATAAGATAAGATAAGATAAGATAAGGTAAGATAAGATAAGATAAGATAAGATAAGATTTAAGAGGCTAGCCATAAAATGTTGCATTTAGGAATGCGTAATTTATTTTATTAGCTTGAGCAACCTGTGCCCCCACCTCTAATTTCGACTGAAGTGGTGTTCATTGTTTTCAGAAGTACAGGCCGACACGATTCATTAGCATAATTCGCAACTTTTAAAGATTAATGTAGGCCCTGCAGGTGATATTTAGGACAAAAGCGCCTAATATAAAACTTCAGCTTGTCGAATGAGTACTTCGCCAACCACTTCAAGAGCCACATATAAAGGAGGACAGTGACAAGGGTTGACCAAAGTAGAGAGTCTCGTATAGGTTGGTTCAACCTAACGTTTGTCGGTTGTTTACAGTAGAATCTGGTCTGTGCTTGCGACATCTGGTTAGAAATCTAGTTGGAAATCGTGTGCGGAAACATTTACCGCTACTTAGAGAACTTCTATCGCAAGGCTCGAACGTGCAAGTAAGTTCAAATAGATTTTACAATGGATGCGCATTTTGTGCCTATATGGTATTCAATCAGAAGATGTTTTTATTTTCAGTCATACTTCAAGTCATTGCGGTCATAATGATAATACATGTCCATCTTCATCTCTGTTTCATGGCTTTGAAACTATAGGAAGTGGGGAATCTGATTTGTGAAAGATATTCAAATCTTTCTCCTTTCTTACGAGGACAACATAAATGACCACACTTTATATCGGAGTTCAACCATATATATATGACAAACCTAGTCTTTTAACAGAACTTACAGTAAGCTCTATTCCTGGGTTTTTTCCGATTTTCGAACATTTGTAACATTGCGTGATTTCTTATGGCGAAATCGCGCAATGCCTCAATACGTAAGTTGATCAAAAAATTATGTTTATTAATTTTTTTTATAATAATTATGCTGAATTCTGGTCGATCTGAAGTTGCATGATATGGTATATAAACGTGCATTATAAAAATAATAAAATTCTATCTAACTTCCCAAACAAATATTCAATATCATCCTGACCAAAATATAGGCCTACTATTAACCCTTGGCGAAATTGTGTAACAAGATAGAGCAGTTTTTATGGTTGTCCAACCACACAATATGTTGATCAGGCTAAATTCATTTACTATTGTACTTTTGTATTGTACTTTTCATACGCATTATTCACTTTTACGAAGTGGTTATGTGGTAGAACGTTAGCATATAATATAAAATAACTAACTCAATAGAGTGGCATCTATGTTTATATAATTTTCCCCTCTTTCGTTGCAGAGTTACATACCAGCCGTCATGCCACGTGCGCAGATCATCTGTTTCGTAGGCCTGCTTTGCACTGCGGTCTTGTCCTTAAAGGTGCAAGGTATGTAACCTAATTTCTACTTACAGAAAACGTTACTGGAACATCTATATGTGCTCATGTATTTGACTTATACAATTGTGACAACATGCAACCGTGATGGAGAATAGTGGCTTGGTAGTAGTAGTAGTAGTAGTAGTAGTAGTAGCAGTAGTAGTAGTAGTAGTAGTAGTAGTAGTAGTAGCAGCAGCAGCAGCAGCAGCAGTAGTAGTAGTAGTAGTAGTAGTAGTAGTAGTAGTAGTAGTAGTAGTAGTAGTAGTAGTAGTAGTAGTAGTAGTAATAGCAGTAGTAGTAGTAATAGCAGTAGTAGTAGCAGTCTAGTAGTAGTAGTAGTGGCAGTAGTAGTAGTTGAGTCAATCCGAGCCCAGCATCCATTCCTGCGTCTGACCTCGGACACGTGACCAGTCTTTTCCTACGTGTAAGTGTCGTCCTGCAGGGCTGCTGATACCCTCTAGGTACCATTCGTATTCACCAGAGGCACCAGCCACTCATACGCCGATGTCTGCATCTTTTTGAGGTGCTTCTCAAATCAGACGGTATGGTCAAATGCATGCGTATGAATGTGTTTTGATAATAGCGCTAACTACTGAGAGCGGTTCAATTACGACGACACAGAGTCCAGGGGCAATAGGATGCATGAACAGAAACACTGGTGGAGAAGAATACGTCGGTCAAGCATCCACAACAGCTTCAGGACGAACATGCATACTTTGGACCAGTGCATCGGACTGCAACCAGGTATAGCTGTTCTAGCTCACGTAGGTCTTGCTGTCAATGTTCTCGCCCACTTAGGCTCTATTGTCAATATTCTCACACACGCACTGTCAACATTCTCGCTCACGTAGGCCCTATTGTCAATATTCTCGCTCACGCAATGTCAACATTCTCGCTCACGTAGGCCCTACTGTCAATATTTTCTTTTACCTAGGCCTACTGTCAATATTGACTTTCATAGATGCGTGTAGACAACTGTACAACCTTTTCTTAGACACCAGATGCAAGTTTACTCAAACTGTTACCACCACACTAATCCACTTAAAGAAAGAGCATAGTTACCCCTACCCAATTCTTAAGTAATCGATAAATAATTCGTAAGATAAATATTTGAAATAAAACATTATAATTATAGTTATACTATTATTTTATATAGATTATGACTAGACTAAACAATGCAATCTAGTTGAGCTTGCAATCCTTTTACAACTGTTTATGCAAAATCATTTTTGATAGGATTTGGCTGATAAGAATCTTACGTTATCTAATAACTTCTGTCGAAATCCGTTGCTACCAGACAGATGCCACAGAGAAAGACCTTGGTGCTACACTGATTACTGGTTTTGGGAGTATTGTGATGTACCCGAATGCGGTAAATATGTTTCACACATAGAGAAAAGCTCTTGTTAACTCGTCTCTAGCTGAACTCCTTAGAAACATTTCCCTTAGTTGAAGAATCATTTAAGGTCTATCATAACCAGCGTGATCCAGCCACAGAACAACTCTGTAACTATACTACTTTGGTAATCACATACCAGCTCAACACAAAGAATGGTTGAGTGGGCGGAAGTAAACGCGTAGCTCAGGGGACATGCCATGCGAGAACTCACTATAGGATGCCAGAGTCGTAACTTCACGACACCAACCACTATCGTCCAAGCGATCATCGTTTGCTCAGTAATTGTATAAGATATAATTATATAATTAGTTATTGTGAGTGAAAAAGAGCGATTTAATGTGTCAGTTTAATATTGTATTTTAGTCTCGCAGTGCAACCGAACTGAAGACATCTTAGACTATTTAAAAATATTCAGTCACGTTTATCAGCTTTCCCGTTAACTGGTATAAGGTATTTTGCCAAAGAAGAAAAATTGAAAATTGTATCGTGTAATAGGCCTATAGTGTTTTCAAATTGGTATAATTCGCAAAAGTTCAAATAATGTAGATTATAAAAGTTTTCCCATTTGCTCTTAATTCTAATTATCACGTTTACCACTAGGCCACACATGTTAATCATATGCATATACACTTGAAACTGTGTTCCTACTATTGCAGATGATCCGAAAAGCGACTGCATGAATGCGTTGGGAATGGGAAGTGGAGCCATTGCTGATAGCCAGATCACCGCTTCTTCGTCCTATTCAGACACGGGAATGGAAAGTGGAGCCGTTAACGACAGCCAGACCACCGCTTCTTTTTACTCAAACACGCATTACCCGTACTATGCCCGAATCAACAGCAGCATCCCACGTATGATTCTATTATGTACAGTAATGAGGTTTGTGCGATAACAATATTCTACTGACAACGTGACGTAGCATCACTCACGGTGACGTTCCAAGTGGCCATTTATATTTCCACAGCCATAAGTCATGGAAAGGTTATCTCGGTGTATAGTCTGTGGTTTTCTGCTACAAAGAATCCGAAAGACACATTCCCGACACTGCAATAATTGCATTCCATGATCTATTACATTGTTTTGTATTTACGAATTATTTATAAAGCGCCTCTCGCAGTACAACCTAATCAGAGGCGCTCCCAGTGCGAGGAGCCCCGTGAGAAAAGAAAAGTCTTGAGACCAGAGGTGCGTTTACAGAAAACGGGGCCTTATGCGCAAACATGTTTGGGGGCCTTTTGAACTTGTATACGGAGAGCCTGAGACTTTGGTTGTGTTTTGTCTATCGTGTGCTGCTATGAAAAAGACAACGAAGTTGAACTAGAACTTGAAGCCATTATTTTTGGTGAGTTTTATTGACACTATCACTGTAATTATGATGAGTTATAGAAGCTATTTCCAAGGAATGTGAAGTTATTTGACTTAATGAATTTAGTTTAAAAAACTGACATCTGATGCTGTATCAACATTCCACAATCAACGCGAAATACTCCTCGAATAAATTGAGCTCATAAATTGTCCCCATTAATGTGATAAATTCATCACAAATTGTATTGGAAAATTCTATAACTGGGAAAAATATTTTCCATCGTTTGGGGGCCCTCTCAGATTTGGGGACCCCAGGCGCGCGCCTAGTGCGCCTGCATGTAAACGCGCCGCTGCTTAAGACAGCGAAATGTAGCAGCAATGCCCCCAGTTAGGATCTGAGAATAAGTCGTGGAAGGAAGATCATTCCAGAGGGACGGGCCAACAGATGCGTAGGCATGGTGTGGAGCCATAGGAGTCAGGGTCCGAGGGACCAAGAGGTCATGTCGGTCTAATGAGGCAGCCGAAAGAGGTCGACAGATAAGATCACAGAGATAACGAGGAGCTTGACCCTGGAATGCGCGAGAGGTAATGTCGCGATCGAAGGTCACCGTCGTGTGATTGTTGTGTGGTGATGTCGACCCTCGACTCGCTATGTTCTTTTACTTGCACTTTTAATTAAAGCTGCCTAACTTTTCTACAGAAGACTCACGACGAACTTTGTTTGATTAATAAAAGTATTTAATTAATAAACAAATATATACATTAACTTTTACGGAAACTTCCACGTAGCATTAACTCGTTTAGATATAATTTAGGACTATCTCAAGTACTGCCTCGCAAGGCTTAACTACAGATCGTTCTACTCGTCAGTCTCTGAATCTGACGGACTTTACTCTGTTGCCGTCGCTGTTCGTCCCCGTTCGATGTTGATCTCTCGACCGCCGTCCACACGTCGCGCAAGCCAGTAGTATAAGTCCCGTAGTAACATTTACCCTCCCTTATGTAGGTCCTTCGCAACGTCCATTGTTCGACCCTCCCCACGCCTCATCAGTGTCATCCTGGTTTCGGGTTACTCCCTTGAGATCGGGGTTCGCCGATCGTCGCTACGCCGTTAGCCGTCGGGGACCTGCCTCCCCCCCGGCATCTCCCCCGTCTCTCGTCGCTTCGCCCGACCGAACCGCCCAGATGCGGTTCTGCCTCGTCTCGGGTTTCACCAGCGGCCCGAGCGGAGTCACATTACAGCTCAGTCGAGCGGTGTTTGGTTACCTCCCGGCCTGGCTGACTCTGTCGTTGTTCAAGCGTTGACTGGCTTTTGTCCGTCATCATTCCATCTCGACCGCCAACGACGGCTATATCATGATGATGAAGCCCGTTCGTCGTTGGCGTCGACTTCCTCACGCGACACCTCCCTTCCCGGGGGAGGACAAAGCCAGTCTTTGATTCGCCTCCCGGTTGAGAATGATGTCGATCCCTCCGCTGATTCCTTCCAGACCATGTCCTCGTCGTTCCCATGAAAAATACAAAATATAAGCACAGTTAGAAATTAATATGTACAGTTATCGCGGTGCCTTACATGGTAGTCCGCCTTCTCCTCATTCATAGTCTGGACAAGAGATCAGCGGGAATGTTCAACGATCCAGGTCGATATTTAAAAGAGATATCGAAGTCCTGGAGGGCTAGAGCCCATCTCGCAAGTTTCGCGCTTGTAGGCGTAGAAGCAGTTAGGAAAGTCAAGGGGTTGTGATCAGAATAGAGGGTGGTCCTTGACATAAAAATCCAATTCCTAAACTTCTTTAACGCAAAGATCACCGCATAAGCTTCGCGTTCCACAGTGGACCAACGCGCTTGAGTAGTGTCTAGTTTAGAACTAGCAAAACATATTGGTCGTTCTGTTCCATCGTCTTGAGTTTGGAACAAGCAACACCCGACTGCTTTGTCGGAAGCATCAGTAGATAAGCCAAACTCCCTGCTGTAGTCGATTGTCTGCAAACATACAGCGTGGTTTAAATCGTGCGTAAGTTTATCTAGCGCAATTTGGTGTTCAACTCGCCAGGGTATCTAAGCAGGCACCGATTTCTGGGTCAAGTCAGTGAGGATTCTGGCTGTCTCAGCCAGGTTAGGGATAAAATTCCTAAAATAGCTAAAGAAACCAATTAATCTCCGTATGTCCTTCTTGGACTCGGGTTGAGGGATTTTCCCTAGCCCTGCGATTTTAAGAGGATCCGGTTCAATGCTCCCTGATCCGATCAGGTGACCTACAAACGTTGTTTGTCGTCTAGCAAATGAACTCTTCTTAATGTTCAGGGTCAGACCCGACTGCTGAATAGTCAGTAAGTACTTCTCGAGGTGTTTCATGTGATTAGGCCACGTCATCGAATGCACTGCCATGTCATCCACAAATGTTTCAGTGAAGTCACGAATCGGATGGAGGATCTTTGACATGCAACGAATGAATGAATTCGAGGCTGATTTCAAACCGAAGGGCAATCGTACGAATTCGAATAGGCCGGCGTCACATACGAAGGCCGATAGCCATCGAGAGTCCTTGTGAAGTCCAATCTGGTAGTATCCTTGACGCGCGTCAAAGCAGGATATGAAGTTTGCACTTCCTACCTTCTGTAGCACTTCCTGAATGTCGGGGGTGGGGTATGCGTCACCCGCCGAGAATTTGTTTACGTAACGGTAGTCGATGGCCAGTCTTAGACCGCCTTGACCTCCCTTTTTAACAATGCACACAACGGGGCTAGACATTTCGCTATGCGATGGAACGATGATGCCTAGGGCCAAAAGTTCGCGGATTTGTTTCTCCACCTCAGGTTTGAGCAGTTCCGGCACCTTATAGGCCCGTAAACTCTTCGGCCTAAACTCCGCACTAACAGTGATTGTGTGCTCTAGAATGGGACAGAAACCTGGTTTGTCTGAAAATACCTCTGGAAATCGGTCTAACAGATTAAACAGCTGTTCTCGTTCTGCTATCGTTAAGTGTGCAACTGCGGTAGAATCTACTTGTGCACTGGGCTGTGTCTGGCTCGTGCCGAAGCTACCCACTGCTTCCACGTGACCGAAGTCCTCGTCCTTCTCGAACAGCGCCATATGACCTGCGAACGCAGCGTCATGGGCTAAGCTTAAGACCTTGTCTATTCTCTCTTTCGGTAAGCATAGTTGTTTTACAGAATGTCCAGCTATTTTATCTTTATGAAAGAGCAAATTATCTTCAGTGAAGAGGTTCTTTGCCTCGTTTTTCCCGTGGACCAAGAATGGTGCTAAGGTCGAGCATTGAGCTTGTTCGGCCGCCATCTTGTTTCTGCTTACTATTGCATCTCCGTTGGGTGGGGATGGTGTTTCCGGATTGAAGAATTGCTCTTCAGTATCCGTTTCTCCAGGACTGGTTTCTACTCCACTCTCGCTGTCTGCTTGAGCGACTGTGAAGAAGTTCTCGCCTATCAGCGACCTCAGTCCTTCTACCTCCTCCTCTTTGTCCTCTTCCTCCCTCGTCTCTGTACCTATGGCCGCCTGCACTTCTGAAATTTGAGCGATTTCAGGTGTGCTGACCGCGTGTCTCGAGTATAGCGCTGTCTCCCGCAGCAAGTCGGCTGTGGTGGGCGTGATTATTAGCGGCTCATTAAGCTCTTCAATGATCGCTGCCCAAATCCGCACATCGGGGGCGTAGTTTACCTCCCCCTCCTTTACCTCGTCGGTCTGAGCTCCTTTTAGTCTCAGCCGAACCACGTCCACGTTCATCGCTTGACCGTTAAGTCCTTTCACCTCTATTTGTTTAACCACGGGCAGGTTGAGCGGCCTGATTAAATCAGCACGTGCGCAGTTATACTCGGCCCCGCTGTCGATTAGAGATGAGATCCCAGGGAGACCTGCTATGTACACTTTCAGGTACTCTCTCGCATACGTCTCCTCCACGTCAATGCATGCCGGGTTTGTCGGCAATGCATGCTGGTCTATCTCCGGGATCCGTGACGGTCCGTCTTGTCGCGCCTCGCGTTGGCCGCCTATCTGTCCGTCTCGAGCTTTGGTCACGGTTGGTTGGACCGCACACGCGCTCACCTGTTTACTCTTGGTTTGCTTATTCTTCGAGCACGCGCTAGCCCTGTGATCTGGAGATAAGCACAGAAAACAAAGGCCCCGCCTCCTAATCTCTTCGGCGGTTGGACGTCCGTCGGTCCTGTTATTTGTCTGTGTCCCTCCTGATCGGTCAGTCCATTTGTCCGTCTGTTTATCTGTCGTCTGTGGTGCTTTCGCATAGCGTGACTCCGTCTTACCCGTGCCTTGACTATGTTTTGTATAGTCATTTTCCCAAGGGTGAGTGGCGGCGTAAGTGTCAGCCGCTGCAGCCAAGTCTTTGTGCCCCAACCAATTCTGCTGTTCTTGACTGAGGATGAAGTTTAAGCATCCTCTGGGCAACATTTCCTTCATTTTGTCGGCGATCAAAAGGCTCGTTACGTCATCAAACGTTATTGCCTTGCGATCTTGCAAGTAGTACGAGAGTAAATTATGCAGTCTTGAAGCTAATGTGGTATACGATTCATCTGCCGCCTTTCTGGCGTTCATAAATCGCTCTCGTAGTGAGACCGCGCTCACTTTGAACTCTTTCAACAAGAAAGCCTTTAGTCTGCCATAATTGTCGAGTTCCTCTTGTGTGAGCCTGGCCGTCAATGCTCTGGCCTGGTTGTCTAGACAGGTCAAGAGTAATCTACTACGAAGGTCGTCCGGGACAGTGCACGAGTCGAATAATCTTTCGCAATGCACGAAAAAGCCAGGGATTTGTGCATGGTCGCTTGGGAATCTAGGTAGGAGTCCACGCAAGCTTTCGCTGTAAGTTTTCATTCGTCCTACGACCGAATGTCTTAAATTGTAATCCCTTTCATCTCTGAGTCTCCTCTCCGCTTCTCTTTCCTCACGGACTTCCTTCTCCCTCTTCTCTGCCTCCTCCTTTTCTTCTCTCCTCCGCTTCTCCTCAAGCAGCCTGAGCTTCTCAGCCTGCTTCTCCTCAAGCAATCTGAGTCTCTCTGCTTCCTCCTTTTCTTCCCTTCTCAGTCTTTCCGCTTCCTCCTTTTCTTCTCTTCTCTGCTTCTCCTCAAGCAATCTGAGTCTCTCTGCTTCCTCTTTCTCTTCTCTCCTCTGCTTCTCCTCAAGCAGCCTGAGCTTCTCAGCCTGCTTCTCCTCAAGCAGCCTGAGCTTCTCAGCTTCCTCCTTTTCTTCTTTTCTCAGTTTCTCCACTTCCTCTTTCGCTTCTCTCCTCAGCCTTTCTTCTTTCTCTTCTAGTCTCCTCTCTCTCTCTTCTTCGATCCTTCTCTGCCTTTCCTCCTTCTCTTCTTTTCTCCTCTCCGCTCTCTCCGCTTCCTCTCTCGTATCTTAATCGTTTTAACTCGACCAATTGCAGTTGCACTGCCGAGCTAATACTGCCTTCTAGGCTACCTGTGCTTACTTCCTCACTTACTTCTGGCGGGGTCTCTCGCCCAGAAACAATTATTTCAGCACTAGCCTCTCGGAGCTGGTCCATACTCATGGAATCCAATTCCTCCTCTCCTAGTCCCATCTTTGTTAGATATGCGACTAGTCTGTGATGGGGCATGTTCTGCACCCTCACTCTTTTCCCCACCGACAACTTATCCATCTTCCAACAGTCCGCTCACTAATAGAAAAAGGTAAGTAAGTTAGAGGAGAGTCACCGCTGGTCAGAAATCAAAGAAAACAATGTCCTAAAATTCTTCCAAAATACAACAAGAACAGGACTGAGCAAAAAGGAGCTACGCAAAAGCCTCGGCTATTCGCACACCAATCCTCATCCAGACCTCAACCGCAATCTCACAGATTACCACGACTACCAGTAAGGACTTACCCTCTGAATACGTCGAGCATGCTCCGTCTTTTGATATCTTGGCTGATCCGCTGTCCTCCGTTGCCACTCCCGTCCGTCGTTGCTAGCGATGGCCGGTCGTCCGTTGGCGCTCTTGTTCCTCGTCCTTGCCTGTTGCTGTCGGTCGCTTCGAGTCCTTCGTCTTCGGAGTCCGGCACTCGCTTTCTCCAGTTGCGAAGGGTTGTATTCGCCGCTGGTCCCGATCTGTTGAGATTCCTCTCTTCCGTTTCCGGTTCCGCTACTAGTCGTGACGTCCTCAGTTGAAAACCCTGTCGACTGCGCCAATGTCGCGATCGAAGGTCACCGTCGTGTGATTGTTGTGTGGTGATGTCGACCCTCGACTCGCTATGTTCTTTTACTTGCACTTTTAATTAAAGCTGCCTAACTTTTCTACAGAAGACTCACGACGAACTTTGTTTGATTAATAAAAGTATTTAATTAATAAACAAATATATACATTAACTTTTACGGAAACTTCCACGTAGCATTAACTCGTTTAGATATAATTTAGGACTATCTCAAGTACTGCCTCGCAAGGCTTAACTACAGATCGTTCTACTCGTCAGTCTCTGAATCTGACGGACTTTACTCTGTTGCCGTCGCTGTTCGTCCCCGTTCGATGTTGATCTCTCGACCGCCGTCCACACGTCGCGCAAGCCAGTAGTATAAGTCCCGTAGTAACATTTACCCTCCCTTATGTAGGTCCTTCGCAACGTCCATTGTTCGACCCTCCCCACGCCTCATCAGTGTCATCCTGGTTTCGGGTTACTCCCTTGAGATCGGGGTTCGCCGATCGTCGCTACGCCGTTAGCCGTCGGGGACCTGCCTCCCCCCCCGGCATCTCCCCCGTCTCTCGTCGCTTCGCCCGACCGAACCGCCCAGATGCGGTTCTGCCTCGTCTCGGGTTTCACCAGCGGCCCGAGCGGAGTCACATTACAGCTCAGTCGAGCGGTGTTTGGTTACCTCCCGGCCTGGCTGACTCTGTCGTTGTTCAAGCGTTGACTGGCTTTTGTCCGTCATCATTCCATCTCGACCGCCAACGACGGCTATATCATGATGATGAAGCCCGTTCGTCGTTGGCGTCGACTTCCTCACGCGACAGGTAAGGAACAGGATTTTAAACTGGATACGCGCAGTGAACGGAAGCCAGTGTAAGTGCTCAGATATAAAAGTCGAGATATGAGAATAGCGTGGAAGGCGGGCAATCAGGCGAGCAGCTGCGTTTAACACCCGTTGAAGTGGAGACAGACGGGATTTTGGCAGACCAATAAGTAATGAATTACATAAATAAATGCGTAAGCAGTTAAAGGCATTAAACATGGAGGTGAAAGTGGAGGAAGGAAAAGAACGCAGGACAGCACGAAGACGTC
The DNA here is from genome assembly GCA_963556255.1 of Allolobophora icterica. Taxonomy (NCBI): domain Eukaryota; kingdom Metazoa; phylum Annelida; class Clitellata; order Crassiclitellata; family Lumbricidae; genus Allolobophora; species Allolobophora icterica. The sequence continues at coordinate 94,939,322 of OY744602.1, read as the reverse complement.
TTTTAGATGATAAAACTAGACCGCAAACGAAAAAGTAGACCTACTGTCAAGAATTATACCAAAATCACGAACACTTGTCGAGAAAGAGTAGAGCGGAAACCGCTTGGCAAGAGTTGCATAATCAAGCTTGAGGAGCTGCTGGCGAGTGCCAAACCAGATCAGCTGAGTCTTTAGAGAATATACTGAGAGGCGATTCGAGGACATCCAGCAGTGGAGCTCGGAGGAAAGTGACTCAATAGATTGACAGAGGGCAAGTTGATGAGCAGGAAGACCATGAACCAGGACCTGGACATCATCAACACACATGTGCCCTACTGCGAGTAACAGTTCAAATGGCTTTGACTTCCAAACCAATGGTCGAAGAAAGTTGACTGTAACTATATTCTGGGAATCACAATTGTACAATAACTAATCTCATTTTTTGAAACACTGACTAGACTCTTGTCGAAGGGTATTTTTGCAACAATATACTTAAAAAAATACTTACACGACTAACGTGTAATAACCAGAATTGCCAATGAGGTGCAATACGTGGTTGTCACAACTTTAGTCGTAATTGTATTTAAATATTTATATAGCATAATCAGTTAAGTGGTTATTTTATTGCTTAGAATATTGGATCCCAGGCAGAACCGATTATCTTCAGTACCTACATGTTGATCTTCTCAACCAAAGCCGTATAACTAAACTCTACATTCAGGGATCAAATGATCAATACATTCAAACATTCAACGTTGTTTATTCCCTCGATGGTCTGGTTTGGGAGGTCTACAGCGAAACACCTGACGGAACACCAAAGGAATTCAATGGAAATCATGGAAGAGATGTAGCTCCCGTCTACTTCAAAGACCCATTCACGGTAAGTAAAATATATACACTAGAGCCTGTAGTGGTAGTGGAGTTACCTTCCTTCAGAAGTCACGTCTAAAACTGGTTCGCTTCTCTTCCTTTATTCTAGTCACTTTAAGTCTTTTTCTCTATCCTGGACTCTGGAAATCAGAACATCAGTTTTTGTCATTTTAAAATGTCCTGCCGGTCTTTCAGTTTCTGACTTTTTCCAAGTAACCCAATTTAAGATCTCTTCTCCTTCTGAAATTGCGGTATCGGAAAACTCCCATATCCACATAGACACTCTAACCCATTAGTTCCCAACCTTAAGGTCCCTTACTTAAAGTCTAATCATTCAGTGAACGACACTTGACCTTAATTTCATATATTTTCCTTTTAGTTGTTTTCTATATGACAAGCAACGTTCCTTGTATTCAACAGCAGAGTTGTGACTATTTCGACACTATTTTCCCCTTTGTACAAATGTGCGTTGTAATCATAATGAATTTTCATGTTTCAAGACTATATATACTCGTTTATTGAAAAAAAACTGGATGGCACACCGCACCCAGGAACATTAACACGGGAATCATAGCGAAAAAATAATATGGATAGCTAAAGACTAACGAACGTTCATGTCATAGACGAAGCACCATCAGTGCATATGACAACACGTCACTCCCACGATAACTCTTTCTCGATGAAGCGTTATTTGATGATGGAATTCTCGACATAACTTTTTGAACGTCGTCGCTAAGCATTGTTCTTACCATTACCCTACAAATCAAAGACTCCACGATTGTGTATTATGATAGCGACGCTTTCGAGGTAATTAAATTAGATTAAAATAGATGTGGCAATTTCAAATGTATATTTGTAAGTGCGCACAGATGTATCTACATACTTTGACGCATGTTCTGTTCCTTTCGCACGTACTGCTATTATGCTTTCTCCGTTGTTGGATCCACAATTTGGAATGGGCTTCCTCCTGAACTCCGGTCTCTGCCTCGAGACTCGTCCATCGCTTTCTTCTCGTCCCCAAAGACTTTTCTCTTTCGCCAGGGTTGGGCTTGTAACGCCTCTGAATAGTTTCCTTGAAGGGGCGCTATATAAATGCTTACTTTGATTTGATTTGATGTTCCGATGTATAGAAATATGTGCATGTACGCATGTATGCAACCGTGCATGCACTTACTAACATATGCATGTACGTATTCATTTATGCACACAGACAAATTGACATTATGTTCGTAAATGTTTTAAAAGGCTGTGCACCTCGTCATTGTACCAAGACGTTGGCAATCGTTGCCTGGATTAAAGTTGGAGATATTTGGATGTCCAAATGTCGTTCCTCTTCCAACACCTACAGAAATAACACAGGACACACAGGTACTTAGAATAAGCATTTTCTCTCATATGAACAAAACAGATTTATCAGATACAAGGAAGTAGGAAATGAATCCTGCACGACACCCTAAAGTTTGTAATGTCTTTTGACAAAAATGAGTGCCATAAAACATAAAACTTTGTCACAGTGGAATCCAGCCTGAAACACGTTTGAAAACATTCTCAACTTTGTTTCGCCCATAAAAGCAGCCTGAAACACGTTTGAAAACATTCTCAACTTTGTTTCGCCCATAAAAGCACGCACGCAAACTTACACGCATATATAGTTGTACGTAATAGATATCATAATTATCTTATGCGACGGGAGGTGAAGTGGATGATAATAATCGGAACAACTTCGTCGACACTCTAACAAGGAATTGAATGTGATGCCGAAATATGCGCGGGGCTGAACTTCGACGCCAAGAGATTCTTTACAGCGGTTGCTCAGTTCATCTCATTTTTAAGAGCACTGCTTAAGCTTGTCTTCCTGTACCTTACTTCATTGATTGTTCTGTTTCTGTAGTTTACGGAATAACTTTGTATTTCTATGCTAGCTTGATATACCATGGTCTCAACCGTTCAGCCCATATGTAGTGCGACAACTATTAAATGTTCAAGAGGGAACAACACTGAGAATCGAAAGTAATGTTACTGTTGTCTTTATTGGAGAATTCGCTGGTTTGAACTTCTTTGGTGAGTAACTGTGATTATTGAACTTGATCAGCTTAAAGATGCGTATTTCCAGCTAGAACTAAAAGCCATATCATTAAAGACTAACATGATTAACTTAGAAGGAACCTTATTAAGCGCCTTTAGAGATATTAAATGCTTAGGCCTAAATTACGATATTTTAAAGTCCTGATACATGCACACATGTATGACTAGACTAAAAATTGTAGGTAACCTGGCATTATATTCATCGCGATCCAATCAAGAGGACGCCTACTTGATTCAGAGTGACTATATATCTGATTCAATTTAGTCTTCTGATGGTGAAGAAATTAGATGTTTAAAATTTAAAATGAACGTCTATGACTGCTATATTACTAATTTGCAAACTACACTTAAATGCTGAGTATTGACATCTAACGCAGGTTGCCTCCAGATTGATGCAGATTATGGGCTTGAAGTGCAGATGGTATCAAGTAATCCACTGAGCCGATTGACTTCTCTTGATGAAAATGGAAGTCCATTCTGGCAAGGAATTACAGTAAACTCTGGTATGTGTACGCCTGACGCATTTTATGGTGCATACGTCAATGTAAAATAACGTAAATTAATTACTAATATGCTCGCATTATTTAGTATCTAACGGACAATCTCAGCATAAATCATACAGTTTCTGCTGGCCGTTGACTTAGTTTCCAGAAGACTTGAGTACTGTAATTCACTTCTCCTTGCTATCAATAAGGGATAGCTGCACTAACTACAAAATAATTCTCTTGGCAGTTCCTCGATCCATCGGATTTTGACCTGGCTTCTCCAAAGGATTACGATATTTTACTTCGATCTAAGTCTAAGCGACCATCGACTGATATCTTGGACATTATGTTAACGGAGCTTTAGAAGTCATTGGATTAAATTAGATTATTACTGGATGCATAGACGTCGACCCTGGAGGGAGGGGGAGCCGGGGCACGTGCCCCAATAATTGAGATGGACTGTACACCCAATGCAACAACTGTACAATGAATAACCAAATCCCACAAATATTTTGGACAAGTTTACGCCAGTGGCTGGATGTGTTTTTTACTTCGAGGTCTGTTTTCCATAGGTGAACTCTGCCTATCAAGCTCATCCGTCAAGCTGCTTCCCTAACGAAGTATGGTTCGCCCACAAAATTCCTTGATGCACCTTATCTGGAATCTAAATTTACACTTCTCTAAAATTAAGCTCCTATGTCCACGAGGCGCTCCAGCAGGTTGCATATTTCTATAGCGGAGTTTCTGAAGTCGTTGATAATCGTCTTTGAATCATGGCTATATCTCTTCCGTAGGCGTGTTAGGGTTGCATCTTCCCTCAAATGCCTGGCTATAATTCTATGCCGCTTAGTGTGAAAAATACCACGACGACGGCTTATTTTCGTACTTGCTTACCTACTGATATCCACTGTGTGGTCTATGCTGTTGACAGGCTAACTCTATTGAGCTTTAAGTTCTGAACTACGGTTTATGCATTGCAGAGCTTTTCCCAGAAGGCTGGAGTTCATGCGGATGGCGGTCAAACATCATGTACTTGTACCCTTCAATTGGCGATAACTCATTATAGCAGCTGAAATTATGAGAACATGCTAGAATTTATTATTCGCAAATTTTGCGGCAATAAAAATTTTCTCACCCGCTATTATTTTAAAAACTCTTCGGCTTCTAATTAAACTCTTTCAAGACCATCACCTTCTATTTAATTCTTTACTTAGATAGGGCCTACTCTAACTTATTTATGTTCTTTATTTAGTTCTCTGGACATTGGCTTTGATTGTAACAATTCAGTTGATGCTACTTTGAACAGCAAACGATATTTGTCATAGTTGTTCTTCTAAATGGGTTTAATGATCTTAGCCCTGAATTGTTGCTATCGTTTTTCACGAAATCAAGGAGTGTATTGTAAGTTATTGCAGTGTAAATTGCTAAAAAATCAGGCTTAGGCCTAATATGAAGACGATTGGATGTGAGGCGCTCTTCTAACGGCAAGGCTGTGTTATGGTGCCATAGGCATAGTCGTAATTATTTTTTTCCGAGGTACATATGATCCATAGGAAGTTTAAAAATTAGGGGTACATTGTTCTGGGATGGCGAGTCTTCACAGACGGTTTTATCAGTGCAAAAGGTGCTAACAAAAGCGACTGCATTGAAGCGTTGGATTGTCATAGATAAGCGCTGATAAAGAAAAGTAGAATCTCTGTTGTCTCCTGATATTTGGGCCAGGCGGTAGCCAAGGATGTTGTGATCAATGCGAGACCTTCTTGGTTTATTAAATCCACCGTTTCAAAGGCCAATGGCACAAAGCAATACGATGACAAAATGGCAGTATATTTGGATATTTTTCTATCTGCTGGAATCTCGGCAGCAGCACCCGCAACCACAGCTGATCTGGTGCGGTATGATTCTGCCAGGGTGTCAATAACAGTGGAGTCCCAGGCAAGGCATTTGCCACCCTCCCATGGGATAAGAGTTTCATCATCAGGACGTCTCCCATCAGACCTGACGAGTCCAATAGTCTCCTTTGTGGCTGGAAGGCCTGCTTTGGTGAGGCCACGCCAAATGATGTCGTTTAGTAAGGTATGTCTGGCAGTACGACTTGGCCCAAGGCTGCATGACATGCCATGTGAGCCGTCTTCTTGGACCGTCGCTCCACAAGGGCATTCGCGAGGAGCACACAAATCGGCCCCGAGGCTCAATCCTGTTGCAGTACGGACTGCCTCGTCATTTAGCCTCAGTTATTATTATTATTATTATTATTATTATTATTATTATTATTATTATTATTATTATTATTATTATTATTATTATTATTATTATTATTATTATTATTATTATTATTATTATTTGCACCGGAGGTTGTTCTGTTCCCTCAGGCTATGAAATTATGTCCGAAGACTGTGCAGTGGGTATCTGGAACGACTCACTCGACAAGATCTGGTTGCTATTATTATTATTATTATTATTATTATTATTATTATTATTATTATTATTATTATTATTATTATTATTATTATTATTATTATTATTATTATTATTATTATTATTATTATTATTATCATTATTATTATTATTATTATAAGACAATCAATTATGCGAACTCTAATACCGTTTATGTCTATACTTTGTAGTTTGTTCATCTGAGCTCAATCACGTTACTGTAACTGGAGCAAACACAGGAATATATCTAGGAGTATCATCATCCTATGCTTTCCTAAATCTGGAAACTAAACTGTGCAGAACGGGCGTTACGACAAATACTAACATCAGCACTGAAAATGTTACATTCACTAATTGCACCTTTGATCAGAATGATATTGGAGTCTACGTTAATACAGTTGCAGGTGTTGCGGTGTCATTCTGTGTATTTAAAGGTAACAATAATGCACTGAGACTCAGATCAGAAGATCAGGAATTTCCTAGTATTAGCCTGAGTGTCTCCAATTCGAAGTTTCTGCAAAATTACCAGGCAATCAGAAACGACGGCTCACTGTCCTGTTACACATCAAATTTAACCATCGACATAAAAGAGAGCATCTTTGAAAATCACGAAGGTGTGGCTGTTGAGATTAATTATTGGTGGTATTGCTCTGTTACAATGGCAAATATTATGATTGAAAATTGTACTTTCCAAAACAGCAGAATTTCCACACAGTCTACAGCACCTTACAAGTTTTCAATGACAAATTCGGTTATTTCTAATATTTCTCAGACTACAGACGCTGCCCTATTCATCGGACAGAGGTGTCAATTTATGTTGGTTTCAAATACTACCTTCTCAGATTTAGCAGGTACCGCTGTATTAATTAACACTTATTCATCCGAATCCGTGAATTTGGAGGATAACAAGTTCAGTTCTGTGCGAGGAACATCATGCATTGACATAAACATATATTCGGATTGGCCTGTTGGTGAAATATTTCTGACAGCAAATGAGTTCCTTGATAACTCCGTATCTTACGTCATTGGCGTAGGTGACGGCTCTTATAGTAACATTACCATAACTGAAAACATCTTTGACAATCCTCAAAGTAGGTACGAACTCTATGTTAGCATGCCGTGGAAATCAGAATATGCTTTGAATGCTGAACGAAACTACTGGGGTGGCAGAAACAGAAGCCATGTGACGTCTAGAATATATGACTTCTACGATGACTTTCAAAAAGCAATGGTCGATATTCCAACCATATATACTGATTCACAACGCAATGATTTGACTGATGCTCATACTTGGATGGAATGGAACTCATCAAATGTATTCTATGGAGGGAAACTCACATACGATGAGACGATATCGGCCAATTCAGCAGACAATTCATGCATCAATATCTCAGCCTCAATTTACATTCCACCGAACTTTAAGCTGGAAATTCGTGGCTCAATGAACATCTGCTTTCCTCGTTATGTTGGCATCTTAGTCAGCGGTAAAGTAACATTGAACAAAAATAATTAAAGTGGTTAATATGGTCTTATTTCAGGACAAAATGTGAATATTTGCTACAGAATCAGATGCTACGAATGTGTTGAAAATATTCATCTAACTAAAATGAATCAATAAATCTAATTACTACATTTTTAAATAATGACATTGCAACCTCTTCAGTTCTGCGATATATTAGATATATAACAAGCAAAAGAGATTATAAAAGACCTAATGCGCATAGCCAAACCCAGAAGACAGAGCATTGAGGTCTTGTATTCACTCATTCTAAAATCTTATTGTTGTAAGCACTGCTGAAACTTTTCATTTCAAATGTGATATCTGAAGTTTTTGTAAATCTGAGTCGTCATGAAGTGGCATTGCGATTTTAAAAATGGGCTTATTTTGATTACAACAACTTAGAGAAGAGGTGCCGGAGTGGCTGGAAATGTTTGTATAACTGAGCGGAAATATGGAAAAATGAACTTGGTTTTAAATCTCTGAATCATCATCCAAACCTCAGCACACTTTATAATGGTTTCATTTTGCCTCTGAATGAAATACTATGATTCTGCCATGCTGTTTTCTTGAAGCAATCCCTGAACTGGCCAGAGAAAAATTTCAATGATCACATTTCATGACCAGTGGTCGAGAGGTTCCATGACGGTAAAGGCTTCAGCCTTATCTGATTTGATCATCCACATTTCATGACCAGTGGTCGAGAGCTTCCATGACGGTTAAGGCCTCAGCCTTATTTGCATTTGATAATCCACATTTCATGACCAGTGGTCGAGAGGTTCCATGACGGTAAAGGCTTCAGCCTTATCTGATTTGATCATCCACATTTCATGACCAGTGGTCGAAAGGTTCCATGACTGTTAAGGCTTCAGCCTTATTTGGATTTCATAATACACATTTAATGACCAGTGGTCGAAAGGTTCCATGACGGTTAAGGCTTCAGCCTGTGAACCCGTCTGTTCATTCGTTGGGTGACATTATTTACACATCCTGCCTTGTTAATTTCACTGTCAAACAAAATATGTTGCGTGCTGGGTTACTTTTGTAGGTTCTTTGATTTTAACGGGAGACGATGGACATTTGATTTTAAAGGAGTGTACAAACGATTATTATTGGGGTGGAATAAAGTTCTATAACAGCACTGGTAAGTGTTTGATATTTTCATTAGTTTGTATTTCATTTGCTTAAACGCTCAAAGCAGTCTACGGATCGATTGTAGCAACGTGAGTTACAGTGAACGATAGTCAGAATTTACTATGCATTTATTAAGCACTACTGTCTAATCACTACTATCAAGCATCAATCAATGGCGCTAAGCAGTTGGAGTTAACTCTTTAACCACGAGAGGGATTAGCTTTCCATACATTTTAGTTCACGCTCGCCGTTAAACTGCTAAGAACTGGTTAGAGGTCTCTACACAGTAACCGTCTCGACGGGCATTAAATAAATAGGCCCAAGTATATAATGCAAGACAAAATTATTCTCGTTTTACAAAATAGACAGTTAACAAACATACCTAGACAGTACTGTTGATGTAAAGTGTTACTGTCGGTTTTAAATGGATTCAACCACAGAATATTAGAAGTCACCCAGGTGGAAATTTGAGTAACCACACAAAAAGATGATCTATGGAGTCAGATAAGGTGTTTTGAGAGAAAAATACAAATAGTTTAATGTCTTCAGCATGTAGGTGATGGTCAATTGAGGATGCTTTAATGAATGAGCCAAGTGGAATAGTGTCCAGCATGAACAAAAAGCTCCAAGAATGAGCCTTGTAGAACACAGCGTGAGGTGAGATGAGGTTTCCGATGTCTTAACGGAGAAAGAGCGGGAAGAAAGATAGGATTGAATCCAGAGAAGAGTAATATCAGGAACACCGACCCAGGTTGAAAGTCTTCGGAGTAAGTTATTGCAATGAATTGTATCAATGGCTTCAGAAATACCAAGGAGGCAGAGACAAGAGACTTTCTGATGAGAGATGGAAGAAACAAATTTATTGTAGAGAGCAGTGAGTAGGGTTTCAGTTGAGTGCCGCTTAGTAAATCAGACTGATGTGGGTTACGGAGTGAGAGTGAAGTCAGACAGTCACTTATCCGAGACAGGACTTTGCGCTCAGTTAATTTGGAGATGAATGACAGGTTAGAGACAGGTTGGTAGTTGCAGAGGACTTCTGTTTCAAGTTGTGGTTTCTTGAGAACAGCAGTGACTAGAATTGTTGAAAAAAATGGGAAATTACCAGTCGATAAGTAGAAGTTGACTATTTTGATAATTACATTGGAATTAAGGATATAATTATGCACAGTCTTCCAATAAGGAGATATTTATAAGATCGAGTTCGAAGTCCTTCTTTGGAAAAGAATTTAATGTATGGAATATTTCAATGTCAGTGGCGTTCAACACATCACAGTACACAAAAAAAAACAGTGGAACAGAATTTTTAAGCGCTTGCGGAAAAGAGGCAAATACAGACCAAGAAGCTCATGTCCAGTTTAGGCAATCTATTCCAAAAAGTGTGAACTAAGGCTTCTCTGCTTGAATGTGGAATTTCAGCCGGTGGGACAACCCTTTTTGCAATAGAACGAAGAGAACTTATCCTTTAAGATAAATTGCTGCACAGCCTGCAAAGTTATTACGCTCAGGCATTTTTGCACTATTTTGCGATTTGATAAGGGATGATTCTACAAATCGAGGTTAAACTGTAAATGCTTCTGTATTGGCCTCAGGTTCATACATGTTATATGCGAGTTTACTCAATCTGGAGTATGGAGTGACGCTTAGTGGAACTTCCTGGAACGTGGCTGACTCTACGTTGAACATGAGTCGTGGTGTGTACGGAACCAGTTCTGTTCCAGCAACAATGTCCTTCTACAATACGACTATTAATTGTTCATACGATGCTGCTATAAGAATTTCCGACAGCAGTAACATTACACTGGAGCTGAACGAATGCACGCTAACGTCTCTGGAATACACCAGTGTATCCATTTACAGCAGTTCCTTGATAATGAACGCTAATGGTACATCATTTTGGTCACCTTACGACGCAATCCAATTATATTCGGGTTACAAAGTGGTTGCAAATATCTTCCACTGTGACGTTAAGAATCGTTTCTACATCGAAGGTAACGTTGCGGTAAGTAACTCTACTAACACATAAGCGTGTAACCTCCATCCACTTGGCCGACTTATCATATAAGATGTTACTTCAAGCGAACCTTAGGTTCATAACTCAGAGGTAAAATGTATTTTCGATAACATACATGACATACAATTAAATAATATTTAATATAATTATTATATTATCGGAAATCAACGACCCCAGTTTATGTCCAGAACGTTAATCCCCGCCCCCACATCTGGCAACCGTAGGAGGTCGTTCTCCCAATCCCCAACCCTCACCCCCATTGGTAGACGCCACTGACATAGGTGGCAAGTATGTTGCTTATGGAGTCCAAGCATGGCTTCTAGATAAAAAAAATTCTTATTTGATGTTTTAAAATATCGCCTGGCCTAAGTCTATACTGTAGTCTAATATACTCACGAATAGACGAGACATTTGCTAACAAACGGATCAAAATCCAATAAAAGTGCACATTCTTTCCGAACGAAATATGGCCGAGACTGGATGAGTTTAGTTGTATGTATGGCAGCCTCTGCAGCCGTATTTTTCTCTGTCATCAGCAACCACCAAATCTCGTTTGTGTTCTTGGCATTGCACGAAACAAGCCTATAATATTTATTATAGGCCTACCATAAGCGAATATTCAATTTTGTTGACTTTTGTCATTAAGCTTTTAAATATTTCTTATATTATGCAAATCGTACTACTGTATCTAAGTAGAATCTAACTTTTTCAGATTACTGCAGCAGAAAACAACTTTTCTTCAACCTCCTATTGTGTGTATATGTACCTTTATCAATACGATGACTCTGAGTTAAATTATTTGAAACTTCAACGAAATTCTTTCCGTTGTACATTGATGAGTTTCTACTTAACCGGATACTACTGGTGGTCGTCCAAACAATGGACTTCAATCCGCTTCGAAGAAAATATTGTTGATTCAGCTGGAGTTTACATTAATGTGAAGCCACCCAAATCACTAAGGATTTCAGAAAACACTTTCTATGGTACCGATAAGGTGGCCATTAGCATTGAACTGTCAACTCTTTATGGTGGCTTTGATGTTTCGCCAACTTATTCAAACGATGCTGTCTGGATTTCCAGTAATATGTTTAAAGATCGTGTCGGTTCCGTTAATTCAGCTGTAGTGTCTTTGAGTTGTTCAGAGTACAATGCCTCTATTAGACTTTCTGAAAATACTTTTGTTAACAATACTGTCAACTATGTCGTGTCTTCCAACTGTCCTGGTCTTTATGTAACAAGAAACTCTTTCTTAAGCCCTGAGTCCGACTACGATTACGAAACATCGGTTCCATATTGGCCTACGAATGATTTAGTTCTGTATGCCACCGGAAATTTCTGGAACCTTTCGTCATATGAAGAAATCACAGAACGAATACTTTACCAGCTGGACAATTCTTCTGTTGCTACAGTTGAAGTATCGCCATGGTTTATGGACATCAATAGAACTGTTTTTGGACACATGGAATTTAGCTTCTTCCGAGGTTCGGGAAATGAAATAGGTGGCAGATTAACTGAGGATGTAACCCTGAGAAATCAAGGATGGCCGTATATTGTGGAAGAAGATATCATTGTGCCCATTGGCAAGACGCTGTTCATAGAAGATGGTGTCCAACTGATTTTCAGACAAGGAGGTATTACGGTCGAAGGTACGCACTGTTAACAGTTGCTGTGTTTGATCGAATTTTTTTGGCAAATTTCTAACACAGTTCTTAAAAACTAATCAACAACTCTAATAAATTTGTGTCTTCAAAACTTATCGGGCTTGATTGGAAAAGTTACGTACGAAAGCAATTGTTGGTAAGATATGATGCAAGATTAAGTGTTTGATTAATTAACAGTTGTTTGGACACATAGAACGCCTTTTGCATGAGCGTCCGCATGAATTTTTTAGGGGCAAAATTTTTTAAGCTAGGCAAATATTTGTAGGGGGAAATAACGTTTTTGTATAGAAAAAAATTGGCATGGAAAATTTAAAAAAAATAATGAACAAGGACTTTACCAAAATAATTAAGTGCTTTGTCGCATTGAAAATCGTGTTGGGACTCTTGTAATATTAGGGGTCGTCCATTAATTATGTCAACAAATTTTAGTCGGTTTTGAACCCTCCCTCCCCTTGTCAACAACTGTCTAACATTCAAGGACACCCTTATACAATTATGTCAAAATAAATTTACCTCCCCAAAAGTTATCTCTCCGTCGAAAAGAAACTAGAAATATTAGATTTTCGAAAAGAATCCAGGATATTCACATTTAAGAGATTATACAGCGCATTTTCCCATTGATCTGGAAACAATGAACAAGATAATTTAAAACGAAGAAAATATTGCGGTTGATTAAATTACAAATAAAAAGAAATAGATCACTCAAAAAGACTTTCAGAATCTATGGTTGCTTTTTGAATAAATTATTGTTGATGTGAACACCCTTCCCTTGTCAAAGATTGTCAAACTTTTCCAAACCCTCTCTCCTCCATTTTGTTGACATAATTAATGGACGACCTCTAATCATAATAATCCAATTTTTTTTTAAATATTTGCAAATTCCGCGGTGGCTAATGCTCCCTCCCTCCGGACGACCATGGCCTTTTGCATGCAGCTGTAAGTTTTTGGCAGTGGCTCTAAATTCAGTGAAACTAAGATTAGGTGTGTGATGCAAATCAGGTACTCTGTGGAACAGAGCGCATCGCTTTTAAGATAAGCGCATGTGATTCAGTTTCTTTCTGCTAACACTCGTTCCAGTTAGCTTTGTCGCACTGTACCAGGTTCGGCTGGCCACTAATGTCTGCGTTTCGAAACCCGGGGTGCAATCATTGGTCGAAGCCCTCTGACGCACATCGAACATGTATTGTCATGCCTTTCAGTGGTCTAATTGCACCATTAGTATGTCGGGAGGTCCACAAAAATGTAGCACCCCAAATCTTGGCATTAGTTGTCTCACGTGCCTGATCAAAGGACAGCCAGATCCTCTGTGGATGTGTAGCATAATAGCACCTCAGCTGCAATCAGCTATCATTACTAAGTGGCTCTTGAACATGATAGGTTTCAAGTAGAAATGTGAAATCCCGGACAGACGTCGAGTGTGTCGACAGTAAAATTAGGATCGATAGAAGGCGGAGATCGTAAGCGGACCCTGTTACCGCGATATGTTGAGAAGGAACTCAATAGTATATCAAGGCTGTGGTATTCTTAGCGTATTATTGCATGTCGTGTGTTATGTGAAGATGAATCTTGATCTTTGTCATTAACTCTTAGCTAAGTTGTTAAAAAAAATAACTGTGCAGGTCGACTTATTGCACGTGGAAATGAGAGTGGATGGATTACAATGCAACCATTCGACAACAGCAGCTACTGGAAGGGAATCACTCTGCAGCAGACATTCTCTGGTATGTCGTTCATGTCACCTATTTTAGTCTGCTCATTAAGTTAAGTTAAGGCAATTATGCTATTTAAGTTTAAAAAGTATAGTTATAAGTCTACAGGTTTGATGAGAGGTTTTATAGAATTGATCCTTGGGCTCTTTTTCGATCAAGACAGATATTTAACATCGCTTCGAGGATATGTAGCAGCAGGAGAAATCTACCGGCATCTTAATACAAGAGACCTTCACAGGTTAATTATACATTTAAGGGGAGCACAATTCAGGTTTACCTTCAACCATGAGCGAATTCAACTACAATTCCTTCTGAATCTCGTAACTGGTATTAAGTCCCGTGTCTTATTAGCCACAACAGTAAGTTTTAAAAATTATGGCTGTTAATTTTTCCCGTCATTCTCCCACTTATTTTCTGTTACGTTTGACCCATTCAACACAGATCTTGAGTTTTCATTCATCTTAGATTCCAATAATAGTATCGGCCCAGGCATTTCTTAAGTTCCGGTTACAGATAAACTGGCAGGTTTAGACTATTGCTCACTGTGATGCCATAAATTCAGATATTTTTATTAAGATTTTTAAAAAATTAATGATAGGTATACACGATAACTAGTCTCCATTTTAACTTTTAACAAAAACTCTACGTGACTGTTTGCTCTCACTTAAGATGAAGTTCGCCATCATGACACAGACTGGTGGGAAATCCTGTACAAATCTGAATGGAAAGCTGTTGAGTACAATGGTAATGCAGACGAAATGAGGAGAACAGCTGATGTGCTGTGTAAGCAGGCTGGATACGAAGTGTCAAGTGAAGTGTCCGAGTACGACTGCAGGTAAAACGTAATACTTTATATCAAGTTGTCAGAAAGACGATTTACATATTCAGGTAGGTCATAAAAGAACAACATTAACCACTGCAGGTTTTGCGTTTTTTTTATATTTCTCTCGGCTACTGTTGTCGTCTCGGGCATACTGAATGTTTCATAATTAGTGTAATACTTGCTTCTGCTGTGTTTACTTAGCACTGTAACGACTCCCGTCGTCTTTCCGAGTGATTCGAATTTCACCACCACGATTCCGGAACAGACGTATATGAATCCACCTTGTGATGAACCCCAACGGCGTCTTGCACTTTTGTGCAATGAAGTTTCATTCTCCATCACTGACTGCAGCGTCGAAGGCGGAGACTACTTGCGTAAAGTCGCGAAAATTTCATGCTTGCCACCAGTTGTTCCTCAATCAGGTTAGAATATATTTAGTGTCGGTATTTTTTTTAACGGAAACGTGTTTAGTGACAGTGTTTAGAAGAAGCCTAAGTTCGTGGAATTAAACAGAGAGCCTACATATATATAGAGAACTATGAAGCGCATTAGATAATGTAGAACACAAAACCAAAGCCAATTCACGGAGTTGCATTTTCCTCTTCTTAAAATCGTTGATTACTGCAATTTCACGTTTTGCACATGGAAACAATAACCAATTTAATTTTCATAGGCGAATGTTTAAGAAGCCTAAAAATGCGTATTGCTATTAGTTTCATAAGAGGCAAGAGTTTCAAATCACCGATAGGTGGAGCCTGTGTTTCTAAACTGGCCCCTATACATGTTAACATGTGAAGCAATAGGCCTACTTTCTTACTTTATTTAAAACCGAAACCTAAATTAGCCTTAACTATAGCAAATTATGAATACCAAATTTCCAAAAAGGTAATGCCACTGAGATTTAATCTTGTTTTTTAGGAAGAACTTACAGCATCGAAAGCCAATTAGGTGGATATTTAACGTATTTGGAAGACAATCGACTAACATTTATGTATCATACATTTGGAGAAATGTCCAATTTGTTTAGCTTTAAAATTCCGTGCCTGGCTAGCGGACAAAATGCAGATTGCATTTCTCTCATGTCACTTGGAAAGCCAGGTTGGTTCATGAGACACACAGGAACCATAGATGTTATTCTGGAGCCTGCAACAAACCCTACTAGCCCGAGTACTTACAACGAAGATGCGTCTTTTTTTATTCGACAAGATACTCTCCAGTCCGGTTATATATCATTTGAGTCGTTCAATGTTCCTGGTAGTTTTATTGTACTGCAGACACGAAATGACGGCGCACAAAGTCTTGTTCTGACCAGTGTCAATGGTACAGAAAATGAATACAATAGCAGTGCTTTAAGCTTCCGTCTTGTATCTTCATCGACTCGGCGAAAGAGAGCAGTCACAGGTATGTTGTCCAATTTCCTGTGCATTGGCATAGTGCACTAAAGCACTGATAAGATGACCAAAGCAATAACTAATTTCGATGTCTTTTTGAAAGAACATTATAATGTTCGCATTATCAGTGACATTTGGTTTGTTCTGATTATATTTTTTATTTTGTTCTTGTTTGTCAGTGTAATTTATCACATGTGCCGTTTATATTAATTTTGTCACCTAAATTATTTCAGATAATTACTCTGACACTGCAACTCAGTCTATATTTCGCTACGTGAGCATATACATGGCAAATACCGGTATATCAATCAGAGGGCGAGCTCCGACGTTGGACAATGTTATTGTGGAAAGGTCAAAGGGCAGTGGCATCTTTTACAATGGAGGATATGCATCGGGAAACTTTTTCATAACTAATACTACAGTTTCGTTGAGTGGATCACACGGAATTTGGTTTGAAACTTCCAATAACACGCTTTTCTCCAACATCTACATTGATAATTGCAATGTGAGCGACAATGGAGAATGGGGCATATCTGTGAAAGGTGTGATTAATGTTACAATTTCCAATAGCACTGTTGGAAACAACTCTCGCGGTATTTGGCTTGAACAATACTTCAATAGCTACCAACAGAATAACACGGCTATTGTAAGATATTCTGAGCTTTCTGACAACAGATATCCGCAATCTGTTTACTGCGGTGGAAATAACCTTACATGCCATATACACGATAATGTCTTACATCATCATCAAGGAAATTATTGGTCGAATGCCACATTGATGGAAATACGTGACTGCTACGCTATCGTATCGAACAACTTGTTTGAAAACAACAGTGGCTTCTACAATATTTTCTGGACTAATGCTATATCGCTTGAGGTAAGATTTGAAATACTGTTTGGCTTCATAAAAATATGACTTGAAATTAAGTATTTACTTTCAATACTTAATTAATGTAAAATTCCATTTTTTTAAAATAAATATTCACAGAAATACTGTACAAAAGTCATTTATAAAACTATCAATATGAAATGCACACAAAGTTTTAAAAATACTGCTACTTACCTGCTTCACAGCAAAGTTCACAAGTACTAGTGTCTAATTTTGTTTTCTTTTATTGCATATTTCTTTAGAGAATGTCATCGTAACGCGTCCTCAAACTGCAAAACTTTTAAGTAAATAGTTCTAGTAATTTGCCATAAAGTTGGATAAGATTTACGCCGTCAAGTAGTAGCCGAAAACTGCAATAATAAATATAAATGAGGCTAATTGTATAGTGATATAAAGTATATAAGTAAGTAAGTAACCTTTAAATTGGGGTCTAACGCTCACATTTTACAAAGAGAGTTGACGTACAATTTTACTGTCGTTGGATGAGGAAACGCCTAAAACAGCTGTTATTACTGCTTCTGACTTCCCCTTCAAGATAGATGGTACACTGTTCGAAGAATGGCGAGTTTCATTGGGATTCGATGATGCACAGTCTACACATTCGAAGTACAATGCCCGATAAGACTACATCCACGATATTCTTGGCAACAGATATTGTGTTGCTTGAATCTTTATAGTCTTGGAATCTTTATAGTCTATGTCTGAAGGCTTACACAGGGAAAGCACGTGGAGATTCCGAAATGTTCGTTTTTAGTTTCTGGCATGCGGTGATGACTGTACGTGTTGTTAAAATTATTCAAAATCAGAAAATTCTACACGTCTGACTTGATAAGCATCACAAAAGCGGACTCGGACACAATTTACCCACGAATATACGAGACATTTGCAGGGGAATGGCCAAAAATTCAACAAAAGTACATATTCTTTCCGAAGGAAATTTGGCGGCGACCGGATGTTCCGCCAACGAGATCCCGACTGTAATGGCCGCGAAACTAAAATGACTTTATTAACAAAGCAACAACAACAATAGTAATGAAATAATAATAAAAGTTACAATAATAATAATAGTAAGCGATGTCGATTCAATTTCTGATCTTGGATCTCTATGAGCCTCCAGCTGAACCGCGGTTGCACCGTTTCCCTCTTCAGGACCTCTCCTGGCCCGATGTCCAATGCCTCAATTGCGATTCACTGACTTTTCAAAGAAGAGGCATTAGAGTTGGCTCATCGGCAGATGTGCGGGCTTTTGGATAATTATAGATCAAAGCCTCCACCGTCTGCCTTGTTTTTAAGCGCCCTGATTTTTTTATGAAAGCATACTTTGGTACTTCTGTGATCAGTTATTTCTTTCCCTGTTCTCTTTATTTAGCCATCTAAATTTTAACTGGACTTCAGGCCTTGAATCCATCGCCCATACTAAACTTGGGAATACCCAGTGGTTACAGACCACACTATATGATACGGCGATCTTAGTATGAGGACGGTTTGTTGCTGGTTTCTTCCGCTTATTTGGTTACCGAGCGCTGCAAGCACCCTTGAACTTCAACCCGCCGTTCTTACTCATTGCTCTGCAGTTGGTAATACGCATCTGTGTGATTTGTTGATGGCGTACAAGGAAACGCATCCACCTAATTTTCTCATTCTCTTCTTATCTCTTCTCCTCATCCAGACTGTCTTGTGTTTTCCTCTCCGCAGACAATGTTGTCTTTCCTCTCCAGCAAATCTTCTAGCATTTTTCTTGAACTTTCAGTTCTCTCCCTTTGATCGTCGTTACATCGTCACTGCTCGATCATGAACAATAATTATTTTATGAATGCTACACTAGGACGATTAAACAGTTCTTACACTTCGTGAGATCAAATTTATTCGACGTGAATGTCTCTACAGTTTGCTACGATATGACCCGGAGTTGAATGCGAATAATCCTTATGCTTTGATTAGGCCTACTGTAGTAACCGTCATGGACGATAATATTATATTATTAGGATGATGTAATAATTATTAGTATTATGTTTTGCCGATTATTGTATGTAGACAGAAGAACGCTGATGAACTATGTGATCTGATAAGACTTGACCGACGGTTGATTGACAGGACTGACCGATGGAAGCGAAGCCGGACCGACCGTCATAATAAGGGGGTGCAGAGAGAAGGAGGGGCGAAGGAATGAGGGTGCCACCGATAGAAGAGCGTGGTTGGGGGCGAGAAGGATGATTGACGGCGGGAGGCGAGAGTGACAGAGAGAATTAGCGAGAACGGAGGTGCGAGAGGCTTTCACTCACGGGAAGAGGAATCGCTTGGACGGAGGATTCACTGAAGAGAGAGAGAGAGGAATCATGTGACGGGAGATTCTCTCACCAGGACAGAGGAAAAGAGATTCGCTGGGAGGAATCAAGCGTAAGGAGACGAGTCGGAGGGGAGTTGAGAAGATTGGTTGAGAGGGCGAAGTAAAAAAGTAACTCGAGAAGCCTAGACTCGACTATTTACTATCTGCGTTGGTTGATGAGACCGTGCTGTAAATAAGTTGTGTAAAAAGATTGTACAATAAGAATCGTTAAATGTTCAGCTGTCTTCTAACTGTCTTCGCGAGATAAATTACGAACTACCCATGTGCCTCGAACAGCTACTACGACCCCCGAAGATTAGCCTAGTCGCTCGATAACGTAACACCGCTTGCCACCATAACTGAAGTAAGATCGTCAGCAGTGAAGAAAGATCTTATTTCAGTATAATTACAATTACAATATAGCTTACAGATGCAGAATTCCTTGGAGTAGAAATTGTCTGGTCTGGGATGCCGCTGTCGTTGACACTTTCATAGAGGCTTAGCATTCTAGAGATGCCACGGCCGCGAGCGTTGCTGCTGAAATGGCAGCCGAAAGAAAAACACTCAAATACACTGCTAATGTAACAACACGTACAGTGTATGTACGTATGTATCAGAACCCTGTATTGCGCCCTTTAAGTAACTCACAAGGGCGATCTGGCAGACTGGCACTGTTACCTAGGAATTACCGAACAAATGCAGGCGAGCAGGAAACGTTTTCTGAACTGTCAAAGACGTTAGTGATAGTATGTCCGGTGGCGGATCGTTCCAGAGAGACGGACCCGCAGAGGAATTGCCGAGCCCAGCTCCCGCCAACGAGTGAGAGCGAAGGACCATGAACTGGCCGTAGGAAGTTGAAGCATACTGATTCATGTTCTATGTTTTAGAAACTTTTGGTCCAGCCAATCCAAATAATTTAATATTTGCTTAATACCCTGGCATTTCTGATGAGTGTTTGAAACGTCACGTTACGTCCCAGAATATACAGTATCTCTATGACAATGTAAGTAAGGAAGTAAGTAAGCAAGTATATTCTTTATTAAAAGCAACTGCTAACCGCACTTTGGTGTACATAGTTCATCAAATTAATTTAAGCACATGATATCCGAATTACAAAGGTTTTACGGGTCAAGGAGTATTAGGTATAATCCTATTGTGTGCCCTGGGGCGCAGTGAGTATACAACAGCTTTTTTCTGGGGGTAACAACTGATGCAGAACATTGTGCTGGGTTGATTATGATGGCTGAGAAAAGGTTAGAGTCATGGGCGACTCTTGGAAAGTTTTACAGGCTAATTTCAGTTTGATGTTGAGAGTATAGAAGAGCAATATATAGGCCCTATACATATATATGCATTTCCATTTTTAAGGAGAACATAGACATAATTATATAATAAATGGGCATTTAAAGAAAGTTTACATAGTGTAATTTTAGAGCCAAATAGTATTTAAAACACAGAAAATATTTAGGCAATTGACAGTTTGGGAATGAAAAGTGTTGGTTATGCAATAGAAATGAATGACAGTTAAAGCAGCAACTTAATACTCGCCTGAAAATTTCGGAATTTTCTGGCGATATATTTCTGATATTATGCTGACAAAAATTGGCTGTTTTATTGCATCTAATAAAATTCTTCATCCAACGAGTCTTTACTATTTTCAGCTAACAACTCTTGCGAAGGTTTCTAAACTTAGGGTCTAATTAGGCCTAGAAAAAAACTTCTTGAAGATAAGTAGGCCTAATATAGTTGTCAACTATTGTATTACAGTTTCATGGCAACACACTTAAAAATAACTTGGTGATTCGTGCCATGAGCATCGAACAGGGTAACTCTATAATCAACATTACCGGGAATGTTTTTATCGACAACGCGTATGATAATGGTGTTGGTTATACCATCTATGTTTCGGCGCAAACAACGCTTGTCATCACTAATAATATACTCAGTAATCATGGGAATTTCGAATTATATTACGGTGCATCGAGACAAGATGATGATAGCATTCTGGATATTTCCATGAATACCTGGAACCGAGGAAACTATTCTGATATAATAAAAAGGTGAGACTAACTTTCATCAATCACTATTGTTATTGCAGACTGACGCTTTATGCGTTATGGTGAACCCGCTTGACTGGCTTCGCTCTTTCTGAATGGGCGCGTTTCCTGCACAGTATTTGGATCCACTATAGGGCTCACTGGGTCGCCACTCCTTCTGGTCTGCCGATGGGCTCTGTTCTCAGACATTTACAGTATATTTTGTACAACTGCTGACATTGCAACTGTCCTGACCTTCTGTGATGTTTTGTGTTAATTTTATGCTGATGATGTTCAGGCTTATCTGCATTATCTGGCATCTAATGAATGCTCTGACTGCTGTATCCATTATGAAGTTGGCTATGCTGGCACTTAGCAATTGGACGTCGTCCAATTGTCTGCACTTCAACTCATCGAAAACGCAATTTATGTTGTTGTGTAATGGGCAGCAGCTGAGAAAATATACACTGTGTCCGGAAATAAAGGGAACCCTTTTGTAAATAATGAAAATAATTAGTTAATGTGCTTCGATTTTAAAAATTCCAAAACTGTTTTAATCCTGACATAATTATCAACAAATGTGTAATTTATGAACGGCCTCCGCAAAAAATTACGTCATAGTGACGTCGCTAAATTAGAAATGTAAACATACTGTTAGAAAATGGCGTTCAGCCAAGAAGACAAAATTACTATAAAATCTTTACGGAAAAAGAAACATTTCGGACATTTCGAACACACCTTGTAGTCTAATATTATTCAAGTATAAAAAAAAATTCAACCGCAATGTATTATTGATAAATAGCATTTCAAAATAAGTGACACTTTTAAGGAAAATGTTAGGTGCCATCCGTAACATTTGAATTCTGATGGAAATTACGTCATTGTGACGTCATTGATGAATACCCAAACTTTATATTTTCACCTTTTGTTGATAATTATGTCAGGATTAGAATCGTTTTGGAATTTTGAATATCGAAGCACATTTACTAATTATTTTCATTATTTACAAAAGGGTTCCCTTTATTTCCGGACACAGTGTAGATTATCAGGCTATAGCTGCTTGTAGATGTTTATTAGATCAAATTAAACGGCATAGGTATTTGGAACGATTCTCAACAAAGTAGGCCTTTATTAAAGTTGTAAGAAATTAGGTTTTAATGTGACATTATATGAGTTGCATAAATTGAAATTTTAAATACCAGCATCTACTGCTTTTTCAACGACATGAACCTGAGTCCCGTCAACATTTGGCCTTTTTTCACGGATTCGGAAAATATGACACTAGTGCCAATACCTAACGATCAGGACTATTTCTTTGAAAATGGAATCGGCGGTGATGTCATTTCGACTGTAAAAGTTCCATCTCAAAACGTATCATACGTAGTGGAAAGAAGCATCTTCGTCAAGTAAGTGCCTCGTGCATATTACTGCATCGGTCTGTTTTTATCCGATTAAAAGAATTTATTCGGAAAATCTGAAGTGTGCTTCAACATATGACCCAATTTTCACTAAAGTGATCACTAGAAAGTTCAAACTTGACTACTAATGCAGAAATATTAGTATCTAAAGCTAGTTTTAAAGCCTTTGCATTTGTGATCAACTAAAACAGTCAAAAAGCCAAACAGCTTCTTCGTGCAGTGCAATTATCATACAACTGCTAGGCTCTTCGTCAACAATTTTGCTGTCTGTTGAAACCAAATTAGTAGGCCTATTCATAAATGCGACAAACGTTATTTCGTTTATGTAGTTATCGTTAATCGTTATAATTTTTTCCTCGTTGCTAGAAATATATTCACACGTTTCAAAAATGTGTTTTGCACGTTTTATCAGCAGAAATATGAATGGTTGCTATTATCAAAAACACGTCTCAAATCTGGCAGCAACAGGTTTAGTTATTTAATTTCATCGACAAAACTTAAGCATCTCTTCCATAACGTTTGCAAGTAGTGATATAATTGTATGATGTTTATTGCTTTATATAGAATGTATACTTCCAGAAAGACAGCTTTTTTAATTAGGAAAACTCAATTGATTTCATTAATAAACCAACAGTGTAGGCAGATGCATTTATTTCAGGCGAGAAACGACGTTAATAATAGAAGAAGGTGTTGTGCTGAAATTCAAGGAAGGACGAGGACTCGTTGTCAGAGGTTAGCTGGTTAAGCCTAACTATGTTGTTCCCAACCCAAATAGAAAAACCTCTCTGGCCACCATTACAATTTTAATAAACCAAGTAACTACCAAATGGCAGCTATGTCACTTAAGATTAATTCATTATTGAGGTTTTGTTACATACCTGAATGATACCCGTCGTCATTTAATCCAGTGTATTGATGGCTAACTACATGCACACATTGCTACCGTTAATAACTGACTAATTATGAGTATGATATTATTACCAGAGAAAACATTTATATGGATGATATTGTAGACATTTAACATAAAGTTGACTGATACAAGAGAACAAACAGATTGACTAAAATTGATTTTTAATACATCCATAGATTTTGGTTCATAAGACGTAATAGGCCCTAATTATTCAGAATATTATCACAGAATAAATAAAGCGTAGCCAGAAGTCTAACTGGGCCGTTTTAATGTAACGTGGAAAATTATTCTATAATTTGTAGTCTATGCACGTCGGCCATATTTGCGTGATGGTGTTTCAGAGCATCTGTTAACTTTTTCACTGTTATTTTATGCTATTAAATTCAATGAAATAATGAATACGAGAACGTCTGGCAGTGAGCATTGTGCAGCGATAGGTTGCACAAACAATCGATTGAAAAAGAAATGTTTGTCATTCTTCCGCTTCCCGAAAGATGAAACAAGGTAATGTAATCAGGTGCGTAGTGAATCGCCGAATCCCGAATCCCTTAAACGAATTTCAGCCGGATCCACGAAATCGATTTTCTTTAGACTAAAACTAAGAATAAACATGTAAATAGGTAGTATATCGAGGCTACGAGCGCGATACATAGGCTTAATTAGGACTGACATACGTTCTATAAAACTGCTTTCAGGGAATCGGGATTCGGGACGACCACATGTCATCTACAATTAGGCTGTTATTTTGTTTAGTTAAGAAAAGATATAGACACTCTTGATACAAATAACGCGTAAAAGTGAAATGAGGATATTTAGGCCTACTGCAGTCCTGAATAAATTGAGTAGTTGAATCCGGTGAGATCATGATAATGGATAAACAGATTCTGCCCTGCTTTGGAAGGAAAATGTTATTATTCTCATGCATGAGTGGAATGCTGGATTCAATTTGTCATCAGAGGGTAAGTGTAAAATGCAGAATAACTCGAATGTTATGTTTGTAGCTAAGTAATGTGCTACAAAATATTCATCATAAATATAGTTGTGTAATAAGCCACAGTATCATGGTAAGTAATTGCTAATCAATTCTTCATAAGCAATTTTTTGTTTTTCTATGTTGTTGACAGGTGCAAGAAATGGGTTCAGAATACGAGGCGACAAGATCTTTTAGACGTGTCATGTGATCGCCTGAATAAAGGTTACGTCCTTTGTGCAGACCATTTTGAGGACAGTCAGTTTAACAACCGACAGTCCAAGAATCGGCTGACTTGGAATGCTGTACCAACAATATTCGCTGTTCCGAATCCACCACCACTGCGAACGCCTAAGAGGAAGCCACCGACATCGCGAACTTACCAGCCAGCCTCAAAAAGAAGACGGACAAACATTGAATCCAGCATGGTCAGTGATGAAGGTCTCGAACAAACTGCCATTGTAACTGTTCCGAGTGATCAAATTACTCTTCCTTGTGTAACTCTTAACTACGTGACCAGTGGTAGGGATGATAGCAATTCAACTTCGTCTGTTCTTCCTGTGCCATTCGAGAGTCATGAAGGAACGGGGCGATGTGCTAGGTCGTCGCCACGGAAACAAAAACTGCAAAGATCGCTCAACAGAATGCGTGTCAAGCTGCATAGAACTAACGTGAAGCTATCAGCTGCTTCAGTCTCAACGCCAGTACTAACAAAGGACGAGTTACTGACGGAAATTGCCAAGTACGTGAACGGTCCTGTGTACAGTTTCATTGCAGCTCAACTGAAGTTCAGTGGTGTTTCTGCTCGTGGTAGGAGGTGGGATGACGAAGGAAAGTTGTTAGCATTGTCACTGTACTATAAGAGTCCGCAGGCATACCGATTACTGGCAGAGTTGTTTGTTTTGCCATGTAAGGCAAGTCTGTGTAACTGGGTTAAAAATTTCAGCGTTACTTGTGGTTTTTCTGATGTGATTATAACTGTTATGCAGGAAAAGGTTGCTACATTGTCGCCAGATAATCGCTGTTGTGTTTTATTACTTGACGAGATGATGCTACGCCGTGGTCTAACGTATGATAGGCGCTTTGATAGTATTATCGGCTACGAAGACTTTGGTGCCAACTGTCAGAGTAATGCTCTTGCCTCCAGTTGTCTTTGTTTCATGGTTCGTGGGCTGCGTGACAATTGGAAACAACCTTTTGCATTCATGTTTTCATCATCTGCTGTAAAGGCTGATAAAGTGCAGAGTTTACTACTAGATTGTTTATCACAACTACATGCAATTGGACTTAACGTGAAAGCTGTGATTAGTGATCAAGGCTCAAACTTTGTTGCAGCCTATAAGCAAATGGGTGTTACTGTTACTGAACCATTTATCAAAGTAAATGATAAGACTGTATTTGTGTTTTACGATCCTTGTCATCTACTAAAAAGTGCAAGAAATGTGTTGGAAAAAAATACTGTGCACAGCGGCAAAAATGTTGCAACAATGGAACATGTTAAAAGTTTATACAGTCTTGATGCCAAGCGAAACTACCGCTTAGCACCGCGTCTGAGCAGCCAACATGTTCATTTGACATCGTTTTCTAAGATGCGAGTTAAACTTGCTGCACAAACACTAAGTCATTCTGTAGCTGCGGCAATTGAAACAAATTGTTCTTTTGATTCATTGACACCTCTTGCTATGGGTACAGCTGAATATGCTGAGAAATTTGACACCCTTTTTGATTGCTTTAATAGTTCTGAAGTGTATTGTACAAAGGTTTGCAGAGGCAGCTTGTCTGCAAGATCAAAACACCGTTCTGTTTTGCTGGATATACAGTCCTGGTTGTCAACACTGCATGTGATAACTTTATCTACAGGACGTGATATTACAACACAAGTTAAATGTTTTGATGGTTGGCGAAGTAATATTAATGCGTTGTTGTTACTGTGGAATGACTTATCGTCAAATCACGGCTTTAGATTTCTATTGACACGGCGTCTTAATCAGGATCCTCTGGAGAACTTCTTTGGTGTTATTCGCCAGGCTGGTGGGTTTAATGCTAATCCAACCCCGTACCAGTTTCAGAACGCGTATCGCAAATCCTGTTTCAATAGTCTCCTGCAACCGAGTCATAGTGGCAATTGTTTTGGTGATGGTGATAATCTATTGGAAACATTATCTAAATTGAGCACCGTTTCATCTCGTACATTGGCATTGAAATCTGTCAGTTGCTCAATTGATTTTTCAGACTCTGACCTACCCGAACCTAGTGACTTATGTGAACAGAATGCACTTATGTATGTTTGCGGATATTTGTTACGAAAATTGTTTATCTGGCACAATTGTGATGCATGCAAAGCTGCATTTTGTGATAGAAGCAATGAGTGCGACGATGACAGAAAAGTTTTCATGTCATTCAAAGCATACAAGTGTAACGATGCACGAGTGTTTCATTCATTGTATGTCCCATCAGTGTTATTTTATTCATTTATTTGTAAGTGCAATTGTGTGTTGTTGAAGCTTTTTGATTTGAAGAAAGCTTGCAAATTGTCTGACATTCGGCATAATGTGGTTGATGCTATAATGGAAACAGTTCCGTTGCCTAGCAATTGCATGGAGCTTGATATTTCTAAGCTTTTGACAAGTTTCGTCAATTTAATGATTTTTTACAAAGTTAAGTTTTTCAATAGAGATGTGAAAGAGGTGAAAGTAAGTGGGAAGAAGAATAAGAAGTGTGCCATTTTGTGCCATAACTAACAGCATTTAATAATTTGGTGAAGTCGTCTAGAGTGGGCACCTTGCATGGCTGCCAAAACGAGTGTTTAATTAAGATCTTGATTGTACTGTCATGTTTCAAATTACTGCGTACTTGTCAGTTTGAATGAATAAAGAAGATTATTTTTGTTATTATTTGTGGTTGTCATTATCATATTTCATTGTACTTCAAGCTTAAAAGTGATATATGCCTCTTAGTTACAAACAATGCAGAGCTATGCAAGAGACTATGTCTCAATAGGATTACACATTAATAGTTGTTACCAGAAACACATCTTTACTCTCGCTTTGACTCCAGTCAAAGCTGGTACTACATTTCGTGAGTGTGAAGGGATGAAAGACATTCCAGCTTAGCAATATCTGTTATGTATATTATCATAACAGGTTAGCCAATGTTATGTAATATCATGTGTATTTCTAGATCTACACATCTAAACTCAGGAATCAACTGCCCCATTCAAGTTGTCCCAGGAAGAATCAACTCCACAAGTCATTTATCCTATGTTATGTAATTTCTTGTGTATTTCTAGATATACACTTATCTAAACCCCCCTTCAATTTGTCCTAAGAAGAATCAACTCCTCAAGTCATTTTGTCCCAGGAAGAATGAACTGCCCCATTCATTTGGTCCCAGGAAGAATCAACTCCACCAGTAATAAAAACAATAAACTCCCTATTCGATTTGTCCTAGGAAGAATCAACTCCACCAGTAATAAAAACAATAAATTCCCCATTCGATTTGTCCTAGGAAGAATCAACTCCGACAGTCAGTATACTGTATATCTTGGGATAAATAGACTCCGGGAGTGTGGGCGTGGTGGCTCAGTGGTAAGTTCGGCGCCTTGCTCGTGGCGCTTCGGCGTGAAAATTCCGGCACAGTATCAAATACTGTAGTCGGGAGCGCCTCTGAGTAGTAGTTGACTTCGAGCGGCGCTATAGAAATATCCGGAATAAATAAATAAATAAATAAAGTTTAAAACGGAGAGTATTCTGACTGCTACACCGGCTGTTCGAGCATTGGCATCCTGCGACTGATCACGCATACCGCTGGGAGCGCTGCAGTCGCCATAGACTATACGCGCATTACAGCGCTGACCATTGAAATACGGCCCAGTTAGACTTCTGGCTACGCTTTATCTATTCTGTGATATTATATTATGGCAGCTAACTAATTCGTCACTTTCTATAGGCCCTACCGGTAGCACTGGCGGCCTTTGACAGTTTTGTTGTGTAGGCCGATATAGGCAAGCCGCAAGGACAAAAATGCCGCCCTTACTTAACACTCATATTTCCATTTAATTTCTAATTAACTAATTCATATTTAGATACATGCCGCCCCTTGAGAAATGCCGCCCTAGGTATGCCTATATCGCCTATACCTAAAGCAGGCACCCGTAATATTTAGAATCGAATCGCATGCACGGATTGAATTGCACTGATCTGAACTGCTTCTATTCATTATGTTATGCTTTTGGATTGCGGCTTTATTTGAAGCCACCATCGGCTTGTGTGACATTTAAGAGACTATACCCCCTAAGCCGCAATTTTTCTGGCTAACGGCTGGCTTGAGCAAATTTACGGCTGGTTTTTCGGCTAGCCGTAAAAGCGCGTAAACTACCTTTTTCGGCTATAAAGTGCATCCGGCAAAAAAATTACGGCTTGAAACTTAGTTCGTTCAAAAAGTGTATCGATTATAGAGGGTTCTGAGTTTTAATAAGGCAATTAATTGGACATTGGAACAATGCCATGAACAAATGAACAATGATGAGTGACACAGAAAGTCATTCAAAACAGAACAGTTTACGTAAGTCCGAACTCGTGAGCTAATCTACAAAAGTCGTCACTCATTAGTTAGTCTTTAGTATCCGCATTGACCTCAAGCCAGTGTAATAACCTTATGATCACATCTCTGTGCATGTTGTAGCTGAACTTTTTCCGGCGGCTAGCCGTGAAATAAATCTCGGCGGTTTTTCGGCTAAGCCGCAAAATGTTTGGCGGTTTCTCGGCTTGCAGAAAATTTCTCGGCTCGGCGGCTAACGGCGGCGGCTTAGGGGACTATAAGAGACCTTTTGGCAAAGTCAACACCTGCAGATGAAGTTAACACCATGTTAACTTCATCTGCAGGTGTTGACTTTGCCAAAAGGTCTCTTATAGTCCCCTAAGCCGTCTACAATATCTCGTACGACATACTGTGGGTACAATATCTCGTACGACATACTGTGGGGGCCAACCGGGAATGTAGTCGTAATCGCATTCTTGTCTATCCTGGCGTTGGACTATAATTGCACGAGTCTACTGTCTTATTTTATGAGCGTCTAAATATACTTACGCCATATGGAATAAATTTGTGGGGCCTTTACAGGGTCACCCAAGAATGGCTAAATGTTCAAATCTGAGATAAAATTGCAGTAATTGTCAAATGTGATGACACACATGTAGCACACAGTTTAGTTGAGCAAGTAAACAAATGTAAGGAAGTACACTGCTACAGTGCTTTTTTTCAGCCGGAACGAGCCGGAACGAGCCGGAACGGCGTTCCGGCACCTTTTTCCAGCTGCCAAAAAATAATTTATTTATTTTAATAATTAAAACAATTATTTAGTTATTTTAATTTAATCTCAGTATTTTTGAACTGTTTTCAGTGTTTATTGAGACCCCACCCAACCCCCAATCCCGTTTTTCTCGTGATTTTAGCCAGCCCATTATTGTTGCGTTCCTGAAACTATTGTTCCGTTCCGGAACCTTTTTTTCTAGAAAAAAAGCACTGCACTGCTATAATATATTGCGTTGCAAAAGAGGCCGGGCATTAAGAAAGTTAATTAAATTGTGTGGAAAGGAGGATAGAAAACTTTATTGCAAAAATGTTGAGTAGTTTGATGGGTAGAACTTCACAGCACATTCCGAATCCAGAGATACATGTAAGTAAGACCGATATCTCGAGGAAAATGATAACTTACCGAGTAATAGATTACACCAAGTCTTACGTCTAGCCCGTCCATAGGGGGACACACCCATTCTGGAGAAGGAGTTAATTGGCTGTAGTTTATCAAACAGGGTTTCTTCTGGGAGGCAGACAGACCCTGCTCTATAAAAAACGACATATCTATTTTGGGGTACCATGTGAAAAACTTTAAAGATAGCGACCAATTAAAAACCAAACCGCAGCCGTAGAAAAAGTTTCATCAGTTTGTGTTTGTAAGAAAGAGAGACAGACAGACAGAGAGAGACAGAGAAAGAGAAAGAGAGAGATGGATGGATGGATGAATATAACAGGCTTTCGATAGAGGCCTAAAAAAATTTCCGAATTTTTAGGGGACTTTACATTTTTTATGTGTACTGTACATAGCTATATAGGCTGCATATATATATATATATATATATATATATATATATATATATATATATATATATATATAGGCTGTATATATATGCTTATATTATGTAGAACCATTTTACACGGGTTGTGTAGCAAATTCCATCTCGCCTGAGTAAATGCATTCATATGAAAATAATTAGCATTTTTCACTTTAAATGCCTTGCCATAAAATAATTAAAAGGCGTATGTTTTCAAGTTTTGTGAGACCTGCTGGTGTAATTTTTTAACAAGGGGTCTTCAAGCTTTATATAGTTTTGGGCCTCACGAAGTCTAAACCCGGCACTACCTATATATAGGCTTGACTTTATCCCAAAAAAGTGACGTCACGAGCGCCGTAATGGCTGCCGCGTTGTTGTTGTTTTCAAAACTTAATTAGATTAAACTGAACGGAAAATAATTACTATAATATTTAGATCACCGAACATGATTCTTCATTTAATTCCAAGATTCTGGATTTTCATCTTATGTTTGTTTACAATTACCTTGTCAACCAAAACGCAGTCTTGTTGTCCTCGAGACCAAGGTCTTGGTCTCGAGTGCACTCGAGTTCGTTTTTAAAAGTCTTGGTCTTGGTCTTGGTCTTGAAACCTAAGGTCTTGGTCTTGGTCTTGGTCTTGAGGTTCAAGGTCTTGGTCTTGGTCTTGGTCTTGAGGTTCAAAGTCTTGGTCTTGGTTTTCCAAGACCAAGACTTTTGTCAATATGAACAGTCATATTAATTTTAACAAACGGCAAGCATTTTAAAAATTTATCCAATAATTACTCATACAGTTATTGCTTTAGTATTTACACGGTGTGAATGAGGCTTCACTGTTGTTTTGGACAATTATTTTGACTTCCGGTTATTTACCATGGAATGATTTCAAAACAGACTCGTGATTAATTTGTACATTTACAGCTGGTTATTGAAAAGCTGCTTTGTGCGCTAGCGATTTCAGCACTTGTAGACCGTGTTTTTTCACATGGCAGAATTTTGATGAGGCCCCACAGGTCACATCTTGGTCAGAAAATTCTGAGCAAATTGGTTTTTATAAAATTCAACAGGCATTTGGAATAACATTTCGCATGAAGGACTTTTGTAAATACGAATTCGGAATTCTCTGCAGTCTCCATTTAGAGTTGTTTTGGTTGAATTAATGGAGAATGTGTGTCGTGGCGATCGCTAGAGCTCCAGGAGTTGACAGCACAAGGTGACAAGGTTGCTTGAATTAAAGAAAAAACTCATACTTTCATTAAAATAACGAGTAATCCGACTGGAAAATCTTTAGTAAGGAATAGAAGTCTGGATACGACGGTGATTTTTTGGGGGTCTTGGTCTCGGTCTTGGTCTTGAGGTTCAAGGTCTTGGTCTTGGTCTTGGTCTTGAGGTTCAAGGTCTTGGTCTTGGTCTTGGTCTTGAGGTTCAAGGTCTTGGTCTTGGTCTTGGTCTTGAGGTTCAAGGTCTTGGTCTTGGTCTTGGTCTTGAGGTTTAAGGTCTTGACAACAAGACTGCCAAAACGGTAACTTTTACAATCGATATGTTTTCAACCGCAAAGAAACATAAACTACACATCTCACTTGAGTACAGTTCAAGGGACTTGTATGCCTTGAAACCGAATAATAAATATATACGAAATAACTGTCACCTCAACGCTGTCTTCAAAATGCATAATCAGCTTTATTACATCGGAGGATTATACCATCCGCCAACGCCATGTTACAATGTCGATCTACTTTTTTCGATAATTGACGAAACATTAGAAGAAATTAACGCACTCTCACCCCCAGCTATCATTGTATTAGCAGGGGACTTCAATCAAATTCCCACGTCCGACATTTCTGCGTTCGGTCTACTGGCTGCGTTTGCTGAGCCGACCCACCTGGGTCACCCTCTCGACAGAATATACTGTTCTGAACTAATATTCGAGTCTTGCTATGCCGTTACTTCACTGATAAAGACAAAGCATTCCGCCGTGATAGCCGTTCCTGAGAGAGACCAGCCAGTGGAGTCTAAAAAGAACATGGAAAGAACGGTCTCCACTTTCCGGCTGCGCACACCACGACTCATCGCCCTCTTCCAGGCCTACTTCGCTGAGCGTCCCTGGATTGCGGCCATCGAGGGCCTGGAAGCAAAAGAGGCCTTTGAGGAATTCTATTACCTATTCAAGACCAGCTACGATGCTTACTTCCCTCTTAGATCGATCACGATAAAGAAAAGAGAACCTTCTTACTTGACGCCTATTGTCAAGTATCTTCTACGAACAAGAAATAAGCTAAATAGACAAAACCGAACTGAAGCAGCATCGGCCATAGCTGGCAAAATTAACAAAATAATTGCCGACCACAATGCAAAAACTTTTGGCAAGCTCAGGCGTGGTTCCAGGGAGTTGTGGGCTGAAGTGAACAGGCTGCGAGGGTCTGGTCGCGGCCCGGCCGCCACCCCCGATAACATTACAGCTGACTCCCTGAACTTACATTACGGGTCTATATCCGATGATCAACATTACGCCCGACCTCGGCCTAAGGCTACAGCCGTCGGAAGTGACGACCTGTTCATCGAAGAATACTCTGTTTTCCGCATGCTGGAGGCTGCCGGAAGATCCTCAGCTGGACCTGACGGAGTGCCACCTTGGCTATTAAGTAGAACCGCTGCGGCTATGGCACACCCAATCGCGGCTCTCTTCAACCTTTCCATTGGAGCAGCGTATATTCCTCCTCAGTGGAAGATTTTCAAGACATCACTCCTGTGCCAAAGGTTTCCCGCCCGAAGACGGAGGCCGATTACAGGCCAATCTCAAACACTTCAGTCCTCTGTCGTATACTTGAGCGGATCGTGGTGCGCAAGTATTTCTATCCGATGTTGACGTACGAACAGAACAACCGCGACTTTCAAGATCAATATGCGTTTCGGCCCACCGGGTCTACTACTGCCGCACTGAGTTCATTAACGCACCAACTCACTGAAATGCTGACGTCCAGCCCCTATGTACATCTGATAGCGCTGGATTTAATTTTTCAAAAGCATTTGATACGGTGAGGCATGACTATCTGGCTGAACAGATGGTGGACTTACCCATTCCCGACGTTGCTTACAATTGGATCATTGCGGCCCTCCACCAACGACAACATTGCACTAAGTTTAAAGGAATTACCTCTGCGGCGATCGAAATCAACTGCAGTATTGTCCAGGGATCAGGAACTGGTCCGATACTGTTCCTAACAGCAATATCCAAACTTAAACCTAAACATCCAACTAACCAGATACTCAAGTACGCTGACGATACCTATCTCCTGGTTCCTGCTGCCAATAGCAACCTGATAAACTCGGAAATCAGGCACATCGAGATCTGGGCTGCGAGATGTAATCTGAAGCTTAACCAAGCAAAGACCCAGGAAATGGTTGTCCGTAAGCCGAGAAGAAAACTGAATGAAAACCAGCCGATGGAGATTCCTGGTCTTTCCAGAGTCAGAATCATGAAGATCTTGGGTGTCACGCTCTCCGATGACTTCTGCTTTGACGTGCATGTTGACAATCTATGCACTGGTGCAAGACAATCAATGTATGCATTACGGATCCTGACTACTCATGGACTACTTGGCCCCTTAATGTACGATGTGGTGACAGCTACCACAGTGGCGAGGATGACGTACGCTGCGTCCGCTTGGTGGGGTTATGTGGGGCAGAGGGGACGTGAGAGACTACAGGCAATATTTAGGAGACTGATTAAAGCTGGTTATCTTACTGTGGACTACCCTAGATTCGAACAATTGATCCGTACTGCTGATTCTAAACTTTTCACGACCGTCCTTACATGTCCTACACATGTGCTTCATGTGCTATTACCTCATGTTAAGCATACGGGTTATACTTTGCGACCCCGTGTTCATAATCGGGTTCTCCCGACTGCTGACAGTCTAGCTCGTAAATCTTTCATAATTAGGATGATTTTCACCGGAATATAGGCCTTAGTACTTTAATCTGGACGTGATATACATGTGTAATAGGGTGGAGTGAAAAAAATAAAAATTCTAGGAGATGTTAGTAATAGTGATGAATAGTTGCCTTTTGGTATAGTTAGTTATTGTGCAAAATATTTTTTTTAATTCGTCCGGGAAGATGTGCCCCAACGAGTTTTAAAATTTGACAATTTTTGAAAAAAATTCAAATTTAGGAAATTTCAATTTTTTGTTTAAATTTCACATCCTAAATGTAATAGTGTTTTGGCATTTAATTATGACATATTTAATTACAGGTAAGAGACAATTTATAAAATCTGCCTTCTAAGATGTGCCCCCACCAGTTTTCAAATTCGACATTTTTCACAAATTTGTCAAATTTCTTAACAATTGTGTAAACTTGAAAAATTTAAAAACGCTAACTGTAATAGTGTTTAAGCATTTACTTTTGATGTATTTAATGGCAATACAAAATAAAATTATTAAATGAACGTATGTTAGAAATATTTAAATAAGAATAAACTTTAAACAATCCCAATAGGCTATGCTTTCTGGATGTCCAACATACAGACGCAGAATTCGATTAGCTGTGGCATATTTAATGACCATGAAAAATAAAATTATTAAGTTTGTTATCGAAGATGTGCTGTAGCAAACTAAGAATTGGGCAATTGACACAAAATTTAACATTTTAAAATTATATAAGAAATATTATCACACTAATTGAAATTTTTTTTCCAATATTGCATGACAATATTGGTTTAATATTTATGCTTCTCCATTTTCTTTAAAATTTATGCTCGATTTTACTGATTTTCACACCTTCACTGTAAATGTAAACACTGGTACTGTAGAATACTGATGATGCATCAGACTGTTAGAATTAGAATTCGTCAAGCCCTTACAGTGGTTTGTCTGCCAATTATATTCGAATGAATTGCCATTGCGACATATTATGTTGGAGCATCTGGATGTCGTTACTGCAGGTCCGTGGGCATTTACAGGGCCAATCGGCAAGTCCATGGCAACCTGTGAATAACTACCAGTTATTTTGTTTCAGAAACTTGAAGTTGATTTTCCGGAAGTCACCGCAATTGATCTTAGCAAAAGTATTTGTTTCACATTTGTGAAGCAGTAATAAAGGGATATAATAATTAGGGGTCCACCGGAAACCGGCTCGGATACTCGGTTCGGCCGGAAATCCCGTTTCCGGAAGTATTCGGCTCGGCAAAAATTGTAGACGCAAATATTTGCAAAAAAATTTCTTAAAAAAAATTGTTTTCTGTAAAAACTTATTCAATAAACTTACGTATATAAAATTATAAATGTTGAACCTTAAAACAATTACACAGAAAACTTCACAACTGCACAGAAATGACTACAATTCATATTGTATTAGTCACTTATAACAAGTAAACAAATTTATGTCGATAATTTCTTATTACATGAAAATGTGAAGCCTCGCATATGGAACAAATTGTAGGCCTACCCGGTTCGTTACCGGTTCGTTACCGGTTCCGGCAAAAATACATCCAAATACTCGGATTCGGTTTCCGGCGGAAAATGTCTTACCGGTGGACCCCTAATAATAATTGTTCTCAATCTCTGGCCAGGTGTGATCCAGGTGCTATGTCGCACTCCAGATGGATAACCACGGCTAATCGAATCCTGTATCTGTATGTTGCAAGTGATTGCCCGTCAGACAATCTGAAAATATTGGCGACATACGTTGTAAGAGTGCATGCCCGGATGTGGCATCAATATGAAACCCTCGTGTAAATATGGTTCTATGCACCTTTGGCATACAATCTCCAGATCACGTTACCTGCCAGAAGTCCTAAAGGCTGTTGTCGACCAGGTAATACAACGAAATTGATTTATGGACATCCAGAAAGCATCGGTCTTGGAATGATAACTGACACTTGGAAGCATATCCGTGCTCTAGCCTCTAGGACAACGCAGAATCTTGCGATCGAAAAAATATTGTCAACAGGCAAACAGAATAAGTGAATTTTCTATTCCAGAACTTAATTTTGCTTCAAATGATTACATCGATTTGATTGATTGGCAAAACGTAAAAGTAACAGAACCACCGTTCATTTCCACACTTTTCAAAGCTGATCTTGAAGAATTTATCGCCAGTGAGTGTGTGCCAACACTTGATTTTCCAGAATTTCCATGCCACACGCAATCGGTTGAGCGCTCTGTAAAACTTGTTACTGAGGCATCTGCTGCTGTGGTTGATCTTAGCACTGATCAAAACTAGACATGGCTTTATCCTGGCCAGATTGGAATCACGGGAACTAATGCCTTGTTTTAATACAAAAGCAGAATTTCAATCGAGTTAAATCAATGGAATAAATTAAGTATTGACTCACTTTTCAGTGATTAACAAGTAGAGTTTGTTGGGATTGTTTATTGTTTAGTGTTTATTTCATATTGCTAACACACAATCATTTATTAATTTTATTTTGCATGGCCATTAAATACATCATAATTAAATGCTTAAAGACTATTACAGTTAGCGTTTAAATTTTTTAAAATTTATACAATAAAAAATAAAAAATTTGACAAATTTGTGAAAAATGTCGAATTTTAAAACTCGTTAGGGCATATCTTAGAAGGTAGATTTAATAAATTTTCTCTTGCATGGTCAATAAATACGTCATAATTAAATGCCTAAAAACTATTACAATTAGCATGTGAAATTTTAAAAAAATTGAAATTTTCCTAAATTTAACATTTTTTTCAAAAATTGTCAAATTTTAAAACTCGTTGGGGCACATCTTCCCGGACGAATTTTTAAAAAATATTTTGCACGGTAACTAACTATACCTAAAGGCAACTATTCATCACTATTACGATCATTTCCTAGATTTTTTATTTTTTTCACTCCGCCCTAATGTGTAAACCAAAATGCGGTTAGCAGTTGGATTAATAAAGGATATACTTACTTACTTACTTAGATCCATCGCCTCAGCCGCCTGATTGAAACTATCATGCAATTTTAGGCCGTATACGGACTGTGCTAGCTCAATATACAAGGATATCCTCAAAGGTGACTAGCGTCACCGTACTAGAATTTACAGAAGAAAAGTGTGTGATTTTAGCGTTTAAACAGACAGCTGAATGCTATTTTAGGAGACCTGATTCTTGAAGGCACCGCGGAGTCGCCAATTATTTTCACGACATGGATCGGGTCTTGGTGGAACAGTATTGTCATAAGTCTGCCATCTTCATCAAATATGTCATGTATGTTTATAAATTTGCATTTAATTTTTTTGTATTCCGTTGCATGCATAAATTTTATCCTTAAATTACAAAATACTATATGTCAGATTAGAATAATACGTAATATAAATTCTAAGTAAATAGATTGGTATTGCATTTGCTTGGTCACATATATCACATAAAGAATAAATGCAGAATCCTTAAAAGCTCTGCTGGGCGCAATGAATTGAGTTGAATCAAACCGTAGAGAACCGCAGAACATAGGCTACTACATCAAATTAACCATCAGCTGATGTTTTATGCGTTATGGAAACGGCGCTGTGGGAGTCATTAGATTAGATTAGATCAAGTGAGATCAGAATAGATCATATTAGATTACATTGTAGTAATTATATTGGGGCGGAGAGATATTTGAATGGTAACACGCTGGTATGAAGATCAAAAGGACGCGGGTTCGATACCCGCTAGCCCATAAGGTCGACTCGGCCTTCATTCCCTAGGTGGGGTTTGTAAAATGAGCAGTAGGACAGATGGCGCATTGTATGGCTGCCGTTCAGTTAAATTCGACTGCTGCTAAACTTGTTATCATCTGTTAATAATAATGTAATATTATTGCGTACTTGTCAGTTTGAATTTAATAAACGAATATTATTATTATAAGAACTGGATTATATATTCAGCTCGACTTGTTAAATATAATGAGTGGAATCGAATTATTTTAAATCAAATGTTTAAACATTTTGTGGGTGTTATGTTTTTCAGC
The DNA here is from genome assembly GCA_963556255.1 of Allolobophora icterica. Lineage (NCBI taxonomy): Eukaryota > Metazoa > Annelida > Clitellata > Crassiclitellata > Lumbricidae > Allolobophora > Allolobophora icterica. The sequence goes on along the minus strand of OY744602.1, from coordinate 94,900,629 downwards.
GATCGTTGCCAATTTGTCTAATATCGTTATTGAACATAATAATTATGGTGCCTCAGTCGTGGCGCCAATTATTGATATATTCGGGATCATCCTGCGAAATACAGTCAACGGCTTAAGAGTTCGCGGTAGCAGCATTACAGTCAGGAACTCAACATTCTCGGCAACTGATTACGCGTTGACAGTTGAAAGATGGACAATATTTCCAGCCATTGAATCATACGCTGTAGTTCAAAGTTCAGTTTTTGACTCATGTTACCTAGGAGTGTATTCAAATGGTGACTTTGCTACAGCAAGAGTTGTTGACAGCACCTTTTCAAACAACCAGTATGGAGTTTACTTTACCGGTGCAGCGATAGGCAATACTTACCTATCAGTTGAAAACTCGACATTTATCAGTAACAATTTGGCAATATATACGGTACTGTACACTGGTAACACTTTCATGCTGTCTGGTTGCACTGTGTACGGTTATTACCGATCTGGATGCTGTGATTATGGAGCCTCGGGTCTCTACATCGCGTATTTAGATAGGGGAAATGTACTTATCCAGGATAACTACTTTGACAATCTGTCATATTCGGCGGTGAACATTCAACATATTAACTTTATACCTCTTTGCACAATTACCATAAGTGGAAACACTTTTTCTCGCATTTCTAAGACTGCGTTGCAGATGGAGAACTTGGTCTATTCAGTGACAACCATCCAAAACAATACATTCATTTGGAACAACTTTCAGACAGACTCCTCTGCAGTTCGACTCCATATATCTGGAGATAGCAATGTTGGCAACGTGATTGGAAATTTGAGCTTTACTAGAAATATCCTACAGGAAAATGGCGGAAAATACGTCGCTAGCTTCGTTTCCGCACAGTTTCAACAATCAGCAGAATCACACTTTCCGTTCTTCAATGTGTCATCCAATCTGTTCCTCGACAATTTTCCTACCGATTCTGTTATCTACACAGAATATAACCAAATTAAAATTAACTACAACATCTTTACCATTCAGCAAAATGCTTACACATTGAGAGTGGGATTCCCAAACAACCTGACTGAAAACTGTACGTACAACTGGTGGGGATCAACGAATCGCAGTATTGTGGCTCAGCAAATATATGACGAAAGCAGTAATTCAACACTAGGCATTGTTCAATACGAACCGTATCTGAATAAGTCTGAAATTAGCTGCGATACAGTGTCTGGTTGTTCTGGACATGGAACATGCGTATTCCCAGAAGTTTGTCAATGTGATCGAGAATGGCACGGAAGCGACTGTTCTCAGCCATCTTGTACTGAAGTGCAAGATTGCCTGGGCAGAGGAGAATGCATTGGACCGAATACGTGTCGATGTAATGAAGGATACGTTAACTCTAACTGTTCTGAGGCTTCTTGCTACGAAAGAAACAACTGCAGCAATCGTGGTTTATGTGCAGGTCCAAATGTGTAAGTACAAAATAACGTAGCTTTATATAATGTAGCATTATATAAATGTAATAAATATCTGTGACAAATAACTTACCTGTAAGCCTTACCTGAGTTAATATCTGGAATATTATTAGCTTAAAGTCTTCTCGGCTACTATTCGCCTGTTATGCTTTTATTGATTTGTAAGAATTAGTATGGCAGATCGCAAGATTAGATTCCATCTCCTTTTTTATGAAAACGATGCTTTGCTTTGACATGCTTGTGCGGATTTTAAAATATTTGATATGTTTGCTGCATCCATCCTCATACGTCATTCATCTCCAAATCAACTGAACACATAGTCCTGCCCGGGTTCAATGACTATTATATGATTTGCAATTAATTGTTCAACCCACACCAGTCTAGTTTACGAAACGACACTCAACTGAAGTACCGCTCTCAATCCTCTACAATAAACTTCTCTTACCCATAAGTCTCTTGCCTCTGTCTCCTTGATATTACAGTAGCCTTTGATACCATTGAACACAACATCTTACTCCAAAGACTTTAAACTTATTTCCATTTTACTATTCCTTTTGTAATTCAATCCTATCTCCCGTTTTTTCCCCGTTAAGACATCATTCGTTCACAGTGCAACATGGTAGCGTTGTCATTGTCTGTCCCTCGGGATTTCTCCATTGTTGGCTTCTGCTGGAGCATGCTGCCGTGCAACTTGCTGATAAATTCCTTGTCTCAACTTCGGCAGCGTCTGAAATTCATTCTGTGTCATTGTGGGAGTTTGTTATGAGATCTGGAGTAGCTCTTCGTCTTCTTTGGGAGGCGCTATATAAATGGTGCACTTACAGTTACGAATCAATGTATTATGCGCCTTCTATTTTTAGCTGTTTGTGTGGTGAATTGTACGGTGGAGACAATTGTTCTGGGTGCAGCCAATGCCGTTGGGGACCAACCTGTAAACTTTGTTCAGACTGCGTCAACGGAACTTGCAACGAAACAATAGGTAACTTTGGTGATTGTTTAGAAGCGATTGTGTCCTTTAATCAGATGTTTGACTTGCTTTCTTACTAGATAAACATTTTTGGATTTTGGCAGAATAAACGATTTATTTTGTTCTGTATTGTAGGTTGATTGTTATCACACCGCTAACTGCTTTTCCTGAGTCTTCAGAATTTTACTCGTGCCTGTCATGTACCTTTAATTCGTTTTTTCTCAATGTTCCATTATTGAATTGTTTTTAAAAATAATTTACATACTTGCATTTTAGCGTCATTTAGTGAATTTGAATGAGCTTTTCCTATTGTTAAAAGTTTTTCTGAGATAGATCAATCGAAAATATCATTAATAGACGGTTTTATAAGCAGTTCCGAATGAAAGAAATTTCGACAGATGTCAACGAAGAGGTACATTTATTTCTAACTCATCTGAATCCAGATCTTTCTATAATTTGCTGCTATTGGTACTCTAGTGTAGCTTATGTCTCATGAAATTTGTATTCAGTTTGAATCAAAGTCTTTAGTTTGGAATTTGTGCAACTATGTCGTGTGTTCCATGATTGTAACACAGGGCAAACGTGGTAGTAAGGATTCTCGTTACCGTAGATGTTGCTCTACGCCTGTTGATTTATATTCTACAATGTTATTTTGTTGGGTTTAACGAACTTATTCGCATGAAGAATATCGTTTTTTTTTAATTTACAGCATGCAGAAAATGGAAGTGAGCGACAAACGTCCTTGATCAGTTTGAGGAAGATGGTAATTTGACAGCGCTTACATTTTCGCAGATGGAAGTGGTCCCAAACGGAAGAAGACAATGCCATTGAAGGCATTGGTGGAATTGTAAACAATCTGAGCGGACAACAGCTTTGAAGGATTTGGGTCTCAGTGCCAGTGAGACACTGGAATTGATGGCTTACCTGTTAGCGTTCTTTTCAAGCTGTACGGTGATCGCTTTCTCACCTTGCAGAAAATTGTTGATTGTGTGTGCTCCCAGGCTATAGCTACACAGATAGAGCCGTGTACAACAGGATCGAGCTCTATCGAGTAACTGCCAGTAAGATACATGTATTTTGGAAATATAACATGTTCATGGGAAAGTGTTGATCATATTGACCAGATCATTGGCAAGCAATGAGTTAATGTGCCATCAAAGAAATGTTGGTGGTCACTATTGTTTTGCATCGAGACAAGTGTACATAAAGCTTGGCAGCTGTACAGGAAACTGAAGGCATTAAATCCAGGAATTCGTGGATTCTGAGAATTTCGGAGAATAGACATGAAGACTGTACTAATGAAATACGCAAATGATGCAAACAGCCTAGAGCCTCACAGTGAGAATGTATGATGAACACAAGGTCAACCTTCATGAAGAATGATCGTCGACTTACTTTGCTAGCTGGCATGGGAATTTAACATTTTTCAAACATTTTGTTCACTGTTTGAAGTAAGACGCAAGTCAATTGTGCATTTGCGCTTCATAGTTTTCTAGGCAGCACTATGATAGCGACTTGAACGTTGTTCTTTGTTATTTTATTACAAATACTCACAGCTACACTGCTGACGTGGTCATGGAGAATGTTCCAATATCGAAACCTATGAAAAACATAAAAATTATTCGAAATTTCCGACAATACATAATATGTTAACTTGAAATTTTAACATGAACAAAATAAGATAGGCCCTAAATGAAAGTGAAGTTTAAAATGAGAAAATACAGATTAAAATAAACTCCTGTAACACCAGCCAATCGCCAGAGTCCCACACAAAAGCAGGCAAGTATTGGTCGGATCGTTTTCTCGCCGTCTGGTTTCTGTTGTCCATGATTACGATGTGCCCATACTAACGCCAGGAATAACTATAAGGATCCAACAAGGAAGAATTCACGCGTTCGGAGACTTGGATTCCGTCTATCTCGGACCGCTGACGTAAGTTTACTTTGATTTCGATATGTATATTTTCATTCTGCTTTAAACTATAATCATTTTGCTTAAATTTACCTGTTTTTGAGTTTGATCTTGCTTATAAAATTGTATTTACAATTTTAACCCAAGCTGTTTATTCATTTAGTCTAAGGAAGATTTCTCCTAGACATCATTTAAAAAGGCAACTAGCGGCCTTACAGATCTGTATCAACATCTCATGAGCAGCCCTGGCTTACCTCGTGTATAAAACCACGCGACATTATAGTAAGTTGTTTTGATATTCTTTGCGTTGACCTCAAAAGTGATTGGATCGGTGTTTTCATCTAGAACGGAGGAACAAAATATTCAAGTTTGTACACATTTTATCTGAATGAGATAAAGAATAAAGTAGTCTTTGTAAACTAAACTGATTAACATTTTTGCTCTTAGATATAAACAAAAATCATTGTATAGTCAGATTACTTCTGACATTTCAGAAAACCTTGTTAAACCAACATACTTCAAGTGCAGTCCATACTTTCATAATTACGCATGATGTCATTTAAAATCACCTGAATTTATTTGTTTCTTGTTAACCTAGCTAGGTTCGACTCAAATGTCCTAGCTGGGTGTGGCTATCGTCTGGGTGGTTGTTCGGTCTTTCGGTGTAGCATCTAGAAAGCTATTCAGGCGCAAGTGTAAGATCCGAAACTGGAGCAGGTGAATCCTTTTGCTGCTGCTGCTGCTGTTCGACGGACTGAGGCTGTGGAAACTGTCGTTTCAGAGATGACGAGCGACTCTCTACGGGTGACATAATCGGTCGTCGTCGATCGTCCATTCTCCTGATGTCTTTAACCAGCTCTTCGTGAACATGTAGGTTGTCTCTGGTTGAGTTCTTGGTCGGTCTACTTTCTTGAAGAAAGAATCATTTTTGGTAATTGGTTTTCCCCGCTCCACCGTTTTCAACTGACCCATTGACTTCGATCAATGCATTTTTCTGTAGAATAAAGATACGGTATCCTGTCAATAGCTCTCTTTCGATGATCTAAGTAACGTTTCAATCAAGTTTGTACTTCTTGGTACCTTTTTTCGAGCGTTCGGTTCAAAACTGGATGCATTGCTTTGTCAATATTCTTCATAAAGCGGAGCTTTGAGGGACATCACAAGTGAATGGGAGAGGTTGCAAACAGTGGCTAGATACTTTCACATACAAGGAACGGGAAGACAAGTTAGTCGGATTGAACAAGAGTAGAGCAGTCCCAGAAACGTCAAACCAAGAAGATAGTCGATGAAAAAGGAAGCCAAGGTCAATGGTTGCCAAAGCGGCAGAAATGTCAAGTAGACAAAGGCAGGAAACTTGCTGATGGCTGACGGCAAAGACCAGTTATTGTACAGAGGCAAGTAGAGTTTCATTGGAGTGATGTTTTACTGAAGCTAGAATTGTGGGGGTTGAGGTGTAAATTCCTTGATGTGACGAGGATTTAGGAGTGTCGAGTCGGCCCGCTTCAAAGTTGGCTTTACTGTTGGAAGCGGGATATGCTAAGTATCTTCTTAATGAAGCGCTTTACCAGACTCTGCAACATTTTTGGTCACTGTATCTCTTTTGTGCAGAATGTGGCATTGCTTAATTTGAAGGAGATTGTCCTTCCATTTGAACTGATGCTCTCCAATCAGAAGTTCAATCGTGTGCCCAGCGCTTCCAGCTGTTCGCTAGCAAATGTTCCGCGACCGAGACAAGCTACCACTGTAAACGTAAGCAGTTGACGCGTTTTCTTTGATTGTAATGTAATGAAAATGTGCGAAAACCATATTTGTTTGACAGTTCGATCTTGTGAATCATCATTAAGGCTGTGAACCATCAGTACTACCTTCACATTCGCTACCTCCGTCGCATCCGATTATTTAAAACTGCCTCCAATATTGCTACCTCCATTGTGCACTCCAAGGTTGATCACTGCAATTTCCTCTTCCTCAACCACGAATCCACCAAAACTAAACGTATGCAACTTTTCGAAAACTCATTAGACCGAGCTGTCACTAGGACACCCAAGCATCATCATATCCCATCCATCCTCAAGTCACTCCATTGGCTTAAAACCCCAGACCGAATCCATTTCAAAGTCTTGTCACTAACCTACAACTCCCTACAACATTCCTAGCCCAAGTGTCTTCGAGAACTCTTCACCATCCAGCCTCTCCGCTCTGCTCGATCGTCCTCCTATCTTAGTCTCTCCCGTCTTTCAGTCACTACTCATGCCACGTTCTCCAACCGAGCCATGTAGGCCTACCACTTCACTTCGACTTTAGAATGATCTCCCTCCTGAATCCCGCAAATTTTCGGTTCCTCCATCAGTATTGTCACTCACCCGCCATCATCTACCTCAGGTTCCACCGTCTTTTTGCCCCCGGAGCTGTCCACCCGGGGTCCTAGCCCTCGAATGCAAATATCGCTTTCGAAAGATATTAATTTTATGCACGATTCTCGCATGGGTATAGTCACGTGGTTAAGTCGGACGTCAAAAGCTGGATTCATAATCTGGGACACGATTCTGGCGGAGACCTAAGAATGGCACCTCCATTTCCGTAGGGCTCTTTCTATCCAAGATACTGTCAAATAAACTATCGGTGTAAAAATGAGATGACCAGGTAGAGTGACCCTGTCCTCAACTGCCGATGCTAAGAAAATGAAGTCGCTTAAACTTCGTACCCCTGGCAGCCTCTGGGGATTTGATTAGAAAACTGTCCTGCATCTCCAATACCTGGATGTAGGCTACAGTAATTAAACTTTGTAGGGTCACAACTTGTATACTTGTTTACATACTTCCTAGGCAAGTTAGAGGCTGTTGGTTATGAACAGTTTTTATACGGCGTTGTTTACGAATTAAATTCTTTTTCATTCTGTTAGGTGTGCCATCTCATCAGGTAACAATCGATGTAATCATCGTCGTATACACTGCATTGTGTCGACATCAATGTCTTCACTCATTTTGAGTCAAGGTTTACTTCGCAACTGCAACCTGCGACATCTGAAGCCAGTAGTACTTCGACAAGACTGTCAACGATTACATTGATGAATGTAAATTCTGTCGTTTCTAACTGAATACTGCAGTCAACAAGACGCCGTGGCCTCCACCCTTGGCCTTCACACTCGGCCTGCGTCTTGGCCTTCACACTTGGCCTCCTTCTTGTCCTCCTAATACGCAAAACAGAGTCAACATTGCAACCAAGGAATCGATTTCAAGTCTATTATTTTCAAGTTTATACGAGACAGCAGCACGGACAACAACCAAGCAATCTGGCCAACATATGACAACAACCGATAAAGATGTGCAACTAAAGGCAACATCTACCGTGGCTTCACTCTCTGGTTTTCTGTCCACGTGGAATCGACCTTGCTTCTCCAACAGATTACATTTCTCGACTGCGATTTTACTACAGGCGACCATCGATTGATGCCCTGCATTAACACAACATTCATACAACGATACAGAATTCGTCAGAATATATGGGATCAGTTGAATATGACTGCCCCCATATTTTAGCACAGAGGTTCCCAACCTGGGGTGCCTGCACCCCTAGGGGGTGCGAAATGGCATTTCAAGGGGTGCGACAAAGAGGGAAAATATGTTACTATTGTACAGATTTTTTTACTGTTTACAATTTTTTCTAATTGCTCAATTTGTATTTGCATTTTATGCACTGGGTTAAAAGCTTAATTTCTTAGTTCAATTTGTTCACCCGCAGTACTTTGTCAGTTTATGTGGTTCAATCTGTGGTTCAGAAAATAGAAATTTGAATATTTATTGCGAGATAACGCGAACTTATTCACCTGGTTGATATGCAAGCATGATTGCTTCTAACCAGACTCTTTATTCCTTTAATCCCGCATATTGAGTGACCAGTCACTCATAAATTTTTCATCTTCTGACAAACAGTGATGCAATCCCAACTAATCTTCTCGAAGGCTGCCGTGAATGCTTCGTAGCACCATTTGGGCATTGGTCAATCAGTTGCTTGCCGAGGGATCATTCATATCATGTTTCTCCCAGGCAATAGTCTTACCTTTCTTTGAACGCTAACACTGTCAATTCTACAAACATAAATTTTATTTCTAAACTTCTTGAACGTGTTGAACGTGCTAAAAGTCGACTTGGGGTTCACCTGTCCTTAATTCCTCACTTCTCCCTTAACCTTCAGTATATATCGCAAATTTCACTCCACTAGAAGCGGCCATTACTACTCTTCTCTACATCCGCAGTGGCAGTATCTGCTCAACGGACAATGGTAAAAGTAACAGGCTTGCTCTTCTTGACTTATTTGCACCTTCGACACTGTTGACCATGCTATATTGCTTCATCACCTTGATTATGGGTTTAGTATATCTGCTCTGACCCTGAACTGGTTCCAGTCATATCTAGGCCTACTCACCGCACACAGTCTGCCTCCTTATGCTCTGACACTGTTGCACAACGACTATAGGCTCCAAACGCTTCATCCAGCGGTGACGCTGCGGATATGTCCATTTGTCCATCTTACGACAAACTTGGTGGACAAAATCGTCGGCCATCTTAATGATTGTGGTTCAGGTTAACGTCTGCTTTAGTAGAAAACTGGTACTTAATCGCAGCTTTTTTGTGCATTATCTTTATAATTTTTTTTATTATTGTTGTTACTATTGACATTTGTGTTATTGTTTTTTTTATTAGTAATAAGCTTAGTAGTAGAAGTAGCAATAGTAGTAGCAGCAGCAGCAGTATTATTGTATCCAACGCACACAATACGTTTAACTTTGTTATTCTCTAATTTCTGGGTCATGTTTATGTTTGCTAAAATATTTAAAGGGAAAATTAACGCTATTCGAGCACCCTGTGTTAGCAAAGACGTGTGTTTACTTATATGCGTGCTGTCTTTTGCAGTACATGGTACTGAACAAATTTGGGGTCATTCCAGGGTGAAATTACGAATCCCAATTCATAATAAGAAATACGTGTGCTATCATAAAACCAGGAAGAAACTGTGGTATTTTATGGGGCCGAACTAGACACTCAAAGTGCGATTTGTTGTTAGCAAAGCAGTGATGAGGAAATAAGCCAACCAGTTGCAAGTTGTTAAGCTATTACCTTCTCTTATAATCGCATCCGATTTGACATGGACGCTTGTGTTATCATCCATGTTATAAGATCTAGTGTGTTACGACAATTATATTTTATTACCTCTAAAATATTTGTTTAAAGTTATTATTTTGTAATATTTTTGATCAAAAGAAACGAACGCCATCAGTAGGGGGCCATCCATTTAGGCTAGTAGGCCTATGTACGCAAAAATCCGGAAAATTTTGCCCCTCTCCTCCCTGTGCGCCGAGTACGTACGCTTGACGCACCCCGCCCCAATTAAATATAACTCTGTGAACTGGTCTCTATATAATAAGTACGTCGACTGAACATCTGTTGAACTGACATCTAGCGGGCGCAGGTTAGAAAATGCAAAATGGATAACATTTCGTCGTGTGACACATGCTTAATTAAACTGACTAAATTTAATGAACTTGAAACCAAAACAGGACAGTATAATTGGTTTCGATTTTTACAAATTATTTGTGTTATTTTAATTCTGTTAATTAGCTTAATGTTTAGTTTCATTGATTTTAAAATGCAGAAGAGTTATTAGGCCTGCATTGATATACTGATAACTGTGTTACGCTGGTGCGCTTGTGCGATGAAGTAGGCCTACACACAATATGAATAGGAAACTGGTAGTCCTACGCGCTGATTCGATTCGAGACTGAATTTGAATTCCAACTTTTACCTCAAATTCGAATCGAGATTCGATTTGACTGAAAATTTGTGATTCACAGGTCCCTAGTCCCCTCCCCGTTTCCTCTGCGTACGTACATTATTAGTAGACCCCCCTTCCATTAGCAAGCATACGCATTTGGGTTAACCCTTTCCCCATCCACGCGCACATAATTATTAGGCCTAAATGGATGGCCCCTAGGGGCCAATTTTGAAAAGGTCCGGTTGTGCCACCCGGCTTATGTGTCCAAACTGCCTGTAATCGTCATGAAAGTGCAAACCTGGCCTCTGATGCACACTGTTACTGAATGTTCAAGAACAGTGTGTAATCTAGTCCCTCTGTTCTGGGGGGGGGAAACAAGGTTTCTCGGGGGGGAATTTCCCCCCAAAAAGGTATCTGCCTTACAATATTGCTGAGTTCTGGGGGGGGGGGAAACTTCAATCCTGGGGAGGGAAATTTCCCCCCCAAAAGACGTCTAGATTAAACACTGGTTCAAGAAGCCTCTGTCCGCTGTCCGCTACGGCTTCTGATGCGCACTGTTATTGAATATTGATGAAGCCTCTGGCCGCTGGCCTGTGACCTTGGACGTCTTAGGACGGGAAAACATCTAGTAATTAAATGTTACTAGATGTTTGCCCCAGGCCCGCTGAGAGGGAGGGGCAGGGGGGGCAAATGCCCAGGGGCCCGGCGATTTATCGGCGATTTTAGGGGCCCGGGCCGGGCCCGCATTTAACTTTTCTCATAACGGCTAATGATTGTTTAGGGGCCCGTGACCGCTCTGCCTAGGGGCCCGGAATTTCTTTCGGTGGCCCTGGTTTGCCCGCCCTAAGACGGTTGAAAAGAAATTAGACATTGTATTTTCCAATGTGTTATTAAAAGAAAAACGTAACGTTAGAAATTTCTGTTTGTTTATATTATTAATTGGGTAGTCGTGCAACCCGAATAATATCGTTCCCGGATGCGTGGCACCAGCTGGCGAAAAGCCGGGAAGATCTTCACCCTCATCTTAGAGTTTTAAAAGATTTGAAAATTTAAGCTCTTTCGTTTCAGCCTGTTCGCCACCTAAGTTAATTAGTTTGAGCCCGTTTGAAGCCGTTAGTTTAAAAGAGCAGCCCTTTATGGCAAATTTACGTAGAATTAAGTGTGAGACGAACCTCCGTCGGAATGTCGCCATTTTGTGAACAGTGACGTCATTGGCAATAGTTGTGAGCGGTTAATGCGAGGACATTTCTCTACTATTATTAATATTATTAATATATGTGTATTGCGGTATATGTCAATAACCCTGTTTCTTTCCTATCCACATACAGTGGGCAGGAAATAGATCAAATTAAAAAAATTGAACATTATATTTAATCTAAACTGCGATCGAGACGACAATAAAAAAATATAATTATAATAACATATTAATTGAAGTTAAAATTTTGGGAAATAAATATTGTGGGCGGAAACAGACCTTGTCATAGAGGTTACAGGCAGTAAATCCGCCACTAGGCAAGAAGACTACGTCTATTCAAGAAATGAGATTGGTTTCATTTGACAGCATGGCCTACAAAGTATGGCGTCAGGTCGAGAAGTCAGCCATAGACTCGACTGCCTTCATGAATGCATTATTCATTTCACAAGTTTGTGAGAGGGACATGCGTTTCCGACAGATAAATGTGGGTTGCAACCGCTGAACTAATGCATCCTATTCCACAACGCTTCTTTCAATTGAGTTGCGTATATTGAATGTTCAGTTTTTAATCGCAGAAGTTCGTCATGATTTACTTGCCTAATTATGACTTTACGAATAGATGTATTGGTGATTCATGGAAGTGGGGGTAGTGTCATGGTGGTGATTTAACTTTCCGAGTAACTGCCTAGCCACCCATTTGCACTGCCACGCAGAAAAGATATGGACAGTGACATGGAGGACAGACAGTGAGACAGACAAACGGACAGATATGGTTCACGGCACAACAACAACGCGGAAGTTCGCCGGTAGATGCGTGACCCTGACTAGTGCTGGCTATAATTGGCAGGAGCAGTTGGTCTTATTACTGTCAGAGCGTAGTTGAACTCTTATGCGGACACATTTACAGTTATTGTTGGAAATCGGACGTGGACCTCTTTTGGACAACTCTCTGGAACCCCCTTTGATTTGGTTTGGCTTCCTGGAAATCGAACTTGGCCCTCTTTTGGACTATTCCTTGGAAACCCCCTCTGATTTGGTTTGGCCTTCTGGAATCCGGACTCGGACCTCTCTTGGACTACTCTCTGGAAACCCCCTCTGATCTGACGTAGCGCTCGTGAATAGGCGGGTGCCCTGCGCTTGGCCTTCGAGTGGCGCTTTAGGAGTTTGGAGATTACGATTACGATTTACGAGCTGCTACTGAAAGACTGGAACGTGCAAGTAAGTTCAATGGATGTTTGCAATCGTTGCGTGTTTTGTGACTACGTTGTATTCAATCAGAAGAAATTATTACATTCAGTGGAGGTTTTAAGACATCTCATAGGGATAGTCCTATCTTCTGCAATGTTCAATTTCAAGGCGTATTTACAAATGTTTAGAAAATAGTTACACCTATTCATGAGAGGTATTAAACTCTTTTATCCTTTCTCCTGAGGACAATGGAATCGTAATCTCCAAACTTCTAAAGCGCCACTCGAAGGTCAAGCGCATGGCACCAGCCTATTCACGAGCGCTACGTCAAATCAGAGGGTGCTTCCAGAGAGTAATCCAAGAGTAGGGTCGCCGACAGAAATTCCGGGCCCTAGGCAGAGCAGTCACGGGCCCCTAGACAGAACAGTCACGGGCCCCTAGGCAGAGCTGTCATGGGCCTTTAAACTATCTTTTGGCTATATATAAATATAATATCGTAAGGTCGTACGAAAAAAAAATTGAAACAACAAAAGTGCGGGTACAACTGTACGATATCATATATATATATATATATATATATATATATATATATATATATATATATATATATATATATATATATATATATATATATATATATATATATATATATATATACAACTATGATTTTATTCAGATGCTTATAGTTTAAACTGATTGTAGTTAAGCGTGAGATAATATATTTAAAAAGGTATAAATCATAAATTTTGTGTAACTGATTATTATATTTTTCATAAGTTGATGGCGGGCCTAGCCCGGGCCCCTAAAAAATCGCCGGACCCCTGGGCAATTGCCCCCTCTGCCCCCCCTCTCGGCGGGCCTGTCCAAGAGAAGTCCGAGTCCGGTTTCCAGAAGGCCAAAGAAATCAGAGGGGATTTTCCAAAGAGTAGTCCAAAAGCGTTCCGAGTCCGATATCCAGGGGGCCAGAT
>OY744602.1:94817179-94882179 GCA_963556255.1 Allolobophora icterica | reverse complement strand
TTGACCTTGATAATGATAGCCTATTTGTTCTTTGTGAGTTTATTTCTAGCAGAAGTTACTGAAACTTTTGTAGGCACATAAGTAGACCGATGCACAGATGCGTCGATAAATTATTAAAAGCTGTTGTAAGTAGTCCATGTTTTGTCACGAAAGCGCCGTTGGCCAAAGAAATGCCTACTGTTAGTAATCTCCAACGGGAGGGGAGGACTGCATTCTTTCCTTTCATTCTACTCGTGTAGAGTAGAATGAAAGGAAAGAATGCATTCCTCCCCTCCCCATTTAGGGCCAAGCTAATGACTGGTTTCTCCTTATCGGTCTCGCGTTCCCTAAAGCATTTCTGTTTCCCCGGGGCTTTCGTGCTGAGAATGCCTCTGAATAGAATAAAGTTATTCTGTGAGAGGCGCTTTATAAATTCTTGGATACGATGCGATACATGTAGCTCCAATTTCAATAACACTGCAGCTGACTGGGCTAAATTCAGCAAATGAGATAAAATGAGAACGCGAAAATGTTATGCGTTTGGTACTGAACGATTGTCACAGGTTCCGCGTATTATGTATTCATAAATTGCTGGTTAGGCCTACTTCAGAATTAATACAATGGCGGTGGAAGAGCCAAACAGAATGCAATTTATTTGGTATTCAACGGTTTTGAGAACGGTAGCCTAATGGAATGCTCTGCAAATATACCACTACACGTGGACGATCAATTTATTAAATAATCTCTTCATCGCTGCATTACTTGTATATTCCTTGAATCGACTTAGCCAACATTGGTAATTTAATAACAATAGGCCTACCTTAGTCATACGACCTTGTGTGTGACGAGCGGGACGAGGACTATTGCTTTCAACCCACCCTCTGTGACTAGATCGCTGGAAAACAAAACTATGGTTCAAAAGCATTATGAAGATGACTCTTAGTCATAAGTGCTACATACAGGCCCGGCTCAAGACATTTGGCGGCCCTGGGCAAATCGGCAAATCGGCGGCCCTAAGCACAAAAAAAGTTGATGACCTTTTTTTTTAGTCATTCACCTCTTTTAGCACGTAATAATAGGAACTTTTTCGAAAATCCGCACATCAGCGGCCCTAAGCACAAAAAAAAGTTGATGACCTTTTTTTTAAGTCATTCACCTCTTTTAGCTTATAAAAATGGTCAAATTTTTTTGGGAAAATTGGAAAATTGGCGGCCCCTAAAAATCGGCGGCCCTGGGCGGTTGCCCACTTTGCCCAACGGACGAACCGGGCCTGGCTACATATCATATAAAATCTTCCATCCATATCACAATCACATGTCCGCTCTAAGATGACGCGAGATACAGGTGGGCTCTATATTATTAGGCATACACGTTTTTATCAACATCGATTCTCAGAGACGTGGTCCGGCGGTTGAAGGACTGTTAGGCTGTGTTTCAGACTCCTGTACAAAGTTTTCATTAGAGATTTTATGTAGATTACGAAGTTAATCTAATACAATCTTGTCGAGCTTGTGACTTTTCTAATGAATATTTTTAAATGAATATTTTTACAATATCATTGTTGATAGGATTTGGCTGATAAGAATCTCACGTTATCTCGAAACTTCTGTCGAAATCCGTTGCTACCAGACAGATGCCACAGAGAAAGACCTTGGTGCTACACTGATTACGGGTTTTGGGAATATTGTGATGTACCTATATGCGGTAAATATGTTTCTTGCTAACGCGCCTGTAGTTTTACTAAACTCTTGAATAGCATGATTCCCAGGTCGAAAAATCATTTGCCCGAGTCATGACAAGACCAGAGCCACCCAGCAACAAGACATGTCTTTAAACGTGCCACTTAACCATGGTACTCATGTACCAACCCCAACAAGAAGAGTGGTTGAGTGGGCGCGCAAGGTAGCCCAATACCCAGTGGTCACATCATCAAAGTACTTAGTAGTGGTTAATTCTACTAAGATGTCAGAGTCGTAACATCACAGCACACGCCGCCATCATATCATCACTGAGCGATCACCTTATGCTCAGTTGTAATTGCATTGCTAATGATTATAAGTGGAAGAAAGAGCAATCTTTATATGCCAGTTGAAAATTCTATTTTGGTCTTCCGTTAATACCAAAGCGAGACAAAGGGGTTGGGCTATTTAGGATTGGACTTGAGGAGACATTGAGCATTTGAAAACCGTCACCAACTGAAATTTGGAAACGATTGAAATACTATCGAAATATTGATTAAGCTTAGGCCTACATCCCAGTCAGCAGACACGCGTTGGGCAAACGTTGGCCAACGTTGGGACGATTGTTGGTCAACGTCTTGCTAAAAGAGCCCAACGTGTGGATTAGACGTATAATTAGATTATACCTAAATAAATTATGTTAAATCATCTCATGACAACATTTTTGCCTGTGTTAAAATATTGAGGCACATTTAGCATCTGTTCGATTAATGACACAAAGTATATTGCCAACTAAGCGAATTTAATATTTGCATTGTACTATTTTTGCAAAGTATTCAGGCCTAATTTGCATCAGTTTATATGAATGTTTCAGATGCTGTGATTTCATTTAGTTTCGAAAGGTTTTTGCATTATCTCTCCATTGTAATTTAAGACGTTTTAGCCCTGGGTCAAGTATTGGTTTTCATACACTTGAAACTATGTTTCTACTGTTCCAGATGATCCGAACAGCGACTGCATGAATGCACTGGGAATGGGAAGTGGAGCCATTAACGACAGCCAGATAACCGCTTCTTCGTCGTATTCAGACACGCATTACCCATACTTTGCCCGAATTAACAGTAGCATTCCAGGTAGGACTTTACACGTGTTGTATTTAGGTCTGTAGTATCATTCGTTCTTACTTTTCACCCGCTTCACCCATTTCACATCTGCATTTCGTTCGTTAAACCGGACATAGGGCGTATAAAAAAATTATGTGAACAAATCAATTCATTTATGATTAACTTCAGAAGATCGTAATTCCATAGCTTGCCCTTATATATTCAAAAGTTAAAATTTGATAAAAGCTTTTGAGCAAATATTTACATCAAGTTATGGGCGCCCGCACGTTGAGCCAAGGAGAGTAAATGCCCATTTGGATCTTAAAACTAAATTTAAACAGAAAATAAAAATATCACTAAAATTAAATACTTAAGATAATTTATTCTGACACGTGGTATCCTTGGTCGCTATCTTAACACTTTAACGAAGAGAGTGTACTAAAAGTGCCTGGAAAATCAATGCAGCTCGTCGTTAAAGTGTTAAACAAATGAGCTCTTATAGATTGTGATAAAGACATCGGATCATCAGCAAATTGCATGACGCAGACAAACTATAGCGCCATGTCACAGTAGGTTTCCCACCGCTGACAGAAGCTAGGGTATGTGAAATAGTAATGTGTTCGATATCTGGTCCAAGTTGAGGCTTACGGGGAGCGACTAAAGATCAGTGGTATAGGCCTACGTATGTAAACTATTTCTATTGAGAATTTTTATACATAGGCATGTGTAAATAAAAATATATGTATTACTCAGAGAGACGCTTATGGAACACTTGTTAGTGGCCAAAATGCAGTTTGATCCCTGACACCTCAGCAGGCTCGGCTTTAAATTTATATGCAATGTCGTGCCTATAGAATTATACAGTTCTATGTCCACTTTTTCGAAAACCAAGAAAAACGATTTCTTAGATTTGATGACGAAAATGTTTCGCGCTGTTTCATTGATGGTAATTAAATTAAAATTTGTGGACAACGCTGTGTTCCCCTAGTATGACTATATATGTGTTTTTTATTATAATGTACACTGAATATGAATAAATTTTGGTATAATTATGGCAGGGTTGACTATTGTTGGACATAGAGCTGTATAGTGTATAACATTAAAACGTTCACGGAGCGCCATGATTGCAGACAACGTGAGAACTATAGGGATATAAGTGCAAGTCACGTGTTCAGATCTCTCACTGGTATTGGCTATAGACATAACGTTGTATAATATAATTCATCAAAAGTCACTTCATCGCGGATCTATCGAACATGCACGTGATAGAAAATAATTCATTCTATTGGATGAGGACTTGTACCTCTATAGCATTAAAATACTTTAAAATACTGACCACATTCGTGGACATAGAACTATATGATCCTGGCAGATAGCACTGAAGAAAGCGTCTACAGTTAAGCTTGACTATTCTGGACATAGCCCATGTCATCCTGATAACGGATATAGCATTAGGTTGATTTTTCAAAAAAGTGGACATAAAACTGTATAATTCTATAGGCACGTTATAGAATAGGACAACTTAGGAAGGCGATAGTGTTGTGGACCAGTTGCTAGTGTCTTGCACTTGGGTTATTATGATGTCACGTATCCATTTGTTAAAACTATTAAGAGGTTTTCGGTCGGGTTTCTTAGGGTGATTTTCTTTGAACGCAAAAGCAGAGATTTAAACAATTGGATATTGATGAATGGACGCTGGGTCGATTAGAATATGCAAAGAGGACCGTGATGCTTAGGTTACCGGCGTATTACTGGAATGAAAGATGATCCCAATAATGGTCTGCAAGGGACATACATTAGAGATTTTAATCTGCTTTGCTTTCTGAGGATGGAACGTTGGAAAACTTGTCTCATAATCGAGATCTTAACATACAAGATTTGTTGGAACATGTCAGAGTGGGAACAGTTTGCTGGGGAGCTATGAACATTTGTCACGGTGTGTACAGAGATATTTTAATCGCCTGCCATAAAAACCTTTAAGAAAAGGACTTTAGAGACCAGGCGAGAGAAGTTGGTAGATTTAGCTGCCGAGAGAAGTTTTGGGCAATGACTGATGAAAAAGTTGATGGTAGGCAACTTACGGTGGAAAGAAACATGGGCAGCAATGGCAGTATGGTCAGACAGATAGATATAACTCTGAATTAGGTATTTCTTAACGGCAGCTAACAGTTGAATCGGGTTATTAGGTCAAACGTCAGGCTACAATCATGGACTCAGGCCCAGTACAGAGAGCTGCATTGTGGCAATGGCTACGCTCGGTTGAGTTCGTCACAGAAAGAGTGTGTAAGCGTAGGTGTGTGCGTGCGCGCGTGACAGAGAAGGAGAGCGAGAGACGGACAGAAAGAAAGAGAAAGAAAGAAAGAATAGGTGCGGGAGTGAGAGAATGACAGATAGAGAGAGAGAGAGAGAGAGAGAGAGAGAGAGAGAGAGAGAGAGAGAGAGAGAGAGAGAGAGAGAGAGAGAGAGAGAGAGAGAGAGAGAGAGAGAGAGAGAGAGAGAGAGAGAGAGAGAGAGAGGTCATGATGTCGAATTTGCAGATGTTAAATCCGGTTCTTATGCTTGAGTCATGCCCGTTTTCCGAGACAGTTGTGTGATCTACACAAATTCCATAGTATGAGAACGCATAAGCGTAGGGGGGAATTTCAGTGGTGGTGGTGGGGGGGGGGGGAAGATATTACTTCTGACTGAAAAAAATAGATCCCGAATAATTGGCGTCGTGCATTTAGTCACTCAGGCCTACTTGTCCGAAAAACAGAAACGCCCGAAATGGGGAGGGGTGGGGAAATTCCCCTCTGACTCCCGCTTCCTACGCCTATGTGAGAACGTGTCGAGTAACAGCAGGACAACTGAGTTGAGCACATCCAGGGTCGAAGTCTTTTGTCGAAGGCATGCCTCTGACTAATAAACCAACGAAGACATTTCATTTAGATAAGGCAACGGAAAGGTCTGTACTGTGGCCTAAGCTGTAATTTTCGTTTACTTTAAGGGAATCTAGCTCGACCTAGGTGACTAACACGTCTTTCTGAAACTATTATCATAAAAATCCATTGCACTTCCTTGATCGCATACGACACGCACAGGGCCTACACGTTTTGTCGATGGTAGATCTGAACAGTTTTCCACATCGGCTAGCTACTTACTCTCACGCTAGCAGCACTTGAGCTAAATAAATTCTTGTAAAACTTACGTGGTCACCCTGCTGTTCGGATCTCGCTTTTTTCCAACTTCATTCATTATGCGTAACGAGAAATAGTTCGTACAAGTTGAAATCGAACTGAAAGAACTTAAATCAGAAACTGAAATATTTGGAACAGTTTTGGACTTTCGCAACCAAATCAACTCGTTCTGTTAATTCTTTCAAGGCTAAACTTAAGTCTTCTTTTGGTTTCTCTGATCTACAGGATTTCAAACTGGCGCTCGATAGTGTAGTGGTTAGCGTTATTGATTGTCAAACGAGAGGTCGGGGTTCAAATCTTCGCCACGGCAGAAATTTCTTTCGAGATGTCTGCTCCACCTAGGCTCCCTAGCCAACTCAGCTGTAATGAGTACACTGACCGTACAGTGTCAGTGGGAAGATGACGCAGTGAGGGAGAGGACTGGCCACCCTCCCTCATTTGCCAAGGCTAAGAAAATAAAGTCGCTAGCACTTCATACGCAAGGCTGCCTCAGGGCTAGCTTAGGGGGCTGCTCTTCTTCTCCGCTGGATTGATTTTCGATTGTGATTTAACTCAAAGCGACCATGGAGTGATGCCTTTGAGATCACGAGAATTGCGCTATAGAAGTCAATTGATCAGGCTGCTTTTCAATACCCATTGCCTCACCTAATTAAATACGCCCAACTACTCTGAATCTCTAAAGCGCCACTCAAAAGTTAAGCGCAGGGCACCAGCTTATTTACAAGCTTCGGGTACGTTATACCAACTGATAATTCTGACTTAGTGACTCAGACAAAGTTATACTCATCTATCTAGAATGCTTATTATGTTCTGGCGTCAAGAACACTTTGGTTTTAAACAAGGAAATATCCTTTCACCAGTAGTTTCAAGATTGCGTGCTCCTTTCTCTGTAGCTTTATCAGAATTTGTCTACAGTAGAGCATACGGAGGGCGCAGATGAGTATATATGCGCTACTTAATGTTAAATATAATTATGATGTTTAAAAGTGGTTTTGTTAATCGATGCATCTGTAGTTATATTTAAGTGTTCACGCTGAGAGCGCCTCTGAATAGTTCGCACTGTGAGAGGCACTTTATACATCCCCAGATACCATACCATACAATACCATGCGGGCCTATATATATAAGACCTAACGTTATAGTCCATTTAAAATATTTGGGCCCATCTAATCGTTGTATATCTTGTAATGCATGTTCGCATGTCAGATGCAAATAAAGGCTACTTACTTACTTGCCTATTACTCCATGTGTATTGCCAGAATCCGCTTTACAACAACACTATAATGACTACATTTACACTAGTGGTCGTGGCTGATCTCCATTGTCAATCGACTGCTGGCCAATCATCTACAATAGTCCGATCTGGTCACCTGTTATTGAGTTACTCGCCAGGTGGCCAAATCGGACGCTCAGTTCTAATGCGTTAGGCCCTATTTCAGGTTCTTTTTGTTTTGAAAGAGTGCGTCATATTTTGTTAGCAAGCTTCTTGCTCAATGTCTTGCGGCACATAACAGTACACGATGTTTCTCAACAGTGCACAATGATACAACTTCTTTAACTATATAGTTCACGATTAGCTCATTAACTCTGTCTTGGCTAGTGAACGTTTACAGCTTCAAATGCACAAATTCGACTGCTTATAATATTATGTACCTATAGTGCACTTCACAGTATGACTTCAGAAGTTAGTATTAGTATTTATTGTATTCCTTTATTGCTTAGAATACTGGGTCCCGAGCCGAACCGATTATCTCCAGTACCTTCATGTTGATCTTCTCAACCAACGACGGATAACAAAACTCTACATTCAGGGATCAAATGATCAATACATTCAAACATTCAACGTTGTGTATTCTCTCGATGGTCTGGTTTGGGAGGTCTACAGCGAAGCACCCGACGGAACACCAAAGGAATTCAATGGAAATCATGGAAGTGATGTAGCTCCCGTCTACTTCAAAAACCCTTTCACGGTAAGTAAAGATATACGTTATATTAGCACGAACCTAAACAAACTCTGGTATGTCGTTTGACTGTAAACTAACAATGTTTATATCTCGGTAGCCATAACTACCTTAACTACGATCGTTTTCAGTGATTCTTATGTTTGTCTTGTGCTAAAAGAGCTTATAATGTAGCAGCGTATGGAAACATGACATTTATGTTCGTCAATATTTTGGAAACAGGCTGTGCATCTGGTCATAGTACCAAGAAGTTGGCGTTGGTTGCCTGGATTAAAGTTGGAGATATTTGGATGTCTAAGCGTCGTTCCTGTTCCAACACCAACGGAAATAACACAGGACAGCCAGGTATTTAGATTAAGCATTTCTTCGTTTAGGAACAAAGGCAGATTTACCAGACACCAAGAAGCAGGACACAGAGCTCTTTAAAGTCGTTTAACGAAATCTGTTTTAGTGTCATCAAGAATTAAGATATTAATATAAATAGCAATATATTCTTTCATTCAGAAATTACAAACTGTCAGAAATGAAACACAATCAGACAAAACACTTTAGTGTGTTTCAGCCTGGGCGAGTTAACCAGTGTGGTAATGGCTTATTGGCAATCGAATATTTGGACAATTCCTCCCAGCTTAATATGCATTCCTATAGAGGACCCGCGATATAAAGTTCCGGTCATGTTTAAGGGGCAGGTTGAAATCATGCACAAGGGCGAAGGTGGTAACGGTCCTGTCGATTCTCAGAAACGTAAGGGCGTTAGGGCGAAGCACATGCACTGGGTCAGAGATGTTGGCCCTGAACAAGCAGTCATCTGCCGACCTAGCCAAATCCTCGGCAGAGTGGGAAAGGGAAGCCACAACGCCACATCCTACCCAAGAGCTGTTCAATTCTGTCTCTATCCCTAGCCCGCGTATATCCCCTCCAGGCAGAGGAGGCATGCATCAAAGAGGCAGTGGTTGTCGCCTAGCCACTTCCTGAAAAGCATTTAAAGGGAAACCATGAGAGCGGAGAACCACTAGCGTGTACACTGACGAGGAGCATGTTGATAGAACCTTTTTAAACTTTCATACGACTGTCATTGACTTTTGTAACTCATGTACAGCGCCCTTTTCTTCGGCCTCGACTGTGCTACGGCGCTATATAAATCGTCTTATTATTATTATAATTTTTTTTTTGCCGCCCGAAGTGTGACCCTCAGGCTTTTTTATGAACGTGCGTGGTTAAATTGGTTTACTGTGCCTCGTCCTCCCCCATTATTATTATTATTATTATTATTATTATTATTATTATTATTATTATTATTATTATTATTATTATTATTATTATTATCGCGATGGGTCGTGCTAATGAGATCAGATCAAATAGTAACTCCAAACATGCGGAGAGATTTGACACGCTTGGCACGATGGATACTCCGAGGGGTAGAGGCACCTCCTGCCCCCTAGTTGAAACAAGCAGCTCAGAATAAAACTTTTTCTCTTTTGTATTTTTATACTAGATTTTATTCACCGTTGTCTGTTTATGAAATTGATTTTGGTACTAGCTTGATATGCCATGGTCTGTTTTAACAAAATTGCGTTTTGTACTATCTTGATATCGCATGGTCTTTTTCATGAAATTGCTTTGCTGTAGTTTTTATCCTAGCCTTGTTTACCATGGTCTGTGTATGAAATTACTTTTGTATTTCTATTGTTTGTGAAAGTATTCTTTTGTAATAGTTTGATACGCCATGGTCTGTTTATGAAAATGCTTTGTATTTGTATGCTAGCTTGATATACCATGGTCTCGCCAGTTCAGCCCATATGTAATACGACAACTAATAAATGTACCGCTCGGTACAACAGTGAAAATTGAGAGTAAAGTGAAAATTGTCTTTATTGGAGAAACAGCTGGCTTAAACGTTTTTGGTGAGTGTCTGTTATACCTTGACTTCATCAGCTTAAAAGTTGCATAAATTCAGTTAGAATAAGCATGATTAACTGAAAAAGTAACGTTAGGAAGTTCCTTTGTGTGGTACATAAATTACGCTATTTCAAATGTCCCGGTAATAATAAGCGCACGTTTCTAGATTTATAATAGTTGAAAAACAAAATCGTAGCGTACCAATCAAGCGAAATGTTGCTTCATCTAATATGACTATTATCTCCTCTTCAGCTTAACTGACATGTGTGGTGTTTAAGAATTGATGAAATGTGGAATTTTATGAAAGCTATAGGATTGCTATTTACAAACTGCAATCACGCTGATTGTTGAAATCTAATTCAGGTTGCCTCCAGATTGATGCCGATTATGGGCTTGAAGTGCAGATGGTATCAAATAATCCGCTGAGTCGACTGGCTTCACTTGATGAAAATGGACGCACATTCTGGCAAGGAATTTCATTAAACGCTGGTATGTAGACGTCGTGCACATTTACAGTACATACATTGATGTGATATAATTAGGGCCGCCAGCCATAGGCACAGGCAAAGCAGGCAGTTGCCTGGGGAGCAAAAATCTAGGGGTCGACATTTTAAAAGTGTTTTAACAGTTTTATGTTTTTCACTTTTTAGCCTTTTTTTAAATTACAATGATTAATTTCGTTTGAATTCAGTAATAAATAACTCAGTTCAGCGTAACGTTCTGGCTGGTTTTTCAGTGAATTTGACGTGGGATGGACCGTGGAGTGGAGATCAGAGGGCGCAAATGTATGCTTTGCCTGGAGCGCCATTTGAGATTTAGTCGGGTCAATATGGCATATGACCCCCAGGAAAACGTTTTATGCTGATTTTCGGGTGAATTAGGTCTGGAGAAGAACATACTAAAAGTTTACCGAAATCGGACCACCAGAAGGGGTCAAATTATGGCGCCAAAAAAGATGGCCGCCAATGGGGAATGAATGACTCAAATGAACACAGCTAGCTTAAATTTAGAAATCACTGTTATAAAGTAAATCATGTAACAATTTGCTAACAGGTGCTTCTAGACTAAAATGACCCTGCTAAAAACGAAAATCTCGGTTAGGAAGCTGGATTTTTAGCGGTTGCATCGAAAAACAAGATGGCGGACAAAATGGCGCACAAATATCTTCGTATGGCTGTAAGTAAGGCCATGTATGTGATGGAAACATGATTTCAGTCTAAATTAACATTTTTGGGGATGGAACCAAAGATACATATGCAGCACTGCCAAAAAAACAAGATGGCGGACAAAATGGCGACCAAATATCTTCAAATGGCTGTTAGTGAATCATGTATGTGATGGACTGAATAGAGGCGGAAATTGAGCGCTAGATTAGCGCGCCCTTTCTACTTTTAGCTGCCGAAACCCGCTAGCCCCACAAAATTCAACTCAGCCTTCTACTCCCTAGAAGGCAGCAGTAAAATGAGTAGCGGTTTCACTGGGCAAGTAACCTTGGGTTCGGCGGAAAGACCTGGCCACCTACCGCCGATGTTTGGCAATGCCGCCTAAGGGCTGATGTCCTGACACCGGGGATCAGCACCGGGCCCGACGCTCGAAACACGAGAATGGGAAAAACCTTAACCTTTACCTTTCACCTTACGCCTACTGCAGCAGTCGACGTCTCAAGAACTATGTGGTCCACCTAGACGACGCTCACTGTCGACAATGCAACTACCAATATGGCGACACAAATTAAAATGGCTGCTCTTGTGACGAGAAGTAATGACTCGTCACAATAATTATTAGCTTTCTGTGTATACGCAATGAAGAAGCCATACAGACACAAGGGAGATTATGCCAACTCGGTTTCAGCTGTATCAGATCTTGAAGTAAATAATCCTTAGCAGCATCGAAATGCTCAGACTTGCGTGGCAATGTGGACAGTTTCTCGTTAGAACTCCTTAACCCTGCGCGGTAATATGGCCACTGGCTTTCTGCAGAATTCAGAGTTAGATTTAGAATGGTCTGTTTGACCTATAAAACCCTATATAACGAGCACTCTTACACACCTTCATCCACTTATTGTGTCCCTACACTCCAGCATGCTATCTGCAATCTTCGGGTATGAGCCTTTTCGTTGAGCTTCAATGCAGAACTGTCATGGACTTCCATGCATTCCACCTTGCTGTCTCCAAAAAATTAAACCGACTACTAATGTTTCTCTGGTGCTCTCTTTTTCTTCCTAAAGGAAACGCATAAAAATTCACTATTTCACCTTGGTTTTCAGACATCTCATTTTGCCACAATGTCTTTCAAACAGCTGGACATATAGGCTAACTGTTCTTCATCTGGTGACTACAGGTCCGCGCCTAAGATTCGCATTTCTGTGTGACATTGCGCGCGTTAAATATTTTGCTTAATGATATTAATAATACTGTAAAGTTATTTATATCGATATAAACGTGCTTAATGTGAAAGCAATGATTTATTTAACTCTAATAGTATTCATTTGTTTGGATTTTAGCTTGCTCATCTGAACTTAATCACGTTAATGTGGTTGGAGCTAACACTGGAATATATCTAGGAGCATCATCATCCTTTGCTTTCTTAAATCTGGAAACTAAATTGTGCAGAACAGGAGTTGCAACAAAGACTGGCATCAACGCTGACAATGTTACATTCACAGATTGCACATTCGATCAGAATGATATGGGAGTTTACGTTGCAAGTGTTTTAGGTGTTTCTGTTTCATCGTGCGTTTTTAAAGGTAACAATAAGGCGCTGAGACTCAGACCAGTTGATCAGGGTGTTCAGAGTTTAAGCCTGAGTGTCTCCAATTCGAAGTTTCTGCAAAATTATCAGGCAATCGGAAACGACGACTCACTGTTCTGCTACACTTCCAATTTAAACATCGATATAAAGGACAGCATCTTTGAAAATCACGGAGGTGTGGCTGTTCAGATTTACTCATGGTACTGCGATGGTAAAATGGCATATATTGTGATTGAAAAATGTACTTTCAAAAACAGCAGAATCACCATACAGCCTCAAGCACCATACAATTTTTCAATGACAAATTCGGTTATTTCTAACATATCTCAGACTACAGAAGGGTCCTTAATTTTCAGCAAAAGATGTCAATTTCTTGTTGTTTCAAATACCACCTTCTCAGATTTAGCTGGCACCGCTGTGATGGTGTATACTTTTCCACCAGAATACGTGACTTTTGAGAATAACAAGTTCTTTTCAGTGCGAGGAACAACATGCATTGACATAAATATGGATTCACGCGCGGATTGGCCTGTTGGTGAAATATTTCTGACAGGAAATGAGTTCCTTAATAACTCCGTAAATTATGTCATTAGCGCGAATGACCGTTCGCTTAATAACATCACTATGACTGAAAATATCTTTGACAATCCTCAAAGTAGCTACGAACTCTATGTGAGTATGCCGTGGAAATCAGAATATGCTCTGAATGCTGAACGAAACTACTGGGGTGGCAGCAACAGAAGCCATGTGACGTCTAGAATATATGACTTCTACGATGACTTTCAAAAAGCAATGGTCGATATTCCAACGATATATTCTGACTTACAACTCAATGATTTGACTGACACTCGCACTTGGATGGAATGGAACTCATCGAATGTTCTCTTTGGAGGGAAACTTACACGCAATGAGACGATATCGGCTAATTCAGCAGACAATTCATGCACCAATATCTCAGCCTCAATTTATGTTCCACCGAACTTTAAGCTGGAAATTCGTGGTTCAATGACCATCTGCTTTCCTCGTTTTGTTGGCATCTCAGTCGGCGGTAAAGTACAGTCAAACTGAATCTCAAAATAAAATTAGTCAAGTGTAAATGATTTGTTTTGAGGACAAATTTAGGATATTTTCTATATAATTTGTGCTGCTATGAATGTATAGACATAATTTTTCCAATTGAAATTGATTTAATATAATAATTTTAATGTAATAATTTTAATGTAATTATTATAATTTAAAATGGTACCACTGCAACCTCTCCAGTTCTGTGTGGTATTATTATTATTATTAATGAGCTTTTATATAGCGCCCCTTCAAGGTTATCTACTCAGGAGCGCTCCTAGTCCAACCACGGCTAAAGAGAGTAGTTTTTAAGTTTGCAAGAAACAAGGTAGAGTGAGTCATAGGGACCAGGCGGAGTGCAACAGGAAGGCCATTCCAGGTTGCAGGTCCAGCGACCGATATGTAGAGAGTGAAGAAGGTTCTACGCACATGGCCATGTCCGGAACCTTGCAATACCACAGGGCTGTGCGATGTAATTTAGTACAGGACACGAAGTATTCGAGGATGTTTATTCACATACCCTACAATTTTTATGTAAACAGACCTACTACTGAAACTTTGCACGATTCACATTAAGCATGATAATTGAAAATTCGAGTTACAAACCTTTTTGCAAAGCCGTCTTAAATCAATACCCGACTTTTGCAACAGGACTGTCTTAATTACAACAACTTAAGGGGTGACGAAGTGACGAGGAGGCTGCAGAGTGTGTACAACTAAGTGGGAATATGGGAAGGTATAGCCTAGCCGCTCGTCAAATATGAAGTAAATTTGCGTTGCCCTCTGTCGATATTGTTCGCTGAATATGCCTCCCAAAACCTCTACACACTGAGACAGTGTTTCATACCGTTCATCGTTCATTGGACTTCTATGACTGTCCTGATGTGGCCTTGAAACATTATGCCTACCTGAAATTGCAATTCGCTGATGACCAATGTTTAAGGGTTCCTTAACTGTGACGGCTGAAGGTGTGATCATTCATTGGATGGCCGCTTAAACACTTCCTGCCTCGTTGGCATCCCTGTCAGAAAGCGTTCGGAATCAACCATTTAGTTAATTGCATGCTGGTTTACTTTTGTAGGTTCTTTGGTTTTAATTGGAGACGATGACCATCTGACTTTAAAGGAATGGACAGACACTAAATGGGGCGGAATTACGTTCATCAACAGTACTGGTAAATGTTTGATTTTTAAAATTTGACATTAAATTTTCAATTTCTTAAATGCCAATAGCTGCCTATAAATTGATTGCACCAACGTAAGTCAAAACGACCTATAGTCAGAAATCGATTGAAGTTTCTGATAAATCGTAAAACAGATCCAATCTACGAGCCACAGCGTTAAATTTTGATAACCTCTGATGTATTTACATACACAGGTATGTATTAATAATAATAATAATAATAATAATAATATTTATTCTTTAATTAAGCGCCTGCAAACGCACTGCGCTGTACATGTACATGTTATGCGATAAATCTTAACTACTAACAGAACAGACAGCCTGCAATACACGGCGCAAATTGCAGCCTACAAAGCATGTCCGCCTATGGGACTCGATCTCTGTACCTCTCGCACTCTACGCCAGATGTTATCCAATGCGCTATCGATGTATATATGTGCTTACACAATATACATACCTCCATACATATATACATCATACCGAACCGAAGACCTATTCACGACTTCCAGGCCTCAGAAACGAGACCATGAAACAACGATTGAATTCATCTGCTTATTTGCAAATGTTACAGATATGCACGCGCGTGCATAAATACATGCATGCTCATGCATGCATGGTTTCTGTATATCTGGAACGTATAATAATAATAATATTCGTTTAATATCTTCAAACTGAC
Organism: Allolobophora icterica; assembly: GCA_963556255.1. NCBI lineage: Eukaryota > Metazoa > Annelida > Clitellata > Crassiclitellata > Lumbricidae > Allolobophora > Allolobophora icterica. The sequence goes on along the minus strand of OY744602.1, from coordinate 94,866,711 downwards.
AATAACGCAGTATGATTACAAATCAGTATGAACGGATGATCACAAGTTATTACAGGAGTCGAATTTAACTGTACACGGTAGCCATGCAAGGCGCCCATCACGTCCTACATCTCATTTTATCAAACGCGCCATCTCGCGAATGAAAGGCTGAGTGGACCTAAATTTGAGAGGGTTGCGGGAAGCGATCCCGCTACTGCTTGCTCTTCACGCCAGTGATGTTACCACTACTCTATGGACCCCCGTTTTCATCGTTTCGTCGTGGTCTTGCTTCTGAAAACAATTCTAATGAAGCCTGAACGTCGAGAGAGCGTAGGCCTATTCGTTTAGCCGATACGATTAGTATGATTTAGCAGCTGCTGATTAGAATCGCTAAATTACTACTTGTACAAAAACACTTCTGTCCTGTATCTTTCCTATTCTAGATTTACCTCAAATTATATTATAGTGCCTACAGTCATAATTTCCTAACTACTTATGAACTGTTTTTATGATAATTAGTTTAGGCCTACTGTGTTACAAGTTGCGATTTTGTCAACTTGCTTTCGAGAATAAACGAAATTGATTGACTGATTAGCAGTATCAGATAGATTCTTGCTATGAATGATTCTCTGTTCACATCCACTCTCTCTACTTTTCATCTTCATGCAAATTATGTTTATGTTGAGCGCTCTAATAAGTATGTTTATGTTGACTAGTGCAATCCACAAAAACGTTTAAGGGCTTCAAGCGCTTAAGGAAAACAGGCAGAGAAAGTTAACGGAGCTTATGTCTCAGTTGTTAGGCAACCTCTTCCAGAGAGGTGGACTGACCATACAGAAGTTTCTATGCTGGATTATAGAATTTCTGCCAGTGTGACAACCGGTCACTTTACGCGTCAACGCAATGGGATTTTCTCCTTAGAGGAAAGCTGGAGCGCAACCCGAAAGGCAAATTTACGCGCACCAAGGATATTGCAATTTTTGTGACTAGAAGTAACAGCAAATGATTCTAGTAAGTCAAGTTAAATTGTAAATGCTTCTTCTCTATTCGCCTCAGGTTCATACATGTCGTATACGAGTTTACTTAATCTGGAGAATGGAGTGACGCTTAGTGGAACTTCCTGGAACGTGTCTGACTCCATGTTGAACATGAATAGCGGTGTGTACGGAACCAGTTCTGTTCCAGTAACAATGTCTTTCTACAATACGACCATTTATTGCTCAGACAATGCTGCTGTAAGACTTGAGACCAGCAATAACATTACACTGGAACTGAACGAATGCACTTTAACGTCTCGGACAAACACCGGTGTGTACATGCGGAGCAGTTCCTCGATAACAATGAACGCTAATGACACCTCAGTTTGGTCACCTACCAATGCAATCGAATTACGTTCAAGTGGTAAAGTGGTTGCAAATATCTTCCGATGTGAAGTAAAGAATCGTTTCTACGTCGAAGGTGATCTTGTGGTTAGTAGATCTATTAATACATAGGCTGCAAATATATAGAGTCTAAGCGTGGCTTCTCCATACAGAAATGTGTTACTATTTGTATTGCTTTTAGTTACCGTCTGGCGTCAGTGCAAAATAATGTATTGTAATCGTTTACCTCGGGTTACTTTAACCGCAAGAAATCGACCCGACCGGGTCCGTTCTGATTTTTTTTATTAGGGCTCATTGATGATTCTGAACATGTTCAGAATTTTCAATGTGATAGGTTAGCATTGGGTCGGTGCATGGCAGACTTCATGTGTCATGAAACAAACCCTGAAAAATATCCCGTTGATATTCTTGCTTTTGACGAAATCTGATTTAACGTTCTCACCGCTTACTTCATCGCTAATAATACAATTCCGTTCCTTTTTCTCATCGATGAGGAAAAGTGGTGGGTTCGCTTTTTTGCAGGTTTCCTCTGCCTCTGTTTTGTGAATAATCTTCTCGCAACCCGTGACTCTAGTAATAGCGATTAACCTTACTCAGCATAATTAGATCAACCTTCATGGCCAAGATCGTGTCGTAGAAGAAACGTAAAACCTACAGGCAAGGAAAGGATTAGAAGAGTTTAGTGGTATATTACATTCTTCACGGTGTAGTAATATTTTGTTTACTATCTGCCGTAGCAATCTTGAAGAAGAGCTATCAGGGATAAAACGAGACAAATTTGTGATTTTTGCTGAAGAGAAAAGTTTGCGGACAATAGCACACAGGCATTTAAATTTTAAGAGATAAAATTTTAATGGTAGAGTCGCAAAAAACTGTCAAGACGACTGGGCAGCCATTTCAATGTTTGAGTTGCACCAGGATTTTAAAGGTGTGCTGTAAACCTCTTTGACTTAACAGGAATGGACTGGACTTATAAATCCTGATCTTTTGGCAACAAACTAAACATGCCTGCAGTAATTGTCGTGCCAGAAGCGCATAAGGACATTTGACTTACTTGGCTTTTCTAATATGTTTTCTTCATGCAATTAGTACTGCTCTGATTTGCTTAGATTTGCTGTAACTGTTTTCAGAATATAACTGCAGCTGGAAACAACTTTTCTTCTTCTTCCGAATGCATGAGTACTTATCTTAATGAAAACGATGGCCCCGAAATACATTACTATGGAATCAAACAAAACTCTTTCCGATGTACATCGTGGAGTTTTTCAGTAGACAAACCTTGGTGGAGGTCTGGAAAAAGAATTTCAATCCACTTCGAAGAAAACATTGTTGGTTCAGCTGGAGTTAACTTGAATGTGAAGTCACCGAAATTCTTGAGCATTTCACAAAACAATTTTTATGGAACCGATAATTCGGCCGTTAGCATAGAACTGAGAAATCTTTATTCTGCTGTTTCGCCAACTGATTTAAACGATGCTATCTGGATTTCGAACAATACGTTCAAAAATCGCTTCGGTTCCGTTAATTCAGCTGTAGTGTCTCTGAGTTGTCCAGACTACATTACCTCTATTAGACTTTCTGAAAATACTTTTATTAACAATACTGTCAACTACGTCGTGTCTTCCAACTGTCCTGGTCTTTATGTGACAAGAAACTCTTTCTTAAACCCAAAGGCAGACTACGAATACCGCACATCGGTTCCATATACGAATGATTTGATTCTGTATGCCACCGGAAATTTCTGGAATCTATCGTCATATGAAGAAATCACAGCACGAATACGTGACCAGCTGGACGATTCTTCACTTGCTTCAGTTGAAGTATCGCCATGGTTTAATGACATTAATAGAACTGTTTTTGGAAACTTTGAGTCTGGCTTCATTCGAGGTTCGGGATTTGAAATAGGTGGCAGATTAACTGATAATATAACCCTGAGAAATCAAGGACGACCGTATATTGTGGAAGAAGATATCATTGTGCCCATTGGCAAGACACTGTTCATAGAAGATGGAGTTCAACTGATTTTCAAACAAGGAGGAATTACGGTCGAAGGTGTGTACTCTTATCAGTTGCAATATTTGAAGCAAGGTTTTGTTGTCTTTGCATATTTGTAGCACAATAATCAACACAAGTAGTCCGTGTCTTCGAAATTTTGTGGGCTAGATTAGTAAATCTATAGGTAATGTAGGTTGCTGCTATCAAGAAATAATGCAGGTAAGTGGTTAAACTATGGTTTACCAGCCGGAACTCCTATTGCGTGCAGATGTAAGATTTATTGGCCTGAGCTCCAAATTCAATCAGACTATGAATAGATTTTAGATTGAAATGTATCACAGAAAGTATAGGATTAGTGCCAATAACGTTGCTGTGCCATCCCCCAAGATTGTTGTCTCATCTGCCTGAGCAAAGTACCAGCCAGGATCCTGCACATGTTGATATCACCAGTCACGAACAATTATTGAATATTGAACATGTCGGGGATAGAAACTGCGCTGCTAAATCCTGAGAACACACTGAGGATGGCGAGAGTAATTGGGATCGATAGATATTGCGGCAATCGCGAGTAGACCCTGTCACCTTGGAATGTTGAGAAAGATAATCTCGACGCATTATTCCTTATATTGCGTTAATTTGACATGTATTCTGATCTTTTTGAGTTAAATTATTTTTAAATGGGGGATTTTGCAGGGCGACTTTTAGCACGTGGTAGTGAGGGTGGATGGATTACGATGCAACCCTCCGACAACAGCAGCTACTGGAAAGGAATCACTATGCAGCAGCCATTCTCTGGTATGTGGTTCATGTCACCCATATTAGTTTGCTCATTTCCGTTAACTGTTAAAGATCTCAGGTTTGCATCAAAGTTTAATAGATTTGGTTCGTGGGCTATTAGCTGATCACGGCTTTTGAGGGATGCGGCATTTCTTATAAATTGATTCTACTTAAAAATTAATAGAAAAAGGTAACAAGTTTTAAAGAGAACAAAGTATAGATTACATTGACCTTACACAAAGAAAAAAATTAGATGCCAAAACTTTCCAAACATAAAACACTGGTAACAAGTTTGCCTCAATACTAAGTTTTCAACAATGTGGCTTTTGTGTGTTTTTATGGTTCCATCATGCTACATGTTCGACCCATTAAACCCAAATCACTCCACCTTAGATAGTGTACACTGGACTTTTAATAAATAAAGGTAAAGACATTTTGGCAGGATATATGTTATGTTACACTGCGATGCCGTATGAATTCAGAGATGTGATTAAGGTTCTGAAGAATTACTGAAAGACTATACAATAACTGGTCATTTAATCATTCATATAGCTGTTGGCCAGATCGTTTCCATTCTACTTTTTAAAATACTCACTCTGTTGTTTGCTGTCACTTAAGATGAAGTTCGCCATCATGATACAGACTGGTGGGAAATCCTGTACAAATCTGAATGGAAAGCTGTTGAGTACTATGGTAATGCAGACCAAATGAAGAGAACAGCTGATGTGTTATGTAAGCAGGCTGGTTACGATGGCTCAAGTGAAGTTTCAGAATACGACTGCAGGTAAAACATAATACTTTGTAGACGAATTTCGTATTCATACAGAAAAGAATGACATTAACCAATGCGAGTCCTGCATTGGATAACATCTGGCGTAGAGTGCGAGAGGTACAGAGATCGAGTCCCATAGGCGGACATGCTTTGTAGGCTGCAATTTGCGCCGTGTATTGCAGGCTGTCTGTTCTGTTAGTAGTTAAGATTTATCGCATAACATGTACTGATTTGTAATCGTACTGCGTTGTTGTCAGTTTGAATATATTAAACGAAGATTATTATTACTGTTGTCGTCCCAGGCATACCGAATGTTTTATACATTGTGTAATAATTATTTCTATTTGTTTAATTAGCACTGTAACGACTCCTGGCGTCTTTCCAAGTGATTCTAACTTCACAACCGCGATTCCTAAACAGACGTTTAGAATTCCGCCTTGTGCTGACCCTCAGCGGCGCCTTGCATTTTCGTGCAACGAAGTCCCATTTTCCATCACTGATTGTTACATCTACGACGGATACTATTGGCGTAAACTCGCGAAAATTTCATGCTTGCCACCAGCAGTTGCTAAATCACGTGAGAATACATTTACCATCGGTATCTTAAAAGAAAACATGTTTAGTGTCAAAGTATTTAGTATCTTTTAAAGAAGCATACAACGTTTCTAGAATGAGCTTAGGCCTATTATAATAAAATGAATATGAAGCAGCGTAGGGCCTACCATATAAGGTAAAATACGTAAAACGAATTGCAATTCTCGACGCTGAGTTTCTCTTTGTTTGTCAAACTTAGTTTTATATTGATTACGACAATTTAATGTTTTTAAAAGGAAACAATGTAATTTCTACTAATATAAGTGAAATTTCAATAATCCATTTAATTTTCATAGCCTCAAAAGTATACAAGAACTGTATTTCTTGCTTTTAGTTTCATAAAAGGTGATAATTTAAATTTATCATAATTATGTGGCGCCTGTGTTTCTTAAATGTACGTTATTATTAACAACAACATATCATATTATAAATTAATATGCACTTAAAAACAATACGTAAAAATTAGTCTTAACTATTGTATTTTATTATTAGCAGGTTGTGTTTAGGTAGCCTAAGCTACTGAGATTTTTTTTTAGAGAGAACTTACAGTATTGGAAGCCAACTGGGTGGATATTTGACTTATTTGCCAGACAATAGACTAACATTCGTGGATCATGCACTTGACGAAGTATCCAATTTGTTTATCGTTAACATTCCTTGCCTGGCAAGCGGACAAAATGCAGATTGCATTTCTCTCATGTCACTTGGAAAGCCAGGTTGGTTCGTAAGACACACCGGAACAAAAGATATTATTCTGGAGCCTGCAACAAACCCTACTAGCCCGAGTACTTTCAAAGAGGATGCATCCTTTTTTATTCGACAAGACACTTTCCAGTCCAGTTACATATCATTTGAGTCGTTCAATGTTCCTGGTAGTTTTATTGCTCTACAGAAACAAAATGACAGCACACAAAGTCTTGTTCTGACCAGTATCAATGGTACAGAGCACGAATATAATAGCAGTGCTTTAAGCTTCCGTCTTGTATCTTCATCGACTCGGCGAAAGAGAGCAGTCACAGGTATGTTGTCCAATTATACTATAAAAGCGTGTTGTCGGCCCATACAATAGTACTGATAAGAAAACCAAAGCATTAAACTATTTTGATCAGTCTTCTTGCAAGAAAATTATGATGCTGGTTTTTCGATGAAAATTTTTGTGTTCCTAATTTCGTGATTTGTTTCAAATTATACTTTTTAAAGATAATGTGCATGTAGCCATTGTAGCCTACAGCTACTCCAGACTGTTTACTACATGCAATGATGTTAGACCTACGCACTGACAAGGCATAAAATGACATTACTTGTTGTTTGTCAGTGTGATTTATCACATGTACCGTTTGTATTTGTCACCTAAATTATTTCAGATGACCACTCTGACTCTGGAACTCAGTCTGTACTTCGTTATGTGAGCATATACAAAGCAAATACTGGTATATCAATCAGAGGTCGAGCTCCGACGTTGGACAATGTTATTGTGGAGAGGTCAAAGGACAGTGGCATCGTTTACAACAAAGGATACGCATCTGGAGACTTTTTCATAACTAATTCTTCAGTTTCGTTGAGTGGATCACACGGAATTTCGTTTGAAACTACTAGTAACACACTTCTATCGAATATCCACATTGATAACTGCAATATTAGTGACAATGGAGAACGGGGCATATCTGTGAACGGTGTGACTAATGTTACAATTTCTAATTGCACTGTTGCCAACAACTCTCAAGGCATTTTCATTAGCCTATACCCCAATAGCTACCAACAGAATAACACAGCTGTTGTAAGATATTCTGAGCTCTTTGACAACAGATATTTGCAATCTGTTTACTGCGGTGGAAATCAACTTATATGCCATCTACACAATAATGTCTTGCATCATCATCAAGGAAATTATTGGTTGAGCAACACAGTGATGGAACTAGGTGACTGCTACGCTATCGTATCGAACAACTTGTTCGAAAACAACTCACGTGTGGGTTATATTGTCTACACTAATGCTAGATCACTCGAGGTAAGATTTGAAATATTGTTTTCCTGCAGAATAAAAAATAGTAACTGTATGAAGCCATCTATGCCAGTCAAAGTGAAATGCACATACACTTTTAAACGCTACTCCTAGTAATCTGCCTCAGCAGCAAGGTTCAAAGTATTGGTAGCTAATTTTTTTTGCCTCTAATCCTTGTGTCAGTTCGAGTGTGATTTAGTTTACACTTCCTTACTCTTTAACTATAAAAGTTTCTATCTATTATCTGTAATATTGGTATAGACTTAAATTGGTTGTCTATCCACAGTGGCGGCGATCTTGTCTGAGAGGTGGGGGGGACAAAGTCGGCCATAGTCTGGTCGATGACCTTTTCAAGGAATTCATGTCCCCAAAAAAACCATTTTCAAACTTTTTTGGGGAATTCATCTCCACAAAATCTGACTTTTCTACAAATTCATGTCTGAAAAAAGTTGATGACTTTTTTTTAGTCATTCACCTCTTTTTACTACCTTTTTCACACTGGTTTGCTTCTCGAAAAAAAATTTCGTATTTTCTGGGATCTCATGTTCCTACTAAAAATATGCAATCTCATCTTCGAAAAAAAAGTTGATGACTTTTAGTCCTCCTACTTTTGTTACTTCTTCAAAAATCATACCTTTAAAATAACTGACGACTTTTTGACCAATTCATCTCCACATAAATTTTTTGACCTTTTTGCTTCTTTTTTTCCTTCTCCTACAGAGTTTTATTACTTTTTTCCTTTAAATTTTGGGGGGGACACTTCTCCTCAAAACAACTTATCTGGTCAAAAAACACTGAAAACTCATTTTCGCCCTCACACACAATTGCATTTGTTGACCTTTTTTGGTGTATCTTCAAAATTTGGGGGTCCGATGTATGGCGTGTCCCCCACTCTTAAACGTGGGGGTCTTGTCCCCCGCGACTCCCCCGGGATCGCCGCCCATGTCTATCCATAAGCCACATAATTGACACTACATTATTACAACAACTCTAGGTGTCTCGCACTTTTCCTTTGCAACGATTCAATTTTCCATCATGTCAACGAGAGTTTTCTTGGATAGCTCGCCAATGGGCAACCATTTGGTTTTGTCATAAGTCATCTTGATGACTGTATTAGTGTTCTGTTTGGCGTTGCTTTCTCACCTGAGAAAGCTGTTGCATTCATCATTCGTTAACGTAAATAGATCTACCAATTCCGCTACACTAATGATCACGGAAGTTCAACCATATTATTGCAACACTAAGACTCCACTGCTTATCCGTCAGCTACCGTCTGGTACAAGATGGTATTATTCGTATGCAACTGCATTCATCATTCGGCTCCGTATTATCTCTTAGGACAGAGGTGGGCAAACTAAGGCCCGCGGGCCAGATCCGGCCCGCCAGCACTTTTTATCAAGCCTACACAATTCTTCAGAAAATTAAAAAAATTACAAAACTCAGACCGTGAGAAGTTTTCCTCATTTAATCATGTGACACTGCTTTCTTACTTACTATCCCGGTGTCGTTTTTCATAATAACTCTATGTACTTATCTTGCCGATCTGCCACTTCCGCGCAGTCGCCATTTTAAACAAATCAAAGTAGGCCTACTGTAGACCTCAGTCAACTGATCTAAACTTGAACTCAATTCTGCGAATTGCAACCAGTGCAATCACTCCGAATTATATAATTATAAGACAAACTTTCTGATGCATGTTCACAGTTGCATACATCTAACTAGTAACAAAATATTTTTTAAGTAAAACTTTTTCCTATTAGTCCTTGACAGTGACGGTTTACACTTTGTAAGGCCCTTAGAATTTTTTGGCGTTAAATACGGTCCAATGTGGAAAATGTTTGCCCACCCCTGTCTTAGGATTATGTAGATCTTGACGCCGATTTCTTCATCTCACAAGCGACGTCACTTACGCTCAGGATCTCACGACGATCTCCATATTCTAGCAACCAACACAGCAGAACTAGACAATGACGGTTCACGGAGTTGCTGTGAGATAGCCTACAAACTGGCAGCCGTATCCATCATTTAAGATAAGGCCGTTCAGCTACAAATATTCCTGCAAGCATGTCCACGTGACTAAGCAAATATGAGACAACCCAGGCTATAAGGGCCGTGAAACTAAACTGATTTTATAATGAAATAATATTGTTATTATTAATTATATTAATAACAATACGGCATTCCCGAAGACGTGACAAGGCAACCTCACATTTTGTCCCCAAATAGATCGCAAAATATATGCGATGCATCGAAATATGATGCTGAAATGACACATTGAAGACAGCAAATGTCAAAGCTTGCACTTATCAGAAAATTCCAGACTTCAGCAGAAAAATGTCTGGTATTTAGGCAGAAGCTAACTAGCTGTTTTTCTTGCAACTGATAAACTTATCCTACGTCTTTACCTTCTGGCTTAAACCACTTTCAGCCAACAACTCTTGCAGAAGTTCGTTAATTTCTATATATCTATATTTATATTTATATGACTTTGAAGATAAAGAATGGAAATTATCAATTGTGTTGTAGTTTTATGGCAACACATTAAAATATAACTACGTGAGTCGTGTCATGAACATTGTAAACGGTAACTCTATAATCAACATTACCTGGAATGTTTTCACCGACAACGCGTTTCACACTGATGGTTATACCATCTATGTTTCTGCGCAAGAAATACTTATCACTAATAACGTACTCAGTAATCATGGAAACTTCGAAGTATATTACGACACAGCGAGACAAGATGATGATGCGATTCTGGATATTTCCATGAATATCTGGAACCGAGGAAACTATTCTGATATTATAAAAAGGTGAGATTAAGTTTCATGAATCAGCATTGTTTGTTACAGGCAAATGTCAGAATATCATTTTGCTACAGTCTGCTCCTGAAAAAGATGTTATTAATCTTTTTATTTTAATGGGAATATAATAAGTGATGTAACTTGAAATGTTCCTATCAGACGTTGGCAGCAAAAGCTGTTAAATCTACTGTGAACTATTTCTATAACTAATTTTGCATGGCTGCCTCATCGAAATGCCGGAGTGAAGTTGCACGGACCAGATTGAAACAATTTACCAAAAAAATATTCTGGTCTTCGTTTTTTAAGCATTCTTCTTACCAATAAATACTTAGCCCTTAGTCAATTTAAATTCAACATTGAAAGCTTTTTTATGAAGGTGTGATAGAGAGTTTGCTATCGGTTGATTGTCTGTTCAATGTTCTGCTTTAAACGAATATATCTTGGTTCAGGACAGTCTTACCTTTGCAGTATACCTTTATGAAATTAGTTGGCCATGTATAGTCCGCACATAATTAGCAACAGAAATAGGCCAGTCCTGCGTTAAGCGAGTCTGTTTGATTTACCGTCTGTGTATTATGTTGTTGCAAAACTCTATTGATTTTATGTTTATGTTGAGAAGACATTCAAGAGCCTTTCAGTTCACTTTTCATCAACTAATGTAGGATTGATTTCTGTGGCGCGAATCGTTTGATGGAATCACGCTCTCATACAAATACACACACACACACACACACACACACACACACACACACACACACACACACACACACACACACACACACACACACACACACACACACACACACACACACACACACACACACACACACACACACACACGAACGCGCGTGAAGAGCCGCCATATTGGTATGAAAATCGGAGAGAGCTGACTGAGCGTCACATGTTAGAGAGACATAAACAGACATGGATAGATACAGCCGGATACAAAGAGAGACAAAAAAGTAGTCGTATGAGTTATAGATATGAGTGTCGACTGGCCCATACAATGTATGCCTTTTCGAACATGGCAACGAGGGTAGGCCTACGGAATTCTATAAGTTATTAAAACAGATTTGATTTAATAACTCGGGTATTGGAAAGAATCCAAAACAAAACAGGCCTTGGAAGCAAATTTATTAAGTTAGAAGGCGTTTGGTTTGAATATAACATTACTTACTTACTTACTTGCTTTCCATAATTATGTTTAAATTTTAAATTCCAGCATCTACTGCTTTTTCAACAACATGGATCGCAGGCCCGTTAACATTTGGCCTTTTATCACGGATTCGGAAAATATGACAATAGTGCCAATGCCTACCGATCAGGACTATTTCTTTGAAGATGGAATTGGCGGTGATGTTCTTTCGACTGTAAGGATTCCTTCTCGAAACGAATCATACATAGTGGAAAGAAGCATCTTCGTCAAGTGAGTGTCTTGCATATTAATATGTTTATTTGGTTCGAGCCAATTGAAAGAATTTACCGAGAAAAAATTCTTAAGTAGGCCCTAGACTTCAACATGTGACCACTAACATGATTACTAGAAAGTTCAAAGTCGACTACTGATACAATGACGTATAAAACCAAAGTAAAAGCCATTGCATTTGTAGTCAACTGAAGCAGACAAAGACCCAATTACCTCCTACATCCAATGTAGGCCTAATTATTATGCAACTGTATACTACGTATTTTCTGTCTGTTGAATATAATTTAGTCTTCATTAGAGGCTGCATGTGTGATTTCGCTTGGGTAGGTTCCTAGTCATCGTAAAATGTTAGACTGTTCCATCCAACGTTGCTTCGTGTGTTTTTCTAGTTCAACAAACATGTTTACCGTTTTAAAAATGCACACATGTAATTGCACAGTTGCAGCTATTGTTAAAACCACGTGCTAAAATCTGGGAGCAATCGGTGTAGTTATGCAATTGCGCAGAAAACTAGAGAATCTCTTCGTAACATTTCAAATCGCCGCTATATTTGAATGCATTGCAGTATATAGAATGTAATTTTTCGGACAAGTTGCTTTATTATATTCCATAAAACGCAACTGATTTAAATAGAATAAACTGACAATGACAGCGCCTATGTGTCTAAATTCAGGCGAGAAACGACGTTAATAATAGAAGAAGGAGTTGTTCTGAAATTCAAGCAGGGACGAGGACTCGTTGTCAGAGGTTAGCTGGTTAACTATCTTAACTATCATTATGATGCCAATGATTCGTTCATTATTCAGGTTTATCACATTCAATCATTCATTCATTGAGAGAACTTATGTAGCGCCCCTCCAAGATACCTACTCAGAAGCGCTCGCAGCCCAATTCGAGCCATAAGGAACAGTTTTCACACTCGTGTACGTTACCCATTATCATTTAATTTGACACATTATTTGGCTGATTGCATGCACACTTTGTTACAATCAGGGCCCAGTAGAGGAATTCCGTCGCAATCGCATTCTTGTCCATTTTAGCTTTGGCTGTATGTATGAATGCATCTATTGCTTATTTATTGAACAGCTAAATAAAACAATGTCCGATAGACTAAGCTAGTGTTTATGGGTTAGAGCAGGTGTTGCGGCCGAAGGGTATTGTCTGTCGCTGTGCGCTGGCCTGTTTCACGGACAGGCATTTGCACTTAAGTGGATGTCAGCCGTTTGAATGAAAATTATATGCCTCAGGTGATAAATGACGCTCTTTCAAAGTGCTATAAGTGCGTATACCTTTTAGTTCCAATAGCCGAATCTACAAGCAGCAAAGCATTTAGGCCTTTGGCTAAAATCATTAGAGCTACATGTAAATTGACTGGAATGAACGTTAACTGTATTAATCAATTGAAATCCACTTAGCCTTGCAACGACCAGATTATTATACACACTTACTGCACATTACAGTTGTAAGTCTATTTTCCGTCTACATAGGCCCAAGTCCACATACAAAGTATTTTATATCATTTTAATAGATTAAAAATATATATTGTGAAAGACTTAAGTTTAACGTCAAAAACGTCGCTATTGCGATTACGGTTTTTACCTGCGCTGGACATTGATCTCTGATATATGACCCAGTGTTCGTGAATAAGCCGGTGTGCTGCGCTCGGCTTTAGAGTATAGCGTTTTAGAAATTTCGAGTTTGCGATTACAACTATGACTACGATTAATGCAATCTTTTGCTCTATTTAATTTCTTCACCATATTAGAAATTACAGAATAGAAATATATATGTTACAGGGAATGTGTATTTTCAGGGAATATGTATATTCCCTGAAAATTTCAGGGTATATGTATATTCCCTGATTCACTCAGGGAATGTATACATTCCCTGAAAAAACCAGGGTATATACATATTCCCTGAAATCTTCAAGTGATTTCTATACACATTCCCTGAAAGCTTTCAAAGACACAGCGACATAAAGTCAACAGTAGGCCTAGTGCTTAGCTAGGGTTATAATTGGTCGCTAATTGGAAGGTTCTATCACTGCGTACCTCCTTTGATGCGCAAACGCCCATTGTTCAATAACTGTACGTAAATATAGGATCAAATCTTCAGAATAAACAACATCTCACTTCATAGAAGAAAGGTTTTAGTAGTAATCTGTGTTATCACTGTTGAAAAATGAAAAACCTAAGCTACAACATTAAAATAACCAAAGAAAACCATAGCCATCGGGTTCACTCAAAACTGAAGTCTCACCTTTTCAAATACTCCTACTCTGACTCATCTGATACTCCGCCTTCCAATTATACTCGCCGTAAACGACACCCGCCTTGACAGCCTCACCTGATCTGGTACTCTGGAAATCGGACATGGGCCTCTTTTGGACTACTCTCTGGAAACCCCCTTTGATTTGGCTTGGCCTCCTGGAAATCGGACTATGAAACTCAAAAAATAATTTCCTAAGTTTTGAAAAGGGCAACAGTTTACTTCCAGAAAACTTCCAAAACAGTTCAGTCTGAGTCTGCAGTCTCCTTTAGTCTTTCGACTAGTAATATTTTAAATATGAATAAACTAGTATAGCATGCATATTGCGCCATTTATTTATTGACCTCGACCATCCAGACCGTTTAAAAAATTGATTAAATGAATTTTAAAACAGGGTTTAAATAAAACAAGAAAAGCCAAAGAAAAAACCAAGGTCCAGGAAAACCTCCATTTCCCAAGCTCGGATAAAAACTCAAGATCAATTATAACTCTAGCTAAGCACTAGGCCTACTGTTGACTTTATGTCGCTGTGTCTATGAAAGCTTTCAGGGAATGTGTATAGAAATCACTTGAAGATTTCAGGGAATATGTATATACCCTGGTTTTTTCAGGGAATGTATACATTCCCTGAGTGAATCAGGGAATATACATATACCCTGAAATTTTCAGGGAATATACATATTCCCTGAAAATACACATTCCCTGTAACATATATATCTTCAGCATTTTATCCGTCACCTGAATGTTATTTTAGGAAATCTGATCCTTGAAGGCACACCAGATTCGCCAATTATTTTTACCACAGCATATGATGTCACGTGGTCCTGGCTTCGCTGGAACAGCATTGTCATCAGTCTGCCATCTTCATCAAATACGTCATGTATGTTTAGAAATTTACGTTTAAAGTTAATAAAATGACTGGCATATATAACTAAAACTCACCTATAACTCGCATACTAGTAAATTGTAAACTCACTGTGGTAAAGTTCTTTCAGATGAAGAAAACTTTCTAATCGATTAAATCTTCATTTGCTTGATCGCAGCATAGAAATCATTAGATTATAGGCTATTAAATCAGATCGGAATAGAAAAGATAAGATGATAATTAGTTTAGATTTCTATTATATAAATTCAAATTAGATCGTATTAATTAAATTGACATATATTTCACTAAATGTATAGAATGGATTCAAATCAGTTCTTTAAAACTGAACTGTTTAAAAAATTTGTGGGTGTTTTTGTCTTTCAGCGATCGTTGCCAATTTGTCTAATGTTGTTATTGAATATAATCAATATGGTGCCTTAGTCGTTGCGCCAATTATTGATATATTCGGGATCATCTTGCGAAATACAGACAGAGGCTTAACAGTTCGTGGTACCAACATTACTATCAGTAATTCAACATTCTCGGCAACAGACTGGGCATTGACAGTTCAAAGATGGACAGTATTTCCAGCCACTGAATCACATGTTATTGTTCAAAATTCGCTGTTCAACTCAACTAACAGAGGAGTACATTCAAATCGTGACTTTGCTGAAGTTATAGTAACTGAAAGTATATTTGTTAGTAATGGTTACGGAGTTGTTTTTGCCAATGATTGGATCAGCCAAGCCAATCTAACAGTTCATAACTCAACATTCATCAATAACAATATGGCAGTATACGCGGAACTCGGTTCTGGTATGACTTTTACGTTGTCTGGAAACAGAATGTATGGCTACTCCCGATCAAGCTGTTGCGATGATGGCGCATCAGGTCTTTACATCGCTTACCTAGATTGGGCAAATGTACTTATTCTGGATAATTATTTTGCTAATCTTTCATATTCTGCATTGAACATTCGGCATAACAGCTATTCGAGACCATTTTGCACAATTACAATAAGTGGGAACAAGTTTTCTCGCATTTCTAAGACCGCCTTGCAAATCGAGAACTCACTGTATTCGGTAACAGTAATCCAAAATAATACATTCATTTGGAACAACTTTCAAACAGACTCCTCTGCAGTTAGAATCCATATATCCGGAGACCGATATGTTGAAGGAAACACTGGAAATCTCAGTTTTGCTAGAAATATCCTACAGGAAAATGGCGGAAAATATGTCGCTAGCTTCGTTTCCACGCCCCTTCAACAGTCAGCAGAATCGCACTTTCCGTTTTTCAATGTTTCATCCAACTTCTTCCGCGACAATATTCCTACAGATTCTGTTATCTACACAGAATATAACCGACTTAACCTTAACTACAACATCTTTACCATTCAGCAAAATGTTTATGCATTGAGAGTGGGATTCCCCAAGAACCTGAGTGAAAACTGTACGTTCAATTGGTGGGGATCAACAAATCGGAGTATTGTGGCTCAGCGAATATATGACGGACACATTGATTCAGCGTTGGGAATTGTTCAGTACGAACCGTATCTGAATAAGTCTGAATTTAGTTGCGATACAGTGTCTGGTTGCTCTGGACATGGAACTTGCGTATTCCCAGAAGTTTGTCAATGTGATCGAGGATGGAAAGGAAGCGATTGTTCTCAGCCCTCTTGTGCTCAAATGCGCAATTGCCTGGGCAGAGGGGAATGCATTGGACCGAATACGTGTCGATGTAATGAAGGATACGTTAACTCTGACTGTTCTGGAGCTATTTGCTACGAAAGAAACAACTGCAGCAGCCGTGGATTATGCGTAGATCCAAATGTGTAAGTACTAAGATAATACAGCATGACTTAATATAAAATATAGCATGGCATAGTTGTCATAAAATGTTATACTAAGTAGCTTACCCAGTGAGCCTTATCTCTCCTGTATATATTCTAGCGCTGTAGAAAGATTGCTGTCACTCTTTTATTCCCACATCCAGTCTACTTGAATGTTTTCTTGACATTAGTGACAGGCTGCTTTATATTTCAAACTTTACTTTGAACTCTTAGGACATCAACATTATGCATTGAATCGTTGAGTAGTATCTCCTTCGACAGCGATTCGAGTCAATTCTAATTCATTGTGGAATTATATTTTAGGTGGGGTGCATATCTGATTTTTCATGAAATGTGCTATATAAATGTGCATTTACCATTAAAGTCAAATCTTTGATTTTCAGCTGTTTGTGTGCTGAATTTTACGGTGGAGACGATTGTTCGCGATGCAGCCAATATCGCTGGGGACCAACATGCAAACTCTGTCCAAACTGTGTCCATGGAATTTGCAATCAAACAACAGGTAGTTCTTACTCTGGTAATTATTTAGTAACAATTGTTTAGTGCGCTTTAGGACTTTGGCAGAGGAAATGCCATGCTACAGTGTACGCTTTTGTATATCAATTATCATTTCTCCGCTAAATGCCTGTGTCCTTGGTCTTTTTACTAATTCGCCCTAAGCAATGCTATTAGCTGTCCTATACTGTATATCATTAATACGTATAGCCTACATCCCTCGCAATGTTTATTAGGTCTTTAACATCAGCTAACTTAAACTAGTGGTGTCCCGGATAATCGAACTGAATAAAGATATAGTGTTTAGCATCACGTGTGACCAGCATCTCAAACTCAAAAGATATTTTGTGTTAGCTTCAAAGTGTATAGTATCAAACACTTGGGCTTATATAGCGCTTCTGTTTAACTATCATACCAGAGGTAATGGGAAATATGTAATGGGAAATAAAGACACCCGCATGTCTTTATCTCTGTATCTTCACATAAAACAGATACCTAGTTGGTAATTTTTTTTTAGTAAATCCTGTGATATTTCATATTGGGGATACCAGGCGCTTTCCATAATACATTACCAATTAGCTTTCTCCGAAGACGTTTTTGGACAACTAAGTTTATTGTACACGGTTTTTTCATATTTCAAAAAAGGTACGTGTGATTGCGATGGTCCAAACTGGATTGGAGAGTTGTGCAATACTTGTGCACCAAAGTTCTACGGCTCAGCTTGTCTACCACTGATACACATTGACCGAATCATCCCACAATCTGGACCTGATGTTGGAAACACCAGTGTACATTTCCGTGGTGCCAACTTGCCAAATGCTACAACTTATCGCTGCCAGTAAGCTTTAATACAATGCGTGATCTTTTAAGTCGCAGTGGCGAATAACAGCGGGAGCTTCTCCTTCATGGATAAATAGATCGGGTCTTTAATCCAAAGAAAAAGAACCAAATACTCGAGCTTCTACACATTCATTCTAAATGAATTCTTAAACTAGACATTATGCTAGTCTTCGGAAACTAAACTGTTTAACATTTTACATTTAAGCATCCAAATTTAAATATAGTCATTTTGTGGCAAAATTATTCCGACATTTTAGACAACTTCTTTAAACAAAATGCTTGAATTGCAGTACCTACTTTCACTACTGCACTGAATGTCATTTTGCATTCACTTGTTGCATTTCTAACCTAGGTTCGATTCAGATGTCGTACCTGGACTGTGGCTATCAGACGAAGACGTTTTCTGCCTTTCACCTTCTCATCCATCTGGTCAAGTTACCGTAGATCTGTCTATTTCCGAACAAAGTGGCTTTCTTACACCTCAGGTGTGTCGATGGTTGCAATTTCATTGTTACAAAGTATAAAGTATTAAGTACAGAAATTAACGAGTAAAATTAATTTTGTGGATACAATGGCGAATTTTACACTTCTGCAAAGGGTTTAACGTTCAAATTCAATATATAAAATAAATTCTTTATTTAACAATAGACATAATTCAAGAATTTTCGTTTTATATTAGCACATATGACCTATCTTAAATTGTTAGAAATAAACTGAACTCTTTTGTAATAAAGTCCATTGCTTGATAATTCAGTGCCAGAACTAGATATTAACATTGGTATTTTTATCCACTGTTCAAACAGTTTCAGTACACGTACTACCCTTACTGTCCGGCAAGTGCATGTGGAAGTCAGTTGAATCCTCCTCGTGGCTCTTGTTCCATGGGAAGCTGCATCTGCAATATTCCGTGGATTGGCCAAGATTGTGGAAGTCTTGGTCTGGCACCGAACATAATTCCAGTTTTATCACAGACGATATTTGAGTTGCAGTCATTTGAGATCACGCTCAACACTTCACAGGTTTATGTTCATCTTTTAAATCGGCGTCTAGTTTTTTAATGAACCTAATGCCAAACTGGTAAAATACGTCAAATGACGTATATAAGTGAAATAATGTAACAGTACAATGGAGTTTTATTCCCTATTTGTGTCTAAGAAATCTGTTCCGCTGACATGCTTCCATGTTGCATTATTTTAATTTTTTCCATTGCGAAACATTGACGCTACTAAAATGTTTAGCAGCATAATGTTTAATAATATTGTAAAATGTTGAGTAATATTGTAAAATATTTAATTATAGGGCAATGAACCACTTAGCTGGAGCCTTCTTGAATCACCAAGTGACATGTATATCAGAAGTACATCAGGTCTCTTGAGATGGACAAAGGCAGTGGCAGACTCCCAGCCATATAATGTGACAGTTTCTTGTCGCAATGCTATCGGCAGCGACCAGTTCACTTTCAGTCTTCGAGTACCATTATCTTATGCTGCCGTCTTAGACGCATTACCCAAGGGACCATTTCTTACTCCACAACCAGTTCTGATTCGTGGGAAAATCACGTGGATTGTCAACAACACGATCCTGATCGGCCAACAGATACCAGTTAACATCTTGTAAGCATATTTGTTTTCATTTAGGCAGTGTCTTCATTTGGTGATAGTGTGTAGGCCTACTGGAGAAAGAAGATTCGGAGCATTATAAAGAAGGAAGTGAAGGAAATATTGAAAGAACTTTCTTGAAGTTCTTTCATTTATTAAGCACAACTTTTGTGTCTTCACTAGTAGCCAGGGCTGTAGTCGAGGGTCTACGCGGGTATACAGCGTGTACTCACCTCTAGACACCGTATACTCACCTCACAAAATATTTATATTTATTTATATTAAAATACTGTAGCGTATGCTCAAAAAATACTGTAGCGTATACTCACCTCTATAATTTGTTTCGGAAACTGACCGGTAGCGTGTACTGACCTCTAATTTTACCACTACAGCCCTGCTAGTAGCCCTTCTTCAGTAGCATTTATTAAGATCTGCGACAAGCTCAACTAACAATCTTACAAAGACATTTATTTATTTCGCTGTTAATATTTTCGTTCTGTAGAATAAAAACGGCAGCATCGATTCGCACCATATCAGTGGTTACTAGTTATGGATCCGATACTTTCTACACAAGATTCTACCCTGCATCATACGAAACAGGGCTGTTTGCGGTGGTAAGCTTGATGTGACTATATAACAAAGCCTTGCCAAACCTAGTGCATTCATTAACTATTCCCTTTGTTGTCAAATAAGATGGAAGGAATGTTGAATGAATTGCATGCAATATTTTCATATTCATTTAAACAACAGATATCGTATTATGTATGAATGCTGAATCTACCTTGACCCCTGGTCATAGGCGAAATTTCCGCAATCATGGGTCTCTTGTGATAGAGGACGAATCAGAGCAGGTGCCCTGCGTCGCATTCTACCTAAGCAAGTATTAGATGCCTTATCAAGATTCTGGAGAGGTCTGGACGATTGTCTGAGATGAGTACGTCGCTGGAACAGCCAGATTCCATTCACACTGAGGTTGGTCTTCGATGAAGCCAGGCTCTGTATCCACGTTCCGCACGTCCTGTAGTATCAGCGAATCGATGTAGATACGAATGTAGGGAAGCAGCGATTCAAAGTGTTCTATAGTACGCTGACTGGTCTTGTGTGTACGTCGTGCACTTCGAGTTGTCCTTTTAGGCGTCTTAGCGAGAATTAAAAGGACAAACGTTGAAGAAAAGCCACAATAACAGATCCACATTTAGCGAGATGGCGATGAGACGAATGGCCAATGAAAAGCGCAGATGAAACTAAATTGCGTAAGCCTACCATGAAAAAACGAGGATGAAATAACAACTTTAGAATATGCATCTGGCTGCAAGCACAGGTCAACGTATTAGCCATGACTCTAATAGAAAGAGACTAAGATGAAGCATATTCGTAAAACCTCCATGCATGATCCACAGCGATCGCTGCATTGAACATACAGGTCTTCAGTCCTAAACGTAATTTAAACTACAGCTATTATATGTGTTCGTAAATCTGTTATACTTTTCATAGGATGCCCGCCATCCAATGGACTCTGGTTTTGCTGCACAACAGAGCTGGTCTGTATATGGATTAAGTTTTCAAGTCAATCCATCCTCCTTCCAAGGATACACTGGAAACTACACTTTTCCGTCTTTCTTGACAATCACAAATACTGGTGTTGATTCGTTAACCTATTTACAACTAACGGTTAGTAGGCCTACTTACAATTTGCACGACTACGCCTAACATCGTTTGTTCTATTTTAGTGGATGATATGCCATTTACGTGCAAGACATCAATACTTGAATTAGAGGCATTATCGTAGCTAGTTTTTGGCCTTGCGTTTCTGAATATTGACCTGCCATTGAAACTTACCAAATAACTTGACTCAGCAAAAAGGGATTTTGCGGATTTAGTTTGACCTAGAGCCTAGAGCTCGTGTCCCTCACGCATCTTTTATTTGGCGTTAAGAAAGTATGGCGATTAGGGCCTATAACCTACCATAGGCGTAGCTACATTGAGGCAAGAGGAGGCATTTGCCTCCTCTTGGTTTTTTAGATTTAAAATTTTTTCTTAGGTTATAGCCCTGCACATCCTCAAGTACACCGGATTAGAGGTGGATGTTGCCTCCTCTTGAACGGAAAATATCTCCCAAAAAAGGTCATCAAATGTTTTGGTGAAGAAATTCCCAAAAAAGGTCATCAAATGTTTTGATGGAGAAATTCCCAAAAAAGGTCATGAAATTTTCTGTTGAAGAAATTCCCCAAAAAGGAAAAATGTCATGAAATTTTCTGTTGAAGAAATTCCCAAGAAAAAGGTCATCAAATTTTTTTACAAGCAGTAGTTGCCTCCTCTTGAATTGAAGTCTGGCTACGCTCCTGTAACCTACACTACCTTAATAATGACAGACAATTGCAAATTCTATTCAAAGAGTACAATGTTCAAATACGATGCGCATTACACAAACTACGACCCATAAAGCGATTGCTGTCAATGCTTCATTTGCAGAAGATAGATTTACCTTTTGAGATGAGACTCGTTAATCCGAACATTTCCTGCGTGCTTGGTGCCTCTAACTGTGCATTGACAAATGTTTTGCGACCTGGAGAGAACATCGTACTAAACGCAAGTGTTCAAGGTAAGTGACGACTTTCAGATTAAATTATCATAAGAATCTTCACAGTTTAAGAATGTGTTTCAAATGTTACGTGATACAGGAAGCAATAAAAGAATTATGGCCTAAGAGTTTTCAATCATGTAACTGCTGGTCATTTTCCGCAGAAGAAATTTATGATAAGTATAGTAGTTTTTTCTTTATACATAGAAGTGCTGTGCGATCCACGCTTCGACCAGGTTTGGGATGTGTCCGTTGAAAGTTCCCTCAATATAGTCCCTAGTGCATAATGGAGAACTTTGAATGCTGCGAGCAAGCGAGATGACAATATAAGGGGTGGTTCTGGGATGGACCTAGATTCTAGAAATTTTCGACAACATATAGCTTTGACTGAAACTAACGAACGTAATAGAGTACTGTTCAGAAAAGTATCTGTTTGTGCGTGTCAAGTACAATATCGCCATATTATATTCCTGGCATACGAAACTCCATCAGTTTTTCTCTTATTCGCCTTATATCCTGAATTAGAAATCGGAACTGTTCTAACCACTTCTTGTGAACCACCTAAAATTCCTTTTTCATGTTATGTTTTTGCCTGAGACATTTTTGCTTGATAATTGCACATACTTCCAGAGGCCCGGGAAGTGTTTAAAAGTTGAGTGAGCCAACCACGGCAAACATATATATATATATTTGGGGTAAACATATATATATATATTTGGGGTAAACATATATACATATATATATGCATTACAGCTGTCTTCAGAATTAGTTGTCCTGTTTCTTATCTCTATATCGGATATCCAAATTTCAACCCTCTCTCATCAGCCTTGTAGGATGATATATTGCGCGTGTCACTATGAGAAAACCTTTCAACATCCGACACCTGTTGCAGCTTTCAGCCGAGAGAGTAAGGTTCCAATACATGCTTCTCTTAGCTGTCACTTAGCTTACTGACCCTTCCTGACCTGACACTGGCCGGCTTTCGGTAGGTTCCATTAGTGCATCGAGTCTGAAGTTTTTGGCTCTGTTTGACAATGGCGCTCTTATTTTATCTAATCACTATTAAAATGTAGGGCGCAAACGATATTTTTTTTTATTAATGACCAAAGAGTTGTGTGAGCATGCGCCTGCCTCGGCGCCACAGAGCCAAAACTTGTGTGAGCACCGGCGCCTGTGACGCCATAGGTTCCCGGGCCCCTGCATACTTCATTTCTTGGATATCCATTAACGACATTGACGTTTATCTTTTGCAGGTGTTCGAGCTGGTGGAGTTAATTTTGTGATGACACTTTCAACAGTGGAAGGCTTGGTATTGCAAGCTTCTGTCTGGTTCAAATTTCAGCAGCAGACACCTGTACTAAGCCTAACACCTGGACGCATTGATGCAACAGTTACACGTGGAAGCGTTTACTATTTTCAGGTATAATTGTGGTCACTGATTTCAAAATTGATTTGGGTTTTTTATATCAGAGTGGTCCATAGAGTCGAAGAACCCCTCCCCCAATCAGCAGACTGTGTATCTTTATGGAACGTAAAATGTAACTGTGCCATTATCCCAATCTATGCCAAATATAGGAAATGCACATTGTGCAAAATATTCTTAAATAGTTAATGGTTCTCTGTTTAATTTAAGGGGAGGGGAGATAGAGTAGTGGTAACACTCATGGCCAGGAGAGCATAAGGTACGCGGATCGACTTCCGTAACCCCCCTCTAGGGGGGCGCCTTGCATGGCTGCCAAACCGTGTGTTAATTAAGATCTTGACTGTACTTTCATGTCTCAATGTAATCTTACTGCGTCTGTCGGTTTGAAATAATAAAGAAATAATTATTATTATTATTATTTTCAACCTGCATAACTTTAGCTGTATGTTTGGCACATACCTCATTCGCTATTACTCAAAATTACTGTTATCACCGGGAATCTTCTTGCACTGGCTTGTTGAGGATTCCATCTTTATTCTCCATTGGCTGATATCTAGCCTACCTCTCGTTGATTGGTGTTTGTAAATTGTGTAGACCGTGTCAATAGACCCAATAAACACCGCAACCTCTGGGTGAAAATAAACCTCTGTGTTCGGGGATAGTTATGAGAATGGGAACTTACATTATTTTCTGGCATAACACTAACTGCAGTAATCAGTAAGTAAAATCTACCCTAGTCACTGGCACTACGCTTACATTAATCAGCCCTATTGAGACAGACCTTAAGTATTCAAAATAGTGCACACTTAAACACTTTTGCAACTTTTTAAAGTGTTTCATGATCTAATCTTTTAACTGTGAAGTTTTCACCCGTTATAAAGCTTTAGCGCCAGTTCTCATCGGAGACACTGCGGATTCATTTCAGATGATTTTAATGGCCAGCATCTACTGCTCGTTATCAATTGAAGTTTTACTTCAGCAGTTGAGCTATGCATGAATGGACTGAGTGCGACCCAATATGTATCTCCAGTGAGTAGGCGGAACTGTGTAGTGCGAGAGCCACAGTTAAGTTTTCTTCCAATGAAAACTTAACCGGGGCTTCACTGCTTCATTTTCAATTGCCGCTGACATGTTTGCTGTCGCCTGCTGACGGACCTTGTCGCAACCGTCTAAAATTCTTGTGTACAGATATATTTAGAGGGCTGTGACTCTAATAAATTTGAGTATAATCGAGTGGAAAACTAATATCATGTTATACTGCCAATTGTGTTTCGCCTGCCATCAACCCAACTTGAAATGTACAATGACAGTTTAGCACATTCTAACTTGACATTTCAGTTCTAATATGAAATACAATCAAGAAATGCGCTGTTTAAATGTTAAAAACATAAACTCGAAGCAAAACATATTTTCTACGATGTCTCGAAATATCTTGAAGATATGTTTTTAATAACCAACGAGACATTAAAGTAATTCTGTCATGGCTTTTATTAAACTGCAGGTTAATGTTTCAAATGATGGTCTTCGACCTGCCACAAATGTGAGTGTTCGACTGCCACCAGGCGAACTGCTGAGTTTGGTATCATTTGGTACTAACAGCAGCGCTGCTGGAAGGCCATTGATCTTAGAGGTTGGAGATGTTGCCATCTTGATCTTAGAAGTGAGACCATCCGTACAACAAGCAATTGGAGAAATAACTGGAAGCATCTTGGTTGCATCTGTGGAAACAGGAGCCACGCTCTCATTCAGGCAAGTCAGACTGAATAACAGTTTTTCATCACAATCGGTAGGCCACTACTACTTCTAAATTAACGGCCCTTTTTTAATGAGGACTTCGATCCTTTTTGGGTCTACCGTTTGTTCCTCGGTGCCCTGCTAATATTTCATGTCACACTGTATTTTCCTTTGTCTATATTTTCTTGGGATTCGATAAAAGAAGAAGAATGAATGAATTATATTGCAAGAATATGGTTGTAAGATTAATAAAATTCCGGAATATTAAATATATAATGCATAAATATCTTAGGTTCGTGGTATCATCTCTGAGCACAGTAAACCTCACCGTGTCGGTAGAAGACGAATACACTTATTTTGCTGCCGATCAGCCGCTTCTTGCAGGTGCTACAGTGAGACTGGTTCCAAGGTTTGGTGGAGATACGCTATCTCTGACCACCAATACTTCTGGTAAATACCCTATATTTCTTATTGTTATAAGAGAAAAACGAAATCACGATTATGATGATTTTCAGTATATTCTCAACAATCATCGTTTACTTATGGCTTTTATACTTTTATTTATTTGTAACAAACTTTGTTTTGCCAAAATCGGGAAAGACTAAAATAGAGACATAAAAACAGAGAAGAAAAAAATGTAAGACATAAATGAATACCAAGAGTTTTGGTGAACACTATTTATTTGGATATGAATTGGTGAGGATGGATTCATATGCCAACGTCCACATCTGAGCTGTGGGACACGTCATGGGATTTGCCTTATTCAATTTTCCAAACCGAACCTTACGGACAATATATATCAACGGGCTGAGACCCACAATTAAATATTAGACTTGTCGGTTAATTAATGCTTTTAAAATCTCATATATATACTCCATTTTAGGTAAAGTGACTTTCGTGAACATATCCGAAAATTACTACACGCTGTACACAAGTTGTGAACGACATCTGCCAGATTCCAGAGTTATCTTCGTCACAGGTGGCAGTGGAAGCTCCGTCATTGTCTTCATACAAAGGGTTGCTGTCACCTACAAGTGAGTCTTACGGATCACACTTGAAATTTTTTCAGGTGGAATGTTAGACATTCGATCAAATATACTACTCTGCATGTAAATTAGATCAGACTCGATCAGAATTAATCGTATTTGCCAGGATAGTAGACGGAGTGTTAGTGAATCTAAGTTCAAAGTTAACCTATTTTTGAAATGTTATTGCTTTGTCTTGAAAGTAAAATTATTCAGTGCTGGTAATGACTTACGTGAGACTCTATTCCTATTTGATAGGAACCTACTTAATATTTCGGACAAGCAACAGCATTGATTAAGAATCTTAGTTACAGAATAAGTGACTTTTAAGCTACACTTCGGAATCGCAGTAGTCTACATTATAATAGTTTCAAAAATGTTTTGCAAAATTGTAAAGATGAAATACCACTGAAACTAATGAATCTCTACTTCCAGGTCATATCTTACCATTTAAACAGAAGCATGTAGTAAAACATGTCGAATAATAATTGTAATGAGTATTCCTTTGATCTATTTTTCAGCTGGGTAGTCACCCCAATAACGTTTGAAGATCGCTACGATATTAAATTAGAGGCAACCTTTGAGACCCACGTTCCAATTCCAGTGGTCACTGTGACGCCTAACAAATTGGATCTTGATGTACTTGAACTTGGTTTGATGCCGTACATCAACTTCGAAGTAACCAACCATGGACTCATTGCAGCCAAAGGATATCGTTTCCAATTACCTTCACCAGATGCCCATCCTTTCATTACGTTTACGATGGTTTGTACTTTATAGCATCATTTAAATGGTTAATCCAATACTAAAACCTAAAATGGATAGGTGATTCTATTTCAGTTTGGTCGCCTTTGGAGGACAGTTAGATGAATGGTGATACTCTTGCATGAAGAACATAACATCTTGAAAGACGCAGTTCGATACCCGCAAGCCCCTCTAGGTCGACTCAACCTCCCATTTCCCTATGGGACAGCAGTAACTTGAGCGGGCGCCAAGACAGACGTGTGTTCAAGCAGATCTTTATAATTGTACCGTCATATTTCAATGTTTCAATGCAACTTGCTGCAGTTTTCAGTGAGCTTGTGAATAAAACGAATTATTATCAATTCTGGCATAGAGGTATAATTCAGCTTCAGTTGTGTTTCGTGATCCAGAAACATTGGAACTGGAACTCATTGGCATTAAACCAACTAACTTACATTGACATGAGAAAAGCTATCAAAAGACATGACCCTTTATTATCCTGCAAAGGATAGACACCCCAAAGACACTAACAAATCTATTAAGCCAAGCATCTAGCTTTATTTTGCATCGTTTGACAACACATACGACCGCGAACAGCTTTTCTCTAGAATGAAAATATTAAAACAAAGCCGACGCCATGGCTAAAGGACGAACATTTAACTGGTTTACTACGACAAGATAAATCAAATATCGAAGCAGATATAGATTGCTTGTACTTTCACAAACAAATTGTTTCCTACTACCGATATTTAGGTTGCAGGAAAATGTTTCTTCTAGATCATGGTTCACCTTCAGCAGCTGAATTTCTTTTGCTCTTGAATTTTGATTGCAATTTCAGGATCGTGAGTTGATCGGCGACATAGCGGCGAACACTACAGTTCAGGTCGTAGTGTCTGTCGTCATAAACACTGCCAAACAACGTCTGTACTATAACGAAGATGGCACATCAGTTCAGAAACGTTCCGTAGCAGATTTCGTCAATGACTTGAAGTATTTTTGGCTCTTTTGACTAATTGACTTACTGTACCCTTTATGAGTAGTAATTTACTTTAAATTCGACATTTTCTCAGCCTTAAATGCTGCAACGAACAGGTCAACCCAATCTGTTCCAAGAACTGTACATCGCCAGGGTATTGGCTTGGTATGCGGACTATCGCTCGTAGGACGATCGCTCATAGGGACAATCGCTCATACACCGCGATCAATTGTAAATAAGAAATAGTAAAGTTGTTAATAAAACCCAGAAGCCAAGGTTTGTTTTATGGATCCATTTGTTGCAAATAAGACGTGAAAACTCTTTAAAATTGTTCACTGCTTGAACGATGAGAAAGAAAAAGCACGTAGATAAGTCAGAAGATCAGTTTTATTGCATGAAACGATCTTTCAAGATACGATAGCGCTTGGCGCTCGGTTGCTCGATGCGAGTAGCCTAATACCCTGGAGGAAGGTTGCTTTCTGCTTCACACAGTCGCTGTAGAGTTCCGAGAAAAACGCGAGTAATTAACTTCCAATTAGCTAGCAATTATAAAAGTGGTCAACTAATCAACTGTTCCAATTGATTTCATATAACTTTACAATTATTTATGAATTGTCCCTACTCTGATGTGCCTATATTTTAAAACTATTTTCTAGCTAATTGGAAGTTAATTGCTCACATCCATACTTTGATGTTCATATATTAAATAACATAGCGTATGAGCGATCGTCCCTATGAGTGGTTGTCCCTATGAGCGATCGTCCCTATGAGTGGTCGTCCTATGAGCGATCGTCCTATGAGCGATCGTTCCTATGAGTGGTCGTCCTATGAGCGATCGTCCCTATGAGCGATCGTCCCTATGAGCGATCGTCCCTATGAGCGATCGTCCTAGAACCATTGGCTTAACGCACAAAGCTTTAATTGATAGTCACTGCTAAGTAAATACATGAACAAATATAATGGAACATCGGAACTTGTGAGTAAATCGGTTTGGAAGGGAAGCCAGCCTTGCTTTCATCTTCATCTTCGTTGATTCATAATACTTGCAACATCATCAAAATGTGTTCTTGCAATCATCGTTATCGCCAGCTGCAGATAAAAGTTATTTACCTAACTAGATAACTTGTCCCAAACAAGGATGATTTTCAGCAGTCAACTTTTAAAATGATTGCCTACGGACTCTGAACTCCTTTCCCTGCGGTGTCTTTTCGTTCCGTTGAGTCTGAATTGCCATTAGATCAACACAAACCCGCTTTTAAGATGCAGTTTGCTGTTGTAGCAGGTTTCTTACCAGTAGGCCTACAGGAGTAAGAACCAACTTATTGTGCTACAGCGTTCAATAACAAAAGTCAAGAGTCACTCAGTTATGTTTGATTTCTGTATTGTTCTTGCAGTTGCCTACGACTCGCGTTTCGCACTCTTTACTATTATATATGTGACCGTGAACGTTACCAAGAAGCTCAGATCTTGCTTGAACGGGAAATTCGTCAGAGGAATTGCTTCAGTGGCGGTGGTGGTGTACATGGTGTCGTAGGAGGAGTTTACTGGTACCCTCCATATTTCCCTGGGATTAGCGGTGATCCATGTAATAATTTTTATATTGTCATTTTGAATTTATTAATATAGTTTCTGTATCAGAATTACTTACATAAAACATTAACAGCGAAATTCAGGAGAATTAAATGACACTGATTTTATATATCAGGCGTGATTCCTCTATTGCAAAATTTAGTGCAACACTTTACACTAACTACTAACTGTTTGCTAAATGATGATGGCCGTATAAGTGTTATTTGTTGATTAGTCATTGTCTCTAGCAAATAGTTAAACATTTAATTACTTCATCAACGCTGAATAGGTTGGTATTTCATTGTTCTTTTGATGAATGACTTATTCTATTACCTGTTTTCGTACGCAGCTCTTGAAAATACCAATATACCGATTACGACTCCTATCAACTGTAAAAGAGGCATTAAGTGTCTGGAGGCGGTATGGGATTGCTTCTGGGCGTTCAACGCTCTTAAAAAGGGCTATCAGATTTACAAAGCCGGAAAGGCCTTGTCAAAGGCAAAAGAAGGGTTCATCGACTTTGTAAAATGTATCAAGGATGAGGTTGTTGACGGGTATGCTAAACATCGCTTTTCTTTAGCATCTGTATCTTCATCGTTTTAGAATATGACATGAAGTCGAACAACACCTTTTATTTATTAAATTATAAGCATATCAAGCTTCCTTCATGTGAGATCTAGAACTTAACTATCAAGATACCTCCATGTAAGAACTAGCACCTGGCTATCAAGCTTCCTTTATATGAGATCTAACACCTGGCTATCAAGCTTCCTTCACATGAGATCTAACACCTGGCTATCAAGCTTCCTTTATATGAGATCTAACACCTGGCTCTCAAGCTTCCTTTATATGAGATCTAGCACCTGGCTATCAAGCTTCCTTTATATGAGCTCTAACACCTGGCTATAAGCTTCCTTTATATGAAATCTAGCGCCTGGCTATCAAGCTTCCTTTATATGAGATCTAGCACCTGGCTGTCAAACTTCCTTTATATGAGATCTAGCACCTGGCTATCAAGCTTCCTTTATATAAGATCTGACACCTGGCTATCAAGCTTCCTTTATATGAGATCTAGCACCTGGCTATCAAGCTTCCTTTATATGAAATCTAACATCTGGCTATCAAGCTTCCTTTATATGAGAACTAGCACCTGGCTATCAAGCTTCCTTTATATGAGATCTAGTCTAGTACCTGGCTATCAAGCTTTCTTTACATGAGATCTAGTCTAGTACCTGGCTATCAAGCTTCCTTCATATGAGATCTAACACCTGGCTATCAAGCTTCCTTTATATGAGATCTAGTACCTGGCTATCAAGCTTCCTTTATATGAGATCTAACACCAGGCTATCAAGCTTCCTTTATATGAAATCTAGCACCTGGCTATCAAGCTTCCTTTATATGAGATCTAGCACCTGGCTATCAAGCTTCCTTTATATGAGATCTAGCACCTGGCTATCAAGCTTCCTTTATATGAAATCTAGCACCTGGCTAGCAAGCTTCCTTTATATGAGATCTAGCACCTGGCTATCAAGCTTCCTTTATATGAGATCTAGCACCTGGCTATCAAGCTAGCAGTTGCACAATAGTTTCTATTCATTTGGACATCAGTTCAGATTCAACTATGTATTTCTCAAAACATATATAGTTCATTATTTTACACTAAATAACGCCTTCTAATCATCTCTTTTTTATTTTATCCTGCTTCTAGACATAATCACAAAGAAAAGTTGCGCAAAATATGACAAATATATCAAAATTGCATGGCCGAGGCAATAGCATTAACTCTAAAATTTGCACACTTCAAAGTTACTGCAATCATTGCAATGGTCTACCAATGGAACAAAGAATCAAATTTAAAACATGTCTTTTAGTTTTCAAGAAAGGGTCGAGGTCGAACGCTCGCTATAGAAAAAGTGTACATTTACAGTTTAGTGACAGTATGGACTGTATTCCATATGGTCAGGAGAAAAGTAAGCATAAATATAAATAAGCATAAATATTTCTGCTGTGACGGGAAGATAATAGCGATCTCTCATGGTATCACATAGCTAACAGTTCAAGATTATTTATATGTAATTATTCGAATATATATGCTATCGCTAATCGATGGACTATGTTTTTAGTATTAAAAACAACTGGCCGCAGATTTTCACCACCGATCCAGGAAGTGCTGCGAAGCAAGCTTTGGAGGAAGTGATTGATATCGCAATAAAATGCGTGCCTGAACCATTTTCCGACATCGTGGAGTGAGTTCTTATAATAATGCTCCATAACGTCTGCTTACATTTATGTCATAGTTGGTGCTTTGTGATTTGTGGTCCGATTTGTTGCTTGCGAGGCACTGTGGTAGCGACGTTGTTGCCGAACAGCTGTTCAACTCTATTAGCATCAAATCAATGTAGAACAATTTAATTGACGTGACTTCTGATAACAGTTCAAGCACGCAAGGAATTACTATGAACGAGAGAAAATATTATAATCGAATGTAAAAATGGGGGAAACAATCCCCTTTAAATATACTATTAGGCAAGAGAGGCATGAGAAATCAACAATTTCAATGCGACCTATTATGTGTTTTGGAGACATTTCTCCAAGTGCATTTCGCCGCTGTTTTTAATATTTTGGACGATTTCTGGATGCTTGCTATCGAAGTCTCGCGCGCGACCAAAGACTCGTCTATCCTAAGGGGTTTCAGGATACTAACTGGATAGTATCAGATAGTATGAGGCTCCTTTTGGAAAGATCACGAGAGTCCCTGGAGTAGTTGCCAGCTGCGAAGGATGCAGTCCTTCACCGATTCGGTGACAGAGGGATACCCGAAAGCATCGTCTTCTACCATGAACAAAGACTTTGACACTGGGGTTGGTGTATTGCGAACAGGGTGTCCACTATCAGCTCTGTATGGGAATCCATCAGTTAGGCTATACGTGTCTGCGGGAGCTCACCAGTTATCTGAGCACTGTTCGCTTATTAACTAATCTTTTTTCTAATTGACATTAACATCAGTTCGGTTGGCGTAGGTAGAGTTTTTGGGAGGTACTCGAAGGCATTATAATAGCCTAAGTGATCGGAAACCTGAACACCTAAATACGTTTTAACTGTAATATTATGAGACAATAACGTTGTTAGCTGCTTAATTTTGAGAATACCTTTTGATGTCTAATTTGCAGCTGTGCGAACAACGCTTATCAATGCATCTCAGGGAACGTAAAAGACAGGCGCCGTAAGAAGCGAGATGCTGGACTGACCAGGGATGATTTACTACCTGAGTACACTCGCCGATATCTCTCTGTGCTGCAGTATTCTCGTCTTGGGGAATTGATTTTAGCTGATCGAAGATGGTGAGCCAACTTAATGAACTTAAGATTTACTAAACTCTTTGAATTTAAGGTTTCACTTTAGCTGAAAAACGAGTTTTATAGGAGGT
The DNA here is from genome assembly GCA_963556255.1 of Allolobophora icterica. NCBI lineage: Eukaryota > Metazoa > Annelida > Clitellata > Crassiclitellata > Lumbricidae > Allolobophora > Allolobophora icterica. Next base: position 94,833,583 of record OY744602.1, on the reverse strand, counting down.
GTAATGTATTGTATTTCAACGGGAGCCATCAGCGCCACACAGGGCTGCATCTGAAAGACCAGCAAAACACTGGTGCTCTATGGACTCAAGTCCACCACAGCCTGATTGTTGAGGTCATTTTTGGTGCCAGATCAGAATTGGGTGTCATGCCGGGAAAGACAAAATGGTGCTATTAGTTGGCAAGCAATGATGACGGCAGCAGAGGCTTTAGAATTGGAATCCAGGATTCCCCTTAGCCTATGGTTCCCAGCGCTTGCACTACTGAATATTTTCTCCCATATATAATATCTACCAAACTTCTCATTTATCCAACCGCCCATACCCATTCTTCGAATGGATCCAGGATTGGATGCAGGATAGAATACGAAAAGTTCAGTTTTAGTGCGAGTGAAACTCTCCAGAAGTGAGGCAAACTGAGGAGAGCTCAAATTTAGAGATGGAAATGAAGGATCAACGAAATACCGGCGAGATCGCTCAGCAATTCGTTCAGTACCCGGGATATATTACGGAGAATTTTTGGAGGATTGGAGGATTTTTGTTATCTTGGAATAGATCAGAGGCCGATGTAGAGAAAGACATGAGAAACAACGAGTAGGTCCAGGCGGTTGGATGAATGAAAAATTAGATATCCGTTGTAGCCTTGTAGGTAAGAGATACTGTAGTATGTGCGCCGAGGGACCTTAAACTAAGGGGCTTGAGTTGAGATTTGAATGACTGTACGGACAGAAGCATTTTGCATTGTTTGATGATAAGTCAGGATTTTATCAAAGGTATTGTGGTAGTGAAGTTTAGAGTGAATAACTGAGTTGGTTATTGTGCACATAATTTTATAATTAAGTACAGTACGAAGTCGACGGATGTCATTATTGTACACATAGTACTGCTGGATAGCTGGGTGATCAACAAAGGTAGGTTTTGTCGAGGTGACTCCTATGTATTTGGAATAGGAATGAGTATGGCACAATCTGAAAGGTCTTTTGAAGGAAGGTTTGTTTGAAGCTAATTAGACTTTATGATTACGGTTGTAAATTGAAAGTTTTCCCTGCACTACTACACGAAGTGATACATATTGATTCGATGATTAATGGGCTTATCTGTTGTGAAATAACTACTGCTGAGATAAATGCTTTAGGTTTGGCGCTAATGCCACTGACTGGTGGCGTAGTGCGGTTTACCCCACGTTAAAACAAGGCAGTGATGGCGGTCAGTACATCTCCACAAATGAATTCAATCAGGCGATGAGCTATCCGCTACCACCGAATATCACTTTGGACATGGCTGCAGCTTTACTCAGGCGAATTAACGACAGCTTTGTCAGTTGGGATGGAGGGGCGACATCTAACAACAATGGCACAATCAACTTGGAAGCGTTTAATGAAATTGCCGGAGTAATTTATAATGACACGGAAAAGGCCAAACAGGTTGGCAGCAATCTGTCAGCGTAACAAATCTTTAAGTCTGTAGGCTAGCTGTTGTATGGAATTTCACGACCTTTAATTTTTCCTGCTCACATCGTATTGACACTCGCAAGGCAAATTAATAATAGCAAAGCGACCGCTGAAACGTTTAGTATTCCGATGCTTATAGCCATCGGTCATAATTAGCTAAGACCAGCTAAATTATGACGTGAAGTATCAATGAACTCTGATTTTGCTGAATTGTTGTTTTTGGAGAAATAAATTCGTAGATCTATGGATTTACTTAACTCCTGTCTAAATATGCTGTGAAAAAACTTCGTGAGAAGAAGAGACCTTCAAAAAACTGTTTATAATTTAGATTCGAATCCATATATTTTGTAATAGCCCGGTATACACTTTTTAATTTTGGTAGATTTAGCAGGACATGCTATAGGCCTATTTGTTTCCAATTATGCAAGTTTCGGTTTTTGTTTCTGCAATTCTACTCGTGTATAATAGAGAAATCATCTTCTATTTCAGGCTGGGTTTAATTCGTCTATCGAATGGTTTTTAGACGCTGATGAAAAAATCAATGAGGCTGACACGGTTTGTTTTCTTATTCAGATTTGATAGACATTTCCTATTTATCACTAAACACTCCATATGGTTGACGTGATTTCTTGGCCATATCATTTAATGTAGGTAATTGTGGTATTGTCTGTTTGGTGAAGATTGGTTTCGTAGTAACATATTCTTCTTTGCCCATCTACGATAGCCCTCTACGTACATTTCTTCTCTAACACCCAATGTAATAATTATTCTGCTTGTCGTGACTTCAGGCTATAATGCCATGTCATCCTCAAGCCTATTCCAGAGAAGTGAAAGACCTTTGCAGTTGTTGTCACGAGATCGTCGCCAGTGTTTATACAGCTTCAACGTTTCAAATTAGATTTCGCAAAAGGGGTCTACTAGCTAAACTGTTTCAGATACAATGACGTCAGAACTGCATTCTAGAAACATTCTGGAGCCACCTCTATCTTACTTAAACAAACGTTCTGTGGGTCTTATACTTCTCCGGAACAGGCTTGGGCATGACAACCGATTTTCTTTCATGGGCCATTGCTGTTGGATGTTCGACGGTAAGCTATCTCTATGATAACTGTGCAAAATATGTCATCAATTTAAGTGTAAGTGCCAGTGTCAGTGTCAGTGTAAGTGTCAATGTCAGTGTCAATGTCAGTGTCAATGTCAGTGCCAGTATGATCTATGTGTAGGATACCGAGGAAGGCGTCTGTGCCAAAGTTCGAATCCAGATCCTTCAGAAACTTGTTTTGACCCGAAGTGCCTTCAGTGCTCGATTGGAAATTGAAAACGGAGAAACAGAGCAACTGGCTAATATTGCAGTCGAAGTCATCATTACTGACCACAACACTCAAGCCCGCGCCAACAACCGGTTTTCAATAGGTGACTATAAGTCTATAAGCAGACTTTCAAATTCAATGATATCTGAAGCATGATACAAATGGTTTGAAATCTCGAATGATTATTATTTTAGCTTTTATATTGAATATTTTAATTTATCTTAGGATATATAATTGTTCTGTGCTTTGGAATTTTCGTGCTTTATCTAGATGCTGTTGGTGTTGATTTGTACTGTATTCTACTGAATACGTCTCAACCTTGTGCGTCACATTTTATTCTGTATTTTAAACTTAAGGACAATCTTTGCATGAATCGATACGCATACAGAAGAATAGTTTATATTATGTACCATTTAACTAACTCTCTACCACATTTTATAATATGTAAGCTAATTTATTTCATTTAGGCCTTTAGGTAGGTTAACGCAGATAAGTAACAAAATATTGAGACTTTGGTGTCATATTTTAGTATTTTCATTAATGCTCTTAGTATTTAGTACTTTTAGTATATTCATAAAGGTGACTAAGCAAATGTCGTAATAAGCTAAATGCCCTTGCTTTGCCAGGTCGTCCAGAGGTTGCAGGTATGTCAGGAGTCGATGGCAGCGGTGTGCTTAACGTCAAGGTCAAAGGCAGCGCTCAGTGGTTGATTGCTCCTTATTCCACAGCAGCTCCAACAGAAGACACTCAATACGACATCGGAGGAACACTCTACTACACAGTGAATGGGGAAAACATAACAGTTCCTCTGTTTCCAGACACAGTCACCGTTAAACCAGATCCACGTCTTTACGTCTACTACTTCCTCGAGAAATACGTCTATTCCGATGATCCACTGACAACAGGTAGGCCTATTGTTATACTAAGACCTTTATTTATCACTCAGTTCTTTCCTTAACAGATTTGTTTACGTGTTTTTTTCATCGATATCTATATTTAGACCTGGATTGCGCTTAGCCTATTCGTTCTGCACGAATCGGCGCGGTCGGCGAACAGGCCTTTCCGCCATCTTCCTACTCTTATTCTATTAGCTGTGCGTTTCATACCTGTAATAAAGTTTCGACTAAGACCTTCAAGTAAAGAGCATTTCCACATTCAATGCAAGCTAACCAACCGTTAATTGATGTTCAGTCGTCTTACTACGACTAGTACAAATTAGTATGTGTTGTTTAACAACAATTCTTTAGTAAAGGACCAAGGGGCGTCCATATAGTACGTAGCCTACGCACAGCATAACGCATAGAGGTAGAGGGGTCAGGTCAGCGGAAAATGTACGTACACCTCCTCATTCCCGCGCAATGATGACTGGTATGACCACCACCACCTACCATTACATCAAATCACGGCAGTGACAAGTCATTTGGCAACTTTGGACTCCTATATCAGACGCTCCAGTTACACGCATCCTAACTACTCTACAGCCCATCATAGTCGAGATCACCGTCAGAGCAAAGGACACTTTGTCATTCCCCTTTCAGACCTTACTTACCTCCTGCAACAACCTCTCTCCTGCCTCCTGGACCTTTTGCAAGACAGACACCCAGTTCTCTAGCCCATGAAGCTACATATAAAATATACACAATAATTTCTGTTTTGATGTATATTTACTAAACTCATGGGCGTAACTTTGGTCTAAAAAGTGGGGGTACCAATTTCTTCTCCACTTTCGCTTTGGCATGGATACCATTTTGGACATATTATGCATAACTGTAATAGTAAATTAGTAGCAGTAATAATAGTAGCGGTAGTAGTAATAGCAGCAGTAGTAGTAGCAGCAACAACAGCAATAGTGGTAAAAATAATATCAATAAAGGCCTATACTGCTCTGTAATGTGTCTTCAGTTTTGAGGGATCACTTGTTCCTTGGGAAGAATATGCGGCTGAAGCAGCTCATTGTACCCATACCAAATCACATGAATGTCAGATCATGTGGATTGTGTCAATAAAAACAAGCCATCTTTTTTATTGTTTGTACCACTGTACAGAGCATTAATCAGTTATGTACATTTCAGTAGACATTGTACAGCACAAACAAAAGGAGAACCAAAAAGGCACCAAGGTCCCGCTACTTAGGGCTCCCTGTGCATCATTATATAATATACATGGTTTGTTGACACCTACTGAAGCAATTTTTCATGACAAATTAGGTACAACGTTTGTTAAAGCAAAGTACGAGGTAAAAGAACAAAACGTGGAGTCACAAATCAGAGTCCATCGTAAAGACAAGAGAAAATATAAGCTATCATGGTACAACAAACAAAACAATAAAGTTTAATAGGGGCTTAGGCCATACATCATTTTAGTCACCCTTCTTAACAACTCAAAAGCACTCTATGCCTTAAAACGGCACTGCACACACCTACACACACACACACCACACCTACACACACACCACACACACAACACACACCCACATCCCCACACCACACACACACACACACACACACACACACCACACACCTACACACACACACGCACACAACACATACAAACACCCACATACACACACACAACACACACAACACATGAGACAGCGTAAGGGCTTACGGGTTTTACGCCACGCCAGGGGCCCACCTGCCAACAAAGGGCTTACGGGGTTTTACGCCACGCCAGAGGCCCAGCAGGCCGCTGACTCACACACACACACACACACACACACACACACACACACACACACACACACACACACACACCACATACACCTACCCACACACACACACTCACCTACCCACACACACATACCTGCACACACCCACACACACAACACACACACCACACCCACACCACACCAAACCGACAACACAGAGCCAAGTGCACCCGTAACCTGCATCAGAATCCATCTATCGTAACCCCCACAAATTACGCTATAACTTATTAAATAAAACAATTTATGACGGACATGAAAGTTCAGTTTAATTGTTTGCCTTTGGCATTGCTGTACTTTAAGCGCTTCTGTACTGCAACAGCACGATCAACAACAACATCCATTTTCCTTTTCAGAGATCTTGGACTATCTTTTATCGAATAGAAGTGATCCTTCTCAGGCAGTACAACTGTAGGCGATGTTAACGGTGCACACGGTTCTGACATCTGTGTATTCATGGCAGCCTCAACTTGCTGCAATCGCTCTTTCGGGGGTTTCCGAGACTTCACAACCTAACACAGCAACAAGCAACACAAAATCAAGAATACAGCTGATAATGGAAAACATACATGGTTGATAGGCTGTTCAGAGGTAGCCCTAACCCAGAACATACTATTGTGCTATGTATTATTGTATCCTTGCGTTTTTCTCTGGATGGTTACCAAAAAAATGAAATGAATGTGCTTGTGCTTTTGAAACATCTCTGTAAACACGTCAGGTGCCAGGTATGGGCTGGGACTGAATAATATGCACTATATAAATCCAATGTTCCTTGTAAAAGTACATATTTGACATATTTGACTGGCTCTGGACTTGGATCAAGGGATGTCTAAGTGGTGTCCTGTGCTTTGCTGACTTATACAAACTACTGTCATGGTCTAAAACGATGTTACCATGTTTATAATTGTCTATATTTCATAATAGCAGCATAAATCAACAACAGCTTTACAAAACAATAAATATATTAATTAACGGTGTGCACAATTCTGACATCTGTCTATTCATGGTGGCCTCAACTTGCTGCAGTCACTCCTAATTAATTAATTAAATTATCCTCAGTTCACCAGTTTAAATAAATAATAGCTGACAGATGGGTATGAAGTAAAAAGTTGTTGCAGGAAAAATCAGTATGGAAAGGAACCTTAACAAGGTGATCAGGTAAGGTAAAGATGGTTGGCACAGATCCAGGATGAAGTCTGACTGTCTGTCCAGTTCGATCAAAGCAGCTTGGCTGAAAGTGATCAGAGCAACGACCGATTTCTTTGATGGTGCAAAATTTTCTCGATGCATATTGTTCACCCACTGTTTCAGCAGTTCCGGCTGGGAATGTGGAAATCTGTTGATATATTCAGCATATTCACAAATTTCAATTAGTAAATATGCGTTAGTACAAATTGCAAATATTTATTATACATCTATATAAGAATTTTGGGTGAGGAATTGTGATTAGGCCTAAGATGCGAAACTGGCAACTTTAAAGGTGCATGATGCAATGGTTTGGGATGATGTTTGGGACGTGTAAGTGGGGGTCTTCCCGAATCCCCGATTCCCGAAAGTGGTGGATAAGCAAAATTGTTTGAATTCCTGAAAACAATTGTCTGCCATTTGTTCGAATACTGAAAACTACTATGGATCAGCCGGCCAATATCCTGAATAGGGTAAAAATAGCTTTCCGGCGAAGTTCTGTTTCGGGAATTAGCCGCGAACCCGTGTAAGCGATATGGGTATTTCGCGTGATTGAAGTCCGTATTCACTTGAATTTATTTACATTTTCATCAGAACTCCGCTCACTCAGTACTAAAATAGTCAGTAAATAGGCATACTCACACATGAAACGACTGTGGTACTCCTTTAAATTGCTGATTAGAACAGTTTATAGCCGCGCAACAAGGCATCTTCAGTCAACATTCGACAACACTCAGAGGAGCAAAGGTAGATTCCGTTTCTGGAGTTATCACAAATATATTGGAACTTCGAAGCGGTTTATGCAGCAACTACACCTTTGAAGATGGCAGGTCGCTGACCTCATTTCTCAGCCCCCTTAGCGCAATCCAGGTCTAAATATAGATATCGATGGTTTTTTTACGAAACTGATCTTTGTCTACTTAATATATCATTAACTCAATCAACACGATCAGAAAGTCATTTCAAAGTAATGTTTCATCTGTTCACCCAGCATTTTATTTAGCCGAACTATGCCGACAGCGTTGAACACTTGTATATGCGAACGCCAATCATATAGGTTAAGAGGGAAACAGAGGTAAAAGAAGGAGACTTCGTTCAAATTTCTTTCACTTCACGTATATATCTTAGGTCAAAGGTGTTTCTCTAAGCATTTACAGCTGTAGTGTTCCTAACTTTTAGATGTTGTGGAGCCAGTTGTGCCTTTCTCTCTTGGCATTTTGATCACAAACAACGGTTACGGAGCAGCAAGTAATCTGGAGATAACGTCTGCACAGCCGGAGATAATAGAAAACGAAAAAGGACTCTTGATAACAATTGCCATAATTGGAACACAGCTCGGCAACTCAAATGTATCGCCATCGCTAACAATCAACTTTGGTGATATATTGCCTCATACAACAAAAATGGCTCGCTGGATAATGACATCAACGCTCTCAGGCGTCTTCTCCAATTACTCTGCCACATTCAAAAACGTCAATCCTTTAGGTATGTTAAGCATACGCGATCTATTCAGTATTTTGTAAAGTGATATAACAGAGAGCTGCAGATAGAATAAATTTCTTCCACAACACACCTCTATTTTACATTTACAATTCGGCAATACTATGCTATGTCATTTAAAAGTTGTCGAGTTATCCGTTCAAAACCAAAGCCAAACCAGTTTAACTGGTAGGGAATGGCGGGCAGAAAGCGCCGTGAAATGTATCATAAAATGAGTGATGGACCTAAGTCGCAGCTTATGCAGCAAGGCCAGTGGTCCAAGGTGTATCTTAAAAGAGTAGGTTGCAGGAAGAAGTGAATTTTATCTGGTGCAATTTTTCTTAACCCCCAAAGATGGGTAAGACTATGCCAAGCAAATATCAGCATACCTGACATAGGCCTACTTGCAACCTCTGGACGATCTGGTATAGAAAGCGCACTTAGCTTAGGACAGTTGCCTAGTCAACAATTACGAAAACACAACATTTACTAAATAGTCAACGTAGACTACTTATAATTAGAATCGATTTCAATTTATAAACGTAAAGTTTAAATCAGAGCAATGTAGGGTATTATTTTATTACTTTTGCACATATATATAAAATTATACAGTGCCTTTCGCAGCCTTGCTGAGCATAAATTAAATATTAGCAAATATGTTTTTCTAAATTAGCAACTCACATGATTTGTTGTTGAGTTTATTTTCTTTCTTGGAGTGTCGAAAATGATTTCAACATTGAATGTATTGCTTCATTGTACGTTTTAGGAGATCCTCAACTGTCCGTATTGGACAGTTTGAAAATCTTCGAGTTGATGCATGTAATCAGAGTTGATTTCCCAACCGACGACGGCCTTTTCGACTTTCTAACCATTTCCACAAGCAAGCTTAATATTCTGCCTGACCAAATCTACCTAAGCGATAATGGAACTTCGCCTTTGAACGTTTCTGTTGGTAATGTTACATCGTTAACAACCATCTCCAGTAGTCGGAGGCAGGTAAGGATCCTGCTGGTCATTTACATAGTTTTTAAAAACTGGTAACTAGTCGTTTTCCGCTAACCATTAACAGTTAGGCCTACCTTATGACACCTTTTAGCTTAACTCTGAATTTCGAAAAATATCTTTGATCAGTGTCATAATAGAAATAGTCTAACAAAATCAAAAGCAATCGCAACAATTGTAGATACGATAATTTGCACTTGAATTAACTCATATCATCACCGTTCTTGGCATGCTTTAGTTTTAGCTACATGGGATCAATATCTAAACCAGAAATTATCTACTTTGCAATTTGTTTATTACTGCAGTTAGTCGTAATCTGCTCCTGCACTGGATGGGTTTACTTTCGTGTTGAATATCAACCGTCAGAGCTGTCATTTTCAACAGTCTTGAGATCAGATGGACGTAAAGTGAGAGTAGGCGACAATATTTGGATCGGAAAGATAAAGAAAAAAAATTTCCTACATTTGTTAGACTACATTCCGGCAAGTGAAACGCAATATCGATATGACATCCCACTGACAAAAATCAATACTCAAGCTTCACAGTTTGCTGAAGACGTCTATTATGTAAACATAACTGAAGAAATGGATCCGACTTATCTGATACAAGTATCCATTGCCAAACGAAATGATGATCTAACAGTCACTTATAGGATAGTCGATGCATCACTTCCCTTCTCTATCGACCCAGCCAATGGGACGTTGAAAACAACAGCAAAATTGGATCGAGAAACTCAGGATAGGTACAGTATTGTGGTAATAGCTGTAGATGATGGTTCTCCGCCACTGACAGGCACTGCTATAGTGGCTGTCAACGTGATTGACATAAACGACAATCCTCCAGTTTTCGGATTCGTACCGACAGATATATATGTTGAAGACATAATTCCGATGGGATATGTGTTGCTTCAGATTACAGTTACGGACAAAGACATCGGACTTAACGGTTTGGTTAACTTGTCACTCCATGATTCAAGTGGTCTATTCAGCCTAGATGCTGCTAACAATTCCTTGATCACCAAAGTTGCTCTTAATCAAAAGACTGGAAACTATAGTCTGATCATAACAGCTCAGGATGAAGGTGTCCCAGTGCAAAAATCGGAAGTCAAAGTGCTTGTGCATGTGGTCAGTAAAGACCTTTACCAACCACAGTTTAGCACTCTTCACTACATCTTCAGCGTCAATGAAACAAAGAATTCTTTTGTGTTCATTGGAAAACTATTTGCTACTGATGCAGACAATAGGAATGAAAATTTGATCTACAGTATCGGCCAAACTTTCCAATCTTCAGAGTCTTGCCCTTTGCCTTTCCAAGTAGATTCCGTTTCTGGAGTTATCACAAATATATTGGAACTTCGAAGCGGTTTATGCAGCAACTACACCTTTGAAGTACAGGTAACTGACAGAGGAGCTCCGCCCACAGGACCTTTGACTGGCAGGGCAAATGTGACTGTCTTCATTCTGGACATTAACGATAATGCTCCTGAATTCGCTCAGTCCAACTACTCAGTACATATACCAGAAAATGTGTTCAATGAAACCATTTTACTGACGATTAAAGCAACTGACAAGGACTTCGGTCAAAATGGTGCAATTGTAAATTACATGTTGTCACAGATCTACCCGCAATCATCAAACATAACCAAATTCAAGCTGACTGTCATTAATGGTGAAGCTGTTATTAAAGCAGTTCAGCCATTCGACCGTGAAGTACAAGATCGCTACTTGCTACAATTGGTCGCCGTAGATGGAGGTCAGCCTCCGCTGAGTTCTAATGCCACTACTATTGAAGTCATAGTAGATGATATCAATGACAATTCTCCGAACTTCGTCAATATCACAGCAACTGTTACAACGCCTCGAAATACCCCAGTCAACACCATTCTCTACACTATTTCTGCAACTGACGCAGACATAGGCAACAACGGTGAGTAAGAGCGTAGGCCATATGCTATTAAAAAATTCTCTTACTTGTAAAGTACCGCATCTGTCAGACTCTATCGTCGACTATCTTGTGTGGCCGATCATTTTTCGGAAATTTGTTACTGGGCATCTTTCCAGATCTTGTGCACTTTTCTGATATAGTTCATGTGATGATATCTCTGATTTCCATTGCAAATTTCGACAGACTAGTTTTTGTCAGGGAATTCGTGACTTTAGTTGTTTCTGTATTTTCTATTAGCATAAAATTTGGCTGACTTTAAATTAATCTATTCATGTTCTGTTGTAGCCATAGTGCGTTACATGATGGTGAGCAGTAACCAGTACATCAATGTTCAGCTAGATTCTGGAAATGTGATCCTTGTTAGCAGCTTACAAGGAACTATTTTTGCTTCGATCAATCTCAGTGTACTTGCAACAGATGGACAACTCCGTTCAAACACAACTTTCCAACTAACGGTTTTCATATCAGACAAGAACATCTTTCCTCCGCGTTTTGATAACCACGAATATCGAATCAATGTAAGCGAGTCGACTCCTACTGATTCATCTATTCTGCGACTAACTGCAAAAGACTCAGACAGTCCAATACTCTACTACTCCATAACAGATGGCAATGATGGAAACAGATTCAGAGTCGAGTCTGTCACAGGTGAATCCTGGCTCTCTTTCTTTTATTCATGCTTTCTTAAAACACTTAAACAATTAATATGAAATTAGTTGAGACTTTTACAGGTATTTGATTTTGTGTCATAGTTTTTAGCAACCAAAAACATATTTTCACATCTGTGGAGGTTTTAATAGTTTTGCCTTGTTAATTGTTGTTTTTCATCTATTTTTACTTTAAAGGTGTTCTTCGGGTAGTTGGTGATGTAAGCAACAGGTTGGTTCCATTCTACAATCTGACAGTGCGAGTCGTTGATTCTGCCACTCAAGACTCAGACACTTTGTTCGACACTGCCAACGTGTATATAACTATTACTCGTACGAACCGATACTCACCCGTGTTTACGGCAGGTCCCACTATCCAGGTTCACGTTACTGAAGGTACTACAGCTCCTAACTTGACACAGGTAGGTTCTGAGTTACATGTGAAGTGAACTGATTTACAGATTAATTTATTTTTGGTCCACAATTTCATTTGCTTTAAAGATGTTGGTAAAAGTGTTGATCATGGGATCAAAATTGGAGTAAAATGAAGCGTGACCATGTCACATTGCTAAAATTCTCTATATGTGTTCCTCTCAATCATTCATTCATTTAAAAAATTTCTTATACCGCCTCCTCTCGTTATGTATGTCTATTGGAGAGATTTTAATTCTCCTCTTTTCATCACCAGGTTAGGTTAAAAGCAAACCCTCTCAACCATAAAGTTTAGCTAAATATTGCACATAGTTTGTCCTGATGAGTACCATTCAAAATCACCAAAGACAAAGCAGCCACAGATTCACTCTTTTGTCGGTCAGAAATCTCCTTTAAGACAAAAACTCTGATTCATAGCTGTATTTTAAACATAATATGATCAGAACCCGCGCGTGGCTTAGCACCCTAACAACCATAGTGTACTAAAATTAAGCGACTGGGAAACCAATGCAGCTCGTCATTAAAGTGTTAATTGATGTTATTACTGACGCTAAATTCTGAATGATTTGAGAATGTGAAGGCTGGAGTTACCTTCAGATACAGTGTAGGGTCTGTAGGGTCTGTTGCAAGTGTTTGAACATACACTGAACCTGGTTGCAGCTGACAGCAACTGACCAAGACGGAGATAGCATCATCTACAGCTTGGTGAATGCAAGCGGGAGTCAGTACTTTGACGTAGATCTTTATTCTGGTTGGCTGAGTGTCATTGTTCCTCTTCGCAGACAACCGTCCACCCAATACATGATTCAAGTCACCGCAACAGATAACGGTAAATTTTGTAAATGTTCAAGACCAACTAAACCGAATACCGGAGAAAATATAACAAATAATAAAATAATCTAAATTCCATAGGTAACACAAAGGAGGTTGCGAATTAATTAAATATTGTTTTTGTATTGTTCTGGGGAGCTTCATGCGCTGCATAGGCTACTTGTGATTAACTTGCATGCGTTAGTCATGAAACTGTCGATAAATTATTCATGATTTTGTATCGAGTGTAAATAAAAACCCGTCAGTAATAACTTCAATTCAGAGTCCAGTTTATCATGCATACACTTTAAGGGTATCGGTAAGTCAATCAGATATATTCGCAAATCTCTTCTTGAGTTCATCATTCTATCCAAGCTGAAACATAAGGCTATCAATCACTATAAGGCTTATATTTTGGACTGTGACCACAATCAGTGTTAACATTTGTAAGTGTTCATTATTAAATTTCTCTTGTTAGATTATTGTATTAAAAACTAAAACCAAACCATAATTTTAGGAAACAATTCTGAACCGCATAGGGTGTAAATAAGTGAAGTGTCTTTTGTTCGCTAAGGGTATACTTACCTGTATTTCCTGGAAGATATCCCGTCGTTAGCTAAATATTGACTAAACTCATTGTGCTTGACCGTTATGCATATTATGTTTTGCACATTCGGAAATTTCAAAATTCAACTCATATTGTTGTCGTCACACATATTGCCTTGAACAGAGAATTATACACCAAACCTTCTTTGCGATTTCATTAGGTGTGCCATCCCGTCAGGCAACAATCGACATAATCGTCGTCGTAGACACTTCAAACGTTGTGTCGACGTCAATGTCTCCACTCAATTCAAGTCAAGGTTTCACATCGCAGTTGCACCCTACAGCAACCGTGGTTACAACTGAATTACTAACGATAACAACCAGACAAAATGACCAACAAACAATAACAGCAGGAGATGGTCAAAGAACAGCAACCATTCCAGGTGGCCAACAAACCATGAGCGCAGGAGATGGTCAAAACGCAACAACCATACAAAAAGGACAACAGACTACAACCAAGAAAGCTGACCAACAAACGACAATAACAAACGAAAATGGTCAACAAACCAAACCAGATGGCAAACAAACAACACAAACGACAGCAATTAACAACCAACAACCAACAACTAGACAAGGCAACCAGTCACCCACAAGCACTCCATCGAATTCAATCTCAACTACATCCACGACTACTACTGTCAAGACAAACACGGGTGTGACCAATATTCACTTTAACGTATTGGTTACTTTTCTCAGCCTTTTCTTTTTGATGATTCTAAACCGAGAAATTGATTGATTTATGGGGTAAATTATGTTTTATGTTTACAACATATTTTCTTATGCATTATGTATTTAAGTAGCTTTTAGCATAACAAAAGGTAGCAGTACTCTGAATGAGTGCATACTTTACACAAACTGTTCCTGTCAATGTTTTGTTAGATTACTTTAAAAAGGCCATCTATGACGATATAAAGACTACATAATTTTTTTTTAAATTGCAAAAGAATGAGCTCGTTTAACCTGACCAATTACTGAACTACTAAAGTAACATAAAAACTAACTAAAATCTATATTGATTTAAGGCAGCATCTTTTAAAGCGTGTGACCAGTGTCGCCTTTTCGCTCAGAAGACTTGAGAATTTTCCTGCGTAGTTGCCTAGCATTAATATTTTTTGTTTTTAACTCGTATATTTGTGTTTAAAGTCTATATTTAGATGTTGTTTTAAACTTGAAACAGTAAATACAGTTTTTCATGTAAGCGTTTTCACTTGTTTTACTAGCGGTGTCTGATACGCCAGCCAGGTCAGAATTAGTTTTCGAAGAACGTCTCAGTTTTGATTGTCTGGTCTTCACTTAGAGACGAAGTGCCTTGGCGTCATCTTGGTCTCCGCATATTTAACCAGTTTTTATACAAATGTTAAAATCTGGGCAACTTTTGAACAATAACCTCGCATTTCAAACCCAAATTATAAGCAGTTCAAATATTCTTTATGTTGAAGCACGTCATTTCCTATCAATGACATCTCATGAAACGTAGCATGTTTTTCATCTGCTGTCGCCTTGATTATGCCAACTTGGTTGATGTAGCCTAGCCTAGGTAGGCCTATGCCAGATCTTGAACGCCCCGAAATTGTCTAACACGCGAGCAGTGTACCATGCATCTCCTCAAAAAATTCGTGAGCCCTATTTATTATTTGTTAATTAGGCCTAATTACTTTTAGCGCGCAGATGTCTAGTGCACAAGACGTCAAGCGCACCAAAACCAATCCTTCACCAGGTCAATATCTAGAAGATACGCTGAAACAGAAAGGCCATATAGGGGCTTACATTGGGAGAGTTTAAAAATCTGGGTCCAGCAACCATGTGCGTCTGGAGGGGGAAAGGGGCATTTGGATTTTGAAAATTGTCTCGTTTTCTGTGTTCATGAATAGCCATTCTGTGTAAAGACGTCATTTTGCCCCTTAGAAATATTTACCCCCTTGAAAAATTTTGCATCGAAGAAACATTCCTGCGGACGCCCATGCCAGCAACGTTCATCAAGAGTAGTTCTACACGTGTCTCAATTGAACTAATACCATTTTTGTTTTGGCAATAAATCTGTAAATTATAAAAATAATTCAATAAAATTTGGAACATTTAAAGAGAAATAAATTTTCAGTATTGTTCGAAAATTTTGTCGAACTCTATCAACAGAGTCTAAAGTTATGCACATTCGAATTTGGACATACAAAATTTGAACTTTCCAACATGTAAAAATTCATTTTTTTAAATTTTTTTTATTAAACTTTGCAATTTGACAAAATATGAAGAATCAACATTTAAAATTAATTTGAGTCAAATGTTTTTCTTCAGTTGATGTTCAAAATGACGGTCATTAGCTCGAATGAATACTTTAAAGCGATCTCGCCTTTCGTTAATTGCATGACGAAAATTTTGCATGACGAAAATTTTGCATGACGAAAATTTTGCATGACGAAAATTTTGTCGAACTCTATCAACAGAGTCTAAAGTTATGCACATTCGAATTTGGACATACAAAATTTGATCAATTTCTTGATCAAAAGGATTCCATTCCTCCACATCTCGCTGTTCGAGATGGTCAACGACGTGTGTGCGGGTTTGATAAGCAAGTTCTTCAAGGACGTTCCATATCTTGTAGTCAGCAAATTGAGATCAGGGCTACTGGGGGGGGGGGGGGGGCAAAGAGTGGATGAAATAAAATCTGGAGTCTTTCTTGACCGCAGATTCGCAGTTTCTCTGGCTCGGTGAGCTGGATCTCTGTCCTGCTGGAATATGAAATTCCTTCAAAAACCTTTTTGCTCCGTAATTTTTTTGTCTTAGAAATTTAATCAAACTGAAGTCATCTTTACTGAAAAGCATTTTCTTTTATTATCGTC
>OY744602.1:94679679-94812179 GCA_963556255.1 Allolobophora icterica | reverse complement strand
GACTGTTATGAAGACCGCCCTGGCCTGTGGATCTGGCACTACTAACATCATCTCATCGTGTTGTGTTGAACTTACCTACTAACCCCTCACTCGTTGGCCAGGACCTTGTCGTGGTGAGTGGGCTTTCAACCAACACTGGCCAGAACTCGTATTAAAACCCTCGGGCTACCAAGGGGGGTGGTTACCACCCCCCTACGTTTTTCTGCAAAAGTTTTTTTTAGCACATGGAATATAATTTTGACATTTTAGGTAGCTGTAGGGGGTCCATTTGCACACATTTTAAGGTAAAAGTCGTGATTACATCCCATACCATAAAAAAGTTCTACCCGATATAGCCTAGGTACCACGTTTTGGAATCAGGAATTTCTCTCATCAGCTGTTAGCTGTTGTCGACTATAAAGGTATTCATTATTCTTTCTGGAAGAGAAACAACTATGCCATTCTTTAGAGGGAACGTTGGACTATATTTGCTTGCTTAGTAACTTGTCTTTTGAAAACCGGAAGTGATCATAATAAATAATAATACGCTTTTTCAGTGTGAAAATCACCGATGCAACATTACAACGTAAACTGATATGGTTGGGTATAGGGAAGGGCTATAAACAGTCGAAGCAGAACGCTAACAAAGTAAAGCAGTGCTGTGAAGTGTTCAAGAAGCCGGTTTGCAGGAAGCATTCGCACAAAACAATGGAAGTAACTTGCAATAACTGCAAGGACCACTGACGTATTTGACTGCCGGGAACAATAACATAATTTCTTGTGTCATGTTGATATAGCTGCATGCCTTTAGACTTTGCCTGAAACTAAAACAGACGTTGGAATAGTTTGTATTGTTGAAAATTAAGCCTCATTATATTTAGAATATTCTTGGATACATAGTTCATTTTCAAAACCCACATCATTTATATTTTTTTATCCAAAAATACAAATTGTGCGGGATAATATCAGATATCGTTAAATGGACCGGTGGCTTTGTTAAAAAATATAATTTCGAGATGCATTCATATATTTTACAACTAAATATAGCATTCTTGTCAGAAATGAATGCTGAATCAAATGCTGTATTACATGATATGATATTTGAAACCAAACACGAAATTCCAGGGGGGTGGTAATCATCCCCCCCCCTTGGTAGCCGATGTCGCGAAAAAACCTTGGTAGCCTGAGGGTTAAAACACACCTAATTCAAGTTAACATTTATCATTTTGTAATTTGACAGCTAATTCTTTTGTCATTTGTCTGTTTGTCTAGATCATTTAACAAAAAACCGCCAATGCCTTTGTATAAACAGGGTGGAATTCGTCGTACGTGGTATTAGAGGTTTTAGCGCTTACGGTAAGTCAAACCCCACCTGCGACGAGCAATCAGCCTAAAATAGCTGGCCTAGGCGGTCTGTTTTAACTCACCACTTCCGAATCCCCTCTGAAGTTCAGTGCCATTAAGTACATCGCGTTCGCACTCAGAGCGAACTTGGCACGATGTATGTAGGTACCTGAACAATTATGTAGCGCCTTTTCAGAACCTCACAAAGCGCTGTATGTGGTATATAAAGACTAACTAGAAGTGGCTGCTGATGGCAGACTACCACTGTAGTGTCACGACTCTACCCAGCGTCCAGTGTTTCTTTCCCATCCATATACAGAAGGCAGAAAAAAATTAAATAAAAAAATTGAACATTAAATTTAATCTAAACTACGAGCACAATACAATAAAGAAATATAATTCTGATAACGTATGAATTGAAGTTAATAATAATAATAATAATAATAATAATAATAATAATAATAATAATAATAATAATAATAATAATAATAATAATAATAATAATAATAATAATAATAATAATAATAATAATAATAATAATAATAATAATAATAATAATAATTCAACGTTTCAACGCAGTCGCCTTCCACAGCACTTTTGTTCTCCCGGATCTTGACCAGGACGGCCACTCCAGAGTCAACACCATTAATTAGTATCTTGCACCTGAGAGATCATAAATACCTCGGGTAAAAAAAAAAAAAAATAATAATAATAATAATAATAATAATAATAATATTTATTCTTTAATTAAGCGCCTGCAAACGCACTGCGCTGTACATGTACATGTTATGCGATAAACCTTAACTACTAACAGAACAGACAGCCTGCAATACACGGCGCAAATTGCAGCCTACAAAGCATGTCCGCCCATGGGACTCGATCTCTGTACCTCTCGCACTCTACGCCAGATGTTATCCAATGCGCTATCGGGCTGCCCAAATTTTAAAATTTGGAAAATAAATATTATGGCCGGAAACAGACCTTGTCATTAAGGTGACAGGCAGTGTTAAATCCACCACTAGGCAGGAAGACTAGGCCTACTTCTATTCAACATATTATGGGACTGGTTTCATTTGACTACAAAAATATGGTTTCACGTATAGAAGTCAACCATAGACTCGACTGCATTCAGGAGTGCATTGTGAGAAGTAACACACGTTTCCGACAGTTTCTTAGCAGTGCGTCTGATTTGAAAATAGTAGGCGGGTTGAAAATCGATCGCGCTTGATCGAGTAGGCGAGCGATGCGCTGCCGACCTCGGGAGCTTTTGTGTAGAGCGTACTTTATGTACCGTATTCGTTCGTATAGCTGCATATAATAGGCCTAATAATCATCTAGTAGGCCTATCTCAATTCAGTGCTGTTATCCGTCCTGCATCATAGTTGTAATAAGTTTTAGCGTGCTACTTGGCTATAATTAATGATTACAGTAACAGTATTACTGTATTCCAGGACAGAAGTAGGCCTAATTGAACCCAGTGAATCACTGATTTCAATATTTTCTTATGAACAGTACTGAAAAAGATTAATGGAAGCTGCACAATAACAACAAATTAAACAATCACATTTACTCTACCATTCTGTAGTTCACTAGTGTTTTCGCATCACACATTGACAAATTCAATCACTGTCACTGTCAGTGGGTGGCATTGTGGGCCATGCCATAATATTTTATTCTGCCATGTCAATGTCACCTGCTCCAAAATCGTCATCACTTGAGTTTCAATGATCTGTTTCATGATCAGAACTGCCATTGGCATCCTCATCAGACGGAAGTGGCTCATCATCACCAGAGTCGGATAGCAAGTCATCAGGCTTGCTGTCTGAAGCGCCGAGACTGCTCGAGATTGCTGCCACCTTTGCTGGTGGTTGGGAACAGGCTTCGCTATCGATGCCACTGAGAATAAACATACGGCGACTTAACATGACATTGTATGTGTTGACTGTGTCGTTTATCAAGTCTTCACGTTCTTTCCCCAACCACGCTAGGTGGTTTGCACGAATCAACAACAAGTCTGCCATTGTGCTGCGACCCATAGACAGCCTTAATTCGATCAGACAGCATTGAAGTGAGAAAACTGAAGCATGATTCGGCGAACCCGTTACTAACTCCCATCGCCATCACCATTAATGCAGCATGCAGATAGGGGCCTATACTTGGCAGTTCCGAACGACGGCAACGTATAGTGCACTGCCAGACATCTGAGACAGATTTGTTGTCATAATAATAGTGCACTATGCGCCTAAGGGATTTTTAGTTCAGTGGCCAGCAAGTAAGTAAATTGAAGTAATCTTAATTAGTTAAATAAAATAATGGTCTGGCTCCAGGTTCGTCTTGGAGTCCAACTCAAACTCAGCGAGCGATGACCGACTGTCACCGATGGTGAGAAGTCTTCGGCTAGGCGAGCGGTAAATCGCTCGCCGGTACCTTTGCTAGGCGAGCGACCAAGAAGAGCGATCGATCGCTCGCCTTAAATCAGACGCACTGTTTCTTAGGTATCTGCTGTACACGTAACCACTGAACCAAAGCAACCTTTGCAACGACGCTTCTTTGAACTGAGTAGCATAATATATTGCTTTCAATCGCAGAAAGTCGACCTGATTTATTGGCTAATTCTATCTTTGTGAATAGATGTATAGGTGATTTATGGAACTGGGATAGCTTCATGGTGGTTATTTACCTAGCCGAATTACTGCCTAGCCAGCTATACTTGCACAGCCACGCAGAAAAGATATGGACAATGACATGGAGGACAGACAATGAGACAGACAAACGGGCAGATATGGTTGACGGCGCAACAACAACGCGGATGTTCGCCTGAAGTTGCTTTACGTGACGGGTGGTGGCTATGGCAGGAGCACCTCGTCTTGTAATTGCCAGAGCGTAGTTGGAAATTTTATGCGGAAACATTTACAGTTATTGTTGGAGCTGCTACTGAAAGGCTGGAACGTGCAAGTAAGTTCAATGGATGTTTGCAGTCGATGCGCAATTTGTGTTCATTTATAAGAAATTACCACATTCAGAGGTGGTTTAAGATATCGTATTACAAGGCTCTGTTCAGTTTCATGGCGTATTTGTAAGTATCCGGTATATAGAAAGCAATAAAACGTATTCATGAGAGTTATTAAACTCTTCTATCTTCTCTCATGAGGACAATACAGTGTGCATGAAATTCATGTCCGAGATTTCGTCATATATGTAAACTGCTATGTTGACACAGTTTACTTCTTGTGGAAAATGCTCAGTGTTTCACTAGTAAATGCGATCAAAGCATTGACAATAATATTCAGGTTGATCGATTGTGCTTCCGAATGTATATTCCTATGATATGAATGCACATGTGTTGTAAATTCCATAAGAATTTCCCAACTTCCCGAACAAATATCTGGGCTCCTCTTAGCCAAAATATGCTTAACAGTTACCACGTAGCAAGAACGTGTAACAATGTAAAGTAAGGGACCATCCATATATTACGTACGTAAAAATCCGGGAAGATTGGACCCCTCCCCTCTCTGTACGCACGCGTACTTTTTTGCACCCCCTCCTCCACCTGCGCACGTACACTTCATGCACCCCCAAGACTAGCTGCAGAATGTGTCAGTACCACAGGTCCTGGCAGCGACTGTCTGCACTTTAGGCCAGATTGAAGGATGAGTAATCTATGGACTCACTGCTGAGTTGTGTGATAGTTTAATAATAGCGTTCAGAGGTAAAGTGGCATACAAGTGACACATCTCCCACACTCCTACTTCTTCTGATAGCTGGAAAGACTGCTCACTTGAAGGCCAATCAATTTGAAGACCCCGTTTCCTATGCGTAGGTACATTATCAGTAGACCCGCCACCCCCATTCGCAAGCATACGCAAGCACATGCATTTCGGTTACCCCCTCCTCAAGCTTACGTAATATATGGATGGCCCCTAACCATTATGGGATTATGTAGGAACAAAATACTTTGATAAAAACTTCATTCATTTTCTATTGTGTTTTCATATGTATACTGTATTTGCATGAGCTGACTTTTATGGTAGGCCAATGACACTGTCATGGTAAATAACCAACTTAATAGGGATGTAAATTTTTAAATACTTTTCTGCCTCTTGGTTGCAGGGTCACATGACAGCCGTCATGCCACCTGGGAAGATCATATGTTGTTTCGTAGGCTTGCTTTGGACAGCGGTCTTGCCCTTAAATGTGCAAGGTATGTAGACCTAATCTAATTTCTACTTGTAAAACTGCTACTGGACACATCTATAATACGCAAAGATTCTATATTAGAGGTTTGGTAACTCATGAAAATAATGTGTATACCTTTTTAACTCACCCACAGATGTCGCCCCACTTTAAATTTTGTTTTTGACAGTTAATATTGTGTTTTCAGTTTCCAAAGACAATTTTTTACTTCGCAAACATAATTTTTCGTCGATTTGCCTTCATAAATATAGTTAACTTAATGAATTTTTTATGTAAATAATATGCGAAATTTTCCTGTCCCCCGATTATCGCTCAATAACTACGTACACGACGTTATTTAAGGAGTTTCCAGTCCTTTGTAAAAGGTCCTTGATCTATACGTTGTGTCAATAGGTTTATGGATAAAATTGCATACGTTTAATCGCGAAATTGTATAGCGCCTCTTCAAGGTAACCCATGTTACTGATGTGGCAGTATATGATGTGGCAGCGTGAAACCTCGATTGAGCATAATGATTATCAATCAATCAATCAATCAATCAATCCTTTGATTGAAGCCATTTTTGAAGTACAAGGAAAATACAACATATAGGTTTGTACATAGGTAACAATTAAGAGGAGACCCAAAAGGAATATTGATCCCGCTTAGCAGGGCCACCTAGTTAACATTTATCGTAATACAAATAAATGGCAGCACAATCAATACTTTGAACGATAACATCGTTCAAATTATATGACCAACAGGTAAAAAGAAGCAATAGAAGAACTCTTAAATAAAGAACTTAACTATCAGTACACATGGATTCCAACTAAGGTAAAAAGATCAATTTTCATTAGTTAAAAAGGTGCGTAACAACTGCTTAAAGCTCAGTAGGTGAGGAGCCTGACGAATATTTAGGGGATTGTGATTATTGAGTGCTTACAGAATAGAAGCAAGAGAGATCAAGTTGCTCATGTCTAAGATAACTTGGCAATCTATTTCGGAAGACAGACCAATCACAGTGAAACTTTTATGCAGCGCCGTGGATTTTTCGGGTCTTAAGGCCAACCAGAGGTTCACTTTTCTTTTGTAGGTGCAAATTAGTTTTGTGCATGCGCGTTGCACATGCATTTCTATTTGCTCAAAACAGTGCGTTCTAGTAGTAGTAGAATTGATGAAGGTAGTAGTAGGTGTAGTGGTACTACTACTAGTGGTGGTAGTAGTGGAAGTACTAGTGGTAGTAGTAGTTGTTATTGTAGTAGTAATAGTATGCCTATCTTCTTCGGTGTTTGTAACCGCTCTATCAGCTCCTATTCTGCCCTAACACTTCCCTCCCTCCGTCACTTCATCCCTACAATTTGGAAATCGTTCCAGAGGGGCGAAACAGCTATTAAGCTATTACCGATTGGTCATTTCACCCTGTTTCTTACTGTCCTCAAAACTGTGTTGTTCGATCGTCGTTGGGCTGGAGTGCTCCTGAGTAGACAATCTTGAAGGGGCGCTATAAAAAAAACTGCTGTAATAAAAAAAATAATAACAATTTTTTCTTGACTGAGCTCTCGATTTTGTATTGACTGATCGCTTTGAAGAAGTTGACTCCGTCGACTTAACTTTTCAGGCGCTGTAGAAATCTCGATTAGCATTACGAGTACGAAAAATAGTGAATCAGGATTTTTAAAAGCGGCGGGTCTACAGGGAACAAGGGCAGTAACGATACGCACAGAGAGAGTTGTCCTTTGGGTGATGCAGGTCCGTTGTCTACACTCTACGAAACACAGAAAGTCACACAAATAATCTACTACTCTGTGATTCTTTGAGTCGAGCGTTTTCATGCACCCATGCACAACGACAAGGCAGGTTCCACGGGCACTCGTCTTTGTATTGCTTCATATAGACCTTCAGTCTTTCTAATGCTTGTCAAGATCCTGTACAATGCATACGACAGCAGCCTACGAAAAACATACATAATTTATATAGATATGGTCGAGTGCTTTTTCCATAGACACTCAATGCATGCGTATAGGGCCTACTATAAATTGCGCATGCGAAAATACGTCCCAGATATCTCTGTTCGAAATGCCAAATGAATTGTTCATTACATGCAAATCATAGAATGAGCAAAAAGAATTCATTTCAAGAACAGTAATGATGCGAGTCAAACTACCGTGAGATTCGAATAACAAAATAGCAAATTTAACCAAAATAGACATTTTATCTTCTTCTGTTGGTCAAATATGGCACACAGTAATTTGATTTCATTTAACACCGTAATGGCGAGAGAGTGTACTAAAAGCTGCTGGGAGACCAGTGCAGCTCGTCGTTAGAGTGTCAAGCGTCGATTAGAGGTCTGCGGGTAGAGCAATCTTGCTAACCAAACCGACCCGTACTCGCGGGTATACCCGTACCCGTTCGTACCCGCCACATGTAGGCCCTATGTGCGTGCAAAAAGTCACTGGCTTAAATCTTTAAATTAACTAAGCAACCGTATTAGTCCATTGGCCCTTAATCGGCTTATCTCTCCGCCCGGTGTATATATATAATTATATGTATATTTGTACTAATATGGTCAAGACAACCCCACCATTAATCTTTCTCTCCAGTCTGGTCTGTCTCGTTCACACCCTAGTCAGCAGTCGATGACTTTTATGCAGCCATCCATAATAAACTGCCGAAAATAGAATAGCTTAAGTATTTCTCAGATGACAGGCTTTGAAAAATGCCTGGCCTCGACTACATCAAACTGTTTTAAAGAGAACACGGCTGCTGGACTTTCAGAGTCGTTCAGTGATTCACGGGATTGGCGACCGCATCCTCTGAACTCTGGTTGTCGGAACTGAAACTCAGAAATATGTAAAAGTCATACGATTATGTCAATGGAATCAAGCCACCGTGTAACTGTAATTTGAAGATCTATTAGTAAATGCCAAGTTAACTAAGGCGTATAGACACAGATCAACGCGGGGAAATTTGGTACCTAGACAGAATACCGCCAGTTATAGTGAGTCTTGGAAGGTGCAAGACTCACCATTACACGTAGCACCAAAACTTCACGTGGGTACAGATAAAAC
The DNA here is from genome assembly GCA_963556255.1 of Allolobophora icterica. Classification (NCBI taxonomy): domain Eukaryota; kingdom Metazoa; phylum Annelida; class Clitellata; order Crassiclitellata; family Lumbricidae; genus Allolobophora; species Allolobophora icterica. The sequence continues at coordinate 94,803,615 of OY744602.1, read as the reverse complement.
TGGGTATACTCGTACCCGTAATGCCCGTACCCGACCCGTAAAATGGTTACCTGACGCGTACCCAACCTGCGGGTACGGGTCGGGAAGGAGTAAGCCCGCGAGTACCGGTATACCCGCAGGTGTACGGACATGATCCCCCGGACATAATCCCCCGGACATAATCCCCCGGACATTAGCCCCCGGACATTATCCCCCGGACAAAATCCCCCCTCCCCATTTTCGGTAGAACATAATCCTCCGGACAAAATCCCCCCTCTGTGCAATTCGCCTATTTCTACATCTAATTGATAAACCTTAATTGCCCTGTAGTTGTTCCTAGTGTCAGGTTGTTAATGTCGTAAAGGCATAGACTAAAGACGAGTTAGTGTCATTCAGGTGTTACAGTGTCACTTAGGTATAAAGTTAAGACTTGTTAATGTCGCCTGGTTCTTGACTTAAGACTTGTAAATGTCAGGATTCGCGAGGTCAGCTGACCAAAATAGCGGGTCAGGCGCAGCGCCAAGCAGCTACAAGCAGCTACGTCTGCTGCAGCAGTGCCAAGATCGGCGTGATGGAAGGAAATCCATCGAAGAAACGCTGCACGGATTTGGACATAACATTCGCCTTTAGATATTTTACAGCTTTAGAGACAAACTTGGAACCACTATAGTCTAATAAACCTTTCCTCTTTCTTCTAGTTTGTACTGTTAGGCTAATTGTTAGAATTAAACATAATATTATTGTAAATATATTTTTCTTAGTAAACAAATTGAAAATATATTCCAGCTGAGGTTGAGGTGATTAGCAATGGCTTAGTCCTTTTCGTCGTCACCACGCGTCATGATAAATATGTCGAAATATAGGTGATTATATCCTAGCCTGGGGGATTATGTCCTACCCCGGAGTGGATTCTGTCCGGAGAGATAATGTCCGGGGTGATATGTCCGGGTGGATTGTGTCCAAGGGGATAATGTCCTACAATCATACCCGCAGACCCCTAGCGTCGATGAATAGGCTGGTGTGAAACTGAACATAGGGTAGTTTTCGCTTGTTCTGAGAAATTTTGACACTGACGTTTTTAATCAATAATTCCCACTGAATCAACATGTGTTAGATTTGGGCTGGATTGTTCGAGAGAATTGCAATTGTGGACTTTGATTTAACTTAAAAATTATTATCACGTGATGCCTTGAACACTTCAACAACGCGATATAGAAATCCTCAGAGAAGATTAGATTAGATCGGATGAAATCAAGTGAAAATCAGATGTTATGGTAAAATCCATGCATATGAATGTGTTTTGATATTAGCGCAGTCTCCTGGAACCAGTTCGACTACGACGACGCCGAGTCCAGAGGCAATAGGATGCATGAACAGAAACACTGGTGGAGAAGATTACATCGGTCAAGCATCCACAACAGCTTCAGGACGAACATGCATACTTTGGACCAGTGCATCGGACTGCAGCCAGGTATAGCTGTAAATAATGTAGATGTTGCATAGTTAAACTTACAGACTCATCATTGAACACACTAGAAGGTCATTGAAGAGATTTTAAGAACGGTGCACAAATAAATTATTTAAAGATAAAATACAGCAGTTGAGCTTGATAATGATATTAGTTCCTTGTGAGTTTATTTCTAGCAGCAGTTACTGAAACTTTTGTAGGCACATAAGTAGACCAATGCACAGATGCGTCGATAGCTTATTGTATTAAAAACTGTTGTATGTAGTCCATGTTTAGTCACGAAAGCGCCGTTGGCCAAAGAAATGCCTACTGTTAGTAATCTCCAACGCTACATGAGTACAGGGAATGAAAATAATTCAAAAATTAAAAATAAAATCATTCCTCCCCCTTCCCACTTAGAGCCAAACTAATGTCCGGTTTCTCCTCATCGCCCTATCGTTCCTTAAAGGCATTTCTGTTTCCCAGGGGCTTTCGTGCTGAGTAGTTTGTGAGAGGCGCTTTTTAAGTTCTTAGATACGATACGATAAATGTAGCACCAAGTTTAATTAAACGGCAGCCAGGGGCGTCTTACCCCCCCCCCCTAAGTCAATGGAGCAACGTCCCTTTTCACCCTCTTCTTCCTCCCTTCCCGTTCCTTCCCCCCCTAAAATGGTGGCACACACACTGACAGATATCCCCCCCCCCTATTTCTTGGATGGAGCATTTGCTCCAAGGTTTCTATGGTGTAGACGCCCCTGAAGGCAGCTGACTGGACTAAATCCAGGGACGTCATTTGAAGGGTGTAGGCCTGCACTGCAATGACTAGCTTATGGCATATAGGACCTATACGCCAAGTTCCTCCGGAAAAATTCTCAAATGACGTCGCTGCCCAACGCCCCACATGAAAAAACTTGAAAATGACGTCCCTGGCTAAATCCAGAAAATGAGACAGAATGAAAATGGGCAAATGTTATGCGTGTGGCACTGAACGATGATTATTACAAGTTCCGCGTATATTTAATAAATTACTGGGTACGTCAGAATTATTAGGCCTACAATGGCGTTGGAAGAGCCAAACAAAAATGCAATTTATCTGGTATTCAACGGTTTTGAGAACGGTAACCTAATGGAACGCACTGCAAATAAAACACTACACGTGGACGATCAAATAAATAATCTGTTCATCGCTGAATTACTTCTATATCCTTGAATCAGCACTGGTAATTTAATAACACAATACCTTAGGAATACGGCCTTGTGGATGACGAGCGGGACGATGACTATTGCTTTCAATCCACCCTCTGTGACTGGATCGCTGAAAAACAAAAATATTTTTCTACAGTATGGAGTAGATGACTCATAAGTGCCACATATCATGCATTCTCTCACATTCATATCACAATCACTTGTCCGCTCTAAGGTGACGAGAGATACTCGCGCATACATGCATATTAGGCGTGCACGTTTCTATCAAAATCGATTCTCAGAAACGTGGTCCAGCGGTTGAAAGATTGTTAGACTGTGTTGCAGACTCCTGTACAACCTTTTCATTAGAGATTTTATGTAAATTATGAAGTTGAACTGATACAATCTTGTCAAACTTGCAACTTTTTAAATGAATATTTTTAAATAAATATTTTTACAATATCATTTTTTCATAGAATTTGGCTGATAAGAATCTTACGTTATCTCGAAACTTCTGTCGAAATCCGTTGCTACCAGACAGATGCCACAGAGAAAGACCTTGGTGTTTCACTGATTACAGGTTTTGGGAATATTGTGATGTGCCTATATGCGGTAAATATGTTTCACACTAGATGGCGAAACGCTTGCTTACACGCCTGTGGTCTTATTAAACTCTTGAATAACATGATCCTAAGGCAAGTAATTTGCCTGAGGCATAACAAGACCAGAGCCATCCAACAATTGAACTCATCTTTATTCGTGCCACTTACTTTGGTACTCGTGTACTAACCCGAACAGGAAGAGTGGCTGAGTGGGCGCAAGGTGGCGCAATACCTAGTGGTCACATCATCAAAGTACCAATCAGACTCAGTAATGGCTAACTCTACTACGATGCCAGAGTCGTAACTTTACAGCACACGCCACCTTCATTATCATCAGCACTGAGCGATCACCTAATGCTCAATTGTCATTGCATTGTTAATGATTATAAGTGGGAAAAAGAGGAATTTTTATATGTTAGTTGAAAATTCTATTTTGGTCTTCCGCTGATACCAAAGCGAGACAAAGGGGTTGGGCTATTTAGGACTGGACTTGAGGAGACACTGAGCATTTGGAAACCTTCACCTACTGAAATTTGGAAGCGATTGAAATACTATAGAAATTTGATTTCACCCCAGTCAGCAGACACAGTGCTCGAAATGGAAAATTTTACGAAACGGAACGCTAGTCAAAGATATGGGAGCATTCACGTTAATTTCATAGTATTTTCCACAATAATTCATTTGACGAACCGGAACGGAACGATAATTCATTTTGACGAACCGGAACGGCGTTCCGGTGCGTTCCGGTCCATTTCGAGCACTGAGCAGACACACGTTGCGACGATGTTGGCCAACGTTGCGACGATGTTTGCCAACGTTGAAACAATGTTGGCTAACGTTGCGACAATGTTGGCCAATGTTCGGCTAAAACAGCCCAACGTATGGATTAGATGCATAATTAGATTAAATAATAATAATAATAATAATAATAATAATAATAATAATAATAATAATAATAATAATAATAATAATAATAATATTTATTCTTTAATTAAGCGCCTGCAAACGCACTGCGCTGTACATGTACATGTTATGCGATAAATCTTAACTACTACCAGAACACACAGCCTGCAATACACGGCGCAAATTGCAGCCTGCAAAGCATGTCCGCCTATGGGACTCGATCTCTGTACCTCTCGCACTCTACGCCAGATGTTATCGAATGCGCTCTCGGGCCCCCCAAGTAATTTCTGTCAAATCATCTCATCACAACATTTTTGCCTCTGTTAAAATATTTAGGCACAATTAGATTAGCATCTATTCGGTTAATGAAACAATTTAATAATTGCATTGTATACTTTGTATAGCCTACTATGTTTGCAAAGTACCAGCAAACAGGCTTAATTTGCATAAATTTATATCAATGTTTCAGATGTTGTGATTTAATTTAGTATGGAAATGTTTTGCATTATCTCTCCATTGTAATTTAAGACGTTTTAGCCCTGGATCAAGCATTGGTTCTCATGCACTTGAAACTGTGTTTCTACTATTGCAGATGATCCGAACCGCGACTGCATGAATGCATTGGGAATGGGAAGTGGAGCCATTAATGACAGCCAGATAACCGCTTCTTCGTCGTATTCAGACACACATTACCCATACTTTGCCCGAATCAACAGTAGCATTCCAGGTAGGACTTTACACGTGTTGTATTTAGGTCTGTAGACCTTACCTTAGACCTAAGTCCTTCCACGCGCTTGTAGCGCATCGGGCGACACAGCTCCACCTCTTCATTCTGTCCTCTGTAGCTCCCTCAGCCTCCTCCCATGTCATTTCTCCGTCTTCCAGATCCTGCACGATTGTGGCTCGCCAGGTCTTTCTCGGCCTCCCGCGTCTCCTTTTCCATCCTGATGGAGTCCAGTTCAGCGACTGCTTCGCAATTCTTTCACTGTCTGATCTATGCATATGTCCCAACCAGCGTAGGCGTGTTCTCTTCAACATATCCTCCATTTTTTCCATAGCCGTTCTCTTCCTTATATCTTCATTCTTTATCTTATCCTTCCAAGTGACCCCTAATATCCTTCTCTGCCACCGGTGATGAGCCGCCTCTAATTTCTTCTGATTAGCTTTAGTCATAGGCCATGTTTCCGCTCCATACAACAACGTTGTCAGGACCCTGTATAGTCTTGCCTTTGTTATTAGGCTTAGTCCTTTATCTTTCCATATGCTGTTCAGTCTTCCGAATGTGGCATTAGCCTTTTCCAGCCTGACTCTGATCTCCCTGTCGCAGCTACCATTGTTTGCAAGTACACTTCCCAGATAGCAAAAGTCCTCTACCTCCTCTATCACATCTTCCCCAACTTTGATGTTCTCTCTCGTTTCCCATTTTCCTACTTTCAAGATCTTTGTTTTTGAAGTATTGATTCTCAATCCAACCAGTCCTGCTTCTTTTTCCACTCTGCCCGTGAGCTCGCTCATTCCCTCCCATGAATCTTCCAGTAGAGCTATATCGTCTGCAAAGTCCAGATCTGCTAGCCTGTCGGCTCCTCTCCACTCCAAACCCCATCTTCCCTCTTCCGTGCTTCGCCTTAATACCCAGTCAATCGTTAGCAGGAACAATAACGGCGATAGGATACATCCTTGCCGCACCCCCGAAACAATCTGGAGCCACTCCCCCAGTCTCCCCTCCACTCTCACAGTGCATCTGCTTTCTTTATACATTCCCTTTATGATGTCTATAATTTTTCCTGGTATTTCATATTGCGCGAGAATGTTCCACACCGCTGGTCTCTGAACACTGTCAAAAGCTTTTTGGAAATCTATGAAGTTGACAAGTATATTTGTATTTCCCGCCACGCATTTCTCTATAATCTGTCTCAATGTGAAGATCTGGTCACTACAGGATCTGTTCTTTCGGAAGCCCGCCTGTTGCTGTCTTAGTACGGCGTCCACCGCCCCTTGTAGGTCTGTAGTATCATTCGTTTTTACTTTTCACCCGCTTCACCCATTTCACACATGCATTTCGTTCGTTACACCGGACATATAAATGTGTGTGTGTGAACAAATCAATTTATAAAATATGTTTTATGATACACTTCAGAAGAGCATAATCCCATAGCTTTCCCTTATATTTAAAAGGTAAAATTTAATAAAAGGTTTTGAGCAAATATTTGCATTAAGCTATGGGTACCCGCACGTTGAGCCAAGGAGATCACTTACTCCTTTGTATTTAGATTTCAAGAATTAAAAATATTGCTGCACTTACATATAAAAAAATACATTATTCTGACATCTGCTTTCCTTGGTCGCTAACTTGTTAAAAGGAGCTCTTGTAGATTGTGATAAAGATATCGGATCATCAGCAAACTGCATGTTTTCGGAGGATGGAACGTTAGAAAACTTGTCTTAGAGTCGAGATCTTAGCAGAAAATAATTGCAGGAACCTGTCGGATTTGGAAGAGTTTGATGGGGTCTGGGGAGCTATATTGCATTTGCCACGGTGTGTATTGGGATCTTTCTACCGCCTGGCAAAAAAACCTTGAAGAGGACTTTCAGAAACCAGACGAGACAAGTTTGTATTATCCAATTTATTGTTAACTGGCGTTAAAACTGCCTGACTAATATCTAACTACTGATATCTGTCTGGCGATTCTGCCATTGCTGCCCATGTTTCTATCAACCGTAAGTTATACCTTTCATCAACCCTTTCGTCACCATGGAAAATGCTCAACGTTGAAACTTCACTGTTGAAAATCATGCTTCCTTCTTGTAGAGCTCAGATATTGCCGCTGTGACGCTGTCAGGAGGCCGCTGAGTCCGTTGAGATGTATTGTCGAAGTCCCAAGTTACTTTTCCAACTCCTCCAACCTAGGAGCCAGAATTGGATTGTTCGTAATTTCTCTCGGCAGCTAAGTTTTAAGATCAAGCGTATGGTTACAATCATGGGACTGAAGTCAAGAATAGAGCATTGCATTGTTGCAAAGGCTACGCTCGGCTGAGTTCCCCACAGAGAGATAATGAGAAAGAGAGAGGGGGAGAGCGAGAGTGTGCATGTGTGTTTGTGTGCGCTCGTGAGAGAGACAGATAGAGAGACACACGGATAGAGAGAGCGAGACAGCCAGAGATAGAGAGAGGTTGTGATGTCGAATTTGCAGCGGTTAGTAAACGGTTCTTATACTGAAATCATGTCGCCTTAAGAGTAGGCTGCTTTGCCGAGACACCTTGTGTGATTTATACACATTCCATAGTATGAGAACGTGTCGACTAACAGCTACTGAGCTGAACACATTCAGGGTTGAAGCCTTTTGTCGAAGGTATACCTCCAGTGTGATTCTCCTTACAGATTTTATTTTAGTTATAGTTATAGTTATAGTTAATGGTTTTTCATTTTAGTTATAGTTACAGTTATAGTTAGTATTATTTTTTAGTTACAGTTATAGTTATCGTTAACGAAATCATTTTTTCTTCGTTAACGAAAACATTTTCGTTACCGTTATCGTTAATGAGAATCACACTGATATTAAGACGCGTTACACAATTTGCTAAGAGCTTCGAAAGGCTATGAAGAATGGGCCCACTCAATTTTGTGAATATACAACGCTCCATATTCATCGACATCCAAGACGAACATAGGCTATTAGTTGTAGCTAGCGCTCTTTCACGTTCTCATGTTTGTCGATATTGCACTTTTCAATCAACCAACCATTCAATTTTTTGTAACGAAAATAACTATGAATTTTCGTTAGTGTTATTTTCGTTATAGTTATAGTTATAGTTAATGATATTTTTTAGTTACAGTTATAGTTATCGTTAACGAAATCATTTTTTCTTCGTTAACGAACATTTTCGTTATCGTTAACGTTAACGAGAATCACACTGTATACCTCTGACTAATAAACCATCATTTCGTTTAGGTATGCCAACAGAAAGGCTTGTACTATGACATGTATGTAGTCTGTAGTGTTCTCTTACTTTAAGGAACTCTAGCTCGACCAAGGTCACTAACATGTCTTTCTGAAAATTTATTGTAAAAATCCATTGCACAACCTTGATCGCATACGACACGCTTGGGGCCTACATATTTTGTCGATGGTAGCTCTGAACAGGTGTACACATCTGCCTTGACCGCATCCTGCGCTCTGCTGCACGCCTTATTGGCCAAATACCATATTTTGGCCATGTATCAAATTATATGCTGGAGGTCCTGCATTGGCTCCCTGTACGGCAGCGCATTGAATACAGGATCGCCTCCTTTGGTTGGCGATGTCAACTGGGTCTCGCACCAAAATACCTGATGGATCTCTTCCGGCCTGTGTCTGCTTCTCGGACTGCTCGAGTCCTCCGCTCGGTGGGGTGGGGGATGCTATCCGTCCCGTTTGCCCGTTCTGCTATCATGCAGACCCGCGCTTTCTCGGTGGTTGGCCCGACCATATGGAATGGCCTTCCCTCTGAGCTGCGCCTACATCCTAGGTCTTCCACTGGTACCTTCTATGACCATCTGAAAACTGCTCTTTTTCGCCGTGCTGGAGTCGGGAGCGCCTCTGAGTAGTTCCCTTGAAGTGGCGCTATATAAATTTACGAATGAATGAATGAATGAATAAATACTTGCTCTCACGGTAGCACTGCAACAGCTAAATAAATTTTTGATAAGTTTTTTTTAGAAAACTTATGCATTGTCTCTTGCTGTTCGGACCTCGCTTCTGTCCAACTTCACTCATTACGCATCACTCACGGTAGTTCGTACAAGTTGAAATCGAACTGAAAGAACTTGAATCAAAAACCAAAATTTTTTGACGTGTTGGGCATAGTGTTTTTCGCTGTTCCGAAGCTTTCAACTTCGCTTCCAAATCAACTCGTTCTCTCAATTCTTTTATGTCCTTGAGGTCTAAACTTAAGACTCGTCTCTTTCAACTTGCCTACTCACCGCAACCTGCTTCTGGTTTCTCTGATCTACTGCATTTCAAACTGGCTTCTCCACTAAATCGCGATTTCACTCAGAGCGACCATTGACGGATGGTTTTGGGATCATGATAATTGCGCTATAGAAGTCAGCAGATTAGATTAGAACGGACTTCTCGGTCGCTCTGCAGTTTCTAAGCCGAATACGTTCCAACTAGATGCATAGGATAATCAGGCTCCTTGTTAATCTTTGACTCCTACCCATTGCCTCAGCTAATTTGCCACGCTACTCACGCATTTCATCCTTCATGTTTGAGCAGCTGCACTGGCTTCCTGTCTCTGCACGTATCAAGTTCAAAATCCTTATTCTGGTTCCAAGACATAGCGGGGTGCCGCCCCCAAATATTTAATCGATGTAATTCACCGGCCTCTTACTGTCTCCTCACATCGTTCACTTCGCTCCTCGAACAGATTGGATCTTTGAGTTTCTCGTTCTAGATCAGCTATGGCGAAGTCCCTATCTTTTGCCTCAATTGGTCCCTCTCTCTGAAATACACTGTCTCCTTCTACTCGCTCTCATATTATAATAGGAAACCTCTCGTCTTCTTTTGATTTTCTTAAGACATTTCATTTCTCTTGGCCTTGCGCACTGGGAGCGCCTCTGAACGATTCACCCTACTAGAGGCGCTTTATAAATGTTTAAATACAATACAATAATCAAATACGCCCAACTACTAAAAAATATTTTAAGCGCCACTCGAAAGCTAAGCGTACGGCACCAGCTACATGATAATTCTGACTTAATCGCTCAACTACAGTTCCTCATCTAGCTAGAATGCGCTTTACGCTCCGGAGTCGGTACTAGGACTAAATGTCCCCGGACAAAATGTCCAGGACAAAATGTCCCGGACATAATGTCCCTGGACAAAAGTCCCTGGACAAAATGTCCGCAGACAAAATGTCCCCGGACAAAATGTCCCCGGACAAAATGTCCCCGGACAAAATGTCCCCGGACAAAATGTCTCTGGACAAAATGTCTCCGAAAAAATGTCCCCGGAAAAAATGTCCCCGGACAAAATGTCCCCAGACAAAAGTATCAGATGCAGCAGCATTTCATGTTAATCTTCCGACGGCAAATGGTTTTGGGTCAGCCGGTGTCACAAAATAGAGCATCAGATACAGTTATATCCCCTTAGCAGAATGCAGTATCCGGCCGGATGAATGTGAACGGGAGGGACTACCCACCCTCGTGCAAAAGTATCCCCATGAGTCGTATGAAATTATCGTTCGTCAAAAAGTTTCCCCTGCAACATAATTACAAACTGTGCGATTTAACTCAATTTAGAACTATGTCAGTCGTGGTCATGGGCAAAGCCATAACGCTACTTAGTGTTGGCATACGTGGACAAATAATATTAATAGGCCTAATAATGAAAACATGGACAATTTCTAAAGCGCCGCAACGCGACCATGCAGCTACAAGGGCGCTCTACAGACACCATGCACCTATAGCCTAACATAACAACCGGTCCTAGAAGGATTCATTTTGATAATTTATATAGCCCCTCTTCAAGAAACCTACTCAGAGGTGCTCCTAGACCAGCCACGGTTAAAAATAGAGGACTTAAGGAGACGGTAGAAAACAGGTGAATTTCCTCGTGGAAATAGGCGCAAAGAAGGTGGGAGCCAATTCCACGTAGAGGGGCCAGCCACTGAGAAGGACCGACGCTGTTAAACTGAGGAGCGGGACCGAGGTACCAACAGCTCACCTCCAGTTGCAGAACTCGACGGGACACTAGGCCAGAGAGCGGACAGCAGAGATCAGATAGGTAAGACGCAGCTTCACCAGAGAGAGACCGCCAAACAAGAGAAGCAATCCTATAGGAGATGCGCTGCGAGGCAGGAAACCAATACAGGACATCGTGCATATAAGCTGAAACTGGTGCACATTTTGGGATATGAGCAATGAGCCGAGCGGCAGAGCGAAGGACCCGGTCAAGTCGCCCAATTAGAGCCAATGGATATCCAGTGAGAACAGAGCAGCAATAGTCAACTCTACTGGAGATAAAGCGTGAACAAGGATTACCGCCGCGTCATAAGAAAGGGACCGTATTACAACACGCAACTGCCGGAGCTGATAGTAGCAACTCCGGGTGACCAAGTAAACATGCTGAGAAAAAGTAAGCTCTTGGTCAATTGTCACCCCCAGATCCCGGATAGTGAGCGAAAAGGAGACATGGGGAAGGCCTCTGCTAACAAGTGCAGGTCAACCTTTGCCAGCTGTCTGCGACCACCAAGCCAAATAAATTGAGGTTTAGATGGGTTCCGCAGAAACCGATTAGAAGCCATCCATCCAGAAAGGGTGTCAATGGCATGGAACATCAGGCCAACAGAAGCAGCTGCCTCTGTGGGACGGCAATGGATGTATGCTTGTATGTCATCAGCATAGAGGTGATGCAGTAGTCCACAAGACCACAACAAATAACTGATATCAGAAGTGAACAGAATGTAGAGCAATGGGCCAAGCAGAGACCCCTGGGAAACACCAAACAGAGCAGGAATCCAGGAGGACCTAGAACAGCAAGTCAAGACACAGTTAGAGCGACCGGTAAGAAAAAAGCAGAGCCAGTCTAATGGTTTGCCAAGACTCCAAATGAGACCGAAAGACGCTGGAGAAGGATGGTGTAGTCAACTGAGTCAAATGCAGAGCTAACGTCAAAAAGGGCCAAAAGAGTAACCTGATCACTAGCTATGGCACCATATAATCAGATAGGAGGCGAACCATTAGGGTCTCGGTTGAATGGTTTTTTTCGAACACCTGACTGGAGGGGAGGGAGTAAACCATTTGTATTAAGATAAACAGTTAACTGATTTGCAACTATTTGCCACCTTCAGAAATATCTTCAAAACCACAAGAAATAACGCTGAAAAAGCTACTATTTGGTCGAATTTACTAAGCATAGTAGCAACTTAAAAAACTTGGAGCCTTATTCGTACTATAATAAAATTGGGCGATCGGGATCCACCAATTGACAAGCCAGGCGGTTGGAGAGGATCTATAGGCGAACGCGCTCTCCACAAGATCAGACTGCTTGGATTCACTTCGTCCGGAGGATGCACTCTACCTACCGGGACAGGGAGCGTGAGTACTGGGAAGCTACCATTACTCGCCAGTCGACGGAACGTAAGAAACTATGGTTTACTTTCAACAGCCTCCTCGGTCGACGATCGGCCAGCCGGCAGTCCCAGTCTCCGCCGCCGTTTACTGCAGACGCATTCCCGGAGCGGCATACAACCAAGGTTTCAACCATACGCGACGCTACTTCAGCTTCTTCTCCACCAGAATACTCTGTCACCGATCACCGTCTTACCGTCTTAAATGAGGTCACTGGATTAGAGTTACGTCGGCTCATCCTAAGCTCTGCGCCAAAAACGTGTGAGCTGGACCCTGTTCCTACATTTCTCGTACAAGAACTCATTGATGACTTCCTGCCGTTTTTCACTACACTATGCAACCGGTCGATCCAGGAAACTCATCTTCTTATCTTATCTTATCTTATCTTATCTTATCTTATCTTATCTTATCTTATCTTATCTGAACATTTATAAAGCGCTTCTCTCAGCAGGGCTATACAGAAGTGCTCTCAACGTGACAGGCCCGTAAACAAGTAAGTCTTTAGGCAGCGAAGAGAAGCAGGTGTGATCCCCTCTAGAATCCTACTACGGACTGCAGGGGGAAGGTCATTCCATAGTGACGGACCCACTACAGCGAAGGCCCGATGTTGCGTCAGAGAAGTCCGCGATCGAGGGACAAAGAGATCAAGTCGGACGGAGGAACGAAGAGGACGAGATGAGCGAGCAGAGAGTGGTTTACACATCAAATCACAGAGATATTTAGGCGCTAAACCCTGCTGGGACTTAGTTACTAAGAGCAAGACTTTAAATCTGATCCTAGACGCCACAGGAAGCCAATGAAGTTCATTGGTCATGTATGTGGAGATATGCGAGTAACGTGGGAGACGTGCAATAAGTCTGGCTGCAGCATTCAAGACCGACTGCATTGAGGATATATACGCGTCTTTGGAAGTTCGATTAGCACCGAGTTACAATAGTCGATGCGTGTACAGACAAAGGCGTGCACCATGGTCGTAAAGACAGTGGTGGATACTGACCTCCTAAATACTCTAAGACGCCTTAGTTGGTAGTAACAGGAGCGGGTCAGCAGTGTTAGGTGCTCAGTGAACGTTAAGGCACTGTCAAGCGTGACACCCAGATCACGGACACTAGAGGCGATTGTGAAGTCAGGAAATAGTGAGGCCAGTAGCTGGAGGTCAAGTTTTGACAATTGCGGTCACTTCTGCTTCCAGCGTTGAAGCGAGAAGGTCTGGATCCAGATGATCCAGCCAGCTACCGACCAATTGCCAATCTTACATTTTTATCTAAAATATTAGAGCGCATAGTCGCTAACCAATTAATTGCATATTTACACATGCATGAGCTGCTTTCCTCCCAGCACTCCTGGTCCGTCTACTATCTGATCTCTATGGTGCCTTTGACCGTGGTCAGGTCACTCTCTTGGCTCTTTTCGACGTTAGTGCTGCTTTCGACTCTGTAGATCATCCTATCTTGCTCCAACGCCTCTCTACTTCTTTTGGGTTGGCCGGTGCTCCTTTAGAATGGCTTCGCTCCTTTCTGTCTGAGCACATAAACAGTGTGGTTGTTGGCGCCTCTAGGTCCCGTTGGGTCCCTGCCCCTTTTGGTGTGCCACAGGGCTCAGTGTTGGGCCCTTTACTGTACATTATTTACACAGCTGGTATTAGTTCCTTGCTGTCCGCAAATGGCCTCCTGCACAGGCTGCACCAGCTCTAGGCTGATGACGTGCAGGCCTATGTTCACTGCCTCGCCACCGACGCAGTGTCTTCTGCATCGCTGATGTCCCATGCGATTGACTCTCTCTCATCATGGATGGCTTCAAATCGCTTGCTTTTGAATCAATCTAAGACCCAGTTTATCTGGATCGGTACCCGCAGGCAATTGGCGTCCATTGACCTGCATCTATTAGCGGTGACTTTTCCTCATATCTCTTTCTCTCTCACAGTTCGAGACCTTGGAGTAATTTTGGACCAAGAGCTGAATTTCTCACAGCATATTAATTTGGTCACTCGTAGTTGTTACTATCAGCTACGCCAACACCGAGTTGTCTCACGTTCTCTCTCTCTCTCTCTCTCTCTCTCTCTCTCTCTCTCTCTCTCTCTCTCTCTCTCTCTCTCTCTCTCTCTCTCTCTCTCTCTCTCTCTCTCTCTCTCTCTCACAATGCTACGGTGGCTCTTGTGCATGCCTTCGTCACCAGTAGATTTGATCACTGCAGTGCGGTACTTGTAGGCCTGCCTCTTAAGCTATTTGGGCGCCTTAATAGGGTTCTCCGCTCAGCGGCTCGCCTCATTGGTCACCTTCCTAAGCATGCTCCTGTCTCTGCCTTTATGCGGGATGTCCTTCACTGGCTCCCTGTTTCTCAGCGCATCTCCTATCGGGTTGCTGCACTTTTCTGGCATTGCCTTCTAGGCTGTGCTCCATCCTACCTGTCTGAACTTTGTCGGCCTGTCTCTGATATTTCAGCTCATCGATCTCTCCGCTCTTCGGCAAGGGGGGAGCTTTTAGTCCCCCGTGCTCGCACTGCTATTAGACAGTGTCGGGCCTTTTCGGTTGTAGGACCCTCCATCTGGAATGGCCTACCTTTAAACCTGCGCCTGCTGCCACTGGTAAACTCACCTGCTTTTTGTAAGTCCCTCAAGTCTCATTTCTTTAGCTGTGGTTGAGCTGGGAGCGCCTCTGAGTAGGTACCAGGTATCTTGAAGAGGCGCTATATCAAATCCTATGAATGAATGAATGAATGAATGAATTGAATCCATTAAGGTGGGCAACATAGAAAGTAAGGATCCCCTTCTCATTGCTACTACTCTCAATAACTCCTTTTCTAACATTGCCCAGACTGTAGCTGACCAGATCCCTGCATCCGAGACCTCCTTTTTCCGACTACCTTGGCCCTCCCATGACATGCTCCTTCGGCCTAATTCCCACCTCTTCAGATGAACTTCTACCATTGTGCTCCTCAATTCGTACAACCCATAGCAGGGGAACTGATGGCATTGACCCCACTATAGCCGCCACCAGCTTGCCTTTAATAGCCTCTCCTTTAGCAGAGATCATTAACTGCTCCCTAAACGCGGGTGTGGTGCCACAGGTAATTAAAACAGCTAAAGTTCTTCCGATCTATAAAAAAGGCAATATTGTATTGTATTGTATTGTATTTAAACATTTATAAAGCGCCTCTAGTAGGGTGAACCGTTCAGAGGCGCTCCCAGTACGCAAGGCCGAGAGAAAAGAAATAAGTCTTGAGGAAAGTAAAAGAAGATGAGGGGTTACTTATTAAAATTAGAGAGCAATAGGATTGAAGTCGCTAACTATAGGCCCGTTTCGATTCTTCCCTACTTCGCTAATTTCTTTAAAAAAAATTATGACAAATAGGCTTACTAATTATGTACAAAAATCTCATATTATCTTTCCTTCTCAGCATGGCTTCCAGGCGGGACAGCTCTTATAAATATGTTCGACAATATATCTGATTCTTTTGAAATAATGCGTATTCTTTAGGAATCTTCTTGGACCTCGCAAAAGCCTTTGATACGGTAAATCATGACATCCTTCTCCACAAATTTATCTAACTATGGAATAAGAGGAACTCAGTTAGCATGGTTTGCAAGCTACCTAGAAAACCGACTTCAATAAGTATCCTGTAATGGCGCAAAAGCAGTTACATTTGGAGTTCCCCAGGGTTCTAACTTAGGCCCTCGATACTCTTCCTACTTTATATCAACGACTTACCTAATGCCTCATCAGTCTTATCCTTCATCTTATTTGCTGACGACACAATCGTTTTTCACTCTGATAAATCTTACACAAATCTTGTACTAACTATAAACAATGAACTTAAACGAGTAGCCGCATGGTTCCTATCGAATAAATTATCCTTAAATATAGATAAGACCGCCCTCATCCGTTTTAAGTCACACAGAAAGGTGGAGCCACCTGATAACTCCCTAAGGCTATCAGTAAATAATATTCCTATAACTCAGGTTAACTGTACTAAGTTCGTAGGGGCCATAGTCGATCAACACCTAACCTGGGACCAGCACATCAAATGTATCTCTACAAAAGTTGCGAAAAATATAGGTGTAATTAATCGTGCATCTAATAAACTCCCACCCCCTGTACGTATTCAACTATATTACTCCCTAATCTACCCCTACTTGTCTTATTGCAGCATCGTATGGACATCTACTTACAACTCTAGACTCCGAAAATTGGTCATCTTACAGAAAAGACCAGTACGATTCATTGGCAGCTATCCCTGGGGCTCTCACACAGGACCCATCTTTTCCAGCTATAGGCTATTAAAAATTAAACAAATAACAAAACTACCAGATTGGTGTCTTCATGTACAAATTTTCTCGGAACCTCCTACCCATTTAAGACCCTTTTTCGTATGGGCTCTGACATCCATTCCCACAACACTAGGAACTCAAGCAAGTATCGTACTTCTTATGCTCACACCAATTCACGAAGATTCTCTGTTAATGTCTCTGGGCCACAGGTATGGAATGCTCTCCCTCCCTCACTACAACAGACTGGGTCCCTCTCCGAGTTCAATAGCTTACTGCGCCAGTACCTTATAGACTATGACTTCACTACATGACTGTTAGCCACGCACCGGTTAACTACTATTTAAGTGCCACTTAATGTTCTTTATCTTATCACCCAGTATCATCTCAGTGAGCTGGGACTTTCTGTTCTTTTTTCCTTCTTTACCGCCTCTGGTTGTGGCGGTCCTTAGTTCAGTTATCAAAGTTACACGCTCAGTATTATCAAACTTTATGTTACTTAGCCTTGCAAGTTCATTTCGCCGTTTTAATTATAGACGTAAGTAGGTGTCCCTACTAGCGGGATTTTTTCCCGTCTGGGTCTACCTTTGTAGCCAACTTGTATTTCTTATTGGTTATTGTCTCATTGACGCATTGTTCATATTCTTGGTTCCAATAAAGGATTATGTTATATTATGTGTTATGTAGAACACGTAGGAGTCACTTGCTTCACGTATTTCTGGTTTTGAATTTTGATTACACCATAGATTTATCAGTTATACGCAATTTCAATGATACCTTATACCTGTGAATTGTTATACCCCGGGGATGATTTTACACGATGGGGGATAGAAATGGTTTATCCCCCGGATACTCTATACCGGTATATTCCATCCAGGGGATAAATTTATTCATCACCCGGATAGTTTTAGGACGGATAGCACAACGTAAAAAGAAATACCAACATATCCACACAGCACTGTTCACCAAGGTCAGTGACCATGGGAATCGGGATCCCATGCAATACCTCAACAACATAGCATGTGTGCAAAATATAAACATTGTGCGAATTGCACTCTAGTCTATATTAATTAAATATATAAATTAAATTTTACTGCTTGGTCGCTTTGGTGAAGTTTTGTTTTTACAGTTCCAATATTTTAGAACATTTCTGACTAGGGACATTTTGTCCGGGGACATTTTGTCCGGGGACTTTTTTTCGGAGACAATTTGTCCAAAGACATTTTGTCCGGGAACATTTTGTCCGAGGACATTTTGTCCGGGGACATTTTGTCTGGGGACATTTTGTCCAGGGACATTTTGTCCGGGACATTTTGTCCGGGACATTTTGTCCGGCCACGTCCGGAATCAAGAACACTTTGGTTTTAAGCAAAGTAAATATCCTTTCTCCAACGGTTTAAAGATTACGTGCTCCTTTCTCCGTAGTGTTAACTGAGAGCGCAGATGTTAAATATATAGTGTTCAAAATTAGTTTGGTTAATCGATGAATCTGTAGTTATATTTAGCTGTCCATGTAGGCCTATATCTATAGGACCTAACGTTACAATATGCAGGCCCATTTAATCGTTGTATCACCTGTTATTGAGTTACTCGCCATTTCAAGCATGTTCGCTTGTCAGCTGCAAACAAAGACTACTTACTTACTTACATATTACTCCATGTGCATTGCCAGACTCCGCTTTACAACAACACGGCAATGATTATAAATATTGACACTAGGGGTCGTGGCCGATCTCCACTGGCCAATAATTGTGGAATCCAATAATTATAATCTACAGTAGTCCGACGGTCCAACCTGATCACCTATTAATGAGTTACTCGCTAGGTGGCTATGTCGGACACTCAGTTCTAATGCGTTTTTTCAGGTGCTTATTGTTTTGCAGAAAATTTCAAGTTCATTGTATGTTTATAAAATTATTACATCAGTCAGTTGCATATATTCTCATTATCTCATACACAATACCGGATTTCAAAACGCTGAGCGCAGCAACTTCATTTTTACAAACCTTTAGCCTACGATGATGATGATGATGATGATGATGATGATGATGATGATGATGATGATGATGATGATGATGATGATGATGATGATGATGATGATGATGATGATGATGATGATGATGATGATGATGATGATGATGATGACGATTGCCTTGCGGAAGTTTCGGTTGATGAAACGGGACGAATATTAATTCAGCAAACTTATTTCTGAAAATGTCTTATGAGTTGAGATTAATTTTAAGCGAATTTCAAGGAAGTGCACTTAAAAATTAAGATTTTTAAAATTCTTTATCGGTCATTGAATTATCGGATTTACAGAGCGTAATGAGCGAGAAGAATATGCAGATAGCGGCTTTCGCAGATAGTGCGAGAGATATTTTGGAGCAGTACGCTGCTGAGATTTAGAGACAAGGAAGAGGATCTTATAACGGATGCGCGCAGCAATAGTGAGCCAGTGAAGGATATCAAGCATTTAAGTAGAGATATGGGCAAAGCGGGGGAGTCGAACGATAAGCCTAGCAGAAGCACTTAGAACAGATTGAAGGGGCGGAGAGACGCTGCTTAGGGAAACCCACGAGGAGCGAGATGCAGTAGTCCAAGCGTGAGCAGACAAATGCGTGACCTATGGTGGTAAAGACAGAAGGTGAGACCAAGCGTCTGATGGCCCTGAAACGCCTCAGTTTAAAGAAGCAGGAGCGAGTCATGTTGGGGTATGCTCTGTGAATGTGAGTGAGGAGTCAAGTGTGACGCCCAAGTCGCGAACGGTACAAGAGTAGGTGTAAGCAGGGAATTTCTCAGTCAGCAATGGAAGGTTGAGTTTAGCAAGCTGCTGTCTAGTCCCAAACCAGATCAATTGAGTCTTAGCAGTGTTGAGGAAGAGACGGTTAGTCGACATCCAGTAGTAAAGGTCAGTGACAAGATGGTCAATGGAGCAAACAAGGGAGCGTTGATCAGTTTACGGACCATGTACAAAAGCCCGAGCATCATTTGGATAAAGATAACCATTTGCCCCATGTTTTGTAAATGAAGAGGATGTGTAGAATGGGACCAAGCACCGAGCCCTGGGGAACACCAAATTCGTATACGTATACCCTCGACTAACAACCCTGATGAAAGCGAAGTAGAAAATGTTTTGGGCGTAAGCGAAAGTGCAGCTTCAAAACACAAATTCAACTGTTTATAATCTTATGTACACATTTTTTCCGTGTTTTTGCACTACGAAGTATAACTTTAGAAGTTAGCATAAGCAGTTAAGTGATTATTTTAATGTTTAGAATACTGGATCCCGAGCCGAACCGATTATCTTCAGTACCTGCATGTTGACCTTCTCAACCAACGCCGCATAACTAAACTCTACATTCAAGGATCAAATGATCAATACATTCAAACATTCAACGTTGTGTATTCCCTCGATGGTCTGGTTTGGGAGGTCTACAGCGAAGCACCTGACGGAACACCAAAGGAATTCAATGGAAACCATGGACAAGATGTAGCTCCCATCTACTTCAAACACTCATTCACAGTGAGTGAAGACATGCATAAAAATCATGGATGTTATCAAGTGACCCAGGGTCAGGTCACACACCTAAACTTACTGTCATCATGCTGTTGACTTTTAAGTAAGAGATTGAGTCAGTAAACAAGTAATAAAGTAATCTATATCGACACGAGCCAAACATCCACATTTAACAAACAGCGATGCATATAAAGCAGTCAAAAGATGCTTTACGTCTAACAGATTGTCAAAATTACACTCGATTGTTTGACTGAAAAATAGCAAAACTGATAGTCCGGCAACTACAAGTACAATTTAAATATCTTAAAATAAATATTAGCTATAAACATAAAATAAACTATACATAAAAATAGATATATATATTAACTATAAATACATAGTGGGGTGAGTGTGGTCGGGTGTATGCATGCATACATATACACATATTTACGAATGCACATGCATGTATAGTTGTATACAGGCATGAAGACATACATTTCATGAGCACATATATACAGAATAAATACACACATACATACATGCAAATATACACACATGCATTAATGACATACATGCATATGTTACATACATTGCATATATTCATGCAATACATGCATACCTACATACACAGTTTACACACTTACATACATACATACATATATACATGCATACATGCGTACATACATACATACATACATACATACATACATACATACATACATACATACATACATACATACATACATACATACATACATACATACATACATACATACATACATACATCTATTGGTTCATTCATTTATTCATGCGTACAAACAACTTGGCATTTATGTTTGCCAATATATTGGAATAGGCTGTGCATCTGGTCATTGTACCAAGAAGTTGGCGTTGGTTGCCTGGATTAAAGTTGGAGATATTTGGATGTCTAAGCGTCGTTCCTGTTCCAACACCAACGGAAATAACACAGGACAGCCAGGTATTTAGATCAAGCATTTCTTCGTTTACAAACAAAGGCAGATTTACCAGACACCAGAAAGCAGGAAACACGACTCTTTAAAGTTGGTACTTCTTTTGACAAAATCGGTTTTAGTGTCATCAGGAATAAAACTTTTTCGCAAAGGAATCTAATACGATAAACATATCTGAAGACATTCTGGAATTTATCTCATTCATTCATTCATTCATTCAAAAATTTAATATAGCGCACCTTCGAGAAACCTACTCAGAAGCGCTCCCAGCCCAGCCACGGCAATAGAGATTAGACTTGAGCAGCTTGTAAAAAGCAGATGTGTTACCCCTAGGGAGAAGGCGAATCTCTAATGGAAGACCATTCCAAATGGAGGGCCCAGCTATAGAGAAAGCCCGGCGGTGCCTAATTGTGGATCGAGCCCGAGGGACTAAAAGTTCTCCCCCGGAAGAAGACCGAAGAGCACGCCGACCAACTGAATCAGAGACCGGGCGGCAGAGCTCACACAGATAGGCCGGGGCACAGCCTAAGAGACAGTGCCATACCAGTACAGCAACCCTATAGCAGATACGCTGCGGGACAGGGAGCCAATGCAGCACATCACGCATGTATGCAGAAATAGGGGCATATTTAGGGATGCGTCCAATAAGCCGAGCAGCTGACCGAAGAACCCGGTCGAGGCGGCCAATCATTTCGCACATAATTATACACAGGTTGCGCGCAAACGCACACACTTATACATACATTGGTTGTTGTGTTCACGGTTCATGGAAATCGTTGGTCCCGTGCTTCTGCAAGAGTCAATTATTATGTTTACTGGCTCTTCAAATAAGCTATAATCGACTTAATCGATTTGCTTTATCAATCGAGTGTAGGGATCTACCAAATAAAATATATAATATAACAAGTTTTAAGTGTTTTAGAAGACATTGAATCTGTGTTTAAACCACTGCGAATTAACCTGAAACGCTTAACCCTCGGGCTACCAAAGGAAGTGGTTGCCACCCAACGTATTTCTGCATCAAAAACTTGTAGCAAGTGAATATAATTTTGCCATTTTAAGTAGCTGTAGGATGTTCATTTGCACACATTTTGAGGTAACAATCATGATGGTATCCCACGCCATAAAAAGTTATTCCCGAAATAGCCTAGGTACCAGGGGGTGGGTGGTATCCACCTACCCCTAAGTTTGTTGACTATAGCGTATTCACTATTCTTTCTGGAAAAGAAACAAGTATGCCATTCTTTAGAGGTAACAATCATGATAGCCATTCCTAGGGCTATATTTGCTTGCTTAGTTATTTGTCTTTTGAAAACCGGAAGTGATCATATTAAATAATAATACGCTTTCTCAGTGTGAAAATCGCTGATGCAACGTGAACCGATATGGTTGGGTACGGGAAGGGCTATAAACAGTCGAAGCAGAATGCTAACAAAGTAAAGCAGTGCTGTGAAGTGCGCAAGAAGCCGGTTTGCAGGAAGCATTCGCACAAAACAATGGAAGTAACTTGCAATAACCGCGAGGACCACTGATATATTTGACAACCGGGAACAATAGCATACTTTCTTGTTTCATATTGATATATATATATATATATATAGCTGAATGCCTTTAGATTTTGCCTGCAATAAAACAGATTTTGGACTAGTTTGTACTGTTGCAAATTAAGCCTTATTACATTAAAAATATTCTTGGATACATATTTCATTTTCAAAACCCACATCATCCTATAGTTTTTATCCAACAAACTACAAGTTGTGCGGGATAATATGAAATATCGTTAAATGGACCAGTTCCTTTGTTCAAAATTATATGATTTCGAGATGCATCCATAAATTTTACAACTAAAATTAATATACCATTTTTGTCATAAATGAATTGCTTTATTAGTTACTAGCTGGTTTACCCGGCGTTGCCCGGGGTTATAAGCTTCAATCCACACCACCACCACCACCACCACCACCACCACCACCACCACCACCACCACCACCACCACCACCACCACCACCACCACCGCCACCGCCACCACCACCACCACCACCACCACCACCTGTTATATTCTGAACGTGTTATATTCTGCAAAATAAGGTTAGGGCTGTTTTTGAAAATATGAAAAGGTAAATGTAGATATAAATTTCAATCCCTCTAGCGAATAAGCAACAGAACTGTGAAATCAGAAAAATAACGCTGCTTAAACCGCGGCGCCATCTGGCGAGTGAGAATGAAAATAGGTTGGGTTGAATTTTTGGGGGCATTTCGGACAGTTTTTGCGCCGGGACACCATGGAAGCGGTGAAAACGGGGGACGCCAAGCCTCACACTGGGTGTGTAATGCCCACCCCGAGAGAGTAGTGAAGGTTTGGAGTGAAAAGGTGGAAAGGTGTAGAAATGCATCGCGGTCTAAGATCTGTGACAGACAGACAGACAGAGTTTCTTCTTTATTTATATAGATATGATATTTGAAACCAAACATGAAACTCGGGGGTGGTGGTAAACACCCTCCCCTTGGTAGCCGATGTCGCAAGAAACCTTGGTAGCCTGAGGGTTTATGGCCTATCTCTCCTAGCTTCTTCTTAAAAGCTGCGATAGTGTCAACTGAGACAGTACTATTTTCCAAACCATTCCACAAGTGTAAAACTCCTGCACTGAAGAATTTATGTTCTAATGTTCCCTTCGGCCTCTTAAATAATTTATACTTGTGACCCCAAATTGCCTTGTTGGGTGCTGATTCAAAGAACTATTTCACTCTAGCGCTTCCTTTCCAGTGATAATATTATGAGCTTCGGTTAGATCTCTGCTCCTCCTTCTCTGTAATATTGTTAGTCCACACCTTTTCAACCTCTCTTCACAAGTCAAATCCTTGTAATCCCCAAATCTTTTTGTAGCTCTTCTGTGCACTTTTCCCAGTTTTTCTGTGTTGTGTTTAAGTTATGGATTATCGCCCTATTTTTCTATGGTGTCCCAAGACCTAATCATAGAAGCTCAGGATTCATATTCGCTTCAGCTTCGCTCTGAAAGCCTGAAAGATTCCTCAGTGTTTCGTTTCGTTTACTGACTCTTGGATGTGTTATTACACCCAAACTCTGAACGTTTATCGACCTCTCAGACGCCTTCTGCTAGAATGACGCTTTCGGTAGCGCGCGTTGAAACCAACTGCAAACTGTGGAATGATTTACTGTCCTCTTCGATTTACATGGACTGGCCTCATCATGAATAGGCCCTTTTACGTTCTGTTCATGGCTTGTATCGGCGTTTATGTTGCTACCTTGGTACACCATTGTAGTGTTTAGGGGTAATTGCAAAGGCGCTATAAAAAGAGTATTGACCGATAGGGGACACTAGCGTATGGGAAAGGACAAGAAAAAAAAGATGGAAGCGTTGAATCACATGTTTGGTTTCAGATAACTGTATGATAACTATTAAACGTTTAAACATTACATTTTGGCGACGAGGATTAGCGAACAAACGGGGGAAAATGGCGTCATTCTTTCCGTCTTTTCCGGAATTTGATGTAGACGGCGAACCCACCTCGGTTGGTCCAAGATGGGAGAAATGGTTGTCGCGTTTTGAAAACATGCTGACCGCCATGTCAATAGCCGACAACGTGCGCCAAAAGGCACTCCTCCTACATCTAGCCGGGCCGAGGGTGTATGAAATCGCTGAAACACTCAATATGACGCCGGCTAACGACGAGACGAATGTGTTCGATGCCGCTAAAGACGCTCTCACGCTGCACTTTAAGCCGAAGAAAAATGTCCAATACGAAACCTATGTATTTCGATCGGCAAGACAAGAACCAGGAGAATCTATTGACCAGTATCAGGTACGCTTACGAGTTCTCGCAAAACATTGTGAATTTGTAGAAACTGATAAAGAAATGCTGGCACAAATAATTCAGTCCTGCTCCTCACAGGCATTAAGACGCCGTGCTTTAAGAAACTCAACAATCACTCTTGCTGAACTATTAGACTTGGCACGCACGATGGATTTAGCAGAACGGCAGGCAACCGAAATAGAAACTAAAACGACCTTCCAAACTGACTATGCTGTCAATGCAGTACAACAGGTAAACGGTTTTCACAAAAAGACTAAACCGGGTGAACATCGGTCTCTGAATGAACAGACATGTTTCAACTGTGGAGGGACATATCCTCATGAGGCAGGTAAACAGTCATGCCCAGCGTTCCAAAAGACATGTTATCGGTGCTCTAAGAAAAATCACTACTCGAGGTGTTGCAGGCAAAAGGCACAACATCATGTGGATGCGCGAACATACCAGCCACGTACAGGGGAAGCGCCACATCACGTTCATGCAGTATATGCCAAACATGACACGAACCTAGACGAAAATGCAAGGAAGGCGGACAGTTTCGTATTCGTGGTAAGCAACAAGTTCCGTGGGTTTCCTCATACAACAGTACTGGTGAACGAATGCCCGGTATCAATAATAATTGACTCGGGCGCTGCAGTCAACATAATGGACAGTTCAGATCTGAGTAGAATGAAGCCACGACCGAGCCTCCAAAACACGCAACTGCAGATTTATTCATACGGAACAAAGGAGGCACTACCTCTAAGAGAGGGTGTTTTGAGGCAGACATACGAAGCAGCGAGAGGGTGGTGAAGACTGTGTTCTATGTTGTAAACGGACAACAGGGCTCGCTGTTGTCATGTGACACCGCGCTCAAACTTGGACTTATACAGTTCTCAACGAATCATCTGGGTCTCACTCCAGCACTTGAAATGCAGTCAGTGATTGCTCGTTTCCCACAACTATTCAGCGGAATTGGCAAGCTGAGGGACTATCAGATCAAACTCCACATCGATAAAGATGTAACACCTGTAGCCCAAAGAGCCCGCCCGATACCGTTCCACTTGAGAGCAAAAGTCGAAGCCGAACTTGAGAAACTGCTCAACGAGGGCATCATAGAGCCAGCAACTGGACCTACCCCTTGGATCTCACCAGTCGTGGTGGCGATAAAACCTAAGAATCCAGATGAAATTCGACTCTGCGTTGACATGCGATGGGCAAACCGAGCTGTGAAACGTGAACGTCATCCGATGCCAGGCATTGATGACATCATCTTTGCTGTAAATGGGTCAACTGTCTTCAGTAAGTTGGATCTTCGCTCGGGTTATCACCAGGTGGAGCTACACACAGAGTCTCGATACATTACGACTTTCGCGACACACCGAGGTCTCTTCCGTTACAAGCGCCTCAATTTTGGAATTTCATCGGCAAGTGAATGCTTCCAGAACATTATTAGACAACTCATCGGGGGAGTTGAAGGAACATTGAACATTAGTGACGATATCTTAGTATATGGCAAGTCACAGGAAGAGCATGATCGTGCACTAAAAGAGGTTCTGAACAAACTAAGCAAAGCTGGCTTAACCTTAAATGCATCAAAATGTGAATTCAACAAAGATGCAATCAGCTTCTTCGGTCACGTTTTGTCAAAGAAGGGTGTGTCAGTTGATCCGTCAAAGATCAAAGCCGTTCAGCAAATGACGCAGCCAACCAATGTCTCCGAACTGAGAAGTTTCCTCGGCATGGTAACATATTGTGCTCGCTATGTAAAGAATATTTCAAGCATCCTAGCTCCGCTGCGAAAATTACTGCAGACGGACGTGGAATGGTGTTGGTCGGAGGACCAACGACATGCATTCCAGAACATTAAAAACCTCAGAGCTGAAAGCACAACATTAGCTTACTTTGATCCACGGCTTCCAACAGCGCTGATCACTGATGCCGGACCAGATGGACTAGGAGCAGTTCTCACTCAGACTTCTCACGATGGTACAAGAAGACTAATTGCTTTTGCGAGTAAAGTCTTGACGGACACTGAAAAGAGATACTCTCAGATTGAGAAAGAAATGCTCGGAGTTGTGTATGGATGTGAGCATTTCCGGGTCTACCTTTGTGGTGCACCTTTCAAGCTTGTCATTGACAATAAGCCATTAGAACAGATTTTGAACCACCCTGGAAAGAAACTACCAATTCGGCTAGAGAGGTGGAGCATGCGATTGCTCCCATTTACCTTTCAGGTTGAGACTATTTCTACACAAAACAACCCAGCCGATTATCTGTCTCGACACCCAAGTGAAACCAGAGATTCGGGGACGTTGGAGGAAGATTTGGAGGCGGAGGTAAACTTGACCATTGCTGTCACTTTACCCAAAGCAATGACAAGAGAAGATATTAAAAGGGAGACGCAACTGGATGAAGCAATGATTAAGGTGATCAAGTATATACGAGATGAAGAATGGCCTTCAAATAGCAAAATAACGGATGATCTCCGACCATTCTACATTTTGAGAAATGAGTTGTCCTTAGCCCCAGGTGACGATATGGTGTTAAGAGGATCAAGAATCGTGCTACCAACCGCACTCAGAGTAAAGGCTATACAAACAGCACATGAAGGTCACCAAGGAATTGTGAAAACGAAGGCGCTGCTAAGAACAAAGGTTTGGTTTCCTGGAATTGACTCGCTGGTGGAGAAACATGTTGGCAATTGCGCAGCCTGTCAGATTGTGACAGACACCAAGCGGCCAGAGCCACTGAAGATGTCACCTCTGGCGTCGAGAGTCTGGTGCGAACTTTCGGCTGATTTCTATGGACAGCTACCGACAGGGGGCCACTTACTGGTCATCATTGACGATTATTCGAGATTTCCAATAGTGGAGTTTGTCAAAAACGTCTCTGCGGACTGTGTTATACCGATTCTGGAAGGAGTTTTTTCCACGTTTGGAATTCCTGAGCTGCTGAGAACTGACAATGGGGCGCCTTTTCAGAGCCATGCATTCAAAGAGTTCTCTTTGTATATGGGGTTTCACCACAGACGAATAACACCATGTTATCCACAAGCCAACGGAGAATGTGAACGGTTTATGAGGAACATTGGTAAAACAATGCGCATCGCACATAGCATGGGGTTGGACTGGAGGTCTGAGCTACAGAAATTCTTAAGAAACTATCGCGCCACTCCTCACTCAACACTGCAGAGAACACCTGCGGATTTGCTGTTTTCAGAGCCATTTCGGACTAGACTTCCTGAAAACGACTGTGCAATCACAAAAGATCGATTCGGCCTCAAGGAGAGGGACCAAAGATCGAAGGAACGGATGAAGCGCTACGCTGATCATCGAAGGAGGGCAAGAGCCAAGGACCTGTCGGTAGGAGACTACGTCCTCATCCGCCAGGATGCAAGGAGCAAATCCATGCCACCATTCGATCCTGACCCGTTCATTGTGGTCGCAGTGAAGGGATCAATGGTAACAGTAGAAAGAAGAGGCCAACGAACCGCCAGAAATGCATCGTTCTTCAAGCGGTTTAATCAACCGACGTCGCCCACAACCAAGAATGCAACATGGCAGGAGGCTGACGATGAGTCGAGGGAGGATGTCGATGATGATGACGGGACAATGGAGGATCGGAACGGTCCATCAACACCTGGGCAGGTCGAAGATGCTGAACAGCGGCAGCAACAGACTTCACCCGCACCTGTTCTGAACACTGCAGATGCGCCTGAACCACCGTTGAGGCGCTATCCTCAAAGAATGAACAGGCGTCAGCCATCTTGGCTGCAATGCTAGTGTACTCCGTTATACGAATAATGTGATGGGATCATGACATATGTTGGCACTAGCTCAGTTGATTTTAGCACCAGTTAAGGTGATTGTTCATGACACATGTTTGAACCAGTTCCGTTAATTTTAGCATCACTTAAGTTGACTTTTTGCATTAGCATGTTGAACATTCAACCAGTTAAGGCTTTATTTAAGGCCAGGGAGGATGTAGTGTTTAGGGGTAATTGCAAAGGCGCTATAAAAAGAGTATTGACCGATAGGGGACACTAGCGTATGGGAAAGGACAAGAAAAAAAAGATGGAAGCGTTGAATCACATGTTTGGTTTCAGATAACTGTATGATAACTATTAAACGTTTAAACATTACACACCATGATCTGTGTATTACTTTGAATGTCGATTCTAGCTTGATATATTATTGTCTTTTTATGAAAATGCTTTGTATTGTTAAAACTAGCTTGATCTACCTTGGTCTCACCAGTTCAGTCCGTATGTCGTTCGACAACTAATTAATATTCCGCTCGGTACTACACTGAGAATTGAGAGTAAAGTGAAAGTTGTCTTTGTTGGAGAATCAGCTGGTTTAAACTTCTTTGGTGAGGATCTGATATACCTTAACTCGAACAGCTTAATAGCTGTCTAATTTAAGCTAGAATTGAAACTCATATCACTAAGCATTAGCATGATTAATTGGAAAAGTAACGTTAAAAAGTGCCTTTGTGCAGTACTTAAAATACGCTACTTCAAGCGTCCTGATAATAAAAACATGTGTCTAATGGTTGAAAATCATATTCGTAGCATTCCAGTCAAGCGATTTTTTCTCGATTTAATTTGACTAACTCTTCTTCAACTTAGCTGTATGGCGTAACATAATTGATGAAATGTGGAATTTTATGAAAGCCTTTGATTGCTATTTACAAACTGCAATCACGCTGAATGTTGAAATCTAATTCAGGTTGCCTTCAGATCGATGCAGATTATGGGCTTGAAGTGCAGATGGTATCAAATAATCCACTGAGTCGACTGACTTCACTTGATGAAAATGGACGCACATTCTGGCAAGGAATTTCACTAGGCGCTCGTATGTAGACGCCATGCACATTTGTAGTGTATAAATTTACGTGATAATTATAATGATATTGAAATTAAATGAATTGAAATTAAATGAATGTAATATACATGTAGTGTTACTGAAATCGGGCAACCGCACTTTGTTCATCTGCTGTACCTAGATTACCCTTCTGACTCGACGGTGCGCTCGTTACTAAACTTATACTCTGCGCTTAGCTTTTAATTAACGCTTTAGAAAATCGGAATTAACGATCATGATTTTGATTACTATGCAGTGCACTCGCTTTGCTAAGTGTCATTTGAGTACTCCCTCAATTATCTAACGCCGTCAGCTCTTCCCCTCTCGGTAGAAAGCCTCCATGATGACGTGGCGGCTGACAACAGACTCCCATGAAGTCCTCCAGCTGCGGGGCAGGGGTCCCGTGCCATCCTGTGACATCGCGACGCTCAGCCTCGCGGTTGTTGCCTAGCGTGTCGATTGCTGGATGAGGTAATCTTCTCGATCAATTAGTGTCGGTTTGTTGTGGGATTTCAGCGCCATCGCTCTCATTCGGAAGCAGGTGGGGGTGATGTCTCGCTCCGCTCCGTCCCTCGGGTGTGTTCGATGACCGGTCTCTGGATCTCAGCATCGCTGTCCTTCGACTCACGTACGAGCTGGCTGACCTTATTCGTGACAGATTCTTATAACGAGCAGTCATACATACCTTCAACTACTTATATCTTTCCCCATGCTATCTTCGGGTATGTGTCTTCTCGTTGAGCTTCGACGCAGAACTGTCATGGGCTCCCAGGCATTCCACCTTGCTTGTTCCAACAAATGAAACCGACTACTAGAGTTTATCCGATGTTGTAATTCTTTTTTTTACCCCAATAAACGCCTAAAAACTCATTTTGCCAGAATGTCTTTCAAACAGCTGGACACATAGGCTAACTGTTCTTCATCTGTGACTAACTAACCGCGCCTAAGATTCGCATTTCTGTGTGACATTGCGCGCGTTAAATATATTTTGTTTAATAATATTAATAATACTGTAAAGTTATTAGTATCGATATAAACATGCTAAATAAAAAGCAAGGATTTATTTAAACTCTGACAGCATTTATTTGTTTGGTGTGTAGCTTGTTCGTCTGAAGTCAATCACGTTACTGTGATTGGAGCTAACACTGGAATCTATCTAGGAGCACCATCATCCTTTGCTTTCTTAAATCTTGACACTAAACTGTGCAGAACAGGAGTTGCAACAAAGACCGGAATCAACGCTGAAAATGTTACATTCACAGATTGTACCTTCGATCAGAATGATATGGGCGTTTACGTTGTTAGTGTTGGAGGAGTTTCTGCTTCATCATGCGTCTTAAAAGGTAACAATAAGGCACTGAGACTTAGATCAGTTGTTCAGAGTGTTCAGAGCATAAGCCTGAGTGTCACCAATTCGAAGTTTCTGCAAAATTATCAGGCAATCGGAGGCGACGACTCACTGTTCTGCCGCGTTTCAAATTTAAACATCGATATAAAAGACAGCATCTTTGAAAATCACGGAGGTGTGGCTATTGAGATTTATTCATCGTATTGCTCTGGTACAATGGCAGATATTGTGATTGAAAAATGTACTTTCAAAAACAGCAGAATCACCATACGGCCTCCAGCACCATACAATTTTTCAATGACAAATTCGGTTATTTCTAACATATCTCAGACTACAGAAGGAGCCTTGATTTTCAGAGCAAGATGTAACTTTATTGTTGTTTCAAATACCACCTTCTCAGATTTAGCTGGCACCGCTGTGACATTGAATACGTTTCCACCAGAATCCGTGACGTTTGAGAATAACAAGTTCTTTTCAGTGCGAGGAACAGCATGCATTGACATAAATATAGATTCACGCGCGGATTGGCCTGTTGGTGAAATATTTCTGACAGCAAATGAGTTCCTGAATAACTCTGTAAATTATGTCATTAGTGCGAATGACCGTTCGCATAGTAACATCACTATGACTGAAAATATCTTTGACAATCCTCAAAGTAGGTATGAACTCTATGTTAGTATGCCGTGGAAATCAGAATATGCTCTGAATGCTGAACGAAACTACTGGGGTGGCAGCAACAGAAGCTACGTGACATCTAGAATATATGACTTCTATGACGACTTTCAAAAAGCAATGGTCGATATTCCAACGATATATTCTGACCCACGAAGCAATGATTTGACTGATACTCGCAATTGGATGGAATGGAACTCATCGAATGTCTTCTTTGGAGGGAAACTTACACGCAATGAGACGATATCGGCCAATTCAGCAGACAATTCATGCACCAATATCTCAGCCTCAATTTATATTCCACCGAACTTGAAGCTGGAAATTCGTGGTTCAATGGCCATCTGCTTTCCTCGTTTTGTTGGCGTCTTAGTCCGGGGTAAAGTAGTCAAACTGAATCTCAAAATAAAATTAGTCAAGTGTAAATGATTTGTTTTGAGGACAAATTTAGAATATTTTCTATATAATTTGTGCTGCTATGAATGTATAGAAATAATTTGTCCAATTGAAATTGATTTAATATAACAATTTTACTGTAATAATTTTAATGTAATTATTATAATTTAAATGGTACCACTGCAACCTCTCCAGTTCTGTGTTGTATTATGATGATATGTAGAGAGTGAAGAAGGTTCTACGCACATGGCCATATCAGGAACCGTGCAATACCACAGGGCTGTGCGATGTAATTTAGTACACGACACGAAGAAGGCCTATTCGAGGATGTTTGTTCACTTACCCTACAATTTTTATGTAAACAGGCCTATTACTGAAACTTTGCACGATTTACATTAAGAATGATAATTGAAAATTAGAGTTACAAACCTATTTGCAAAGCCGTCTTAAATCGTAACCCGACATTTGCAACAGGACTGTCTTTATTACAACAACTCAAGAGGTGACGAGGTGGCTGCAGAGTGTGTACAATTGAGTGGGAATTTGGGAAGGTATAGCTTAGAAGCTCGTCAATTATGCAGTAAATTTGCGTTGCCCTCTGTTGATATTGTTCGCTGAATATGCCTCCCAAAAACCTCTGCACACTGCGATAGTGGGGTTTAGGACATTTCCCACCGGACAATTCCCCCCGGCATTTCCCCCCCGGACAATTCCCCCCGTAGGACAATTCCACCCCGGACTTTTCCCCCCGTTGAGACAGTGTAGTTGGTCTTGGACAATATCTATCTATCTATCTATCTATCTATCTATCTATCTATCTATCTATCTATCTATCTATCTATCTATCTATCTATATCTATCTATCTATCTATCTATCTATCTATCTATCTATCTATCTATCTATCTATCTATCTATCTATATATCTGTCTGTCTATCTATCTATCTATCTATCATCTATCTATCTATCTATCTATCTATCTATCTATCTATCTATCTATCTATCTATCTATCTATCTATCTATCTATCTATCTATCTATATATATATCTGTCTGTCTGTCTATCTATCTATCTATCTATCTATCTATCTATCTATCTATCTATCTATCTATCTATCTATCTGTCTGTCTATCCATCCATCCATCCATCCATCCAGCAGATAGATAGATAGATAGATAGATAGATAGATAGATAGATAGATAGATAGATAGATAGATAGATAGATAGATAGATAGATAGATAGATAGATAGATAGATAGATAGATAGACAGATAGATCTTGTCCAAGGCCAACTATACTGTCTCAACGGGGGGATAAGTCCGGGGGGAATTGTCCTACGGGGGGAATTGTCCGGGGGAATGCCGGGGGAATTGTCCGGGGGGAAATGTCCCGGGGGAAATGTCCGGATACCGCGATAGTGTTTCATACCGTTCAATGGACTACTATGACTGTCCTGATGTGGCCTTGAAACATTATGCCTGCCTAAAATTACCATTCGCTGATGACAAATGTTTAGGTGTTCCTTAACTGTGACGGCTGAAGGTGTGATCATTCATTGGATGACCGCTTAAACACTTCCTGCCTCGTTGGCATCTCTGTCAGAAAGCGTTAGGAATCCACCATTTAGTTAATTGCATAATTGGTTACTTTTGTAGGTTCTTTGGTTTTAATTGGAGACGATGACCATCTGACTTTAAAGGAATGGACATACACTAAATGGGGCGGAATTACGTTCATCAACAGTACTGGTAAATGTTTGATTTTTTAATCTGACAATTCATTTCCTTAAATGCCAAAAGCTGTCTATAAATTGATTGCACGAACGTGGGTCAAAACAACCTACAGTCAGAAATCGATTGAAGTTTCTGATAAATTGTAAAACTGATCCCATTTAAGAGCCACAGAGTTAAATTTTGATCACCTCTGATGTACTTACATACACAGGCATGTATCATCAATGAATATGTGTGCTTATACAATATACATGCCTGCATACATATATATCATACTGAACCGCAGACGTATTCACGACCTCCAGGCCTCAGAAACAAGATCATAAAACAACGATTGAATTCAGCTGCTGATTGCAAATGTTCCAGATATACACACGCGTGCATAAATACATGCATGCTCACCTTGCATGTATGGTTTCTGTATGTCTGGAACGTTTTCATCGTTTCGTCGTGGTCTTGTTTCTGAAGACAACTCTAATGAAGCCTGAACGTCGAGAAAGCGTATTCGTTTAGCCGATACGATTAGTATGATTTAGCAGCTGCTGATTCCTTCCTTCTTCGTTCCTATGATCCATGGGCTGATAGCCCGTAGCTGTTCACTGGAGATTGTGCATTTCTATCGTCTTTTTCTTTACGGCGAAGTATCTGCACCCATTCGTCCGACACTCCTCTTTAGGGACTAGCTCTTGGTTTTCCAGAGGCAGAATTCATTTAACCACTGCTGCCACCTAGCGAGTGGAAGGCCGAATTTATAACATTACGGGAGTCTACGGGTTCGATCTTGGTACCTTCAGCTCTTCACGCCAGTGTGTTATCCACTACTCTACGGCCCCCTCCCCCGCTGCTGATTAGAATCGCTAAATTACCACTGGTACAAAAACACTTCCGTCCTGTATTTTTCCTATTCTAGATTTACCTCAAATTACATTATAATGCCTACAGTAGTGTGGTCTAAAAAAATAAAGTTCAAGCTAGAAACCAGGCCACACCCTCAGTTTTTTACACCTGTCAATAGTATTATTGAGACAAAATTTCAGCTTCTTATTCCAACTGCAAGATGGTGCTCAATGACAAATAAATATTACCATATAGTAGTATTTGCTGTAAATCTCGATGCCGTATAACTTGGTCAACATTTATCATGGAGATGAGCTTGAAATAGTTTATGTTGTGTTATCAGACTTACTTACTTACTGGTACTTGAAACAAAAAAGTGTACAGTTCTTGTTGAAGGTCATGGTGCCTACTTCCTGTGCTTAGGGCTGACATGTTTTCAGAAGTGAATTTTTACATTACAATTGCTGCAGCGCTTGGCTGTGATCCTTCTGCCCTGCCACTTTCGCGTAACAGAGTGCGTACGAAAGCCAGGATCCCCAACAGCAATGTAATATGGAAACCATATGGGCTTCATATGGGATGCCATATGTCAGGGATCTCTAGATTCATCTGGTTTGCACCCGACAGCCCATATTGAATGCATATGTGCAAGCCATCTGGGCTTTAAATGGTATGCATATGGTATCTATATGGCACCACGTCATCTAAACCATATGTATGCAATATAGATACCAGATCTTTACCAATCTGCATTCTATATAGAATCTATATTGTTTCTATATGTAACCAGCTGATCTATGCCATATGTTTACCATATAGATACAAGATCCTTACCAATCTGCATTCTATATAGAATCCATATTGTTTCTACATGTAACTATCTGATCTACAAAGTATGTATGCCATATGCGATCCAATATGGCAGGGATCCCTAGATTCATCTGGTTTGCACCCGACAGCCCATATTGAATGCATATGTCCAAGCCATCTGGCCTTCAAATGGTATCCATACGTCATACATATGGCACAAGATGATCTATGCCATATGTTTACCACATAGATACAAGATCCTTTGCCAATCTGCATTCTATATAGAATCCATATTGTTTCTATATGTAGCTACCTGGTCTATGCCATATGTATACAATATAGATACCAGATCCTTTACCAATCTGCATACTATATATAATCTATATTGTTTCTATATGTAACTAGCTGATCTACAACGTATATATGCCATATGCGATCCAATATGGCAGGGATCCCTAGATTCATCTGGTTTGCACCCGACAGCCCATATTGAATGCACATGTCCAAGCCATCTGGGCTTCAAATGGTATCCATATGTCATGCATATGGCACCAGGTGATCTATGCCATATGTTTACCATATAGATACCAGATCCTTTACCAATCTGCATACTATATAGAATCTATATTGTTTCTATATGTAACTAGCTGATCTATGCCATATGTATTCAATATAGATACCAGATCCTTTACCAATCTGCATACTATATAGAATCTATATCGTTTCTATATGTAACTAGCTGATCTATGCCATATGTATTCAATATAGATACCAGATCCTTTACCAATCTGCATACTATATAGAATCTATAAAGTTTCTATATGTAACTAGGTGGTTTACACCATATGTTTGCTATATAGATACCAGATGATGTACCAATCTGCATGCCATATGCAATATATATATAGTTCCTATATATAACTAGCTTATCTACACCACATGTATACTATACAGATACCAAATGGTTTAGCAATCTGCATGCTAAACAGTAAACCATCTGTGGTCTATATAGCATCCATATGCATGCACCTTCTGTAAGTAATCAGGACATCTACAACATATGCACAACATATAAAACACATGTAGTCTGCTTATGTAGTTTCCATTTTGAATAAACTTTATTTCACCACATATGAGCAACACAAAATAACACCCTCTATACAAAGGAGAAATAACAGAAAAATATACACATCAGTGATAAAAAATAAGCAGCTCAACTACCTGATAAGCAAATGCCTTTCATAAACATTTATCCTTAAGTCACCAATTTCACAAAGTATCTTTTTGTTGTTGTACAAATAATGCTTGTAGTTCATTTAGTAGTTTTAGTACTGTAGATTAACGGTTCCACAACAAATGGTTCATGGACAAATGGTTCTTGGACAAATGGTTCACAATCTTCCAGCTTCTAGGTTGTGTTTTGTTTACACTGGACTACGAAAAAGCATTTGAGCTCTATTTTCATCAAACTAGAAGCTGGATGAGCGATGAAAATATAGCTCAAACTAGAAGCTGGATCAGCGATGATGAAAATATAGCTCAAACTAGAAGCCGGAAGATCGATGAAAATAGAGCTCAAACTAGAAGCCTGATTCTCGATGAAAATATAGCTCAAACTAGAAGCTGGATGATCGTGAACCATTTGTCTGGAACCATTTCTCATGACACCATTAACTTGGACAATACTGCCTAACATCAGTCAGCCTGAAGCAGTAAACAACCAACATATATGAAAGCACCCATCAATCATTGTGTTATTTACTTTCAAAAACCTCCAAAATATTCTGTTCCATGCAGTTGTCAACCTTGCATACTTACTGATAGTAAATGAAATACATTCACATGTAAATACAAGTAGTGTCTCACAATGTGTTTTGAATAAATGCAACAGTACAATTTCATCCATGTGTCGTTTAAAAAGCTATTATTATCAGACTTGTAAAATTTTCAAATTATTTCACTTAGGCTCAGTTTAAACCACTGGCGTAAACTTGTCCAAAATATTGGGGGCATTTCGTTATTCATTCTACACTTTTTGCATTAAATGTACAGTCCATCTCAATTATTTGGGGCACGCGCCACGGCTGCTCTCCCAGAGTCTACGCCTATGGTTTAAACTGTCTCCTGCAGTCAAAATGACATTTGCACATCAACTGTCACAGCATAATTGCTAAGTATTTTGCTTTTCAACACATGGCAAACTCAAACACTAATGGCAAACGCATACACAAATATTTATGGGCACCAACTATCCTGAGCACCACAGATTTTGTTATACCGAACTTCATATCCATATAGGATACTCTAATTCACAAGTAACAATTATTTTCTACATAGAAGTCATTCTATCTATCAGATTAACAGTGTAATCCACAAAAACAACAAATAGGATAGGGATAACACCCCTCCTTGTCTGACACTGCAAACTAATTTGAATATTCTAGAAAATACACAATTCCATCCTACAGCTGCAACCATCTACTACACCAGTGTATCAAACTTATCAAAAATCTGTGTGGAATATTCTTCATCATTACTTTCAAACACAAACATTTTGATTTACTCAACAGTAGACCTCAAGTTCTGTATAAATTGCTCTATCGCAACCAGTTTTCTTCATGAATCCAGACTGAAGGCCAGAAGAACACAGATAACAGCTATACAGCTCAAAAAGACACACCTCAAACTTCGCAATATTTCCACTAAGTGTTATATCACAGTAGCTGAGCTACAAGACAGATCACATCTTTAGTTTTCACAGGAGGAATTATTACGCCTCAACCAAAATCATTGGTACATATCCATAATGCACTCTGCTGCAAATAGTAATGTTAGCAAAGACCTAACTGTATTGGGTGAGTACAGAACAGTTGTTCAGGTTCTCTGGCATGCCATCAAACCTGCAGCTTTACCGCATTTCAGTTCACATAAACATTTGATAAGGTTGAGATCTATAGCTCTGATGTCTTCTTGATCAGCCTAATATTTTATAAATTTATATACTCAAGTATGCACCCCACAAATTCATCACTCAATTTCTTAATTGTAAAATATAAAAATTGAGGTTATAAGAACACAATATGCAGAGAAGTATTACACCCCTTAATGCAAACAAATTAAAATACCAAACAATAAAATAAGTAACCAAGACATTCCAATTAATGATCACCAACTTAACAGTGCCCATCGAATTGTTGATCGGTTAATATCATATCAATACAGTTTTACAGCTATCAAAAACATAAGCTGATGAAGAGGTCATTAACGTCAACCGAAAAGAAGTCCGACTAACCGCCTCGTGACAAGAAATGACACAGACAAGAAAAGAACACATGTTCCCTCAAGATTGAATGCAATCCTGTGTCCAACATAAGAGTTTATTCTGGGGCATGTTCCTCAGAGTTACAGTGATATCCTAGCTGCAATCGATCATGCTGTCGTCAGACTAGGTTGATTTCTCTTTCTCTGTCATCAGAGTTTGTAAAGACTGCAGCACATTTAAGTCAGACTTCATTGTCCGTTACTGGCAAACTTCATGTTTTACGGCTCCTACAATGCAACAAAAAGTTAACACAAAATTAAAAACCAGATGCTTCACCCCAAAAAAGAAGTTAATTATTGACAATGATTGAGCACAGAGCACTTTTTCAGAAGAGTTGTAAGAATAATGTCAAGGAAACAGGTTTCATAGGTGAAGAAAAGATGAGTTCATTAAGAAATGAATACACAGCAGAG
This sequence comes from Allolobophora icterica, assembly GCA_963556255.1. Taxonomy (NCBI): domain Eukaryota; kingdom Metazoa; phylum Annelida; class Clitellata; order Crassiclitellata; family Lumbricidae; genus Allolobophora; species Allolobophora icterica. The sequence continues at coordinate 94,764,453 of OY744602.1, read as the reverse complement.
TATGAATTTAACTTTTTCTGATGTTTATTAATTAATTCAATTACATTACACACTAATTAAATAAGTATGTATCAGACATAACTAAATATATATATATATATAATTGTAATTAGTAACTTCTACTGTGCCGGTGTCTTAAGCACAAAGCATCAACCGATGGCACATCAAACCAAGCCTAATATTATCAGGTCAATATCCAGAAGATCAGTCCATAAGACAGAGATACAGCCTATGATGGATAAGCAATTTGAAAGAGGTAAGTTTTAAGTTGAGAACGAAATGACACAAGGGGCTGGCTGGACAGAGTAAAAAGACACAGGGGCAGAATTCTAAAAAATAGGTCCAGCAACCAAAAAACTCATTCACCAAAAACAGTTCTTCATTTTGGTATGACCCCACAAAGATAATGACCTCGCTGAATAATGAAAAGTCTGGAGAATAAGAACTGGTTCTAAGTATTGTTGCTGACCAGAATTTGTAAACCATGAGACCCAATTTGAAAATAATTCTTTGCTGAACAGGAAGCCAATGCAAAGATTTCAGCACATGGGTTATATGTTCAAAATTGGATGTATTAGTTATGACTCTAGCCAAAGAGTTCTTAAATCTCAGCAGCTTAGGCATGTTTCACCTATTGATACTAGTAAGAAGAGAGCTACAGTAATCTAGGCAACTGGCAACCAGAGATATCCTTGCAGACATGTCACGAATGAACGTATATGACGACTTACAAATACTGTTTACACGACCAGTGAAAGACATGGTAGAAATGAAAACAATGCCTAAGTTACAAGAAGCGTCTGCCAGCTTAACAAATTGAGTCACCCAGTTTCAATGACTAAAGCTGATCATATTTTTAAAGCTGCTGTGGAGTGCCCAGTAACAGAAGTTCATTGTTTGATCAGTTAGAGTTTAGAGGCCACCACCCAAGACTTTAAGTTGCAAGACTTTAAGGACCATGACAGACAGTCAAATGAAAATGTAGATTTTAGTATCACCGGCATAGAAATGATAGCCCAGCGAATGATTTTCCAGCACTGTGCCAAGTGGTATGAAATGTAAACAAAAGAGGACCAAGCACAAAACCCGGTGGAACACCACATGCCAACAAAGTCCTAGAAAGACCTAGATGAATAATTACCATTTAAATACACTGAGTCCATGGACTAAGGTAAGTAATAAACCAATTTAGTGCAGGACCAGATATCCCAAAGCAGTGCTTGAGACGATGAAGACGTAGCAAATGTAACCGACAAGTCATGTAGAACAAGTGCTGTTACCTTACCCCGTCCACTGAACATACGATGTCATTATGAAAAGTAAGCAGTGCAGATTCGTTGACTGAAACTTAGGATATGCAGTCTGAAAACGGGAGATGAGTTTGATGATAGATGAGTTTGCATGCATTCAAGGATTTTAAATGTAAAATTCAAGGTTGAGATTGGCCGGTAATTTGAGAGGCAAGAGAAGGTTTCTTAAGCAGAGGATGAATTATGGCTGAGCAAATGCAGATGGAAGGCATCCCTCGTGCAAATTGATAATCAGTGTAATATATGTTACAGGACATATATTACAGACCCAGGACATCAGAGCACTCTTTAGAAACCAAGTAGGAATGGTGTCAAGACCGGTTTTGCTAGGCAGTTGGCAGAAAGTAGTCCATGGTAGAAGGTGTAGAATTTGGATGGAAGAATTTGTCAATGAAAAGAAACTGACCATTTTGTCTGAAAACAGGTCAAGAATTTACATATTCCTATACATATATATTACATGTATTATAAAACCTTATACATGTTTATGCATTTAACTGTTATATTATATATATATAATATTATATAATATGGATACATGTTTAGTTGTTTACACATACGTATGTCAAGAAATTAAATCCACATGATTATTTTACCCATATAAGAAGAGCAGTCCTTTAAGCTAGCCCTGAGGCAACCATAGCTATGAACTGTTGGCAACTTCATTTTTTTAGCCTCAACCAATCCTCTCCCTCACCGTCTCATTTTCCCACTGACCATGTGTGATCAGTGTTCTCATTAAAGCCGAGTTGGCTAGGGGCACAGGTTGAACAGAAATCTTGAACTAAATGTCTGCCCTGACGGGGATTTGAAACCTCAACCTCTCGATTGGCAGTCTAGGACGCTAATCACTACACTATTGAGCACACTATATATAAATATGTGTGTATATATATGCCAGTTTTTATGTGTATAAGTGTGTCAGCATTTGAATGAAAATCCATCATAAGATCCTTACAATAGCATGAATGCAGAATATCAGAAATGAGGAATTATACAGAAAAATCAGTCTGACCTAAAATCTCAAGCAAAGAGTTTTTTGGATAAAGCTCATGCTGTTTGGACATATCTGCAGAATGAAGGGGCAGAAAAATTAAAACTTTGGTTTATGGAATAATGGAACGCACAAACACAAGAGGAAGACCTAACAGAGAATGGACAGATGACATTGAAGAATGGTGTGGAGCAAGTCTCCATGAGCTGGGTCACTTGGCACTGGACAGAAGGAGTGGAGAGATATCGTCAGGAGGGCATCAGACACCTATGGGCGCTGAACCCATGGTTATTGATGATGATGATACGTATATAATTGTATATGCATACACAAATAAAAATAAATGTATATATATATATATACATAATAAATACATACATATCAACATCTATTTCTGACATCAGAATTTAAAAAATCCACCAACATTTATTATTTTAACAAAGCAGAAACATAAAAAAATTATATACACATAGATAAGCAGAAATATGTAGTTATTCACCCAAGTCACAGAAAAATGTCATCAGGTTTAATACTATGGCAGCCTACAGACTTCTGAAACAGTTGGGGAATTTTCTGTATTTAATTTAATAAATCCTGTACTTGAAACTTTCAAATATTAAAAGTCCAACATAGTTTGAAGAGGCAGTCAATACCATCAATTACTGTTGGCCAGGCTTGATCAGTTCAGTCCATGAAGTACTTGTTCTCAAAACTTTATATGAAAAAAGTTTTTTTAAATGCAAACATACAGCATATGAACTGACAGGATTTTAAGGATACTCAGATAGGTTACCAGTCAACTTTTAGTCATTAGCTCATATGGTTTGGACATTTTGGCATTTCTCCTGTGGTGACCAGAATTAGATGGATAATTGTTAAAATTGAGCCAACAATATTCAAAACTTTACTGCTAAGCATAAGTTTTGTCAAAAAACTGCACGGTGACTTTGGTGAAAGTGATTGTTTCTTCTGCTAAATAGCAGCAACGCTTTTCTCGAGAAAACTATGTGAGCCAGTGTTTAGCGCATTGATTGCGCCTGCATCTAACACACCTGTTGAACACGTTTTTAGTTATAGATCAAATATGAGTGACAAGAAGCCAAGAAGCCACATCGTCAATATTTCTGTAGAGCAATTCTAAATAAGTGCATGTGACTTACGACATTGAAGATTTAGCCTCAGTTGTTAAATAATAAACATCTGCTTGCCTCGTGAGATGGTTACTGTGTTGGGACCTTCAGCAAGACCTTCGACCACAATTAGATATTAGATATGGCACTTAGTAAATGCATAATAATAATAATAATAATAATTGCCCAATAGTAGCTATACTCTGTCACAACCATGTGTGTATTATATATTTGCAGTGCCTGTGAAAGTTGTGGGAAAATAGAAGCCATTTTGTTAGAGCGCTTGCCAAGCAACACGAAGAGTATGCGTCCAAGGCTACAGAGATGGTGACTGTGTATGGACCTTCAGCAAGTCCTTCAATCACATTGCTCAGCGCCATCGACTGGTGCTTGATCACTAGATACGGCACTTAATAAATGGATAGTAATAATAATAATAATTCCTGAATATGAGCTATGCTCTATATTCTGAAACAGCCTCGTGTGTGTAGTTTAACCATGTTGTGTCTTAGCATTACCTTTATCCTTGGTCCAGGACTGGGAAAACCAAAAACACTGCAGCAGTTAACAAACATGGGCCCATGTCAGTTGCCAAACATGGCACATTGCAGGCCAATTCAGCACCCAACTGCCTTCTGCATTGTCTTCATATATACCTGCCATGCTACCATACATTTTTAATCAAAGAAATTTTACTCTAGTAATGTGATCCCACATAAAAGATAATAAAAACCTATTAAGATAAAAATTTCATTCATACACATATTTACATGGAAACAATATACATTGAAATAAATATACATTAAAACAACACAACATACATACATACATACATACAATGTTACATACATACATACATGAAGACACACAGACATAGTTACATTCAAACGTGCATACATGCACACATACATACAATACAGCTATAATTTGATAATGCTCTCCTTACGAAATTCTGAAGTGCACATTGAAGCCCGGTGACCATTAAAACACCGGAAGGGCCAAGTTTTCAGTTTACAGTGAAAGACAGTCTCGCTACGAAAATTGCGAGCATGAATAGGTAGAGAGTTCTCGATGGAGGGAATGGCAACTGAGAATGAATGTGCCGGGCAAAGACAAGACATGTACGAGGAATAACAGGCTTTCCAGCAGATGCTGATCGAAAAAAGGATCGACCTTAAACAGAGTTGCTTGCAAGGTGTGACCATGAAAGATAAGTAAGGTGACAGATGATCTGCATGTGCTCTGTACATGAGGGATGCCAAAGGACTGTTGCAAGACTTCAAGTAGTATACAGTTATCCACACAGTCAAAAACAGCAGAGGAATGTTGAAAGTTGAAGTCGGTACACACACATACACATATACATACATACATGGGTAATCAGGCATACTGAGTGCCTGTGTATATAAACAATATGGTTACCACTAACTGCTCCAACAGAGCGCTGCTACCTACCTGCCACATCTCATAATGTAAGTAAGTAAGTAATGAACACAAACTTTAACTGACTTCTTAAGAAACAGAACCAAATAAAGTAACGAGTGCCTGAAAATGGTTACTGAGTGTTTCTTGGGAAGAGGAAGTGTAATTTGGCACTTGTGGTTGTTTTTGCGCAACATGTCCCACCGTTTCATGGCGCTAAACGACTGTAATAAAAGTTTGTGTTCGTTACTTAACAAGTTGCATTATGGGATGTGGCAGGTAGATAGCAGTGCTCTATTGGAACGAAGTCTGTGGCAACCATATTGTTTATATAAACACGCTCTCAGTCTGCATGATTACCCACACAGAACACTAAAAAATCACATGGAAACCTTACATTTAACTGATATGTATGTATGTATATTCATTTATTGAGTAAACTGGTTGTCATACCACAACCAGGAACAAAAAAGTTAAGAAAAGAAAGGGAAATGAACATTCAATCGGATCAACAAAGGGCAATGCTCAGGACTATTGTCTATAAAATATCTCGTAGTCAAGGACTTTTAGAGGGGCGTTTCTGCATGAACCCAGGTTAAGAAACGTTTTGTTCGGTCAGCAGTACAGCATGCTAACCACTATATTATCAAGAGCCCCCTGGCAAACTTGCGATATCGGGGTCCCTATCAAAAGTTATTGACTAACCAATTTCAATGGGACTATGTATTACAAGAGGTCACACCTTGACACTAATAATCCTACTTAAATGAAAGAAGGGTTTGCTCGTGCATCACTGAAACTAATAACACTAATCTAACGAAACTAACTAGTTAGCGCCAAATACACTAATAAGGCTAGTTTTTGCCACAACGGTTCCAACTATTAAAACAGCTGTGTAAACTCTAAACATGCGACCCCAAACGTGACCGATTATACACTTGTATATATGCTCTGTCTGACGTCAATCATCTTTGATATGACGGCGTCGTTAAATAAACCTTACAAACCATCTAAACATGCACAGTTTTAAAACAGTCAAGTTTTAAAATAGTCCAGCTCTTTGTTTTACACCTTACTATAACATGAAACTGTTGGAGTTTAACAAGATTTGCAAGGATGAGTTGAGTGTTTTGCAATATTTGAAATACAAAAAATTCAGCATAGTGAGATTTGAATATTCAACTTGAACATTTCAGCTTTAAAGTTACCTTAAAATTTTCAACGAGTGTTATTAGCGTCATTGATGCAGGAAACATTTGTGTATAGATATTTGTTGTTAACTTGTTTAATTAAACTACGCCTGTTAGTGTTACGGTGAGTCCTCCTGGTATACATGTAGTCACCTTTCCAGGTTGCACAACTAGGGCCCCTATAGCACAAGTTTACCGAACCACCAATAGTAGTAGTAATAAAAATAATAATAATAATAATAATAATAATTGTATGTATGTATGTATGTATGTATGTATGTATCAAAACACTTAATATAGCAACCTTTAAGTACCTCACAAAAGCAATATGGTAATAATATTCAATTTATAAACAAATATTAAGTGAAATTTGACATAGCAACAGACTGGAAATTCTACTTACAACTGAAAAACGTTGAAGGTATTCACAGTGTTTCACGGATATGCCACACTAAGCTCAAACAGAAAATCAATTCCAGTCACATGGCTACCGACTTTGATAGCTACATGGCTATGTAGACGTTGATTGCAGATTCTGCAAATGCAATACAGAAAGTCACTGAGAGCACATTAAAAAGCACATAAATTTTAATGACTGCTCGACTTCTACCAGAAAATCCAAGTATAATCGCCAAGTAAAGTCTGAGGTGCGACCACTGGTTGATAATTCGAATAACTACCACGAGCAAGTCTGTTAAGCGCTATATGCTTATATTAATGGCAATATCTCGGTCAAAGCTGTGTTTTCATTACACAAATATGGTAATAAGTTATACGAATTTGGGATTTAAGATTACTTACTTGAATCATCAGAAGTTCGCGACATTTGTAATAGATCTAAACGTCCGCCATTTTTTCTAAAGGAGCCATAATGTCATGGCCTCGTGACCTCGTGACCATGCACGAACCAAGGGCGTAAGTTAGGATTCATACGCCACGCGGGAAAGTGTTGAAAATAATAGAGTCCCTGGCATTGCACAACTGATAAGGTGAAAGAATAAACTTTTGTAACAATTGGCCTTCACTTATTTACACTGATAACATTGCACAACAAATTTACTTAGTAACCTATAACTAATTTCCATTTTAAAGAATTTTCAGGCGTGGCCAGTTGTGACAGAATTATGCCTAAACAAACATCACAGAAATAATTGGTTATAATAGTTGATCCCCAATTAATGGCAACGGGTTATGTTTCAAGACATATTTACTTTATTTTAAAATAAATTAATTTTAACTTTGCGAATTTTATAATGGGCAGCAAATGACTTAGGTCAGTGGTGGAACTATTTTTTAGATAAGTAAGTAAGCACGCAAATCTGTAACACTTCATGTCAAAGTCTAAATATCTAAATACCCTGTTACAATATCCAGTTTATTTCTTAACCCAGCTGCTCTCGGCAATGGCCAAGCATTATTAGACTACGGCAACTCGCCCTTTCTAAACAAAGACATACCCAAATAAGCCGTCCCAAGCTATTCAGCCCCGTGTTGTCAGTAAAACCCCGAAACATAACCAAATCACTTCTGTCCTGAAATCTCTCCAATTGCTTAAAATACCCGAACGAATAGAGTATAAACTGATATCACTCACCTACAATACCCCTCTGGTTTGGTACAAAGCAGCAATTATTGAAACTTGACTTCTCACTTCTCTCAGCTCACTTTCCGAACTTCTCAAACCCTACGAATGTCCGCGACCTCGGAATCAACTTAGACTGTTCTTTTGCTTAGACAGGCCTTTGCTTCTCATATCTCTCCTTACTTTCTCGCACTTGCTACTACCACTTGAGGAGACTGCGAGCTATCCGCGCCTCTCCTGGAGTTTTCATTACCATTATCCATTATCCCTATGGAACTCTTCCCTTGGTACTACGTGGGACCTACTTGTTCGGTTCTGTCTGTCTGTCGACTGTCTGTCTGTCTGTCTGTCTCTGTCTGTGTGTCTGTCTGTGTGTGTGTCTGTCTGTCAGTCTGTCTGTCAGTCTGTCTGTCTGTCTGTCTGTCTGTCTGTCTGTCTGTCTGTCTGTCTGTCTGTCTGTCTGTCTGTCTGTCTGTCTGTCTGTCTGTCTGTCTGTCTGTCTGTCTGTCTGTCTGTCTGTCTGTCTGTCTGTCTGTCTCTCTCTCTCTCTCTCTCTCTCTCTCTCTCTCTCTCTCTCTCTCTCTCTCTCTCTCTCTCTCTCTCTCTCTCTCTCTCTCTCTCTCTCTCTCTCTCTCTCTCTCTCTCTCTCTCTCTCTCTGCTATGTTTCCCTCGCGGTAACGGAAAAGACTCTAAACCACGATGAACAACAGTTCGTCGTTTAGTCTTTTCTGTTTCCGCGGTCACCTCATCACTAAAATTTGCGAATCGCTCCAAAGCCTCTCTGAAACAAACTCCTGCCAGTAGGCCCTACTTGAGTTCAAATGCGTGTGTGTACAGGATGCATGTACGTATGTATGTATGTATGTATGTATGTATGTATGTATGTATGTATGTATGTATGTATGTATGTATGTATGTATGTATGTATGTATGTATGTATGTATGTATGTATGTAGGGCCTACGTATGTCTGTATGTATGCATGTGTGAATGTATGTGTATATGCATTAATGCATGTATGTATGTATGTATGTATGTATGTATATATATATATGTATATATGTATGTAAGCGTGTATGAATGTTTGTATGTTTGCATGCACAGTATGTATGATTTTGGACTAAAGCGCATTCTGGGAAACTATAAATACGCGCTTCAGGTGCAACACGGCCTATTTTGTAATACTCTTTGTCTATTGACTGTAGGCCTACCGGTGTAAGGCAAGATCATACCAGAAACCTTGGGTATAAGGTGTGCTTGTGTAAGAGTGCGTGAGTGCGTGCGTGTATGTAGCCCGAAATGAGAGCATGCACCCCCACCCAGGCCAGCCAACCGGTCCGTGCTAGTTCCACCAGCGACCCAACTTCCCAAGGGACGATTTGAATTGGAGAGACGAAGTGAGTAGCATCGATGAATAAGCTGCGTGGTCTCCTTGACGTGGCTTTGTTGTCGCTTTGTTGGCGCTTTGAAATTTATAAATTACATTACATTACATTACCAATTTTCAATGTCAAATATTTAAGAAATTCTGAAGACTATCTCTGGCCACAAAATTTCGCGGGCCAGGTTTCTGTTTGGCCCTCTAGTCTAGATCATGTAAATGTAGGCCTACACGTTCTTATAGCGATCGTATGGCCTCGACCCTTCTCATTTTTCAATCAATTGATCGGGTGAGATCTTTCACCACCGCTGTCCGTTTGAATGGGCGCCACGCCATTTAAGGACCCTGTGTGCGGACCGTAAACCCTGCTAGCCCGAGATTTAAATCTCTGCAATAAGCCAAAATCGGGAGGCGAACCGCGATTCGCACGCTCTCTAACGCAGAGGCGCATGAGAGGCAGTCTAGTCTTAACGGTCTAACCAATGTTGTTATCTGGGCCTGCACCGTTTTATGAATTATTTGTGTGCCGCTCTTTGTAGTACTCTTTCTCTCTCTCTCTCTCTCTCTCTCTCTCTCTCTCTCTCTCTCTTCTCTCTCTCGCTCCTCTCGCAGCTGCTCGCAGCTCTAGTCTATATATATATCTCTCTATATAAATACTCTATATTATATATATTATATATATAATATATATATATATACTATATTATATATACTATATATATATATATATAGTATATATATATACTATATATATATATATATATATATATATATATATATATATATATATATATATATATATATATATATATATATATATATATATATATATATATATATATATATATAGACGGCGCATCCCTAAAAATCTGGATACTGTATCGTATCCATATGTCTTCTATGTCTGCTGACCTTATTTAGACTATATTTTGGCCATATAGCTTCCAGATAGACGGCGCATCCCTAAAAATCTGGATACTGTGTCGTATCCATATGTCTTCTATGTCTGCTGACCGTATTCAGACCATATTTTGGCCATATAGCTTCCAGATAGACAGCGCATCCCTAAAAATCTGGATACTGTTTCGTATCCATATGTCTTCCATGTCTGCTGACCTTATTTAGACCATATTTTGGCCATATAGCTTCCAGATAGACGGAGCATCCCTAAAAATCTGGATACAGTATCGTATCCATATGTCTTCTATGTCTGCTGACCTTATTTAGACTATATTTTGGCCATATAGCTTCCAGATAGACGGCGCATCCCTAAAAATCTGGATACTGTTTCGTATCCATATGTCTTCCATGTCTGCTGACCTTATTTTGGCCATATAGCTTCCAGATAGACGGAGCATCCCTAAAAATCTGGATACTGCTTCGTATCCATATGTCTTCTATGTCTGCTGACCTTATTTAGACTATATTTTGGCCATATAGCTTCCAGATAGACGGCGCATCCCTAAAAATCTGGATACTGTTTCGTATCCATATGTCTTCTATGTCTGCTGACCTTATTTAGACTATATTTTGGCCATATAGCTTCCAGATAGACGGCGCATCCCTAAAAATCTGGATGCTGTTTCGTATCCATATGTCTTCCATGTCTGCTGACCTTATTTTGGCCATATAGCTTCCAGATAGACGGAGCATCCCTAAAAATCTGGATACTGTGTCGTATCCATATGTCTTCTATGTCTGCTGACCTTATTGAGACCATATTTTGGCCATATAGCTTCCAGATAGACAGCGCATCCCTAAAAATCTGGATACTGTATCGTATCCATATGTCTTCCATGTCTGCTGACCTTATTGAGACCATATTTGGCCATATAGCTTCCAGATAGACGGCGCATCCCTAAAAATTTGGATACTGTTTCGTATCCATATGTCTTCTATGTCTGCTGACCTTATTTAGACCATATTTTGGCCGTATATTTCCAGACGGACGGCGCATCCCTAAAATCTGGATACTGTTTCGTATCCATATGTCTTCCATGTCGGCTGACCTTATTTAGACCATATTTTGGCCATATAGCTTCCAGACGGACGGCGCATCCCTAAAAATCTGAATACTGTTTCGTATCCATATGTCTTCTATGTCTGCTGACCTTATTTAGACCATATTTTGGCCATATAGCTTCCAGATGGACGGCGCATCCCTAAAAATCTGGATACTGTTTCGTATCCATATGTCTTCTATGTCTGCTGACCTTATTTAGACCATATATTGGCCATATAGCTTCCAGACGGACGGCGCATCCCTAAAAATCTGGATACTGTATCGTATCCATATTTCTTCTATGTCTGCTGACCTTATTTAGACTATATTTTGGCCATATAGCTTCCAGATAGACGGCGCATCCCTAAAAATCTGGATATTGTGTCGTATCCATATGTCTTGTATGTCTGCTGACCTTATTGAGACCATATTTTGGCCATATAACATAACATAACATAACATAACATAACATAATTCTTTATTGTATCTCATCATAAATTGAACAAGACAGAGAATAGCAAATATACACAAAACACAAATGATGATTGAATTTAACCAAGAAAAATTATAAAAAAGGAACAAATGCGTGTGGCAACTAGATGGGATACAATAGGGAGCTCCAGAAGGGACTATTGTCCCGCTTAGGAGGAACCCCCAGGTAATAGCATCAGTGTCAATACATGACGATCCAGGCAGGTTAGCAACATCATTAAAGAGCCTTAGCATAAGTGGTCACAAGACCATTACAAACATCATTAACGTAATATAAACGAAAGTATGCAGACTTAACTAGAGTTGACAAAAATATAACAAGAGAATAACAAAAAATGCAAGAGGAAAACAGCAAGAGAAACAAAGCTAGGAGAGCCCGGTGCATTATCATTAGTGATTCATTATATGCATTCTTAGTGATCTTTTGAAGGAATTACTAGTTGACAAATTACGAATTTCCCATGGCAAGTTGTTCCATATAATAGGACCCATGTACTTTATAGACTGCTTCCTATAGTTAGTACGAAAGCTTATCGGACGGAGGGTGTCCTTAGACCTAGTATTATGACTGTGAATATCCTTAGTGACAGTAAAGTATCTAGCAAAGCAAGATGGAAGGGAATTATGGGTGAATTGAAACATAAATACCCCTATCTGTAATTGTTTTATCTGATCAATTGTCAGTATTTTCGTTAGTCTGAAAAGATGGAAAGTATGGTCATTAAACTTGCTTTTAGTAATTATGCGTATCGCCCTCTTTTGTAACTTCCTCAGTCTGTCCAGTCTAGTTGGATAGGTTGAGGCCCAAGTCAAATTGCAATATTCCAGATATGGATGAATTAAAGTGTGATACAGGTTGGTTAGTACATGAGATGGGAGTAAATAAGAAATTTTAGATATGATCCCCACGTTTTTAGCAACTTTTGCTCCAATTTGGTTAATGTGGACATTCCAGGACAGGTGTTCGTCAATAAAAACACCCAAAAATTTCGCCGATTTCACTTGCAGTATGATCGAATTATCAATATTCAGTGAATAATTCGAGTGAGGTAATAACTTCCTGGAAGATCTAAATAGTACATAGTTTGTTTTAAGTAAATTCAAGGAGAGTCGATTAGCCTTGAACCAATCAGCTATGTATATTAGTTCATGATTGGCAACTTTAAATAGTTCCTCAAGTGACCTGTCAGAAAGGAAGATGTTAGTATCGTCAGCAAATAGTATGAGACTCAATCTTGATGAGGCTTTAGGGAGGTCATTAATATAAATTAAAAAGAGCAGAGGCCCTAGGTTTGAGCCCTGTGGAACACCAAATTTTATCGTTTTAAATTTTGAGGTGGCACCATTACAGCTTACGCACTGGAGTCTTTTATCAAGGTAGTCCTTGAACCATGCCAGTTGCATACCTCTTACCCCATAATTTTCTAATTTATTGAGAAGTATAGTATGGTCCACCGTATCAAAAGCCTTTGCCAAATCGATAAAGATTCCTAGTGAGAATTCGTTATTATCAATGGCCGTTGAAATTTTGTCCTGCAGATTAATCAGTGACATGGCAGTAGAGTGACCAGATTGGAAGCCGTGTTGGAAGGGATAAAGAAAGTTGTTTTGATTAATGTAATTATAGAGCCTGGTATACATTAGTTTTTCCATGAGTTTGGCAAAGTATGGTAGAATAGATATGGGGCGATAATTAGAGGCTTCAGCACGATTACCCTGCTTGAAAATTGGTATGATCTTAGCCATTTTTAGTGCTGAGGGTACTATTCCAGTTGCAAAAGATGTATTAAAAATTTCTGCTAGAGGTAAGGCCAACAGATTAAGATATGGGTTGACAATACAGGGGTCAATATCATCCGGCCCTGAACTATGAGTAATACGCATAACTGCCCCAAGTTGAGTAATTTCCTCAGGCGTAGTGGGAATGAGTGCAAATGAATTACCAGAGCCCCTATCCAAGTAGTGACCAAATGTCTTAGAGCTTGGAGGAATTTTATCAGCTAATGATTGTCCTACATTCACAAAAAAGTCATTAAATTTGTTGGCAATTGAAACAGGGTCAGTGACCATTACTTCATTAATAAGCAGTCCATCAATCCTCCTTTCCTCCATACCAGATTTGATTATTGACCTTATTATGCTCCATGTCTTTTTTAGGTTGTGACTATGTTTGGCAAACTCGTTTTCATAGTAGAGTTTTTCAGCTTTTATTCTTATTGTTTTAAATTTATTGCGATATTTTATAAATTTGGTTTTATTATCCTTAGAAGGCTTTTTTATGTAATTACGATACAGTTTAGTTTTCTTTTTACAGGATCTGAGTAAGCCAGCCGTCATCCATGGTTGCCTGAAGTTAGAGCCCTTCCTTCCACTCTGCCTAGTCATTGGAAATGCCTTTTCATAAGACAACTTAAATTGATCAAAGAACTCGGCATAGGCAGCATTAGGATCACCTAATTTACAAGCATCAGATGCTCTGGACCAGTTCGTTTGTTTTAACATTTGTTGAAATAAGTTACTGTTTGCCTCGTTAATTTTACGTGACATGATAACAGGTTTATTTAAGACCTGAGTTTCTGAATTGATCCAGGCTATAACTGGCAAGTGATCAGATATATCACTTATAACTATTGATGAGTCTAGAGTCCTTTGCCAGCTATTCGTGAAAATGTTGTCTATAAGAGTTGCAGTATCAGCTGTGATCCTGGTAGGACGATATATGAGTGGTAAGTAATGGTGAGAAAGCAGTAAATTAATGAACTCATTAGTCAATACATGATCATCAAATTTAAGTAGGTCAATGTTGAAGTCACCAGCTAAGTAGACTTGTTTGAAATGACTAGATAAGTAAGTTAACAGTTGGCCATATTCATCGTTAAAGTCCCTCATAGATAGACCCGGAGATCTATACACCGCCCCAACCGTAGCATTAGAGTCATGAGTCAGGGAAATATTCACAAATAGACTCTCATATGTTAGATGCTGAATTGAATTCAAGTGGGTGTCAATTAGTTGGAAACTTATATCATTTTTTATAAACATACCAACCCCACCTCCCCTCCCCAGTCGTGGTTTACTCAGAAAACAATATCCTGGGATATTCACCAGATCACGCACGTCATCCGTTAACCAGGTTTCTGTGACTATTAATATTTCAACAGGTGATTGGAAGAGTAGTAGTTTTATATCTCCTAATTTGGGTAGCAGACTCCGGCAATTAAGATGCATAACTGTAAGAGTATTTTTTAGTTTACGGGTTGTTAGGCCAGCTTCTATTGGAGTAATATATTTAGAAGTGCAGTTTCTATTGATAAAATAGTTACCATCGGGGTCAAGATCATCGTTATTGAGTAGGAATCTATTATCACCCTCATCAGGAAATAGGTCAAGCGTGGGATAATCCCTTTCACTATCAAAACATGAAGTAAAGATTTCATCGTGCGGTTTGGATCCAAGTTCCTCTAAATCATATGTGCCATTAAACGGAAGCAATTCAATCATGCATAATGAACAATGCCATGGTTCATTCTGGTTGTGGGTTATAGACCATAAGTGAGCATCCTCACTACAATCCATATGGTAGGATCTATTACATTGATAGCAATTAAGGTATATTTTCAGATCACTAAGAACCAGCTTACATAATGCACAGGTAGGCTCCCCCAGCGATGGCTGATCCAACTCCATACATCCTGTAGGTCAGCCATACATTGAGCCGCCAGATAGCAGTGCAATTGTGGGAACAGGTGAAGCGTAAGTAAGTTCGAGCAATTCATCCATCAACAAATCAAATCTGAATGTTAATTGAGACACAGAATCGTACATAAACAAAGGAAAAAGAGATGCTTGAGGCCATTAAGCTTGAGTAATCCAAACATCGATCACCTCATCACTAATTCGAACACATTCGACATCATCGCAGAAAGAAGAAACTAAGTGAAAAACTCATTGCCAAAACCAGTAAGTAACATTAAGTTACAAACATCAGACCTCAGATCTAGTTAGTTAAATCAAAACATCATATGACAGACAGCGATCAACAAGTCTAGTTTGTGTGTTAATCGACACGCAAAATTGTATAAAGGCACAAAACAGATACACTAGTCGATTAGACTTCAGTAAGCCAATTATCAGTTGCCTCAACAATAAATCAAGATCCTTTTAACAATTATCGTGGCTGTAGGCCATGATATACAATTATAAGAACATATTCAGCACCAGCATAGCCAGTAATAAAAAATAAAATAAAAAATAAAATAAATGTATGTGAAAATCCTAGAACCAGACCCAGTAAGTTACATTTTAAGCAGCACATAGAATCATATAAGGTCAAGAGTCATATGATGCAAAATAAACTATAGTGAGTCTATCGTCAGTCACCTCATCAGCAATTAGAGTTCCTTTTATTGCCATAGTCATGATCACCATCCATTACTTACAATACAGAAAAGTAAGCTAAATTCACAGCAGTTAACTTTGGTGCAGTTAACAAAAAGAAGAAAAATTAAAAAACTTAAAGCCAGAGACTGGCAGCAGAGAGCATCCGCTCAGAGTCAGCACTATGTCAGTGAAGTACCGGATGGTTCATAAGTGAGGAGGAGGAAAGTTATGAAATAAATGCAAATTACATTGAGTGAAGCCATTTCATACACAAAACCGAGCAACAGCTCCAGTAAACCTATCATGATCACAACCTCAACCGTACCTCATAATGCTACAACCCAGTACAAGCACAGTATTTGGAGCCAGATCCTGGCACTAGTGAGCAACCGCTCAGGGTAAGCACTGTATCACTGTATAGCTTCCAGATAGACAGCGCATCCCTAAAAATCTGGATACTGTATCGTATCCATATGTCTTCTATGTCTGCTGACCTTATTTAGACCATATTTTGGCCATATAGCTTCCAGATAGACGGCGCATCCCTAAAAATGTGGATACTGTATCGTATCCATATGTCTTCCATGTCTGCTGACCTTATTGAGACAATATTTTGGCCATATAGCTTCCAGATAGACGGCGCATCCCTAAAAATCTGGATACTGTTTTGTATCCATATGTCTTCCATGTCTGCTGACCTTATTTTGTCCATATAGCTTCCAGATAGACGGAGCATCCCTAAAAATCTGGATACTGTGTCGTATCCATATGTCTTCTATGTCTGCTGACCATATTTAGACTATATTTTGGCCATATAGCTTCCAGATAGACGGCGCATCCCTAAAAATCTGGATACTGTTTCGTATCCATATGTCTTCCATGTCTGCTGACCTTATTTAGACCATATATTGGCCATATAGCTTCCAGACGGACGGCGCGTCCCTAAAAATCTGGATACTGTATCGTATCCATATGTCTTCTATGTCTGCTGACCTTATTTAGACTATATTTTGGCCATATAGCTTCCAGATAGACGGCGCATCCCTGAAAAATCTGGATACTGTTTCGTATCCATATGTCTTCCATGTCTGCTGACCTTATTTTGGCCATATAGCTTCCAGATAGACGGAGCATCCCTAAAAATCTGGATATTGTGTCGTATCCATATGTCTTGTATGTCTGCTGACCTTATTGAGACCATATTTTGGCCATATAGCTTCCAGATAGACAGCGCATCCCTAAAAATCTGGATACTGTATCGTATCCATATGTCTTCTATGTCTGCTGACCTTATTTAGACCATATTTTGGCCATATAGCTTCCAGATAGACGGCGCATCCCTAAAAATCTGGATACTGTATCGTATCCATATGTCTTCCATGTCTGCTGACCTTATTGAGACAATATTTTGGCCATATAGCTTCCAGATAGACGGCGCATCCCTAAAAATCTGGATACTGTTTCGTATCCATATGTCTTCCATGTCTGCTGACCTTATTTTGGCCATATAGCTTCCAGATAGACGGAGCATCCCTAAAAATCTGGATACTGTGTCGTATCCATATGTCTTCTATGTCTGCTGACCATATTTAGACTATATTTTGGCCATATAGCTTCCAAATAGACGGCGCATCCCTAAAAATCTGGATACTGTTTCGTATCCATATGTCTTCCATGTCTGCTGACCTTATTTTGGCCATATAGCTTCCAGATAGACGGCGCATCCCTAAAAAACTGGATACTGTTTCGTATCCATATGTCTTCCATGTCTGCTGACCTTATTTAGACCATATTTTGGCCATATAGCTTCCAGATAGACGGAGCATCCCTAAAAATCTGGATACTGTTTCGTATCCATATGTCTTCTATGTCTGCTGACCTTATTTAGGCCATAGTTTGGTCATATAGCTTCCAGATAGACGGCGCATCCCTAAAAATCTGGATTCTGTTTCGTATCCATATGTTTTCTATGTCTGCTGACCTTATTGAGACCATATTTTGGCCATATAGCTTCCAGATAGACGGAGCATCCCTAAAAATCTGGATACTGTTTCGTATCCATATGTTTTCTATGTCTGCTGACCTTATTTAGACCATATTTTGGCCATATAGCTTCCAGATAGACGGCGCATCCCTAAAAATCTGGCTACTGTATCTTTTCCATATGTCTTCCATGTCTGCTGACCTTATTTAGACCATATTTTAGCCATATAGCTTCCAGATGGACGGCGCATCCCTAAAAATCTGGATACTGTATCGTATCCATATGTCTTCTATGTCTGCTGACCTTATTTAGACCATATTTTGGCCATATAGCTTCCAGATAGACGGCGCATCCCTAAAAATCTGGCTACTGTATCTTTTCCATATGTCTTCCATGTCTGGTGACCTTATTTAGACCATATTTTGGCCATATCAGATCCATACATTGGGTGTAATAGTTATTGTTATCTCGAGATTTCAACAGCACCCAAAATAGAAAGTCGCGGGAACCACCTTATTCAGAGGCGCTCAGTCAAATCATAATTCATAGGCGAGGAGGGTGACATCGGCTCCAGGTCAAGAGGGGAACGGGGTCAATCAGACAGACAGATAGTTTAGGGATGCGCCGTCCATCTGGAGTGGAATCTATTTGGGCAAAATATTGTCTAAATAAGGTCATCAGACATGGAAGACATATGGATACGATACAGAATCCAGATGATTTAGGGATGCGCCGTCTACCTGTAATCTATATGGCCAAAATAGTGTCTAAATAAGGTCAGCAGACATGGAAGACATACGGATAACATTACTGAAGCTATCTGCATGCACGTATGTGTTGGGTGGGAGGTGTTTAGGGTTGAAACGGCGAGGGAGGTAAGGGGAAGAGGAGAAATCGGGATAGGAGTTGCAGGTCTACACTGAATACGCGTGGCAGTTGCGCATGGCCAACATCCTAACAAATTATTTATAGGCCTACTCATTTAATTGTGTATCTCTATATTGTAATACGCTTTGTTTATATATACCGGGGTATGTATATTTGTATGTATGTATGCTTGTATATATGTATGTATGTATGTACGCACGTGCATATATGTACGAACGAACGTACGTATATATGTATGTATGTATGTATGTATGTATGTATGTATGTATGTATGTATGCATGTATGTATGTATGTATGTATGCATGCTTGATGTTGGCACGCACGTATGTGTTGGGCTCCGACAGGTGCGCCTTGTACTATCTACCACCACAGAAATTAAAGACCGAAGTCTCCATTGTCCTAAATTATATCCTTCCCGCTACACACACACACATATAGGGCCTATATGTATTTATGTATGTACGAATGTATGTATGTACGTACGTATGTATGTATGTATGTATGTATGTATGTATGTATGTACATACGTATGTATGTATGTAGGCCCCGATGTATGTATGCAGCAATAGCACACAGGTTCACGAGACCTGATATTCCGATGTATGTACAATGTAGATTTTATATTGTCTAGAAGTAGCATATGCTATATTGCTTTGTCATATGCATGACATATACAGCCCATATGGGCAAAATCGATGTATTTTTTAGATATGTATACCATATAACCATGCTGTTGGGGATATAGAGCATGCTGAAGCTGTAAGATCTGAATTTGTACCAGATTAGCCACTGGTACTACACTTGGTTGGGTAGACCCTGCTTAAGATCTTTGGAGCAGGAAATGTAGACCACCCGCCAGTGCTGATTTCAGGTGGTGGTGTGGATAAGCTCCTTTTTGTGCCCAAATTAGCCTTTGGGACAGAATACAATGAATTCATGGTCGTTCATATTCTTCAGAAGTTGTGAAAGCTCACAGTTGACAAGGTTCAAGCCTTGAACTTTGATACAATGTCTGTCAACACTGGGCATTTCAACGGATTGTGTGTTCTGCTGGAAGACAAATAAGCTGAGAGCTCTTGTGGTTGGCCTGCCGTCATCATGTAATGGAATTGATTTTAGCCAAAGTATTCACCTTGTGCTGCAGTCCACCTGTTCTCCATAAATTCCAATCTTCAAAATATGTAAAGCTGCTGGGAAGGTGTGACATGTGTCAACTTCCGAGGACTGGAAGTCATATCCGGCACTGCAGCCCCCCATGAAACAGCGTCAGTTTTCTCAAGGAGTTTGCTGAAAGAAAGTCAGATTCAGAGATCAGAGACAACAGTACTACCAAGAGCTCATTGAGCTGACAGTGGTTGTCCTTTGAAGTCAGTCTTCAATAATTCACTGGAGAGCCCTGGGCCAATTCACCATGCACATTGGATGGCCACTTTACTGTATGCAATCAAAATCTACATTTTTCGCGATCAACCTGATTTATTCATGAAGAAACTCACGATTCATTGATTTTTTAAGTTTGGTGCCCTTTTTTTACGCAAAGGCTTGGACAAAGACCCACTTGCTGCTGAAGCTCCAGAACAAGATCTGTCACTTTGGATTGGTGTAGGACAATATGAGTCTATTGACTGTGAGGGTAGCGTTGCTGCCTGGAAGGTCCTAGAAGACCACTTGTGGTACCTTTCAGATGAGGCTGTAGGTCTGGCAATGTTCTCAGACCAACTTCCCGTAACAGATAAAATGAAGATTGTCGACAGAATGACTGCAAGACCAACTTCCTGTAAGAGATAAAATGAAGATTGTCGACAGAATGACTGCAAAGCCTGGTGAAAGGAGGTGAGAAGTGATGCTAAGGTACTGAAGGAGGGTTTTCTGGGTGATTTTACAACCCAGTGAGCACTGACACTACTGTCACACCTGAAGATGAGCGATTTTTTTACACTTCAACCAGAGAAATGGATCGAGAATGAGGATTATAAGCAAGGTAGAGAGATAATTCAGAAGTTGAGAGTGATGAATGACGCGGGTGTGAAGTTGTTCGAGGAATTCTAATGCCTCATCACCAATTATGAAGAAAAAAAGCACTTTCTTCTCCAAGTGCTCGAGGCAAATATGAAAGCTGTTCTCACTCACACTACAAAGAAGGCTGCTGTTGACGCAGTGCTTGCAAAGCCTTGCAGTTTCTAGAGTCAAATACTGTAACAGGTGTTGAAATTATAAAACAAGAACAATCGACATTCGATTTTCATGGACTGGACGAAGTTTTTGACATTTTTGGACATTTGCAATTCATTAAACCTTCTGAAATTTTACAGTTCCATCTGTCTAACTGTTCTTGTATTACATATGTTGTCAAATTACAATAATATTTGATCTATCTTGAAATAAAATGCATTTGTATGCCAACACACTCATTTCTGCAATTAATGTCTATTTATCGGTGTCGCGTGAGGAGATCGACAACAACGACGAGATGGCATCATCATTATGATATAAGCGTCGTTGCCGGTCGAGATAGGACGATGACGGACGAAAGCCAGCCTCCACTTGGGCAACAATGAAGGCCGCGAGGCCCAGGTGTAATCGGACACCACACAGCCAAGGTGTAATAGGACACCTCGCGGCTATGGTGTAACCAGACACCGCCCGCGCTGCAGGCGAGCGACGACCCGCGTATCGAGGAGCAATCTGACACTAATTGACGATAGCTTGACGTGGGGAAGGGGGGCTGACTGATGCACGCTGGAGTTCCTACTTAACAGAAGGGAACGGAGAACACGGGACTTGTACTGCTGACGAACGCGACGTGTGAACATCGGTCGAGCGAGAAACATCGGGAGGAACGACCAGCGGCGGCGGCAGAGTATTAGTCCGTCAGATTCAGAGACTGACGCGAAAGAACGATCTGTAGTTAGGCTGTACGAAGCAACATTTGAGATAGTCCGATTTAATATCCAAACACTTTAATACTACGTGGAAGTTCCCGTAGAGTTAGTGTATATATATTTGTTTCTTTAATTAAATTCATTTATTAATTAAACAAAGTTCGTCGTGAATCTTCTATAGAAAAGTTAGGCACGTTAAATAAAAGTGCAAGTAAAAGAACAAGCAATCGAGGGTCGACATCAACACACGGCAAACAATCGACTGGGAACCTTCGATTGCGACATTGGCGCAGTCGACAGGATTTTCAACTGAAGACGTCACGACGAAGAGCGGAACCGGAAACGGAAAGAGGAATCTCAACAGATCGGGACCAGCGGCGAATACAACCCTTCGCAACTGGAGAAATCGAGTGCCGGACTCCGGAGACGAAGGACTCGAAGGAACCGACAGCAACAGGCAAGGACGAGGAACAAGAGCGCCGACGGACGACCGACCATCGCTAGCAACGACGGACGGGAGTGGCAACGGAGGACAGCGGATCAGCCAAGATACCAAAAGACGGAGCTCGCTCGACGTATCAGAGGGTAAGTCCTTACTGGTAGTCGTGGTAATCTGTGAGGTTGCGGTTGAGGTCTGGATGAGGATTGGTGTGCGAATAGCCGAGGCTTTTGCGTAGCTCCTTTTGCTCAGTTCTGTTCTTGTTGTATTTGTGGTAGAATTTTAGGACGTTGTTTTCTTTGATTTCTGACCAACGGTGACTCTCCTCTAACTTACTTATCTTTTTCTATTAGTGAGCGGACTGTTAGAAGATGGATAAGTTGTCGGTAGAGAAAAGAGTGAGGGTGCAGAACACGCCCCATCACAGACTAGTCGCATATCTGAGAAAGATGGGACTAGGAGAGAAGGAATTGAATTCCATGAATATGAACCAGCTCCGAGAGGCTAGCGCCGAAATAATTGTTTCTGGACGGGAGATACCGCCAGAAGTAAGTGAGGGAGTAAGCATAGGTAGCCTAGAGAACAGTATTCGCTCGACAAGGCTGAGGCAGCTAGTCGGGCTCGAACAATTAAAATACGAGAGAAGGGAAGCGGAGAGAGTGGAGAGGAGAAAAGAAGAGGAGGAGGAAAGGCAGAGAAGGATCGAAGAAGAGAGAGAGAGGAGACTAGAAGAGGAAGAAGAAAGGCAGAGAAGTGAAGAGAAAGAGGAAACGGAGGAACTGAGGAAAGAAGAAGGAGAGGAAGCGGAACGGAGACTCAGGCTGCTTGAGGAGAGAGCGGAGAGGAGAGAGGAAGAGAAAGAGGAAAGGCAGAGAAGGATCGAAGAAGAGAGAGAGAGGAGACGACAAGAGAAAGAAGAGAGACTGAGGCTCCTTGGGGAGAAGCATGCTGAGAAGATCAGGCTGCTTGAGAAGGAGAGCAGGCTGCTTAGGGAGATGCAGGAGGAGAGACTATGGCTTCTTGATGAGAAACGGAGGAGAGAAGAGAAAGAGGAAGCAGAGAGATTAAGGCTTCAGGAGGAGAGACGGAGGAGAGAAGAGAAAGAAGAAGCAGAGAAATTAAGGCTTCAGGAGGAGAAACGGAGGAGAGAAGAAAAGGAGGAAACAGAGAGACTCAGAATGCTAGAGGAAAAGCAGGCTGAGAAGCTCAGGCTTCAGGAGGAGAAGCAGAGGAGAGAAGAGAAAGAGGAAGCAGAGAAATTAAGGCTTCAGGAGGAGAAACAGACGGACACGTGGACTGACCGACCGGGAGGGACACAGACAAATAACAGGACAGACGGACGTCCAACCCCCGACAAGATTAGAAAGCGTGGCCTTTGTTTCCTATGCTTTTCTCCAGACCACAGAGCTAAACCGTGTTCGAAGAACAAACAAACTAAAAGCAAGCAGGTGAGCGCGTGTGCGGTCCAGCCAACCGTGACCAGAGCTCAAGGCAGACAGGCAGACAGACAAAGCGAGACGCGACAAGACGGGCCACCATTGATACAAGAGATAGAACAGCATGCATTGCCGACAAACCCGGATTGCATTGACGTGGAGGAGACTTATGTAAGAGAGTACATGAAAGTGTATATTACAGGGCTCCCTGTGACATCGTCTCTAATAGATAGCGGGGCCGAATACAATTGTGCGCGAGCAGAACTAATCAGGCCGCTCAACCTACCTGTGGTCAAGCAGATAGAGGTGAAGGGGCTGAACGGTCAATCAATGATTGTGGACGTGGTGCGGCTGAGACTAAAGGGGTCTCAGGCCGGCGAGGACAGGGAGGGGGAGGTAAATTACGCCCCTGATGTTCGGATATGGGCGGCACTCATTAAAGACCTTAATGAACCGTTAATTATCACGCCCACTACAGCCGACTTGCTGCGCGAGACAGCGTTGCATTCGAGTCACGCGGCCAGCGCTCCTGAAATAGATCAAATTTCAGAAGCGCAGGCGGTCGCAAGGACTGAGACGAGTGAGGAAGAGGAGAGAGGGGAGGAGGTAGAGGGACTTAGGACGCTGATAGGCGAGGATTACTTCACGGTCGCTCAAGCAGACAGTGGGAGTGTAGGAGAAATCGGTCCCGAAGAAACGGATAATGAAGAGCCATTCTTCAATCCGGAGATACCACCCCCACCCAAGGAAGACACAATAGTTGGCAGAAACAAGATGGCGGCTGAACAAGCACAATGTTCGACACTAGCACCATTCTTGGCCCACGGGAAAATTGGGGCGAAGAGCTTCTTCACTGAAGACAATTTGCCCTTTCATAAAGACAAAATAGCTGGGCATTCTGTAAAACAACTGTGCTTACCTAAAGAGAGAATAGACAAAGTCATCATCCAATCATCGGAAGCGCGAGGAGCAAAGAAGGAGGGCCAATGGCAAGGCCCGGCCATCATCGCTCAGGTGAAATCGCCCTACACATACATCGTGGAAATAGGGGGCAAAAGCCGCTTACTACACACAAATCGGATTCGCAAATATAACGAAAGAATACACCAAGCATTGATTAACAATTGCTCCATTCTGTTCGAGAAGGACAAAGACTTCGGTCACGGGGAAGCGGTGGGTAGCTTCGTCACGAGGCAGACAAGGCCCAGTGCACAAGTAGACCCTATTGCCGTTGCACACTTAACGGTACCCGAGCGGAAACAGCTGTTTAGTCTGTTAGACAGGTTTCCAGATGTGTTCTCGGACAAACCAGGTTTCTGTCCCGTCCTAGAACACACAATCACTGTTAGCGCGGAGTTCAGGCCGAAGAGTTTGCGAGCCTATAAGGTGCCGGAACTGCTCAAACCGGAGATGGAGAAGCAGACCCGCGAACTTTTGGCCCTAGGTATCATCACTCCCTCACATAGTGACATGGCAGTACACTCGATGACGTGGCCGGATCACAGGAAGCACCTAGAGAAGTACTTAATGACTATTCAACAGTCGGGTCTGACCCTTAACATTAAGAAGAGTTCGTTTGCTAGGCGACAAACAACGTTTGTAGGTCACCTGATCGGATCAGGGAGCATTGAACCGGATCCTATGAAAATCGCAGGGCTAGGGAAAATCCCTCAACCCGAGTCCAAAAAGGACATACGGAGATTAATGGGCTTCTTCAGTTATTTTAGGAACTTCATCCCTAACCTGGCTGAGACAGCCAGAAGTCTCATTGACTGGACCCAGAAATCGGTGGCTGTTAAGATACCCTGGCGAGCTGATCACCAAAAGGCGCTAGATAAACTTACGCACGATTTGAATAACGCCGTATGTTTGCAGACAATTGACTACGGCAGAGAGTTTGGTCTATCGACTGATGCTTCAGACGAAGCAGTCGGTTGCTGCTTATTCCAAATTCAAGACGATGGAACAGAACGGCCAACATGTTTTGCCAGTTCTAAATTAGATGCTACGCAAGCGCGTGGGTCCACTGTGGAACGCGAAGCGCATGCTGTGATTTCTGCGTGGAAGAAATTTAGGGATTGGATTTTTATGTCAAGGACCACCCTCTATTCTGATCACACCCCCTTGACTTTCCTAACTGCTTCTACGCCCACAAGTGCTAAACTTGCGAAAGGGGCTCTGGCCCTCCAGGACTTCGATATGTCTTTTGAATATCGACCTGGGGCGCTGAATATTCCCGCTGATCTTTTGTCCAGACTATGATTGAGGAAGAAGGCGGACTACCATGTAAGGCACCGCGACAACTGTAAATATATTTCTAACTGTGCTGATATTTTGTATTTTTCATGGGAACGACGAGGACATGGTCTGGAGGAAATCGATGGAGGGAACGACATCATTCTCAGCCGGGAGGCGAACCAAAGACTGGCTTTGTCCTCCCCCGGGAAGGGAGGTGTCGCGTGAGGAGATCGACAACAACGACGAGATGGCATCATCATTATGATATAAGCGTCGTTGCCGGTCGAGATAGGACGATGACGGACGAAAGCCGGCCTCCACTTGGGCAACAATGAAGGCCGCGAGGCCCAGGTGTAATCGGACACCACACAGCCAAGGTGTAATAGGACACCTCGCGGCTATGGTGTAACCAGACACCGCCCGCGCTGCAGGCGAGCGACGACCCGCGTATCGAGGAGCAATCTGACACTAATTGACGATAGCTTGACGTGGGGAAGGGGGGCTGACTGATGCACGCTGGAGTTCCTACTTAACAGAAGGGAACGGAGAACACGGGACTTGTACTGCTGACGAACGCGACGTGTGAACATCGGTCGAGCGAGAAACATCGGGAGGAACGACCAGCGGCGGCGGCAGAGTATTAGTCCGTCAGATTCAGAGACTGACGCGAAAGAACGATCTGTAGTTAGGCTGTACGAAGCAACATTTGAGATAGTCCGATTTAATATCCAAACACTTTAATACTACGTGGAAGTTCCCGTAGAGTTAGTGTATATATATTTGTTTCTTTAATTAAATTCATTTATTAATTAAACAAAGTTCGTCGTGAATCTTCTATAGAAAAGTTAGGCACGTTAAATAAAAGTGCAAGTAAAAGAACAAGCAATCGAGGGTCGACATCAACACACGGCAAACAATCGACTGGGAAACCTTCGATTGCGACAATCGGTATATGACAAAGTAACATAGTCCGTGAGCATCGTCTTCCAATTGGAATTGGAAGCTGAAATTTTGTCTCAATAATACTATTGATAGGTGTAAAAAAACTGAGAGGGTGGCCTGGTTTCTAGCTTGAACTTTATTTTTTACCATGTGTCTGTGGACCACCCTAGCCTACAGTCATAATTTTCTAACTACTTATGAACTGCTTTTATGATAATTAGTTTAAGCCTACTGTGTTACAAGCTGCGATTTGTTAACTTGCTTTCGAGAATAAACGAAATTGATTGATTGATTAGAAGTATCAGATAGATTCTTGCTATGAATGATTCTCTATTCACATCCACTCTGGCTACTTTTTCATCTTGAAGCAATGAATTGTTGAGCGCTCTAATAATTATGTTTATGTCCACTACTGCAATCCTCAAAGGCGCTTAAGCGCTTTAAGCGCTTGAGGAAAACAGGCAAAGAAAGTCAACGGAGCTTATGTCTCAGTTGGTAGGCAACCTCTTCCAGAGAGGTGGACTGGCCATACAGAAGTTTCTATGCTGGACTATAGAATTTCTGTCAGTGGGACAACCGGTCACTTTACGCGTCAACGCAATGGGATTTTCTCCTAAGAGGAAAGCTGGAAGGCAGCCCGAAAGGCAAATTTGCGCACACCAAGGATATTGCAATTTTTGTGACTAGAAGTAACAGCAAATGATTCTAGTAAGCCAAGTTAAACTGTAGGCCTAAATGTTTCTTCTGTATTCGCCTCAGGTTCATACATGTCGTATACGAGTTTACTTAATCTGGAGAATGGAGTGACGCTTAGTGGAACTTCCTGGAACGTGTCTGACTCCATGATGAACATGAATACCGGTGTGTACGGAACCAGTTCTGTTCCAGTAACAATGTCTTTCGACAATGCGACCATTTATTGTTCAGACAATGTTGCTATAAGACTTGAGACCAACAGTAACATTACACTGGATCTGAACGAATGCGCTATAACGTCACGGACAAACATCGGTGTGTACATGCGAAGCAGTTCCTCGGTAACAATGAACGCTAAAGGAACATCCTTTTTGTCACCTAACGGTGCGGTCGAATTACGTTCAAGTGGTAAAGTGGTTGCAGATATTTTCCGATGTGAAGTAAAGAATCGTTTCTACGTCGAAGGTGATCTTGTGGTTAGTAGATCTATTAATACATACATCTGGTTTAAATATATAGAATCTAAGCGTGGTGTCTCCATACATCTGTTACTATTTGTTCCATTTTATCGTCAGTTTGTCACATTTCACATAGCACGCAGGAACCTAAATTTAGTAGATACAATTTTAATGGTAGAGTCGCGAAAAGCTGTCAAGGTGATTGTGCAGTCGCTTCAATGTTTGAGCTGTACCAGGAGTTCACCTAAAGTTGAATTCAGTTGCGCAGCCATTTCGGTAGATGTTAGTCCTGGCACAACCACAGAGGGAAAAGAAGGATGTCAGCTGTTAGATTGAAATGTGGAGCGCTTTCAAAGGTGGCAACTCCTGACAGAGAAGTGGAAGGAGGCTCTTTGAAAGAAGCCTGAACAGTAATGCCAGTTAGTACCCGGAGTCAGTCGCTAAGGAGTTACCGACTGACTTGATGAGTTAGCGACTGACTTAGCGACTCAGTCGACTAAGTTGCTTGCTTATCGACTGACTAAGTCGCTTAGACTTAGCGACTGACTTAGCGACTTGCTATCGACTTCTCAGGTAATGAGGTATGTACATGTATTGTATATTGGACATACCTGATTACCTAACAATATAATGCATTTTACCACATACTGTACTGACCGTGCCATCATTTCCGTGGGCATCAGATGGGACCCATATGAACTCTATACGGGTCCAATATGGGAATATGGGTCCTACATGGGCTCCGATCCATGTGGGCATGCTGAATGGGGACAGACCGATGACTGTGGAAATTTATGTTAGTGTGAATTTGTGACGTATTTGAGTGTTTATTGTTTATAAAAGGTATAGAGCCATGCGCGTCCGCAGGAATTTTTCTATGCGAGGGATGGGTAAAAATTGTCCAGGGACAACATTTTTGTAGGGGGAGCAAATGACGTTTTTGCATGGAATAGCTATTCATAAACATAGAACACGTGACAACTTCAAAAATAAATGATGGTCAAGGACTTACCTAAATAATTAAGTTTTTAGCATTGAAAATCGTGTTGAGACTGTTGAAATAATCATAATAATCAAAAGATTTCATTATTGTAAAATATTTGAAAAATCAAGGGGGCAAAAGCCCCTTGTGTTCCCTCCATACGTCCATGAATAAAGCATAGGCCCTACCACTAAGTCAAAGGCAGTTATATTTCTGTTTTGAAAATAATTACAGTCTCAGTTTTAAATCAGTTCTGTGTTCGTAATCTATATTTCAGTTCAAGTTTCAGTTCCAAAATAATTTCAGTTTAATTACAGTTTCAGTTCTGAAATAATATCCGTTTTCGTTTCAGTTACTGAAAAATGTCAGTTTCAGTTTCTACATAGACATATTTGCTTTGATAGACAACAACATGGACGTACAATATTATTGTTTATATGTTATCAGCTGTTAACTAGTAGAAGCACGTGTTGTCCTGGCATTGTTTACTTGGAAACAACAAGTAAAATATTTAGTGAAGAAGTCGCTAGCAGTCGATAGCTTAGCGACTGGTTTCGACTTGAGGGCTTAGCGGCGGCGGCGGCGGCGGATGGCGGCGGCGCCGGGGACTAATGCCAGTGTGATCACAAAAATTAGACTCAGAAGAAGAGATATTTTAACAGTGGAACAAGTGGACCGGATTAAAAGGAGATATAGGATAAGACCCACGTACGAATTGGGAAGGAGACGTGCTACAATGTCCAGGTCCAAACTCAAGATTGAGCTGGACGATTATCATAATTATTCTAGACCTGAGGCTTTAAAACCAAGTGTAGTCTATGCTAGGCACAGTGAAAGTAATAAATCCTCCACAACACCAGTGTCTTGAAACGTGCCCCGAAATGCAAGGGCATTGAATGCGGCACTGGCTATAATTGTCGGAAGGCTCTGCAAAAAGGAAACTGACCTTACGCGACCCTGATAATCGGTCTAAAGACAATGACCAATTTCGCGGAAGAAATCGAGTTGAGCATTTTAAGGCGATGAGAGATGTACACGTAGTTATCCTGGATATGCTTATTTTTATGTACGACAGTCTGCTAAGCCTCGGCCCCAGCTGAATTTGCTGCGTGAGCAGCATGAGACAGGACAATTGCGGCGGTGCAGGTAGCATATCTTCTTGTCACCAGAAAACCAATAAAACCTGATCTCTTGGCAACAAACTAAACAAGCCTGCAGTAACCGTCGTGCCAGAAGTGCCTAAGGAAATTTGACTTATTTGGCTTTTCTGATACTTTTTTCTTCATGCAAACAGTACTGCTCTGATCTGCTTAGGCTGTAACTGTTTTCAGAATATAACCGCAGCTGGAAACAACTTTTCTTCTTCTTCCGAATGCTTGAGTACGTATCTTAATGAAAACGATGGCCCCGAAATACATTACTACGGAATCAAACAAAACTCTTTTCGTTGTACATCATGGAGTTTTTCAGTAAGCAAACCTTATTGGAGGTCTGGAAAAAGAATTTCAATCCACTTCGAAGAAAACAATGTTGGTTCAGCTGGAGTTTACTTGAATGTGAGGTCACCGAAACTCTTGAGCATTTCACAAAACATTTTTTATGGAACCGATAATTCGGCCGTTAGCATGGAACTGAGAAATGTTTATTCTGCTGTTTCGCCAACTGATTTAAACGATGCTATCTGGATTTCGAACAATACGTTTAAAAATCGCTTCGGTTCCGTTAATTCAGCTGTAGTTTCTTTGAGTTGTCCAGACTACAGTGCCTCCATTAGACTTTCTGAAAATACTTTTGTTAACAATACTGTCAACTACGTCGTGTCTTCCAACTGTCCTGGTCTTTATGTGACAAGAAACTCTTTCTTAAACCCAAAGGCAGACTACGAGTACCAAACATCGGTTCCATATACGAATGGCTTGATTCTGTATGCCACCGGAAATTTCTGGAATCTATCGTCATATGCAGAAATCACGGCACGAATACGTGACCAGCTGGACGATTCTTCACTTGCTCCAATTGAAGTATCTCCATGGTTTAATGACATTAATAGAACTGTTTTTGGAAACTTTGAGTCTGGCTTCATTCGAGGTTCGGGATTTGAAATAGGTGGCAGATTATCTGAGAACATTACCCTGAGAAATCAAGGACGACCGTATATTGTGGAAGAAGATATCATTGTGCCCATTGGCAAGACACTGTTCATAGAAGATGGAGTTCAACTGATTTTCAAACAAGGAGGAATTACGGTCGAAGGTATGTACTCTTATCAGTTGCAATGTTAGAAACAACGTTTTGTTGTCTTTGCAGATTTGTAGCACAATAATCAACACAACTATTCCGTGTCTTCGAAATTTTGTGGGGTAGATTAGTAGATCTATGGGTAATGTAGGTTGCTGCTATCAAGAAATAATGCAGGTAAGTGGTTAAAATATGGTTTACCAACCGGAACCCTATTGTCTGCAGATGTAAGATTTATTGGCCTGAGCTCCAAATTCAATCAGACTACGAATAGATGTTAGATTGAAATGTATCACAGAAAGTATCGCTTTCTAGATAAGCGCATGGGTTGGGTTGTGAAATTAGCTTTGTCGCAGTGTATTAGGTTTTGCTGACGGCAGATCTCTGTGTTTCACAAACCGGGGTGAATTGGTTGTAAACTTCGCCAGCATAGTTCTATCGAACAGGCACTCGTGCATTTCAGTTGTCTAGCAGCCGCCATTTGTATGTGGATTAGTGCCAAAAACGTTGATGTACCATCCCTAAGATTGTTGTTTCATCTGCCTGACAAAGTACCAGCCAGGATCCAGCACATGTTGTTAACATCACCAGTCACGGACAAATTGGCTTTCTAACATGTCGGGGATAAAAACTGCGCTGCTAAATCCTGAGAAAACGCTGAGGATGGCGGCAGTAATTGGGATCGAATATGGTGCGGCAATTGCAAGTAGGCCTTGTCACCTTGGGATGTTGAGAAGGAGATTCTCGGCGCATTACTGCTTTAGTGCGTTAATTTGACGTGTAATCTGATATTTTTGAGTAAAGCTATTTTAAACGATTTTGCAGGGCGACTTTTAGCACGTGGTAGTGATAGTGGATGGATTACGATGCAACCCTCCGACAACAGCAGCTACTGGAAAGGAATCACTATGCAGCAACCATTCTCTGGTGTGTTGTTCACGTCACTCATATTAGCCTCTCATTTGCGTTAACTGTTTAGGATCTTAGGTTTGCAGAAAAATTTAATAGATTGTGGTCCGTTGTTTATTAACTGATCACGGCTTTTGAGGGATGCGGCATTTCGTATAAATTGATTCTACTGATAAATTAATAGAAAAAAGTAACAAGTTTTAAAGAGAACTTAGTATAGATCAGATTAACACAAAGAAAAAAATTAGATGCTAAAACTTTCCAAACCTCAAACACTGGTAACAAGTTCGCCTCAATACTAAGTTTTCAACAATATGGCTTTTGTGTTTTTTATGGTTCCATCATTCTACATGTTCGACCCATTAAACCCAAATCATTCCACCTTAGATAGTGTACACTGGACTTTTAATAAATAAAGGTAAAGACATTTTGGCATGATATTTGTTATGCTACACTCGGACGCCGTATGAATTCAGAGATGTAAGTAAGGTTCTGAAGAATTAATGAAAAGCTTAAACAATAATTGGTCATTTAGTCATTCATTTAGCTGTTGGGAGTTTAGCTTTATTAAACTCAGTCTGTTGTTTACTGTCACTTAAGATGAAGTTCGCCATCATGAAACAGACTGGTTGGAAATCTTGTACAGATTTGAATGGAAAGCTGTTGAGTACTATGGTAATGCAGACGAAATGAAGCGAACAGCTGATGTGCTGTGTAAGCAGGCTGGATATGAAGGCTCAAGTGAAGTTTCCGAATACGACTGCAGGTAAAACATGATACTTAAGTTAATATGAAGTTGTCATAAAGGCAATATACATATTCAGGTAGGTTATCAAAGAACAACATTAACCATCGCGGGCCCTATGTGTTTTTTTTCTTTCGGCTACTGCTGTCGTCCCGAGCATACCGAATGTTTTAACCTTTGTGTAAAATTTATTTCTATTTGTTTAATTAGCACTGTAACGACTCCTGGTGTCTTTCCAAGTGATTCTAACTTCACTACCGCAGTTCCTGAACAGACGTTTAGAACTGCGCCTTGTGCTGACCCTCAGCGGCGCCTTGCATTTTCGTGCAGTGGAGTCCCATTTTCCATCACTGATTGTTACATCTACGACGGATACTATTGGCGTAAACTCGCGAAAATCTCATGCTTGCCACCAGCAGTGGCTAAATCACGTGAGAATACATTTACCATTCGGTGTCTTCAATGAAAACATGTTTAGTGTCAAAGTATTTAGCATCTTTTAAAGAAGCATATAACGTTTCTAGAATGAGCTTATAATAATAAGATGAATATGAAGCGTACCATATAAGGTAAAATACCTAAAACGAATTGCAATTCACGAAGCTGAGTTTCTCTTTGTTTGCTAAACTCAGTTTTATATTGATTACGACAATTTAATGTTTTTAAATGGAAACAATGTAATTTCTACTAATATTTGTGAAATTTTAATAAACCATTTAATTTTCATAAGACCAAGGGGCCTCCAAAGTATAAAAGAACTGTATTTCTTGCTTTTAGTTTCATAAAAAGTGATAATTTAAATTTCTCATATGTGGCGACTATGTTTCGTAAGTGTACATTATAATTAACAACAACATATCACATTATAAATTAATATGGGCCTATGTACTAAAAAACAATACGTAAAAAATAGTCTTAACAATTGTGTTTTATGATTAGCATGTTGCGTTTAGGTAGCCTAAGCTATTGAGATTTAATGTTTTTTTAGAGAGAACTTACAGTATTGGAAGCCAACTGGGTGGATATCTGACTTATTTGCCAGACAATAGACTAACATTGGTGGATCGTGCATTTGACGAAATATCCAATTTGTTTAGCGTTAACATTCCTTGCCTGGCTAGCGGACAAACTGCAGATTGCATTTCTCTCATGTCACTCGGAAAGCCAGGTTGGTTCGTGAGACACACAGGAACCAACGATATTATTCTGGAGCCTGCAACAAACCCTACAAGCCCGATTACTTTCAAAGAGGATGCGTCTTTTTTTATTCGACAAGACGCTTTCCATTCCGGTTACATATCATTCGAGTCGTTCAATGTTCCTGGGAGTTTTATTGCTCTACAGCCACGAAACGACAGCACACAAAGTTTTGTTCTGACCAGTATCAACGGTACAGAGCACGAATACAATAGCAGTGCTTTAAGCTTCCGTCTTGTATCTTCATCGACTCGGCGAAAGAGAGCAGTCACAGGTATGTTTTAGAATTTTTTATACAATCGTGTTGTATTCAATAATACTGGTAAGAAAACGAAAGCATTACATTATTTCGATAAGTCTTCTTGGAAGAAATTATGATGTTGGTATTTTCGATGACAATTTATTTTTGTTCCGAATTTCATGATTTGTTTCAAATTATACTGTTTTAACCCTCATCCTCATTCCTGGGGTCCATGCGGACCCCATCCATGTTTGTATAGGTTTAACTTTTATTCCCTAGATGGCAAAGCATTGTAATTTTATGTAATTGTCAGTCCTTCATTGATCAATAACTGCCTGCATTTATAGATCTGCAATTGATTTCACACAGATAACATTTTAAAATATCATATGGGGTCCAGCTGGACTCCACAAGTACAAATGTGTCAAAATAAACAGAGCGGAATTATTTATAAACCCATTTCTAGCAAGAAATGGAACAAATGAATACAGGAACTATGGCAATGCATACTGCCGTGCGAAAATGGCATAAACTGAACTGAGCATAGCATTTGTCAAACCATGATGTGTTTGCTTCACAACGTTCTCCACACAGGTGACTTTCTTGAATCACAGTGCAGTATAAAATGCAACATTCCTCATATACATATAATGACTGGATTCACCTGATAAAAAAGTTGTTTCTATGACCAGTAAACATAATAAAAAGTATACATCATTGCGTGAAAAGAGTTTATGTCACATTATTGATGTCGGAAGGCAACAATCACATGAAACATGCATTATAAATGTTGTGGTCCGTTTGGACCCCAGGTATGCAATAACGCAACTTTTCTGACCAATGTGGATGAGGGTTAAGACAATGCGCATGTAGACTACTACTCGAAAGTGTTTACTACATGTAAGAATATTAGACTTACGCACTAACAAGGCATGAAAATGAGATTACTTTTTATTTGTCAGTGTTATTTCTCATGTGATGTTTGTATTTGTCACCTAAATTATTTCAGATGACAACTCGGACTCTGCAACAACTCAGTCTGTACTTCGTTACGTGAGCATAAACAAGGCAAATACTGGAATATCAATCAGAGGTCGAGCTCCAACTTTGGACAATGTCATTGTGGAAAGGTCAAAGGGAAGTGGCATCGTTTACAACAAAGGATACGCATCCGGACACTTTTTCATAACTAATACTACAGTATCGTTGAGTGGATCGCACGGAATTTGGTTTGAAACTTCTAGTAACACACTTCTATCCAATATCTACATCGAGAGCTGTAATGTGAGTGACAATGGAGAACGGGGCATATCTGTGAACGGTGTGACTAATGTTACAATTTCTAATTGCACTGTTGCCAACAACTCTCTAGGTATTTGGATTGAACTATATCCCAATTACTACAGACAGAATAACACAGTTGTTGTAAGATATTCTGAGCTCTTTGACAACAGATATTCCCAATCTGTTTACTGCGGTGGAAATCAACTTATATGCCATCTACACAATAATGTCTTGCATCATCAAGGAAATTATTGGTCGGGCAACACAGTGATGGAACTAGGTGACTGCTACGCTACCGTATCGAACAACTTGTTCGAAAACAACTCACGTGTGGGTTATATTGTTTGGAGTAGTGCTAGATCACTCGAGGTAAGATTTGAAATATTGTTTTGCTGCAGAATAAAAAATAGTAACTGTATAAAGCCATCTATGCCAGTCAAAGTGAAATGCACATACACTTTTAAACGCTACCGCTAGTAATCTGCCTCAGCAGAAGGGTTCAATGTATTGTTGGCTAATTTTTTTGCCTCTGATCCTTATGTCAGGTCGAGTGTGATTTAGTTTACACTTCCTTACTCCTTAACTATAAAAGTTTCTATCTATTAATTATCTGTAATATTGGTATAGACTTAAATTGGTTGTCTGTCGATAAGCCACATAATTGATACTACATTATTACAACTCTAGGAGACTCGTACTTTTCCTTTGGAAGGATTCAATTTTCCATTGTGTCAACGAGAGTTTTCTTGGATAGCTCGCCAATGGGCAACCATTTGCTTTTGTCATAAGTCATCTTGATGACTGTAGTAGTGTTCTGTTTGGCGTTGCTTTCTCACATGAGAAAGCTGTTGCGTTCATCATTCCTTAACTTAAATAGATCTACCAATTCCGCTACGCTAATGATCATTGTAAGCGGAAGTTCAACCATATTATTGCAACCCTAAGATTCCACTCTATATCCATGAGCTACCGGATCTAGTACAAGATGGTATTATTCGTCTGCAACTGCGTTCATCATTCGACCCCAGACTACCTCTTGGATTATGTAGATCTTCCGCCGATCTCTTCATCTCACAAGCGACGCCAGTTACGCTCAGGATCTCACGGCGATCTCCACATTCTAGTAACCAGAACAGCGGAGCTAGACAATGATGGTTCACGGAGTTCAGGCCCGGCCCTAGGGCAAGGCGAACGAGGCAGTCGCCTCGGGCCACGCGCTTTCAGGGGCCCCGCGCTGATGCCTATAATTTTTTATTGTGATGAAAATGAACGCCGACAACGCTCATGTCGCTTAGCAACAATAGGCCCCTACTGCCGCTTGAATGTGATAGCGTGATTTAGGAGCGAGCCTGCAGATAAAGCGAGTAACAACTAGAACCCACACTATTGTGACTAACGAACTTTCAATTAGAAGGATGGTAAAATATTTCATTATTAACATCCTTTTTAGTTTTTAATTTACGGATATTCAAATAATTCAATAAAACTTAATTACCCGGTATTGCTTTCATAGTTAAATGCTGGTATTAAGAGCCCGATTTGCATTCTGTTAATTTCGATTTTGCATTATTTTAATATACATGGTATTGCCAATACCGTATTGACAGGAAATCAACTCCGCAAAATGCATTTTTTGCCTGGGAATCCGCTCATCGTTTGCAGCCTAGGATTCCGCACACCCTAGGGCCGGGCCTGACGGAGTTGCTGTGAGATAGCCTACAAACTGGCAGCCTTATCCGTCAGAAGTAAATTGATCCATTTGAGATAGGACTTAACACCATTCACCTTCAATGTAACTGCAAGCATATCCACGTGACTGAGCAAATATGAGACAACCCAGGCTTTAAGGGCCGTGAAACTAAACTGATTTTATAACAAAATAATATTGTTCTTATTAACAATATTAATAACAATACGGCGTTCCCGATGACGTGATGGCAACCTCGCATTTTGTCCCCAAATAGATCGCAAAATATATACGATGCATGGAAACAAGATGCTGAAATGACACATCAAAGGCAACAAATGTCAAAGCTTGCACCTGTCAGAAAAGTCCAGACTTTTCAGCAGAAAATATTTGGTATTTAGACAGAAACTAACTAGCTGTTTTTCTTGCATCTGATTAACTTATCCTAAGTCTTTACCTTCTGGCTTACACTACTTTCAGCCAACAACTCTTTTAGAAGTTTGTTAATTTAAGTATATATCAATATTTATATGACTTTGAAGATAAGAATGGAAATTATCAATTGTGTTGTAGTTTTATGGCAACACACTAAGATATAACTATGTGAGTCGTGTCATGAACATTGCAAACGGTAACTCTATAATCAACATTACCTGGAATGTTTTCACCGACAACGCGTTTTACAGTGATGGTTACACCATCTACGTTTCTGCGCAAAAAATACTTATCATCACTAATAACGTACTCAGTAATCATGGAAACTTCGAAATATATTACGATGCATTGAGACAAGATGACGATACGATTCTGGATATTTCCATGAATATCTGGAACCGAGGAAACTATTCCGATATAATAAAAAGGTGAGAATAAGTTTCATCAATCAGCATTGTTTGTTGCAGACGAATGTCATTATATCATTTTGCTACAGTCTACCCTGAAAAGGAAATTACTGAACTTTTATTTTAGTTGGAATATAATGTGATGTTGCGTTAAATGTTTCTATCACACGTTCGCAGAAAAAGCTGTTAAATCTACAGTGAACTATTTCTATAACCACTTTGGCATGGCTGCCTCATCGAAATACCGGAGTGAAGTTGCACGGACCAGATTGAAACAATTTACCATAAAAATGTTCTGGTCTTCGTTTATTAAGCATTCGTCTTACCGATTTGACAAATACTTAACCCTTAGTCAATTTAAAATCAACATTGAAAGTTTTTATCAAGGTGTGATAGAGAGTTTGCTATCGGTTGATAGTCTGTTAAATGTTCTGCTTTAAACGAATATATCTTGGTTCAGGACAGTTTTACCCTTGCAGTATACCTATATAAAATTAGTTGGCCTTCTATAGTCCACATATAATTAGCAATAGAAATAGGCCAGTCCAGCGCTAAGCGAGTCTTCTCCTTGTGGTTCTCTGCCTTCAGGCAGGTTAAAACGTCTGACGTCGCCACTTCTCTCGAGAGAAGCGAGTCTGTTGGACCATATTAGGTTGGCCTAATGACACCTGCATCACCCTCTGTGTATTATTGTAGTTGCAAAACTATCCTGATTTTATGTTTATGTTAGAAGACATTCTAGAGCCATTTAATTCACTTTTCATCAACTAATGTATGATTGACTTCTGTGGCGTCAATTGGAATCACGCACTCATACAAATACAGACACACGCGAAGAGCCGCCATATTGGTATAAAAATCGGAGAGCACTGACTGAGCGTCACATGTTAGAGAGATATAAACAGACATAGATCGATGCAGCCGGAGACAAAGAGAGATAGAAAAGTAGTTGTATGAGTGATAGATATGAGTGTAGGCTGGCCCTACAATGTATGCCTTGTCGAACATGGCAGCGAGGGTACGGAATTATATAAGTTATTAAATAGATTTGATTTAATAATTCGGATATTTGGAAAGAATGCAAAGCAAAATAGGCCGTGGAAGCAAATTTATTAAATTGAAAAGGCATTTGGTTTGAATATAACATTATTATGCTTTGCATAAGTTTAAATGTTAAATTCCAGCATCTACTGCTTTTTCAACAACATGGATCGCAGGCCCGTTAATATTTGGCCTTTTATCACGGATTCTGAAAATATGACATTAGTACCAATACCTAGCGATCAGGACTATTTCTTTGAAAATGGAATCGGGGGTGATGTTCTATCGACTGTAAGGATTCCTTCTCGAAACGAATCATACGTAGTGGAAAGAAGCATCTTCGTCAAGTAAGTGCCTCGTGCAATCGTGCGTGTTAATGTGTCATTTGGTTCGATCCCATTGAAAGAATTTACTTAGAAAATCTTAAGTAAACTTCAACATGTGACCACTAACATAATCATGTTACTAGAAAGGTCAAAGTCGACTACTAATACAACAACGTACAAAATCAAAACAAAAGTCGTTGCATTTGTAATCAACTGAATCAGTCAAAAAGCCCGTTGCCTCTTAGCCTACATCCAATGTAATTATCATGCAACTGTACGTACCGTAGAGGCTGCATGTGCGATATCGTTTAGGTAGGGGCCTAATCATCGTAAAATGTTAGATGTTCCATCCAACGTAGCTTCATGTGTTTTTCTAGTTCAGCAAACATGTTTATACCTTTTCAAAGATGCACACATACAATTGCACAGTTGCAGCTATTGTTAAAACCACGTGCTCAGATCTGGGAGCGATAGGTGTAGTAATGCAATTTTGCGCAGAAAACTCAAGAACCACTTCAGTAACATTTAAAAGCGCCGCTCGCTATATTTGAATGCATTGCAGTATATAGAATGTAATTTTCCGGACAAGTTCCATAAAACGCAACTGATTTAAATAGAATAAACTGACAATGACATTACATAGCCCATGTGTCTAACTTCAGGCGAGAAACGACGTTAATAATAGAAGAAGGAGTTGTGCTGAAATTCAAACAGGGACGAGGACTCGTTGTCAGAGGTTAGCTGGTTAACTATATTTTGCATAATGATGCCAATGATTCGTTCATTATTCAGATTTGTCACACTCATTCATTCATTCAGATGACTTACATAGCGCTCCTCCAAGATACCTACAGTAACTGGGAAGCGCTCACATAGGCCCTATCAACTGCGGCGATAAAGAACAGTTTTCACTCTCGTGTACGTTACCCATTATCATTTAATTTAGCACATTATTGGCTGATTGCATGCAAACTTTATTAAAATCAGGGCGCAGCCGAGGAATTCCGTCGCAATCGCATTCTTGTCCATCTTAGCATTGCCTGTATATATATGAATGAATCTATTGCTTTTTCTCTGATATTCGTTTATTGTTTACAAAGTAAACACACGCTGAAAACTGCAGCATGGAACAAAGTTGGCAGAGTTTTGAGAAGTAGGTAATGTAGACATGTAGAGCAGTGGTTCTCAACCGGTGTGTCGCGACACACTAGTGTGTCGCGCATCGACCGGCAGTGTGTCGCGTAAACCTGGTGTGTCGCTGGTGTGTCGCGATAAAATTGGTGTGTCGCGAATTCTCACAGCCTACGCCCGTCATTTCTACATTACACTTACTTACTTGAAGCTTAGCGGACGTAGGCTGTGAGAATTCCTAACAATCCATTTATAATATCTATTCTATTATATCGTAATCTAAGGTGGCCATGATGTTTATCTTATACACCATAGACCCCTACACGTTTGCGATGGCGCCGATGTTAACTTTTACCCATTATTGCAACATTTGGAAAGGATAAACTGATCAGTATAAAGCGAACATGTTGCGAATCTTCTACTGGTCATGCGAAATCAAATTTTGGTAGCAATGAGACGGGTTCTAGCACCAACAATAGTGAATACGCAAACAATGACGCTGCCACTGCTAGTTTTAGTAAACCAATCAAGAAAAACACGAGAAAGAAGAAATCTAGAAAGTTATGTACAAGCAATCCTCAAGAACTCAGTTCTGGGCTAAGACATACAAAGAGGAACATTACAATACACTGGAGAGGTGGGCGTCCGGAGGAGGTCAAGGGGGCATTTGCCACCGAATTTTGCAAATATGTTACAAAAATAAAATCTTTTAATTACTATGATTATTATAACAGCCCAACACGATTTTAAATGCAAAAACCTCTTAATTATTTAGCTAAGTCCTTGACAGTTATTTATTTTTAAAGTTGTCACGTGTTCTATGTTCATGAATATGGAAACACGTCACTTTACTCCTCCTACAAAATTTTGTGCCATTTAAAAAATTTTGCCCCCTGTAAAAATTCCTGCGGACGCCCATGCTGGCGAGCAAAGCAATCAAAGAGTTGGTTTCATTTCATAGTTCCTACTTATCTGAGCTATCTGAGCAAGGTTTTTCTCGGATGATCAACATAAAGAAAAAAAAGGAATAAAGTGGTCAGAAGATCTCTCTCAGCCTGCTTACGTGATGCACTTACAAAAACTGTGGATCCTCTATTTGCAAATAATCCACAGAAAATCCAGGACCAAAATCTCAGTAACTGCATGCTACTAAGTTAACGTAGAAACTGGAAAGGATTCAACATGAACATTTTCATTCTTTAAAATGTTAAAAATTTAAAATGTTAAACTAGTTTAACTTTAACATTTTTAACAATGTTCACATACGATTGCGTGGTGTGTCGCCAAATTTGGTGGCAAGTTTTGGTGTGTCGCGTGCCAAAAAAGGTTGAGAACCACTGATGTAGAGTGTAGCGTTCGGGAAATAAAGTCTGTTGTCTTTAACTAGAAAACAGTACTGGTAATTCTGGGGACGCAATGAATAGGCCCTATACAGTTTTATGGACTGGTGGTAAAAGAGGCCAAAGGACGTGAACAGCTAACTAAAATTATGTCCCATAGACCAAGTTGATGTGGCACTGAAAGCATGAGCTAAGAATTAATAATGGCAGTTAATACTAAATGAGTTGACACTGTTGTGTTTAATAGCTTCGTCATAGTTGGCTTAAAGGAGTATTTGCATTATATCGGGCAACATATAGGCCCAATATCAAAATAAACATCAGACATAATGGTGTAAATTTTTCACTTGTGTTAAGAAAAGAAGCAGTTCACAATCACAATATCAAAAGGAGCATAGCTAGCTACTAAGCTACCTAACGGCGACGTAAATAAAGTAGTAGGCCTATCCTAACTTATCTGGCTTTCGAAGTGGACTATCACGGCAGAATACTTTCCCGTCATTGAGAGGAGTTCAGGTTCTCTTAGTAATGTCCTCTCGTAAATCCCGATTCTTTCGTCGGTCGTTAGCAGGTATTTTCTCTCAAGTAGGCCTACAAGTCGATTAAAGGTACGTAGACTATCTTGTAGTTACGGAATTAGACAATATCGTTTCGGCTACTTAGCGACCATCGAACGTAGACTATAATTCGATTGTAGTGCGCAACCTGCGGCCGTACGGCCGCATACGGCCGTGAGAGGGAGAATTGGCGGCCGTGGACGCATGATCCAATTGTAATGTATTAGCGGCCGTGTGTATTTAATTCATAAATATATTTATTCATTTGTTTTAAAGTTGAAGTAGTGTGAATCAATTAGTTATGTTTGTCTCTGTTTGAGTGTATTTATTTAACAACTATTGTGCTCACACACACTCACACCACTCATACACTCACACGCCAATCATGTGACCAATGCAGCCTTCGAGAATACACCATCTAAGTATATGCATCCCTGCAAACAAACAAACAATTTCATTGGCTGGCGTTGCCAATTACTAAACAAGTCTGTGTATTCCGAATGCTTAGTTAACAAGTATTCGCCGATTGGTCTCACATTTAGATTCATTGCTATCTCATATTATAACGCCGCTTTGTCATTTACCTAACGCCGCTTGTAGTTATCTAGCTTAGTATACTAAATTCCTATATTAAATTAATTGAGATAAACAAGACATTTGACAACCCTAACCCCGTTACAGACATACTATATTATGTCTAGAGATCATATATATCACAAATTTCTACACGTAAGTCAACATATCTGCCTATCAACAAGAACACGCTTTACAAACAGGCCTAATTGCTTTTTGAACTGGTGTGAAGCGAAGGTTAGGCCTATATAATGGCCACGCTTTACCTTACCATCAGTAAACCTGAACTCGGCTTCTGTTTTCAATGGTCACATCAGCTGCGAGACTGATTATTCATGCGATTCTAGGTCCTGTGCGGCTTGCGTCAGCTCGAAGTACAAATATTTGAATTAGTCATGATCGTGATTCGATGTGCGCTACTCTAGGTCGGTTGGTTGACATGAATGACTTGTGGTAATGTTAACTAGGGTCAAAAGTTTTGCTATTGTGATTGCAGTTTTTACACGGCTCGGACCTGCACTGGACTTTGATCTCTGGTCAACCACTCTGAATTGGCGCAGCGCTCGCGAATAAGTTGGTGCCCTGAGATTAGCTTTAGGATAGCGCTTTTGAAATTTTGAGATTGCGATTACGATTTTTGCTAACTTTTTGCTAC
Source organism: Allolobophora icterica (assembly GCA_963556255.1). NCBI lineage: Eukaryota > Metazoa > Annelida > Clitellata > Crassiclitellata > Lumbricidae > Allolobophora > Allolobophora icterica. The sequence continues at coordinate 94,720,858 of OY744602.1, read as the reverse complement.
TTAATTTCTTCACCATGCTAGCATTTACGGAATAGAAATATCTTAATCTTTAGCATTCTATCTGTCAGCTGAACGTTATTTCAGGAAATCTGATCCTTGAAGGCACACCAGATTCACCAATTATTTTTACCACCGCTAATGATGTCACGTGGTCCTGGCTTCGCTGGAACGGTTTTGTCATAAGTCTGCCATCTTCATCAAATGCATCATGTATGTTTAGAAATTTACGTTCAAAGTTCATAAAATGCGTGGCATAAGCTTATATGACTAAAGCTCACCTGTAGGCCCAACTTGCAATATACAAATGTTTTGTCAGATTAATAAATTTTTCTAATCGATTGAATCTTTATTTGCTTGTTGGCATAAGTCATATAAAATAAAAATCGGCTAATTCAATGTCTTTGGTGTAGTGATCTCCGTCAGACCAGATCGCAGAGCACCGTAGAACATGATCACAGAGCGGTGGTTTATTCGTTATTATAACGGCAGCAGAGAAGCCATTAGATTATATAAGGTCAGATCGGAATGAAAAGATAAGATGATACTAATTTAGATTGCATTGTATAAAATCAGATTAGATTGGAATAGGCTTACATTAGGCCTACTTAAATTCATAAACATTTCACTAAATAAGCTTATGTAGATTGGATTCAAATTAGTTCTTTAAAACTCAAATGTTTGCAATTTTTGTGTTGGTGTTGTACATTTCAGCGATCGCTGCGAATTTGTCTAACATTGTTATTGAATATAATCAGAACGGTGCCTTAGTCGTTGCGCCAATTATTGATATATTCGGGATCATCTTGCGAAATACAGACAGAGGCTTAACAGTTCGTGGTAGCAACATTACTGTCAGTAATTCAAAATTCTCGGCAACTGATTACGCGTTGACAGTTCAAAGATGGACAGTATTTCCAGCCAATGAATCACACGTTATTATTCAAAATTCCCTGTTCAACTCAACTAACAGAGGAGTGCATTCAAATCGTGACTTTGCTGAAGTTATTGTAACGGAAAGTATTTTTGTTAGTAATGGTTACGGAGTTTTTTTTGCCAATGATTGGATCAGCCAAGCCTATCTAACAGTCCATAACTCAACATTCATCAATAACAATATGGCAGTATACGCGGAACTCGGTTCTGGTATGAATTTTACGTTGTCTGGAAACAGAATGTATGGTTACTCCCGATCAAGCTGTTGCGATAATGGCGCATCAGGTCTCTACATCGCTTACCTAGATTGGGCAAATGTACTTATTCTGGATAATTATTTTGCTAATCTTTCATATTCTGCATTGAACATTCGGCATAACAGCTATTCGAGACCTTTTTGCACAATTGCAATAAGTGGGAACAATTTTTCTCGCATTTCTAAGACCGCCTTGCAAATCGAGAACTCACTCTATTCGGTAACAGTAATCCAAAATAATACATTCATTTGGAACAACTTTCAAACAGACTCCTCTGCCGTTAGAATCCATATATCCGGAGATCGATATGTTGAAGGTAACATTGGAAATTTGAGTTTTGCTAGAAATATCCTCCAGGAAAATGGCGGAAAATACGTCGCTAGCTTCGTTTCCACGCCGCTTCAACAGTCAGCAGAATCGCACTTTCCATTTTTCAATGTTTCATCCAACTTCTTCCGCGATAATATTCCTACAGATTCTGTTATCTACACAGAATATAATCGACTTAACATTAACTACAACATCTTTACCATTCAGCAAAATGTTTATGCATTGAGAGTGGGATTCCCCAAGAACCTGACTGAAAACTGTACGTTCAATTGGTGGGGATCAACGAATCGCAGTATTGTGGCTCAGCGAATATATGACGGACACATTGATTCAGCGTTGGGCATTGTTCAATACGAACCGTATCTGAATAAGTCTGAATTTAGCTGCGATACAGTGTCTGGTTGTTCTGGACATGGAACATGCGTATTCCCAGAAGTTTGTCAATGTGATCGAGGATGGAAAGGAAGCGATTGTTCACAGCCATCTTGTGCTCAAATGCGCAATTGCCTGGGCAGAGGGGAATGCATTGGACCGAATACGTGTCAATGTAATGAAGGATACGTTAACCCTGACTGTTCTGGAGCTATTTGCTACGAAAGAAACAACTGCAGCAATCGTGGATTATGTGTTGATCCAAATGTGTAAGTATTAAGATAACACAGCATGACTTAGTATAAATATAGCAGGGCATAGTTGTCATAAAATGTTATGCTAAGTACCTTACCTAGTAAGCCTTATCTCTCTTGTATATTTTCCGGCGCTATAGAAAGATTACTGTCACTCTCTTATTCCCACATCCAGTCTACTTGATTGTTTTCTCGGCTAAGACTCACGTGTAGTGCTTTTTATTGGTTTTCTAGAATTATAGCGTGTGGTCTTTTATGCACCTATGTGAAAGTGCGAAAGGTTCCTTACGAAATAAAACGAAATTACTTTGCAATGCCATACGCTTAGATCTACTTTGGTTTTAAAATGTCTGACATATATAGGTGGTATTTTTTTCATTAAGAGTCGCTTAATGCCATACATGGAATCAGCCTTCTCCACTGACACGTACTTCTCCATTAACTGGTGGCCCAAGTGCATCTTTCCGCTGTCTTAAACTTAAAATTAGGCCTACATTCTTTTGATTTGGTCTTTCTGAATGGGAGTGCCTGTGAGAGGCGCTTTATAAATATATAGATACAATGCAATGGCAGAGTCTCGTGTCGTGGCATTTTATTTAATTTTAAAACATCTCTGAATGTTTGGCAGACTTAGTACGAACATTAGTGACAGGCTGCTTTATATTTCAAACTTTCCTTTGAACTCTTATGCATTGAATCGGTGAGCATTTTTGTGCAATGTAAACTGCGCAATGTTTTTGAAGAAGGACGGTGTTCGTGTTCAAGAAAAACAATCCAGCATGAAGAAACAAAATCAGTGTGATTCGGAAGCGCTGTCAATATCTAATTGCCCGAACTACATACATTGCTTAAGCTAAGAAGCATTGAATGTAAGATATGTAGGCTGGTGTGTAACGCCCTGCTAATCTGACTTACATCCTGTCTTATACAACTATGTGTTTTATGCTCATCTCTGTCTTATTGCACATGGTGATCTAGGTTTTCCTCCAACCCGTACGTCCACAGTGCAACATGGTCGTTTCGCCATTATCAACCCCTCATGCTAGAACAGGCTGCCATTCAAGTTGCGACAAACGTGTTGTATCTCCTTCGACAACGATTGAAGTCAATTCTAATTCATTGTGGAATTATATTTTAGGTGGGGTGCATATCTGATTTTTCATGAAATGTGCTATATAAATGTGCATTTACGATTAAAGTCAAATGTATTATGCATCTGTGGTTTTCAGCTGTTTGTGTGCCGAATTTTACGGTGGAGACGATTGTTCGCGATGCAGCCAATACCGTTGGGGACCAACCTGTAAACTCTGTCTAAACTGTGTCCATGGAAGTTGCAATCAAACAACAGGTAGTTCTTACTCTGGTAATTATTTAGTAACAATTGTTTAGTGCGCTTTAGGTCTTTGGCAGAAGAAATGCGATGTTACAGTGTACGGTTTTGTATATCAATTATCATTTCTCCGTTAAATGCATGTGTCCTTGGTCTTTTTACTAATTCGCCCTAAGCAATGCTATTAGCTGTCCTATACTGTATATCATTAATACGTATAGCCTACATCCCTCGCAATGTTTATTAGGTCGTTAACATCAGCTAACTTAAACTAGTGTTTTCATGTGGTAATCGAATTGAATAGAGATTATATTATTTAGCTTCAGATATGACCATCATCTCAAACTCAAAACATATTTGTTGTTACCTTCAAAGTGTATAGTATCGAACACTTAGGCCTATATATAGCGCTACCGTTTAACTATCATACCAGAGGTAATGGGAAATATGTAATGGGAAATAAAGACACCCGAATGTCTTTATCTTTGTATCTTCACATAAAACAGATTCCTAGCTGGTAAAATTTCTTAGTAAATCCTGTGATATTTTATATTGGGGGATACCAGGCGGTTTCCATACTACATTAGCAAGTAGTAGCTTTCTCCGTAGACGTCTTAGGATGACTAAATTTCAGCTACACTGTTTTCGTATTTCAAATAAGGTATGTGTGTTTGCGATGGTCCAAACTGGATTGGAGAGTTGTGCAATACTTGTGCACCAAAGTTCTACGGCTCAGCTTGTCTACCACTGATACACATTGACCGAATCATCCCACAATCTGGACCTGATGTTGGAAACACCAGTGTACATTTCCGTGGTGCCAACTTCCCAAATGCTACAACTTATCGCTGTCGGTGAGCTTTAACACAATGCGTAGATCTTTAAGTTTGACGATGCTTTTGGAGATATGTGACATAAGCATACTTGTGTAATATAAATCAACACAGAAGAGGAAGAGGAATAAGGGCAGTGCCTTAAGCTAGCTTGGGAGGCAGCCATGGGCATGAAGTGTTAGCGACTTTACTTTCTTAGCCTCGGCTTATGAAGGCGGGTGCCCAATCTGTATTTAATGATAAGTTGAATATCATTATTACGGGCTGCACAAACACGTCGATTTTCTTCTTGATTAATAGGGGAGTAATTTGATCATACCCAAGGGATTTTCGGGAATTTAGGCCTTCTTTGCGGCACGGTGGAGTATCGGTAACGCGTTTGGTCAATGATTATGCGGTCGCCGGTTCGACTCCGTGCAACGACCTTGGGCAAGTTGTTTGCGCACACCATGCCTCTGTCACCAATCAGTGTAATTTTGTGCCGGCGTAAGCTGGGAAGTAAACGGCTAGTCCTGTGATATCACTGGCCTCGTGTCCAGGACCTTAGGATTCGTCCATTACCGGCTCAAGGGCTTAGAAAAGGAAATGAGCAAAGCTCGAGGGTACGTACCATACGTATTCTATTTTTTGAAAGGTACGTACGTATTTTAACGTACCCTATTTTAGGGTACGTAAACAATACAAAAATACGTTAACCACGTCATTGCTCATTATCCAATCAAATAATTGTTTTTCGCATTTTTCAACACTTTCACGTGCGTCCATTCCTTCCCACGTTCTCTGGGCATCGCTGAATCGCTGACTGATGCGTATACTACAACTTTTGAGTTACAGAAATTTGCACACCAGTGACGTGTACTTAGCTCTCCCCCATAAACTCCCTTATGGGGCCCATACAGAGCAGGCCTTCTCCGAACATAGGCTCCTCAGGGTCCGATTTGCCGGGGGGGTCGGGGGGGTTGGACCCCCTTACTTCTTTTTTTGACCCCTCTGCTTAAAGCCTTTGGCCGACCCCCGGGGGGGTCGGCTTGACCCCCTCAATTTCAGTGCCCTCAGTCCTAACCAAACGACTCCATTATGATCAATCGCAAGCAATACGGCCTTGTCAGCTTTGGGTAATTATTTATTATCCAGTCGGTACCCCAATTTTGAAATATCGCGTTAATATTGTTCACGAGTAGCGCTTTAAGCGTGGCATCTTCAGCTGTTGAGAGATATCTTACTTTAAGACAACAAACGGACACAAGCCAGCGCCCTCAGGCGAAGATCCCGGGATAAAGGCGCCTTTATGCCCGGGGTCCTCGCCTCGATCCTAGCCTCGAGCATAATTATCAGCTTCAACGCTACGAGCATCCAGTTTCGGGGTAAAGGTCGTGCAGACAGTGGTATATTCTGTCTGAGATGCGCTTTTGACCTCGGGTGACCTACATTAAAGTGCACATCTATAGTGACCAGTGCACAGCTGTAGGCTATGCTGTCAATTTTGTGCTGACAGTGGCTTTGAGACACGCAGTTTTATAGGATTCGACCTTTAGAATTATATGCATTCTATCAGGCTACACAATACAGTTTAAGTTTGCAAATCAGTATTGCATAGTATAATTTTAAGAGTCTCGGTACCGTAATTTCAGCCAACAGACAAGAACAGAATTGGAGATCGGCATAAGGGCAATTAATCGGCCTAGTGGCTCTCAAAAACGCGGTAAGTGAAGAAAAAGCATCTCAAAATGAGAAAGTACTTGCAAAGACACCCCGTATTTTACTGTTTTCCTTCAAGCAACAGCTATTACTATAGGCTACATCTGCTGTCACGGTGGATGATGGTCAAAATGCAGGCTCGTCTGAACCTAATGTCACTGGTGGTACTGCATTTGTTGTTGAAAAATCCCCAGTTCAACAACGTTCCTGCTCGGAAGTCTGCTCCTGACTCTGTTGTGGAACGGCAGAATATGTTCAAACAAGAACACGTCCAAAACGTAGGCTGCGTCTCCTACCATTGGATTATGGTCGAGCGCCCTGCAGAAGCCGCGCACTCTGCTTCAGAGAAGTTTCCGATTGACAATTTTCTGCCCATCGTTAATCAATTCACAACCGAGTTGACAAGAGGACTATAGCATCATACGAACTACAATGCTCAAGGTTTGGTTTTCTATATAGGCTTGAATTAATTATATAATGATGAAGAAATACACAACTCAGAGAAAATCCATGTAGCAGTATATGGCGATGACCTCGATGAAAGCCTTGGCAATGAGCTCATAATATGCAGTGTTCTTATTTTTTCAAAATGTTTAAATACGAGACAGGTAGCGCATGCCTCAGCATACACGTAAGTCAGAGGCAGTTCATGTAGGCCTACCAATTAATACTTGACAAGGTGTTGAAAGTTTATTTCAAAATGTGGAAATTATGCTATGAATGTACCTGGTGCTCATATAGTCACAAACTGTAGTGCTGAATGAGCATTCAAATCCGGCCCTGCAGCCCAGATTGCGATTGAGTACTCATGTACAAACATTAAGGCCAACATATGGGGGGTGGTCATCAGCATTAACGGGCCATCGCTAACGCATTGGAATTTCAGGAATGACAGGAAATACGTTAGGCCTATATCCTGGCTGAAATCTGGGCACCATGGTGCCATAGATGAGCCAACTGGCATGGCGACTATTGTGCCAGAACAAAAGAAAAATGCACAACTTTTTTCATAGTGATGCACTAGTGTACTTGGTCCACTGGTTCGTTGGTTTTGCTACTATTTCCAATGACAGTACTTGGTGCAATGGTTTGTTAGCTTTCGTTGTGTAATTGTATTTCATCTTTCAGTGCAATTTAGTCACATCTGACGCTTGTGTGTACAATTTGTTGTTCATATTAGCAAGACCACCACTGTTAGAGGTGGGGGGACACATCATACATTTGACCCCCCCCCAAATTTTCAAGAAACACGAAAAAAGGTTAAAAAAATATCGCGCAAAAAACATTTGTTAACTTCTCTTTTGACCAGATCAGTTCAAAAGCGTTAACTTTGTTAACTTCTCTTTTTTACCTGATCAGTTTAAAAGCGTCCCCCACCTGTCAAACAAGATCGCCGCCAGTGCCTATTGGTTCTTCAGCTAAAACTGCAACTGAAAACTCCCTTTAATTTTTAATTTTTAAATTGTTTTTCATGTCATGTTTGCATCGTAGTTGACTGTTGGTCATTGCAGAATCTTGACATATCATGAAAGTTCATTAACTTCATTTAAAAAATAACGAGTAAAAAATTAATTATGGTTTACAATTTTAATTTTTTTTATAGATTTCCGACCCCCCTGCTTCTTTTTTGACAAATCGGACCCTGAGGCTCCTTAAAATTGACCAGATCAGAATTATGCAGATTGGAGAATTCATGTACCGTTTTGATCACAAACTACTACCCCCTGTATACGATAACTATTTCTGCCGTACATTTGATCGCCACCCGTATCAGACAAGAAATTCCGGCCTATATCACCAACCATTTGCCCATACTAACACTCGTTTATTCTCTATTAGATTCACCGGGCCAGCCGTTTGGAATCAGATACCCCTAAACGTCCGACAATTGCCTAGTCTGTGGTCTTTTAAAAGAAAAATGCGTTCGTTCCTGCTTGAACAACGTATATAGCTTTATCTCTTTCAGGGAAACCGGGATTATTATGACCAAAGTGCGTTAACGAGTCCTTGGTTCACAGTTCCGAGTGTATATTGCCGAGTCCTTAGTTAAGATAAAAGTATAGTTTCTTTTTACGACCTACCAGTTATATGATAAAAAGATTGGCGTTTATACGTTTTGTAACTCTACCCAGGTGACACTGTTTAAGCGGGGTCCACGGCCCTTTTTGTGTCACCTGTGTACCCAAACTACAGAAATTGATTTGCCTGCTTTTTGTTTGATTTGTTTTTCTGTTCAGTTTGGATACCAAATAAAAGATTGATTGAGAATGAAAGTACAATTTGCATTAAATTAATTATAACCGAAGAATTGATCGAATTAAATTTACTGCTACGCTACCGGAAGTACCGGTTTCAATGACTCATACTGTTGACGTCAGATTATACGTAGGCAATGGGTCGCCGAGTAAACCATAAATGAAATTTTCGTGTATGATACGTACCATACGCGTATTGTATTTTTTGAAAGGTACGTACGTATTTTAACGTATTCTATTTTAGGGTACGCGTACCCTCGAGCTTTGGAAATGAGCGCCTCACCTACGTCCCACTTTGCGGATATGGACAGACTTTATGAGATTTATCAGTTCTTTATTGTTTACTTCTGTGCAATAAATACTATTTTCAAGAGGAGTGCCCATATAATACTCAAAATTATGCTCTGCGAAGCTATTGAGACCTATATTGACGATTATTTTCCATAACCTATTCGTCTCTAACCTACTATGCATAGTGTAATGATAGTTATATAACTGCTCACGGTACTGCATTAGGGAAATTTAGGAGACGAAGGAATGTCCTCAAAGTTGATCTGTAACGACACAAGTAGCTGTGGCATTCCTCGTGTACCATGGGCGACATCTGGCGAGTAGTAGATCTAGACCCTATGCACATTGGTCGCATTGACGAATAACTGCGTGAGCTTCACCTTCGTGGATAAATAGCAAAGCAAAAGAACTAAATACTCGAGCTTCTACACATTTATTCTAAATGAATTCTTAAACTAGACATTATGGTAGTCTTCGGAAACTAAACTGTTTAGAATTTGCATTTAAGCATCCAAATTTAAATATAGTCATTTCCAGTCTTGTTGTCAAGACCATAAACCTCAAGACCAAGACCAAGACCAAGACCTTGAACCTCAAGACCAAGACCAAGACCAAGACCTTGAACCTCAAGACCAAGACCAAGACCAAGACCTTGAACCTCAAGACCAAGACCAAGACCAAGACCTTGAACCTCAAGACCAAGACCAAGACCAAGACCACGACCCAAAAATCACAATCATATCCACACTATTCCTCAGAGGCGTATATATATACATATACATATATATATATATATATATATATATATACAGGGCGTCTATCCCCCCTAAATCATTGGAGCAACGTCCCTTTTCCCCCTCTTCTTCCCCCTCCCCGTTCCTTCCTCCCCTAAAATGGTGGCACACACTGACAGATCTCCCCCCCATTTCTTGTATGGAGCATTTGCTCCAAGGTTTCTATGGTGTAGACGCCCCTGTATATATATATATATATATATATATATATATATATATATCAGACACGATTAACCTTGGTATTAACCTGGTCAAACGTAGCCAAACCGTGTGTGTACACACACACACACACACACACACACACACACACACACACACACACACACACACACACACACACACACAGATTGTGAGGGCAATGAGGGTGAGGAGTCATGTCAAGGCCACCAGTATGAGAGTAGGTCCATATACGGACTTGACCTACAACTCCACATCCCGATATGACTAAGATGTCAACCATAAGACGGAGAGCGAGGGTGCATGATGTAAGATATTTCCAAGAGGAGTGTAACTGTGGCCCAGATCTTTGGCGCCTGGCCTGGGCACTGATCGCGGGGGTCAGTCTGCCGGGGTTACCTGTGTGGCTGAAAGTCTAACTGCCTGTGACTCAGTTCGTCTGGCTCTCGGTTGACCAGACAAGAGCTGTCTATTATTGGCTATGGGCCAGAGGTGCGACCGTTATTGACCGCAATGGCGCGGAAAAATTTAAAATTTTAGGTCGGTCTTGGTCTTGGTCTTTAAAAACCAAGACCAAGACTTTGAACCTCAAGACCAAGACCAAGACCAAGACCTTGAACCTCAAGACCAAGACCAAGACCAAGACTTTGCACGTCAAGACCAAGACCAAGACTTTTAAAAACGAACTCGAGCGCACTCGAGACCAAGACCTTGGTCTCGAGGACAACAAGACTGGTCATTTCGTGGCAAATTATTTCCGACATTTTAGAAAACTTCCTTAAACAAAATGCTTGAATTGCAGTACATATTGTCACTACTGCATTGGATGTGATTTAAAATAATTTGCATTCACTTGTTGCATTTCTAACCTAGGTTCGATTCAGATGTCGTACCTGGACTGTGGCTATCAGACGAAGACGTTCTCTGCCTTTCACCGGCTCATCCAGCTGGTCAAGTTACCGTAGATCTGTCTATTTCCGAACAAAGCGGGTTTCTTACACCTCAGGTGTGTTGATGGTTGCAATTTCATTGTTACGAAGTATGAAGTGCTAAGTACAGGAATCATCACCATCATCATCATCAGTAGCTGTGGGTTCATCGCCCGTAGGTGTCCGATGCCATTTCACTATGTTCTTCCACTGTAGTCTGTCCAATGCCGTGTGGCTCAGCTCCTGATATCGTCTATCCATTCTTTATGGGGTCGTCCTCAGGAATTTCTTACTCCTCAACCAGTTCTGTACACGAATGAACGAGTAAAATTAATTTAGTGGATACAATGGCGAATTTTACACTTCTGCAAAGGGTTTAGCTTTCAAATTCAATATATAAAATAAATTTTTTTTAACAATAGGCATAATTCAAGAATTGTCGTTTTATATTAGCACATATGACCTATCTTGAATTTTTTAGAAATAAACTGAACTTTTTTGTAATAAAGTCCATTGCTTGATAGTTCAGTGCCAGAGCTATATGTTAACATTGGTATTTTTATCGACTGTTGAAACAGCTTCAGTACACGTATTACCCTTACTGTCCGGCAAGTGCATGTGGAAGTCAGTTGAATCCTCCTCGTGGCTCTTGTTCCATGGGAAGCTGTATCTGCAATATTCCGTGGATTGGTCAAGATTGTGGAAGTCTTGGTCTGGCACCGAAAATAGTTCCAGTTTTATCACAGACGATATTTGAATCGCAGTCATTTGAGATCACGCTCAACATTTCACAGGTTTTATGTTCATCTTTTAAATCGGTGTCTAGTTTTTTTAAATAAACCTAATACCAAACTGGCAAAATGCGTAAATAACGTATATATCAGTGAAATAATGTAACAGTACAATGGCGTTTTTGTGTCGAAGAAAATCGCAGAAATCTGTTCCGCTGACATGCTTCCATGTTGTATTATTTTAATTTTTTCATTGCGAAATATCGACGCTACTAAACTGTTTAGTAATATTTAGTAATATTGTAAAATGTTTAGTAATATTGTAAAATATTTAATTATAGGGCAGTGAACCACTTGTCTGGAGTCTTCTTGAATCACCAAGTGACATGTATATTAGAAGTACAGCAGGTCTCTTGAGATGGACAAAGGCAGTGGCAGACTCCCAGCCGTACAATGTGACAGTTTCTTGTCGCAATGCTATCGGCAGCGATCAGTTCACTTTCAGTCTTCGAGTTCCATTATCTTATGCTGCCATCTTAGACGCATTACCAACGGGACCATTTCTTACTCCTCATCCAGTTCTGATCCGTGGGGAGATCACGTGGATTGTCAACAACACAATCCTTATCAGCCAACAGATACCAGTTAACATCTTGTAAGCATATCCTTTCATTTTGGCAGTGACTTCATTTGGTGATAGTGTGTACATGAGAAAGAAGATTTGAAGATTTATAAAGAAGGAAGTGAAGGAAATATTGAATGAGCGTTCTTAACGTTATTACACTTATTAAGCAGAACCTTTGGTCTTCAAGGACCCAAATGATGAAAGAACTCTCTGCACATTAGCATCTACTAGCCTTTATATCATCCTCATGTAGCGCCATTTTTTATCCGCGTCTAGCCTGAAGAAATAGTTCACGTTACATTAGGTGATGACATATTAACCAAGAAATTAGTCATTTGATATAAATTTGTAAATATATTTGTCACATATATTTATATATATATATATATATATATATATATCAATTATACAATGCCAAAATCATATATACAACGACGACACCATTTACACAATCATATTTCAATGCCTAGATTTACACGTACAGGCAGTCGTGAAATTCCGCTCTATAGTAGACGTAGTTGAGAAATCTTTGGCACTGGATAGTAGGCGTTTTTCTCTGAGTTGGTTTCTTTATAGATAGAGGTTCATACGAAATAACATAATTCTGGAACTTGAAGCTTACTCCGATTAACTGTCTAAGATGATAGAAACGAATCGTTCGAACTCAGTCTTTAAATATCGTATTGTTACTCCGCAGTTCATCGCACTAAACCACGTTTTTACTGCTTTATAAAATTGCCAGAATCCTTAACAATTCTTTCTGAAAACATGAGATGCTCATATTATTCCATAGAATAATAATGCTTTATCTTCACAACTGAGCTATATGTGCACTTGAGACGAATAAATCCGCAGACTGAAGTCGACCGCAGCTGTAACACTCCTCGCTCTTCTTCAGAATCCACTTCACAATATTCTCTTTCAATTTGATTTCGTTCTTTAATTTCTTTTGTCGAGACGTCACCATGGAGATCTTCTTCATCAATTTCCATTGATATTTTAATTAATAGTCTGCTTCTTTGCCTCCCATATAAAATATTTATTTATTTTCTCTGCGGTGCCGTTTTATCTGATCTAAAGGAGACGTCTAATTACACTGACTTATTCTTTGAACTAATACACATGTAAATAACAATATTAGTAGGCATGATATGAATAACACGGTGAAACGCTACACCTAATTCCACGATGTTGTTTGAGAGTGATTACATTGAAAAATAATTTGTGCTTGCAAGAATGCTATATCTATTAATATCTCCCGGTCTTTCAGTCTTCTTTTTCCGTTTCTTTCCTTACCTTAATCTGTCCATTTCTGCTATAATTTTCTCTGTGGTTCTCAATTTTGTTTCAGGATTGGCTGTTTCTCACTGTATCTAATTTTCCTCATCTCTAAATATTGTGCATCAGCCTTGAGCTACGACACCAGGTGGCGGGCATTTAGAATATAATTCATTTGGAGTCACAATTATTGTTAGTGTATTCAGTAGTGAGTAGTTGCCCCTCTTCATTTATTTACTGTCGCTGTTGATGTTTTCGTTCTGTAGAATAAAAACGGCAGCATCGACTCGTACCATATCAGTGGTTACTAGTTATGGATCCAATACTTTCTACACAAGATTCTACCCTGCATCATACGAAACAGGGCTGTTTTCTGTGGTAAGCTGGCTGTGACTATATAACAAAGCCTTGCCAAATCTAGTGCATTTATTAACTATTCCTTTGTGGTAAAATAAGATAGAAAGAATGTTGATTGAATTGCATGCAATATTTTCATATTCATTTCAACAATAGATATTGTATTATGCATGAATGCTGAATCTGCTTTGACCTCGGATCATAGGCGGAATTTTCGCATGGGCGTCTTTTGACAGGGGACGAATCAGTGCAGGTGTCCTGCGTCGCGCTGTACCTGCGCCAGTATTATTGTTAGATGTCTTATCAGGATTCTGGAGAGGTCTGGACGATTGCCTGAGATGAGTGCGACGCTGGAACAGCCAGATTCCGTGCACACTGGGGCTGGTCTCCGATGAAGCCAGGCTCTGTTTGCACGATCCGTAAGTCTAGTAGTATCAGCGAGTCAATGCATGTACGGATGCAACGATTCAAAGTGTTCTAAATGTACGCTGACTGGTCTTGTGTTTGCGTCGTACACTTCGAGTCGTCCTTTTACTTAAAAGAAGGACAAACGTCGAAGAAAAGCCACTATAACAGATTCAATATAAAACATTTAGCGAGATGGCGCTGAGACGAATCGCCAAAGAAAAGCGCAGATGAAACTAAACTGCGTAAGCCTACCATAAAAAAGAAGTCGAAACCACGACTAGAATATGCATCTGGGTGCAAGCACAGGTCAGTGCACTTAGCCATGACTCTATAAAAAGAGATCAGATGAAGCATATTCGTAAACCTCCATGCATGATCCAAACCGATCGTTGCATTGAACATACAGGTGTTCAGTCCTAAACATGATTTATAGAAGTTATAGGTATGTGTTTCGTAATTCTTTATTATCTTTCATAGGATGCCCGCCATCCAATGGACTCTGGTTTTGCTGCACAACAGACCTGGTCTGTATATGGACTAAGTTTTCAAGTCAATCCATCCTCCTTCCAAGGATACACTGGAAACTACAATTTTCCGTCTTTCTTGACAATCACAAATACTGGTGTTGATTCGCTAACCTATTTACAACTAACGGTTAGTCCTTACAATTTGCACGACTAAGCCTAATATCGCTTCTTATATTATAATGGATGATATGCGATTTACATACAATACATCAATACCTGAATTAGAGGCATTACTATAACTAGCTTTCTTGGCCTTGCGTTTCTGAATATTGACCTGACGCTGAAACTTACCAAATAGCTTGACTCAACAACAGGGACTTATAGTCCAGTCATTAAACAACAATTATTAAGGGAGGTTCAACAAAATTCGAACAAAAGGTTCATCGATGGGTTTCACCTCTTCCATACGTCTACATTACACGAAAAAAAAGTTTACCAAAATGTGACGTGGGGAACTATGTGAAAAATGGGTCAAATCCAAGATGGCCGCTGTCAAAATTAACCAAAGTGGAAAAAATTTTATATATGAAACCAGTCAAACTAAAATTATCTATTATGAGTCTATTCATATCAGCATATACTTATACATGTTATGGAATGTAATTTTCAAGTTAAATGTTACAAAAAACTAAAAATGGCCACCAGGATTTGACGAAAATGCAAAATTATTATGTATACCGAACTAACGGTATTAGAAGGTAGCAAGACATCTCTATCAATTATCAGATATAATAATCAAATCCCTGACATCTGTATATTCACTTTTGATGACCAAATTATAATTTCAATGGAACCAGGGACGTCATTTGGGGGGCAAGGGGGCATTTGCCCCCCCCCCGGTTTTGAAAAAAAGAAAAAGCATGCTTAAAAGAAAAGGAGGAAGACGAAAGGGGTAAAAAAAGAAAAAAAGAAACTCAAATTCAGGCTGCCCATGGACGGTGACCCCATCTTTAGCAGTGGGGGACACAGTATACAGTTGTCTCCCAAATTTTGAAGAAGCACCAAAAAAGGTAAAGAAAATTACCTCTTTTTTGGCCAGATCAGTTCAGAAGTGCCCGGTGTCCCCCCACCTGTCAAAAAGATCGCCGCTATTGAGGCTGCCCCCTTTGAAAAATGCTGAAGTGACGTCTCTGAATGGAACTGTAACACATGGTCTTAATATTTACATATTTACTTTAGTTGTTGGATATGGAGTGACAGGCATTGAAATATTGAACACATATATACTGGTAAGGTAAATATTACCATGCCTCTCTACACTCTACACTCATAATAGTGCATCACTGTTAGTCACTGGTGTCACTGGAATCACGAATTTGCCCATTTGTGCATATTAGTCTTTTACAGTGACCACGCACCAAATTACTTGTGAGACCATTTCTCCCGCAAGAGCATGTATTTTTGGAGCACATTCCAGTAGAGTTACATTTAACAATATTGAGTAGAGATGCAGGTGCAGCAAGTTGATCCATTCTGTGTGGCTTCAAGACAGACTCATGCTGCTGTGTCTTGCAGACCACTCAGCCCCATTCTGTTGCCTCTATAATATTGTTGCCTTGCCAGGCCTGCACTTGGAGGTAGACCTGCTGGCTGTGGAATCTGGCAATATCTGACGAGTGTGGAAGACGTTCAGGGGCAGATCGCCAGAGCTTGAAGCAACCTTCTCATTGAACTTATATGCACAGTCAACATTCAAGTTGCTTACAACTATAGATAGTTGCAATGGCCTGATTACCAGCTAACTCAATTTCTTCATGATTAATATCAGCCACCATGAAGAACTCTGTGAATTCCTTGAGGCCATGGTATTAACCCATAGCTGACATTTTCCAGTGTCATAGGGCTTCGATGTCCTATCGCATCCAGAAAGTGTATGAATAAAGAGCAGGGAGTGACTGAGGTCATCAAGTTCCTTCTCAATTGCATTGCCACATTATACATTTTTGACAATTGATGTGCGTAAACGCCGTAAAGTGTTTGAAGAATAGCCTGTGAAGTCAACATCATGCTCAAATGCCCATGACATAACTCTTGACAAAAAGAGTTTTTCAGAAGATGCTGAGGCCCTGACCAGTACTTAATATGAAGAGCCACACCCGATTCATGACTGATATGGTTGGACGCAGTGGATGAGGATGTTACAGTGGAAGGAAATGTGCAGGTCCATGCCCTTCTCGAAAGTGCCAGTGAGCCTATGTCAAAGGTTAGGGGCCATCCATATATTATGTATACAAAAATCCCTGAAAATTGGACCCCTCCCTGTATGCACAGGTACTTTTTTCGACCACCCCACCTGCATACGTACGGTCGACGCACCCTCCCTCCACCCTCCCCCCAAGACCAGCTGCAGAATGTGTGAGTACCACAGGTCCAGGCAGCAACTGTCTGCACTTTAGGCCAGATTGAAGGATGAGTAATCCATGGACTCAGTGCTGAGTTGTGTGATAGTTTAATAATAGCGTTCAGAGGTAAGGTGGCATACAAGTGACACCTCTCCCACAGTCCTACTTCCTCCGGTAGTACCGGATAGCTGGAAAGACTGAACTCTAGCTCACTTGAAGGCCAATCAATTTGAAGGCCCCGTTGCCTTTGTGTACATATATTATCAGTAGACCCCCACCCCATACGCAAGCACATGCATTTCGGTTACTCCCCTTCCATGCGTACGTAATATATGGATGGCCCCTTAGTAATGAGCAATTGAGCCTGGATGATGCCTCACATCAGATGTTATTTCACATCTACAGTCATCTGCAGAGAAATGGAGCACATCCATGGCACCATACAACACAGCCAATCTCTGGATCATGTACGTGCATCGAAGCCCTTCCATTCACTCATTCACTCAGTGCTGGTACTGGAAATCGGTGGCTGCTATTCATCATGAAGAAATTGAGTTAGCTGGTAATCAGGCCTTTGCAACTATCTATAGTTATAAGCATGGTTCAGACTTGAATGTTGACCACGCATATAAGTTGGTGTTTCTTAAAAAATTTTGGGGACAACTTTAGGCCTATACTGTGTCCCCCCACTGTAAAGGTGGGGGTCGCCGCCCATTTACAGCCTGAATTTGAGTTTCTTTTCTCTGTTTTTTTTACCCATTTCGTCTTCCTCCTTTTCTGTTTTCCCTCCTTTTTTCTTTTTTTCAAAAACGGGGGGGATGCCACCTTGCCCCCCCCCCAAATGACGTCCCTGTTCCATTGAAGTTATAATTTGATCATCAAAAGTGAATATACAGATGTCATGGATTTCATATTATATCTGCTAATCGATAGAGATGTCTTGCTACCTTCTAATGCCGTCAGTCACGTAGATATAATAATTTTGCTCTATCGTCAAACCTTGGTGGCCTTTTTATTTTTTTTAACATTTACATGTAACTTGAAAATTACATTCCATAACATGTATAAGTATATGCTGATATGAATAGACTCATCATAGATGATTTTAGCTTGACTGGTTCCATATATGAAATTTTACCACTTTGGTTAGTTTTGACGGCTGCCATCTTGGATTTTGACCTATTTTCACGAAGTTCCCACGTATATTTTGGTTAACTTTGTTTTCGTGTAATGTAGACGTATGAAAGAGGTGAAACCCATCGAGAAACCTTTTGTTCGAATTTTGTTGAACCTCAACTATTTAATGACCGGACTATTAGCGGATTTAGTTTGACCTAGAGCCTCGAGCTCGTGTCCCTGACGCAGCTTTTATTTGGCGTTAAGAAAGTATGGCGATTAGGGCCTATAGCCTACACTATCTTAATAATGACAGATGATTGCAAATTCAATTCAAAGAGTACAATGCTCAACTACGATGCGCATTACACAAACTACGATCCCTAAAGCGATTGCTGTCAATGCTTCATTTGCAGAAGATAGATCTACCTTTTGAGGTGAGACTCGTTAATCAGAACATTTCTTGCGTCCTTGGTGCCTCCAAATGTCCTCTGTCAAATGTTTTGCGACCAGGAGAGAACATCCTACTAAACGCAAGTGTTCAAGGTAAGCGACGACTTTCAGATTAAATTATTATAAGAATCTTCACAGTTTAAGAATGTTTGTCAAATGTTACGTGATACAAATAACAATAAAAGAATTATGGCCTAAGAGGTTTCAATCATGTAACTGCTGGTCATTTCCCACAGAAGAAATTTATGATAAGTATAGTAGTTTTTTCCGCTTTACACTGTAATTCCTTTCGTAATAATAATAACAATAACAATAATTATAATACATACATACTAAAAATAATCTATACGTGCATACATACATAGATGAATGCATTATGCACCCATATGCACACAAGCACAAACACACACACACACACACACATATATATATATGTATATATATATAATATATATATATATATATATATATATATATATATATATATATATATATATATATATATATATATATATATACGTAGAAGTGCTGTGCGATCCACGCTTTGACCAAGTGTGGAATGTATGTGTTCGTGCAAAGTCCCTCAATATAATCCCGAGTGAATAATAGAGAACTTTGAATGCTGCGAGTAAGCGGGATGACAATATAATGGATGGTTCTGGGATTGATCTAGATTCTAGAAATTTTCGACAGCATAAATTATAGCTTTGACTGAAACTAACGAACGTTATAGAAAAGTTCGGCTTTTCCGCAAATGAGTAGGGCCTACTGTTTTGATCAGTTTTTCTCTTATCCGCCTTCTATCTTTGAATTAGAAATCTGTACTTTTCTAATCACTTCTTCTGAACCACTTAAAATCCCTTTTATGTTATGCTTTTGCATTTTTGCTTGATTGTTACACATATTTCAATTCTAAACTTATCCCTTGCAGGTGTTCGAGCTGGTGGAGTTAATTTTGTGATGACACTTTCAACAGTCGAAGGCTTGACATTGCAAGCTTCTGTCTGGTTCAACTTTCAGCAGCAGACACCTGTACTAAGCCTAGCACCTGGACGCATTGATGCAACAGTTACACGTGGAAGTGTTTACTATTTTCAGGTATAATTGTGGTCACTATTTCATCATTGATTTGGGTTTTTTGTATCAGAGTGGTCCTTAGCGTAAAAGTACCCCTCCCCCATTAGTAGACTGTGTCTTTATTGAACGTAAAATGTAACTGTGCCACTATATCAGTCTATGTCAAATATAGAAAATGTACATTATGCAAAATATCGTTAAATAGTTAATGATTCTCTATTTTCAACGTGCATAACTTTAGCTGTATGTTTGGCATTTGGCACAAACTTGCTACTACTCAAAATTACTCACCCCAGGAATTTTCTTAAGGTGAATCTTCTTGTACTGGCTTGTTGAGGATTCCATCTCTATTCTCCATTGGCTGATATCTACCTCTCGTTGATTGGTGTTTGCAAATTGTGTAGACCGTGTCAATAGACCCAATAAACCCCTGAACCTCTGGGTGAAAATAAACCTCTGTGTTCGGGGATAGTTATGAGAAGGGGAACTTACATTATTTTCTGGAGACTGGCGGTGCCATGACAATTCGGCGCCGGTCAATTGGGCGCGGTTAATTCTGCGCCGGTCAATTCGGCGCCTTTTGTTAACGCTTCGATTTCTACCAACATTTCGTCTACTATGACTTTCCCTGATCTCGCTTCTAGTTTAAGTTATATTTTAATCGTTGATCCCGCTTCTAGGTTAGTTTGTATTTTGATCGTTCATCCCGCTTCTAGTTTTAGTTATATTTAAATCTTTCATCCAGGTTCTACTGTTAGTTATATTTTAATCGTTGATCACGCCTCTAGTTTAAGTTATATTTTAATCGTTGATCCCGCCTCTAGTTTAGTTTATATTTTGATCGCTCATCCCGCTTCTAGTTTTAGTCATATTTAAATCTTTCATCCAGGTTCTAATGTTAGTTACATTTTAATAGTTGATCTGCTTCTAGTTTTAGTTATATTTCAATCTTTCATCAAGGTTCTACTGTTAGTTACATTTAATCGTTGATCCCGATCCTAGTTTGAGTTATATTTTGATCGTTGAAATCTAGCTAAAACTAGAAGCGGGCTGAACGATCAAAATATAAACTAACCTAGAAGCTGGATCAAAGATTAAAATATAACTTAAACTAGAAGCGGGATCAACGATTAAAATATAACTTAAACTAGAAGCGGGGTCAAGGAAAGTCATAGTAGACGAAATGTCGGTAGAAATAGAAGCGTTGACAAAAGGCGCCGAATTGACCCTCGCCGAATTGACCATGCGCCGAATTGACAGGCGCCGAATTGACCGGCGCCGAATTGACCGGCGCCGAATTGACCGGTCACCTTTCTGGCATAGCACTAACTGCAGTAATCATTAAGTAAAATCTACCCTAGTCATTGGCACTACGTTTACATTAATCAGCCCTATTGAGATAGACCTTAAGTATTGGCGCTCAGATTTCCAACTTTTGTTAACCCGCCTCTCCCCACCCCCCAATTAGTATATTGTCTGTCTTTACCTAGATCATTTGAAAATTTTGGGATATCTTTAGCTCACGCTCCTGCATAGCCAACATTCGAACATGAGAGATCATTTCCCCTGTAGAACATCTGCTATAATTTTACAACACCTGATTGCGTCGGCGAATTTATCTATTCTCATTCAGAGACTTTAACGTATTTGACTTTTTACTCAAATTCTTACGTACTGAAGCAGTCAAAATAGTGCACACTTATGCACTTTTGCAACTTTTTGAAGTGTTGCATAATTTATCTTTTCACTGTGAAGTTTTCACTCGTTCTAAAGCCTTAGCGCCAGTTCTCATCGGAGACACAGCGGATTCATATCAGATGATTTTATTGGCCAGCATCTACTGCTCGTTATCAATTGAAATTTTACTTCAGCAGTTGAGCTATGCGTGCATGGACAGAGTGCGGCCCAATATGTATCTCCAGTGAGTAGGCGGAACTGTGTATTGCGAGAGCCCCAGTTAAGTTTTCTTCCAGTGAAAACGTAACTGTGGCTTCACTACTGTACTTCCTTTTCAATTGCCGCCAACATGTTTGCTGCCACCTGCTGCCGGACCTTGTCACAACCTTCTAAAATCCTTGTGTACAGATATATTTAGAGGGCTGTGACTCTAATAAATTTGAGTATAATCGAGTGGAAAATTAATATCATCTTATACCGCCAATTGTTTTCCGCCTGCCGTCAACCCAACTTGAATTGTACAATGCAGTTTAGCACATTCTAACTTGGCATTTCAGTTCTTATATGAAGTACAATATTAAAAATGCGCTGTTTAAATGTTCAAAAACATAAACTCAAAGCAAAACATATTTTTCTACGATGTCTTGAAATATCTTGAAGATGTGTTTTTAATAACCAACAGTTATGGGCAATAGTTAACTAAAAGTTGGTAACTTTTAGTTTAACTAAATTTTTTTAGTTAAGAAAGAAGTTTAACTTTAAAAAAATAGTTTAGTTAAAACCATAGTTTAACTACAAATTTTGTTGTTGCTAACTAAAAAGTTTAACTAAAACAATCAGCAATATGCAACTATTTTTCCACAGTGAACATTAAACACTGTCAGCAAAAAACATTTTAACACTGTATGGTTTTAGCATTAACAGCCTGTGTTTTTCAAATTCATACATTACTTACAGTACACATGTAACTGTATGCTAGAACAGTACACATTGCATAGTTTAAAGATGAAATTGTCATTGACGCTTTGCATTATTACAGTTCACTTAACGCCTTTAATTGTAAAAAGGTTTGTTGGAAAAAGTTGGAAAAAGTTTAACTACTTTTTTTTAGTTTAGTTAACTAATTTCCAAAATCAGTTGCCAACTTTAGTTTAACTATTGTTTTAGTTGGAAAATAGTTTTAGTTTAACAAAAAAAATAGTTTAGTGCCCATCACTGATAACCAACAAGACATTTAAAGCAGTTCTGTAATGGTTTTTATTAAACTGCAGGTTAATGTTTCAAATGATGGTCTTCGACCTGCAACAAATGTGAGTGTCCGACTGCCACCAGGCGAACTGCTGAGTGTGGTATCATTTGGTACTAACAGCAGTGCTGCTGGAAGGCCTTTAATCTTAGAGGTTGGAGATATTGCCATCTTGATCTTACAAGTGAGACCATCCGTACAACAAGCAATTGGAGAAATAACTGGAAGCATCTCGATTGCATCTGTGGAAACAGGAGCGACGCTCTCATTCAGGCAAGTCAGATTGAATAAAAGTTTTTCATCACAATCGGTAGACCCCTACTACTTCTAAATTGGTGGCCTCCATTTAATGGAGATTTGGATTCTTGTTGGGTCTAACGTTTGTTCCTCAGTACCCTGCTAATATTTCATGTCACATTGTATTTTCTTTTGTCTATATTTTCCTTTCTCTATATTTTCTTTTGATTCGCTAAAATCGAAAAAGAAGAAGAATTAATTAATTATAAAGCATAAATATGGTTATAAGATTAATAAAATTCCGAAATATTAAATATATATATATATATTTAGTGTTTCGGAATTTTATTCATCTTATAACCATATTTATGCTTTATAATTAATTAATTCTTCTTCTTTTTCGATTGTATGTGACAATCGAGATGATACAACGAACCTAGCATATATATATATATATATATATATATATATATATATATATATATATATATATATATATATATATATATATATATATATATATATATATATATATATACCTAGCATATATATATATATATATATATATATATATATATATGCTAGGTTCGTTGTATCATCTCTGAGCACAGTAAACCTCACCGTGTCGGTAGAAGACGAATACACTTATTTTGCTGCCGATCAGCCTCTTCTTGCAGGAGCTACAGTGAGACTGGTTCCAAGGTTTGGTGGAGATACGCTATATCTGACCACCAATACTTCTGGTAAATACCCTATATTTCTTATTGTTATAAGAGAAAAACGAAATTACGATTATGATGATTTTCAGTATATTCTCAACAATCATCGTTTACTTATGGCTTTAATGCTTTTGTTGATTCGTTATAAACTTTGTTTGCCACAATCGGGAAAGACTAAAATAGAGACATAAAAACAGAGAAGAAATTATCCAAACCGGACCTTAAGGACAAAATATGACAGGCTGAGACGCACAATTAAATTTTAGACCTGTTGGTTAATTAGTGCTCTTAAAATCACATATAAACAATTACTCCATTTTAGGTAAAGTGATTTTCGTGAACATATCCGAAAATTACTACACGCTGTATACAAGTTGTGAACGACATCTACCAGATTCCAGAGTTATCTTCGTCACAGGTGGCAGTGGAAGCTCCGTTATTGTGTTCCTACAAAGGGTTGCTGTCACATACAAGTGAGTCTTACGGATCAGAGTTGAAATTTTCTTCAGGTGGAGTGTTAGGCATTCGATCACATAATACTTCTCTGCATCTACACTAGATCAGATTCGATCAGAATTAATCGTATTTGACAGAATAGTAGGCGGAGTGTTAGTGAATCTAAGTTAAAAGTTAACCTATTTTTGAAATGTTATTGTTTTGTCTTGAGAGTAAAATTATTCAGTGCTGGTAATGACTTACGTGAGAATCTATTCCTATTTGATAGTATTCCTATTTGTATTGTATAGTACATTGTATATTGTATAGTATTCTATTCCTATTTGATAGTATTCCTATTTGTATTGTATAGTATATTGTATATTGTATAGTATTCTATTCCTATTTGATAGTAGACGGAGTGTTAGTGAATCTAAGTTAAAAGTTAACCTATTTTTGAAATGTTATTATTTTGTCTTGAAAATAAAATTATTTTGTGCTGGTAATGACTTACGTGAGACTCTATTCCTATTTGATAGGAACCTACTTAATATTTTCGACAAAGCAACAGCATTGATTTAGAGTCTTAGTTGGAGATTAAGTGACTTTTAAGATACACTTCAGAATCGCAGTAGTCTACATTATAACATTTAAACAAATGCTTAGCAAAATTATAGAGATGAAATACCACTGAAACTTATGAATCTGTACTTCCAGGTCATATCTTACCATTTAAATAATAATTGTAATGAGTATTGCTTTGATCTATTTTTCAGCTGGGTAGTCACCCCAATAACGTATGAAGATCGCTACGATATTAAATTAGAGGCAACCTTTGAGACACGCGTTCCTATTCCAGTGGTCACTGTGACGCCTAACAAATTGGATCTAGATGTACTTGAACTTGGATTGATGCCGTACATCAACTTCGAAGTAACCAACCATGGACTCATTGCAGCCAAAGGATATCGCTTCCAATTACCGTCACCAGATGCCCATCCTTTCATTACGTTTACGATGGTTTGTACTATTAGCATTATGTAAATGGTTACTTCCAACAGGCCCGCCGACAGAAATTCCGGGCCCCTAGGCAGAGCAGTCACGGGCCCCTAGGCAGGGCAGACACGGGCCTCTAGGCAGGGCAGGCACGGGCCCTTAAGCACGGCAGTCACGGGCCCCTAGGCAGAGCAGTCACGGGCATTTAAACTATCTTTAGGCTTCAATAGAAAAATAAAAAAATTTGAAATTATAACAGTCGATGTACGACCGTACATAATGATATTTATATGTACAACTATGATTTGATTCAGTTCTTAATTTTAAATTTATGGTAAATTTTATGCTAATCAAAGAGCAACTTTTCTGGATTTAGCTGCAGCAAAATCGTTTATAAAGTTGATTGCGGGCCCGGCCCGGGCCCCTAAAAATCGCCGGGCCCCTGGACATTTGCCCCCTTGCCCCTCCCTCTCGGCGGGCCTGACTTCCAATATTAAGCCTAATATGAATACTGGATAGGTTATTCTATTCCAGTTTGGTCGCCTTTGGAGGAGAGTTAGATGAATGGTGATACTCTTGCATGAAGAACATGACATCTTGAAAGACGCAGTTCGATACCCGCAAGCCCCTCTAGGTCGACTCAACCTCCCATTCCCTAGGGGGCAGCAGTAACATGAGCGGGCGCCAAGACAGACATGTGTTCAAGCAAATCTTTATAATTGTACCGTCAAATTTCAATGTTTCAATGCAACTTGCTGCAGTTTTCAGTGAGCTTGTGAATAAAAACGAATTATCAATTCTGGCATAGAGAATTAGAGATATAATTATTCAGCTTCAGTTCTGTATTGTGATCCAGGAACACTGAAACTGGAATTCATTGGCATTAAACCAACTAACTTACATTGACATGAGAAAAGCTATCAAAAGACATGCATGATCCTTTATTATCCTGCAAAGAATAGACACCCCAAAGACACTAACAAATCTATTAACCCAAGCATCTAGCTTTATTTAGCATCGTTTGGCAGTATGTGTATATGACCGTGAATAGCTTTTCTCTAGAATGAAAATATTAAAACAAAGCCGACGCCATGGCTAGAGGACGAACATTTAACTGGGTTACTACGAAAAGATAAATCAAATATTGAAGCAGATATAGATTGCTTGTACTTTCTCAAACAAATTGTTTCTAACCACCGATATTTAGGTTGCAGGAAAATGTTTCTTCTAGATTATGGTTCTCTTTCAGCAGCTGAATTTCTATTGTTATTGAACTATGATTGCAATTTCAGGATCGTGAGTTGATCGGCGACATAGCAGCGAACACTACAGTTCAGGTTGTAGTGTCTGTCATCATAAACACGGCCAAACAACGTCTGTATTATAACGAAGATGGCACATCAGTTCAGAAACGTTCCGTAGCAGATGTCATCAATAACTTGAAGTATTTTGGCTCTTTTAACTTATTGTACCCTTTATGAGTAGTAATTTACTTTAAATTCGACATTTTGTCAGCCTTAAATGCTGCAATCAACAGGTCAACCCAATCTGTTCCTAGAACTGTACAGCGCCAGAGTATTGGCTTGATATGCGGACTATCGCTCATAGGACGACAGCTCATAGGACGATCGCTCATAGGACGATTGCTCATACACCGCGAGCAATTGTAAATAAGAAATAATAAAGTTGTTAATAAAACCCAGAAGCCAAGGTTTGTTTTGTGAACCCATTTGTTGCAAATAAGACATGAAAGCTCTTTAAAATTGTTCACTACTTGAACGCTGAGAAAGAAAAAGCACGTAGATACATCAGAATATCAGTTTTATCGCATGACACGATCTTTCAAGATATGATAGCGCTTGGTGCTCGGTTGCTCGATGCGAGCAATACCCTTGAGGAAGGTTGCTTTCTGCTTCACACAGTCGCTGTAGAGTTCCGAGAAAAACGCGAGTAATTAACTTCCAATTAGCTAGCAATTATAAAAGTAGTCAACTAATCAACTGTTCCAATTGACTTGATATAACTTTACAAATATTTATTAAATGTCCCTACTCTGATGTGCCTATATTTATTGACTTGATATAACTTTACAAATATTTATTAAATGTCCCTACTCTGATGTGCCTATATTTAAAACTATTTTCTAACTAATTGGAAGTTAGTTGCTCGCGTCCATACTTTGATGTTCATAATTATATTAAATAACATAGCGTATGAGCGATCGTCCCTATGAGCGATCGTACGTATGAGTGGTCGTCCTATGAGCGATCGTCCTAGAACCATTGGCTAAATGCAAACAGCTTTAATTGATAGTCACTGCTAAGTAAATAGGCCTACATAAACAAATATAATGGAACATCGGAACTTGTGAGTAAATCGGTTTGGAAGGGAAGCCAGCCTTGCTTTCATCTTCATCTTCGTTAATTCATAATACTTGCAACATGATCAAACAAGGATGATTTTCAGCCGTCAACTTTTTCAAATGATTACGTACGGACTCCGAATTCCTTTCCCTGCTGTGCCTTTTCGTTCCGTTGAGTCTGAATTGCCTTTAGATAAAAACAAACCCGCTTTTAAGATGCAGTTTGCTGTTGTAGCAGTTTTCTTACCAGTACAGGTGTAAGAACCAACTTATTGTACTACAGTGTTCTTTAAGGTCAAGAGTCACTCAGTTCTGTTTGATTTCTGTATTGCTATTGTAGTTGCCTACGACTTGCGTTTCGCACTCTTTACTATTATATATGTGACCGTGAACGTTACCAAGAAGCTCAGATCTTGCTTGAACGGGAAATCCGTCAGAGGAATTGCTTCAGTGGCGGTGGCGTTGGCGGTATCGGTGGCGATGGTGTTGATGGAGGTCGAAGAGTTTACTGGTACCCTCCAAATTTACCAGCATTTGGCGGTTATCCATGTAATAATTTTTATATAATCATTTTGAATTTAGTAATATAGTTTCTGTATCAGAATGACTTACATAAAACATTTACAGTGAAATTCAGAAGAACTAAATGACACCGTGATTTTATATATCTGTCCTGATTCCTCTATTTCAAAATTTAGTGCAACACGTTACACTAACTACTAACTGGTTGTTAAATGATGATGGCCGTCTAAGTGTTATTTGTTGATTAGTCATTGTCTCTAGCAAATAGTTAAACACTTAATTACTTCATCTACGCTGATAGGTTGATATTTCATTGTTCTTTTGATGAATGACTTATTCTGTCTGTTTATGTAAACAGCTCTTGAAAATACCAATATACCGATTACGACTCCTATCAACTGTAAGAGAGGCATTAAGTGTCTGGAGGCGGTGTGGGATTGCTTCTGGGCGTTCAACGCTCTTAAAAAGGGCTATAAGATTTACAAAGCCGGAAAGGCCTTGTCAAATGCAAAAGAAGGGTTCATCGACTTTGCAAAATGTCTCGAGGATGAGGTTGTTGAAGGGTATGCTAACTATCGCTTTTCTTTAGCATCTGTATCTTAATAGTTTTAGAATATGACATGAAGTCGAACAACACCTTTTATTTATTAAATTATAAGCATATCAAGCTTCTTTCTTGTGATATCTAGTAATTAACTCTCAAGATTCTTCCATATGAGATCTAGCACCTGGCTATCAAGCTAGCAGTTGCACACTAGTTTCTATTCATTTCAGTGGATTGGTAGATCCGCACAACGAGTCATCACAAAGTATGGACATCAGATTCAACTAGGCATATGTAGGCCTATTTCTTAAAACATGTCCAGTTTATTTTTTAACTAAATAACGCCTTCTGGTCATCTCGTTTATTGTAACCCGTTTCTAGACATCATCACAGAGAAAAGTTACACCAATGACAAGTGCTTTATTATTCCATGGCCGAGGCAATAGCAAAACTTTAAAATTTCCACACTTCAACGTCACTGCAATCATTGCAATGGCCTAACAATAGAACAAAGAATCAAATATAAAACATGTCTTACAGTTTTCAAGAAAGGGTCGAGATCATACGCTCGATATATAAAAAAGTGTACATGTACAGTTTACTAAGAGTATGGTCACTGGTCAGTGTACTCATTTTATTACCTAGTCTCGCTAGGCGGAGAAGAGTGGGCATAAATATTTCTGCTCTGACGGGAAGAGATAGCGATTTCTCAAGGTATCAAATAGCTAACAGTTCAAGATTATTTATATGTAATTATTCGAATATATAGGCTATCGCTAATCGATGGACTATGTTTTTAGTATTATAAACAACTGGCCGCAGACTTTCACCACCGATCCAGGAAGTGCTGCGAAGCAAGCTTTGGAGGAAGTGATTGATATCGCAATAAAATGTGTGCCTGAACCATTTTCCGACATCGTGGAGTAAGTTCTTATATTTATGCTCCATAACGTGTGCTTACATTTATATGTCATAGTTGGTGCTTTGTGATTTGTGGTCTGATTTGCTGTTTGCATGCATTGTGGTAGCGACGTTGTTGCCGAACAGCTGTTCAACTCTATTAGCATCAAATCAATGTAGAACAATTTAATTGACGTGACTTCTGATAACAGTTCAAGCACGCAAGGAATTACTATGAACGAGAGAAAATATTATAATCGAATGTAAAAATGGGGGAAACAATCCCCTTTAAATATACTATTAGGCAAGAGAGGCATGAGAAATCAACAATTTTAATGCGACCTATTATGTATTTTGGAGATATTTCCCCTAGTACATTTTATGAAACAATAACGTTGTTAGCTGTTTAACTTTGAGAATACCTGTTGATGTATAATTTACAGTTGTGCGAACAACGCGTATCAATGCATCTCAGGGAACGTAAAAGACAGGCGCCGTAAGAAGCGAGATGCTGGACTGACCAGGGATGATTTACTACCGGAATACACTCGCCGATATCTCTCTGTGCTGCAGTATGCTCGTCTTGGGGAATTGATTTTAGCTGATCGAAGATGGTGAGACAACTTAATGAACTTAATATTTACCAAACTCTTTGAATTTAAGGTTTCACTTTAGCTGAAAACCGTATTTGATAGGAGTTGTAATATATTGTATTTCAACGGGAGTCATCAGCGCCACACAGGGCTGCATCTGAAAGACCAGCACAACACTGGCCTCAAGTCCACCACAGCCTGATTGTTGAGGTCATTTTTGGTGCCAGATCGGAATTGGGTGTCATGCCGGGAAAGACGAAATGGTGCTATTAGTTGACCAGCAGCAGTGGTTTCAGAATTGGAATCCAGGATTCCCTTTAGCCTATGATTCCCAGCGCTTGCACTACTGAATATTTTCTCTTATGTATAATATCTATCAAACTTCTCATTCATCCAACCGCCCATACCCACTCTTCCAATGGATTCAGGATTGGATGCAGGATGGAATTTGAAAATTTCAGTTTTAGTGCGAGTGAAACTCTCCAGAAGTGAGGCAAACGGAGGAGAGCTCAAATTTAGAGATGAAACTGAAGGATCAACGAACTGCCTGAGAGATCGCTCAGCAATTCGTTCCAACGAAGTGGCGCAGTATACATTACGGATAAATTGCAGGATTTTTGTTATCTTGGAATAGATCAAAAAACAGGGGGTGGACTCAGCAAAAGTGATATAACTTTGGTTCTGTTTGAAACAGTTTGGTGAAATTTGGCTGTTAGACGTAAGTATGAATTACCTTTCAGCCAGTAAAATTTGATATAAAAATCTTACTTTTGGCCGAAATATTAGCGACAACGTCTAGGGGTTACTTTTTTTGGCCCACCCTGTATATGGAATAGGAATGAGTATGGCACAGGCTGAAAGGTCTTTTGAAGGAAGGTTTGTTTGAAGCTAATTAGACTTAATGATTACGGTTGTAAATTGAAAGTTTTCCCTGCACTACTAGGCAAAGTGATACATTATTGATTCGATGATCAATGGGTTGTGCAATAACTAGCCTACTGTTGAAATAAATGTTTTTTTAGGTTTGGTGCTAATGCCACTGACTGGTGGCGCAGTGCGGTTTACCCTACGTTAAAACAAGGCAGTGATGGAGGCCAGTACATCTCCGCAAATGAATTCGATCAGGCGATGAGCTATCCGCTACCACCGAATATCACTTTGGACATGGCTGCAGCTTTACTCAAGCGAATTAACGACAGCTTTGTCAGTTGGGATGGAGGGGCGACATCTAGCAACAATGGCACAATCAACTTGGAAGCGTTTAATGAAATTGCCCGAGTAATTTATAATGACACGGAAAAGGCCAAACAGGTTGGCAACAATCTGTCAGCGTAAAAAATCTTTAAATCTGTAGCTGTTGTATGGAACTTCACAACCTCTAATTTTTCGTGCCTGACTATGCTTACATCATAATTACCACTCGCAAACCAAATTAATAAAGCAAAACGCCCGTTGAAACGTTTAGTAATCTGATGCTTTTAGTCATTGGTCATATTTCTAATGCTAAGTACAGCTAAATTATGATTTTGGGTGTGTTTTAGTGAAATAAATTCGTACATTTATGGATTTATTTAACTCCTTTCTAAATATGCTGTGAAAGAATTTGGTGCGAAGAAGGTGCTTCAAAGAATAATTATTGTTCATAACTTACATTCGAATCCATATATTTTGTAATAGCCCGGTATACACTTTTTAATTTTGGCAGATTTAGCAGGGTATGCTATAGGCCTATTTGTTTCCAATTATGCAATTTTCGGTTTTTGTTTCTGCAATTCTACTCGTGTATAATAGAGAAATCATCTTCTATTTCAGGCTGGGTTTAACTCGTCTATCGAATGGTTCTTAGACGCTGATGAAAAAATCAATGAGGCTGACACGGTTTGTTTTATTATTCAGATTTTATTGACATTTTTTATTTATCACTAAATACTCCACATGGTTGACGTGATTTCTTGGCCATATCTTTTAATGTAGGTAATTGTGGTATTGTCTGTTTGGTGAAGATTGGTTTGATAGTGAAGTGCTCTCCTTTGCCCATCTACCCTAATCCACTTCGCTGCCTTCGTGTTCCGCCCATTTCCTCTCTAACACCCAATGCAATAATTATTCTGCTTGTCGTAAGCTCAGGCTATAATGCCATGTCATGCCCAAGCCTATTCCAGAGAAGTGTAAGACGCATGTAGTCGTTGTCATGAGGTCGTCGCCAGCTTTTACACTGCTTCAACGTATCA
Source organism: Allolobophora icterica (assembly GCA_963556255.1). NCBI lineage: Eukaryota > Metazoa > Annelida > Clitellata > Crassiclitellata > Lumbricidae > Allolobophora > Allolobophora icterica. Next base: position 94,689,029 of record OY744602.1, on the reverse strand, counting down.
ACTGAGATTTCACAATAGGTACCTACTAGCTAAACTGTTTCAGACACAATGACATCACAACTGCATTCTTGAAACATTTTGAAGCCACTTCAATCTTACTGAAACAAAAGTTCCATGGGTCTTATACTTCTCCGGAACAGGCTTTGGAATGACAACCAATTTCCTTTCATGTGTCATAGCTGTGAGGTGTTCGACGATAAATTATCTTTATGATAACTGTGCAGAATGTGTCATCAACTTAAGTGCCAGTGTCAATGTCAGTGTCAATGTCAGTGTCAGTATGACCTATGTGCAGGATACCGAGGAAGGCGTCTGTGCCAAAGTTCGAATCCAGATCCTTCAGAAACTTGTTTTGACCCGAAGTGCCTTCAGTGCCCGATTGGAAATTGAAAACGGAGAAACAGAGCAACTGACTAATATTGCAGTCGAAATCATCATTACTGACCACAACACTCAAGCCCGCGCCAACAACCGGTTTTCAATAGGTGACTATAAGCAAACTCTCAAATTCAACGTTATCTGACGCATGATAAAAATGGTCTGAAATCTCGAATGATTATTATTTTGAACTTTTATACTGAATATTTTAATTTATCTTAGAATGCATAATTGTTCTGTTTTTAATGTTCGCATTTTATCTAGATACTGTTGGTGTTGGTTTGTGCTGTATTCTACTGAATACGTCTCAACCTTGTGCGTCACATTTTATTCTGTATTTTAAACTTAAGGACAATCTTTGCATGAATCGATACATTTACAGAAGAATAATTTATATTATGTACCATTTATCTAACTACCTACCAGATTTTATAATATATAAGCTAATTGATTTCATTTGCGCATTAAGGTAAGTTTACACAGCAAAGTAACAAAATATTGAGACTTTGGTGTCATTGGTTTTAGCATATTTTTTAGTAATTTCATTATTGCATTTAGTATTTAGTAATTTTAGTATATTCATTAATGCTGATTAGGCAAATGTCCTAATAAGCTAAATGCCCTTCCTTTGCCAGGTCGTCCAGGGGTTGCAGGTATGTCAGGAGTCGATGGCAGCGGAGTGCTTAACGTCAAGGTCAAAGGCAGCGCTCAGTGGTTGATTGCTCCTTACTCCACAGCAGCTCCAACAGAAGACACTCAGTACGACATCGGAGGAACACTCTACTACACAGTGAATGGAGAAAACATAACAGTTCCTCTGTTTCCAGATACGGTCACCGTTAAACCAGATCCACGTCTTTACGTCTACTACTTCCTCGAGAAATATGTCTACTCAGACGATGCTCTGACAACAGGTATATTGTGATACTACGACCTTTTTCCCGTCAGTTCTATCCTTAACATATTCCTTTCATTGTTTAATAAGAAACTGGCCTCTGTCTATTTAATATATCATTACCTGTTACAATTTGATCAGAAAGTCATTTGAAAGTGATGGTTCGTCCTTTCACCCAGCATTTATTCAGCCTATAACTATACCGACGATGTACAACAGCGTTGAACGCTTATATATATGCGAACGCCAATCATATAGGTTAAGACGGGAATAAAGAGATAAAATAATGAGACTTCGTTCAATTTGCTTTCACTTCAAATATATATATATCTTAGGTCATAAGTGTTTCTTTAAGCATTTACAGGTGTAGTGTTTCTAACTTTTAGATGTTGTGGAGCCAGTTGTGCCTTTCTCTCTTGGCATTTTGATCACAAACAACGGTTACGGAACAGCAAGTAATCTGGAGATAACATCTGCACAGCCGGAGATAATAGAAAACGAAAAGGGACTCTTGATAACAATTGCCATAATAGGAACACAGCTCGGCAACTCAAATCTGTCTCCATCGCTAACAATCAACTTTGGTGATATATTGCCTCATACAACAAAAATGGCTCGATGGATAATGACATCAACGCTATCAGGCGTCTTCTCCAATTACTCTGCCACATTCAAAAACGTCAATCCTTTAGGTTTGTCAAGTACAATCTATGCAGTATTTTGTAAAGTGACATAACACAGAGATGCAGATAGATTAAACTTCTTCCAGAACACACCTCTATTTTATATTTACAATTCGACAATACTATGCTGTGTTATTTAAATGTTGTCGAGTTATCTGTTAAAAACCAAAGCCAAACCAGTTTAACTGGTAAGAAATGGCGGGCAGAAAGCGACGTGAAATGTATAATAAAATGAGTGATGGACCTAAGTCGCAGCTTATGCAGCAAGGCCAGTGTTCCAATGTGTATCTTAAAAAAGAGTAGGTTGCAGGAAGAAGTGAATTTTATCTGGTGCAGTTTTTCTTAACCCCCAAAGATGTGTAAGACTAAGCCAAGCAAATATCAGCATACCTGACATAGGCCTACTTGCAACCTCAGGACGATCTGGTATAGAAAGGGCATTTAGCTTAGGACATTTTCCTAGTCAACATTAACGAAAACAATATTTACTACATACTCAACGTAGACTACTTATAATTAGAATCGATTTCAATTTATAAACGTAAAGTTTAAATCAGAGCAATGTAGTGTATTATTACTTTTGCACATATATATAACATCATGCAGTGCCTTTCACAGCCTTGCCATAAATTAAATATTAGCATATATGTTTTTCTAAATTAGCAACTCACATGATTTGTTGTTGAGTTTATTTTCTTTCTTGGAGTAGTCGACAATGATATAAACATTGAATTTATTGCTTCATTCTGCGTTTTAGGAGACCCTCAACTGTCCGTATTGGACAGTTTGAAAATCTTCGAGTTGATGCATGTAATCAGAGTTGATTTCCCAACCGACGACGGACTTATCGACTTTCTAACCATTTCCACAAGCAAGCTTAATGTTCTGCCTGACCAAATCTACCTAAGCGATAATGGAACTTCGCCTCTGAACGTTTCAGTTGGTAATGTCACATCGTTAACAACCATTACCAATAGTCGGAGGCAGGTAAGGATCCTGCTGGTCATTTGCATAGTTTTTAAAAGCTGGTAACTAGTCGTTATCCGATAACCATCAACAGTTTGGCCTACCTTATGACACCTTTTAGCATAACTCTGAATTTTGAAAAATATTTTTGATCAGTGTCATAATAGAAATAGTCTAACAAAATCAAAAGCAATCGCAACAATTTTATAAACGATAATTTGCACTTGAATTAACTGATATCACACTACATCACTGTTCATGGCATGTTTTAGTTTTATCTACATGGGATCAATATCTAAGAAATAATCTATTTTGCAATTTATTTATTACTGCAGTTAGTCGTAATCTGCTCCTGCACTGGATGGGTTTACTTTCGTGTTGAATACCAACCGTCAGAGCTGTCATTTTCAACAGTCTTGAGATCAGATGGACGTAAAGTGAGAGTAGGCGACAATATTTGGATCGGAAAGATAAAGAAAAAAAATTTCCTACATTTGTTAGACTACATTCCGGCAAGTGAAACGCAATATCGATATGACATCCAACTGACAAAGATCAATACTCAAGCTTCACAGTTTGTTGAAGACGTCTATTATGTAAACATAACTGAAGAAATGGATCCGACTTATGTGATACAAGTATCCATTGCCAAACGAAATGATGATCTAACGGTCACTTATACGATCTTCGATACAACACTTCCCTTCTCTATCGACCCAGCCAATGGGACTTTGAAAACAACAGCAAAATTAGATCGAGAAACTCAGGATAGGTACAGCATTGTGGTAATAGCTGTAGATGATGGTTCTCCGCCACTGACTGGCACTGCTGTAGTGGCTGTCAACGTGATTGACATCAACGACAATCCACCAGTTTTCGGATTCGTACCGACAGACATATATGTTGAAGACATAATTCCGATGGGATATTTGCTGCTTCAAATTACAGTTACGGACAAAGACATAGGACTTAACGGTTTGGTTAACTTGTCACTCCAGGATTCAAGTGGTCTATTCATCTTAGATGCTGTTAACAATTCCTTGATCACCAAAGTTGCTCTTAATCAAAAGACTGGAAACTATAATCTGATCATAACAGCTCAGGATGAAGGTGTCCCAATGCAAAAATCGGAAGTCAAAGTGCTTGTGCATGTGGTCAGTAAAGACCTTAACCAACCACAGTTTAGCACTCTTCACTACATCTTCAGCGTCAATGAAACAAAGAATTCTTTTGTGTTCATTGGAAAACTATTTGCTACTGATGCAGACAATACGAATGAAAATTTGATCTACAGTATCGGCCAAACTTTCCAATCTTCAGAGTCTTGCCCTTTGTCTTTCCAAGTAGATTCCATTTCTGGAGTTATCACAAATATATTGGAACTTCGAAGCGGTTTATGCAGCAACTACACCTTTGAAGTACAGGTAACTGACAGAGGAGCTCCGCCCACAGGACCTTTGACTGGCAGGGCAAATGTGACTGTCTACACTCTGGACATTAACGATAATTCTCCTGAATTCGCTCAGTCCAACTACTCAGTACACATACCAGAAAATGTGTTCAATGTAACCATTTTACTAACCATTAAAGCAACCGACAAGGACTTTGGTCAAAATGGTGCAATTGTAAATTACACGTTGTCACAGATCTACCCGCAATCAACAAACATAACAAAGTTCAAGCTGACTGTGGTTAATGGTGAAGCTGTTATAAAAGCAGTTCAGCCATTAGACCGTGAACTACAAAATCGCTACTTGCTACAATTGGTCGCTATAGATGGAGGAGAGCCTCCGCTGAGTTCTAATGCCACTACAATTGAAGTCATAGTAGATGATATCAATGACAATTCTCCAAACTTCGTCAACACCACAGCAACCGTAACAACGCCTCGAAATACCCCAGTCAACACCATTCTCTACACTATTTCTGCAACTGACGCAGACATAGGCAACAACGGTGAGTAGGAGCGTAGAAAAAATAAAAATAACAATTCTTTTAGGCCTACTTGTAAAATATCGCATCTGTCAGACTCTATCGTCGGCTAACTTATCTGGCCGATCATTTTTCGGAAATTTGTTTGCTGGGCATCTTTCCAGATCGTGTCCCCTTTTCTGATATAGTTCATGTGATGATTTCTCTGATTTCCATTGCAAATTTCGACAGACAACTTTTTGTCAGGGAATTCGTGACTTTAGTTGTTTCCGTATTTTCAGTTAGCATAAAATTTGGCTGATTTTAAATTAATCTATTCATGTTTTATTGTAGCCATTGTGCGTTACATGTCGGTGAGCAGTAACCAGTACATCAATGTTCAGCCAGATTCTGGAAATGTGATCCTTGTTAGCGGCTTACAAGGAACTACCATTGCTTCGATCAATCTCAGTATAAGTGCAACAGATGGGCAACTCAGTTCAAACACAACTTTCCAACTAACGGTTTTCATATCAGACAAGAACATCTATCCTCCGCGTTTTGATAACCATGAATATCGAATCAATGTAAGCGAGTCGACTCCTACAGATTCATCTATTCTGAGACTAACCGCAAAAGACCTAGACAGTCCAATACTCTACTATTCCATAACAGGTGGCAATGATGGAAACAGATTCAGAGTCGAGTCTGTCACAGGTGAGTCCTGGGTCTCTTTCTTTTATTCATGCTTTCTTAAAACACTTCAACAATTAATGTGAAAATAGTTGAGACTTTTACAGGTATTTGATTTTGTGTCATAGTTTTTAGTAAACACAAACATATCTTCACATCAGTAGTCAATAGTTCTCCTTGTAAATTGTTATTTTTCATCTATTTTTCTTCAAAGGTGTTCTTCGGGTTGTTGGTGATGTAAGCAACCGGTTGGTTCCATTCTACAATCTGACAGTGCGGGTCGTTGATTCTGCCACTCAAGACTCAGACAGTTTGTTCGACATTGCCAACGTGTATATTACTATTACTCGTACGAACCGATACTCACCTGTATTTACGGCAGGTCCCACTATCCAGGTTCACGTTACTGAAGGTACTACAGCTCCAAACTTGACACAGGTAGGTTCTGAGTTACATGTGAAATGAACTGATTTACAGATTAATTATTTTGGGGTACACAGTTTCATTTGCTTTAAAGATGTTGGTAAAAGTGTTAATCATGAGATATAAAAATGGGTATAAAATGAAGCGTGACCATGTCACATTGCTAAAATTCTCTTTATCTGGCCATTATTATGTTCCTCTCGTCATGTAGGCCTAATGAAGAGATTTTACTTCCCTCTTTTCCATCGCCAGGATAGGTTATAAGCAAACTCGCACAACCATGAACTTTAGCTGTATAATGCACATAGTTTGTCCTAATAAGTACCATTCAAATCATCGATGACAGAGAGCCATGCGTACGTCAGCAGCCAAAATTCAGTCTTTAGGGTGAGGAATCTCGTTTATGAAAACTGACAGAAACTCTGATTTATGGCTATATTTGCAACATGATAGCTCTATGATCAGAACTCGTAGGCGGCTTGACACCTCAACGACCAGAATGTACTAAAATTAAGCAACTGGGAAACCAATGCAGCTCGTCATTAAAGTGTTAATAGATGTTATTACTGACGTTAAACTCTGAATGATTTGAGAATGTGAAGGCTGTAGTTACCTTCCGATACAGTTAAGGATCTGTAAAGGTCTGTTGCAAGTGTTTGAACATACAATGAACCTGGTTGCAGCTGACAGCAACTGACCAAGACGGAGATAGCATCATCTACAGATTGATGAATGCAAGCGGGAGTCAGTACTTTGACGTAGATCCTTATTCTGGTTGGCTAAGTGTCATCGTTCCTCTTCACAGACAACCGTCCACGCAATACATGATTCAAGTCACCGCAACAGATAACGGTAAATTGTAAATGTTCAAGACCAACTTAACCGAATACCATAGAAATATAATAAATAATAAAATAATCTAAATTCTTTAGGAAACACAAAGGAGGTTGTTAATTAGTTAAATAATTAATCTTTTTTATATTGTTCTGGGGAGCTTCATGCGTTGCGTGGGCTACTTGTGATAAATGCATGCATTTGTCAAGAAACTGTCGATAAATTAAGCGTGATTTGTGATGAGTGTAAATAAAAACCCTATCCTGATTCCTGTATAAGTGATAGCTTCAAATCAAAGAGTCCGGTTTATCATGCATGGACATTAAACAGGTTTCGTGATTGAAAAACTAATTCGTTGTAAATCTCTTCTTCGTCTCATCATTCTGTCGAAGCTGAAACCTAAGACTATCGATCACTATAAGGTTTATATTTTTGGCCATGAAAGATTTGCAAATGATCATTATTAAATTTCTCTTTTCAGATTATTGTATTAAAATGGTGTACGTTCGAAAAACAAACTATAATTTTGGAAACAATTCTGAACCCAAAAGCACTCTGTGCTGTAAATAAATGAAATGTCTTTTGTCCTCTAAATGGTACTTTCGTGTATTTACTGGAAGATATCTCTACGTTAGCTAAATTTTGACTAAACAAATTGTGTTTGACCGTTATGCAGATTATGTTTTGCGTATTCTGAAATTTCAAAATTCAATTCATATTGTTGTGTTCACATATATTGCCTTGAATAGAGAATTATACAACATAGCTTCTCTGCGATTTCATTAGGTGTGCCATCTCGTCAGGCTACAATCGACATAATCGTCGTCGTAGACACTGCGAACGTTGTGTCGACGTCGATGTCTCCACTCAATTCAAGTCAAGGTTTCACATCGCAGTTGCACCCTACAGCAACCGTGGTTGCAACTCAATCACCAACGACAACAACCAGACAAAATGACCAACAAACAGTAACATCAGGAGATGGTCAAAGAACAGCAACCAATCCAGGTGGCCATCAAACAATGACAGCAGGAGATGGTCAAAGAACAGCAACCAATCCAGGTGGCCAACAAACAATGACAGCAGAAGATGGTCAAAGAACAGCAACCACTCCAGGTGGCCAACAAACAATGACAGCAGGAGATGGTCAAAGAACAGCAACCATTCCAGGTGACCAACAAACAGTAACATCAGGAGATGGTCAAAGAACAGCAACCATTCCAGGTGGCCAACAAACAATGACAGCAGGAGATGGTCAAAGAACAGCAACCATTCCAGGTGGCCAACAAACAATGACAGCAGGAGATGGTCAAAGAACAGCAACCAATCCAGGTGGCCAACAAACAATGACAGCAGGAGATGGTCAAAGAACAGCAACCATTCCAGGTGACCATCAATCAATGACAGCAGGAGATGGTCAAAGAACAGCAACCATTCCAGGTGACCAACAAACAGTAACATCAGGAGATGGTCAAAGAACAGCAACCATTCCAGGTGGCCAACAAACAATGACAGCAGGAGATCGTCAAAGAACAGCAACCATTCCAGGTGGCCAACAAACAATGACAGCAGGAGATGGTCAAAGAACAGCAACCAATCCAGGTGGCCAACAAACAATGACAGCAGGAGATGGTCAAAGAACAGCAACCATTCCAGGTGACCATCAATCAATGACAGCAGGAGATGGTCAAAGAACAGCAACCATTCCAGGTGGCCAACAAACAATGACAGCAGGAGATGGTCAAAGAACAGCAACCAATCCAGGTGGCCAACAAACAATAACAGCAGGAAATGGTCAAATAACAGCAACCAATCCAAGTGGCCAACAAACAATTGCAGCAGGAGATGGTCAAAGAACAGCAACCAATGCAGGTGGTCAACAAACAATGACAGTAGGAAACGGTCAAAGAGCAACAACCATACAAAAAGGACAACAGACTACAACCAAGAAAGATGACCAACAAACGACAATAACAAACGAAAATGGTCAGCAAACAACCACCAAACCAGATGGCAAACAAACAACTCAAACGACAGCAATTAACAACCAACAACCAACAACTAGACAAGGCGACCAGTCACCCACAAGCACTCCATCGAATTCAATCTCAACTACACCCACGACTACTACTGTCAAGACAAACACGGGTGTGACCAATATTCACTTTAACATATTGGTTACTTTGCTCAGCCTTTTCTTTTTGATGATTCTAAACCGAGAAATTGATTGATTTATGGGGTAAATTATGTTTTATGTTTACAGCATATTTTCTTATGTACTATATTTTTGAGTAGCTTTTAGCATAACAAAAGGTATAAATATCGCTATACTTTGAATGATTGCATACTTTTCACAAACTGTTCCTGTAAATGTTAACATTTGTTTGTAAGTTTTGCTTTAAAAAGACAATATATAACGATGAAAAGGCTACATAAAATTAGGTGACATTGCACAAGATTGAACTCGTTTAGCCTGACCATTAACTGAACTACTTAAGTGACCTAAATAAAACTGACTAAAACCTAAATTGATTATGGCGGCATCCTTGAAGCGTGTGATCATATTG